>CM070609.1:18314311-19514311 GCA_036346395.1 Hsuehochloa calcarea | reverse complement strand
ATAGCGCATCGAGCGGCGATCCTCTGCGGTATCTACACGTCCGAAGGATGGAACATGCGTATCTACACGTGTGTTAGCACCAACTCGCACGGTAGGGTCTTCGAGAAGATGACGGCTAGGGCTTTGGTGGAACAACTCACATCATCTCGTGCTGTCTGTCCCAACAGCCTCATGCATCCCCTTATAAAGACCCCATGATGGATCCTATCTAAACTCATTTGTTCCAACCTGTTAAGTGTATGACCCTGTAAATTCATGTGTAACTAGTCGTGACTTGAAAACATCTTTTCGACCACGAGTTGTTAGCAGTTTCCAGTAGAACATAACGATTTCCGAATACGCATAAATGATATCGAACGAACCTTAATACAATATGATCTACGACCAGATCCTTATCACTTACGACCGGCTCATATCTCTATATGACCAGTTTATATTTAGTCACGACAAGTTCGTAACTCTTTATGACCAGTTTACTACCACTTAGTGACTAGGTTCAACCAGTCTATGACCATCTCGTATCTCCATATGACTAGTCCGTATCTGATTGAACTGAACGATCTACTTGTGTATTCTCCCTTTGCATCACAATAGCTAGTTGAACTCCAGGTGAGATAATTTGTTATCTATGGACTGTTCAATTCTTTCTCGATCAAGTGACATAAAACTTCATGTGGTCGACACTTCGACCACTAGTGGTATGACCATGCACTTTTTTTATCCGATCGCATTAAGGGGTCCAGAGATATCTCCCCTGTTATGTTAGGAGGGGCAAATCTCATATCCAACCAGTCACATCCCTCTACATGTTTCATAGTATACCCGAAAACTACCTTTATAACTACCCACTTATGGAGTGGCGTTTGCCAACCACTAAATGTACTATTACACGTGTAGAAAACCATACTGATATCAGGTCTAAGGATTATACATTATCATTGCTTGAGACCGACTGATGATACATAAAATCATAACAATCCCAATAGTGTCTCAAGGTGGGTCAATCCAACACCATGTTCTCAAACATGTGTTCACATTATTGATTTGATATCTCTATATCCATGACCAGTGAAACATGATCGTTAATCAAAACATGTGTTGGTCCATAAGATCATTAGTGTTCCAACTAGTGACATACAACTAAGGATACATTTAGAATTATATCATAAAGTTAAAGAGTTTCACCAACAAGTCATATACTTGTTAATATTAATAACTGATAATTCATTTAAAGAACATAATAACATTTATTCTATAACTCATTGACGAGGATCTAATAATCCTCATTTTATCTTTTATCTATAATTCTTATTATGGGTAAATATGATGTCACATAGTCTCCAGAAGTACCCCTTATTTTTATAAGGGAGAGGCCTACCAAGTGATTGTAAGATCTTCTACAATCACCCCCATAGTCGTAAGTCTTACTACGACTACTACAGTAAATAAGTCTTTCTACGACCATTACATGGTCGTAAGTTCTTCTACGACCACTACATAGTCGTAAGACCTTCTACGACTACCACCTGGTCGTAAGTCCTCCTACGACCAGGTAAACCACGACCACCTTATAATCAAACCTACAGGCAAGTGGGTCCAATTGATTAAGGAATCCGAACGGTCTACACGCACTATTATTCCGCGTAGTAATAGTGCTTAAATACCCCATTACCTCGAATGATAAGCGCGGACGGCGTGGAGAAGCCAATGCGCGGTAATTATCGCCATCATCGCCCATTATCGCTCAATTAAGGCGCCTCTTCCGCATGACAAAACGGCTACTCCTTCACGACTATATAAGGGCATCAATCAGGGAGACGAGGGGGGAGACAGAAAGAGATAGCGGGTCAAGGAGAAATACAAGTACTATTCTCTGTAATAGTCTGAGCTTCTTACTTGATCATCAAGAATACCACACACGGGATTAGGGTTATTATTCTCTCGGAGAAGGCTGAACTGTCTAAACATCCGTGTCAACCACTCTGCGTGATTTCACCTCTAGGAGACCCCCCGAATCAAATAATCTTTACGTAAGATCGGTTCTAATACACCGACAGTTGGCGCCGTCCGTGGGGAACCTCCGGTAATCTCTTGTCAACATACTCTCTTTTTCCAAATCTCATGCAATCATGGCAGGAGGATGGAACGAGGAGAACTGGTTTGACTTGGCAGATTACGCAGACATCGACATAGATGCGGTTTCGACTACGAGCCGAGTGATGCATCCGCCGATGGTGATATTGCCTCGGAGATTATTCTCCAGAAACCATCCCATCAATGGAGTTGAGGAGGATCCTTATCCCCACAACGATACGCCCAACAGAGGAGCCAATTCCCTCAAAGGACAAGGGTCAATCAGGACCGAACCGCACCTGGAGGACTCACAACACGACGAGAGTTTTTCCTCCAAGTGTTCAAGTCCCCTAAGGCGGTCCGACTTGGTGAGTCAAGTTCGGGAGCCACCATTCCAGACTCCACCAAAGATCTAGTGATCCTCTCTCGGGGTAACTCCGGAGAGGTGGGATCAAGCATGCTTTCTGCAAATTCGACCGTCTCTCCGCAGATCTCATTTGCGACGGAGGCGATTATAACCGGAGTTCCCTACGGAGGATTACTCCAAGTCGCCAGATGGTGTCTCTCGAGCACTCCTCAAGCGGGGAGGCCACGAGCGCAAGTGAGAATCATCAACGGGAGGTCTTCGTCCTTCCCTCAAATCAGGGTCAGCCTCATGGAGGCCGGGATAAGAACACTCCCCGAAGATCAGACACTGCGCCCCCTCGTGGTAATGGTAAGGGCACCACCGGTGACGGACAGAACCAACACTTTGATGAACGCGAGGGAAATCCTCGACATTCTTGCACTCCACTGAGAAGGCCTCAAAGACCTGATGAGAAGGATTTTGAGGTCGTCCGAAGAAAGAAAATTGAAGCCCAGAAGAACCTGCCTGGGCGCATTCAACATCAGTCGGAGGAGGTACAAGAACTCCAAGACATCAACGACTTGCTCGAGAATCCCAATCAAGAGCTTGCTCGAACGCCAGGGTATGATCTCTTTGCTAAAGAGATTGCGCAAAGGCTTCGAACTGTGATGACAAGACTGGAAGTACCTCGTCGACAACATTCAGGTAGTCGTAGCAATGCGACTTCCTCAGCTACCAGTCAATCGAATATTTCTCTACGTAGGAATCGACACGGCCATAAGTCGAATCGATCCCCTATTCGGAGAAATACATTTCGATCGACTGATGATCAAGAAGCCCCTCGGAGAGGTGATCATTCACCACTTCGACAAATAAATTCACAACGGGTGGAGTACGATGAGTATTCCCCTCGTAGAACTGAGACCTATTACAGAACATGTCAGCCTGTTGCTGGGTATCGTCGAATACGATCACCTGGTGATATTAACCTTTCTTTCTTACAAAGAAGGCGTCAAGAAGTGATTACCGGATGCCGCATTTTCGCCGACCTTGAGCGATTCATTTGGCCACCTCATTTTCGACCCGATGAACATGGAGAAATTTGATGGATCTCAAAATCCCATCGAATTTCTTGAGATCTATACAACAATTTGTCCGGCGGCGGGAGGAGGAGAGCATGTAATGGCAAATTACCTTCCGATCGTGCTCGAAGGATCCGCTCGATCGTGGTTATTAAACCAACCACTGAGTCGATCTACTCTTGGCAACACCTCTGCGATCTTCTAAAGCGAATTTCCAAGGCACATACAACCATACGGAAAGGAAGGCGACTTGCCGGATAAAGCAGAACAACAACGAGACTTTGCGTCAATTCATCAAACGCTTTAGTCAAGTAGAAGGATAACGGAGGATATTGCTTTGAATCCTCCCAACAACATTCTTAGAGCTCTTGAGATGGCGATCGATATCAATCGCTTACGAGGCGGTCGAGTGGAACAACACTATCGATCGAGAAGCGTACACTCCTCGAGAGCCGGTGAAGTTGGTAAGGACAAAAAAGCAAAAAAGTCCAAGAAGAAAATAAAGAGTCAAAAACCACAAACCAGTGGTTTCAAGGAGGTCTTGGCCGTGAAAGATAAAGAGCTCCAAACCACCAAGTCGTACTCGATCAAGGCAAAGGTAAGCATACGATCGTTGGAGCGACAAACCAAGGTGGTGTCCTTTTCATAAAAGGAAGGACATGACCTCAGAATCGCCGAAGTTTTCCAAAGAAAGCTCGAGGACTACTACAGCGACAAGCACCACTCCCTACTCTCGGCGGGTAGGACATACAAGTGGCCAAAAGTCGTCGGATGATGAGGAGATGCCGTTCCAAGATCCGCAACATACCGTTGAGCACATCTACGGAGGATCATCGACATACGACTCCAAGCGACAACTTAAAGTCGCGGACGAGAGGTAAATTCCATACATGCTCCTCTCGTCAATAATTTACGAAGTGGTCGGAAGTTACCATATCTTTTGAGAAGGATGACCGCCGATCACTACGAGTCGATCAGTCGATATCCAATTGTGGTCGAACCCACCATCAACAAGCTGTCGGGTCAATCAGTGTTGGTTGATGGTGGCGATTCATTGAACATACTATTTACTAATGCCCGGACGAGATGCAAGTACCGGGACAAAGGTAAGGCGATGCGATACTCCTTTCATGGAATCGTCTGCGGGGTCTTCTGCCAAACCCATTGGCCAAGTTTCTCTTCCTTTAACATTTGGCTCGCCAAGTAATTTCGAGACGAGAAAGTCTCCTTTGATGTGGTCGATTTCGACACGCATATAACGCCATACTCGGACGACCAACTTTGGCAAAATTCTTAATGGCTACTCATTATGGGTATCAATGTCTTAAGATGCCGGGTCCCAAAGGAGTGATCACAATTCAATGTGACAAAAGATGGCGTATAGGCTGCGGCCGTCGATCCTCGAGATGGTTGGTCAAATACCAACTCGAGAAGAAAGTCGACCGACTAGCAAGTCGAAGCCTAAAAGTGCACCAAAGCCGAGCGACCAAGTCAAAGAGGTTCTCTCGGACGCAGAGGAGCCCTCAAAGGCTGCTCGCATCGGGAGACTTCCGACCCCAAATAGGAAGGCGCCCTCATTACCTTCCTCAGAGCTAATGCGGATGTCTTTGCGTGGCAAGCATCCGACATGCCCGGAATCCCCAGGGAGGTGATCGAGCACAGGCTAGCTTTACGGCCTGATAAAGTACCCGTAAAACAAAAATTACAGAGATTTGCCCCTGATCGTCGAGATGCTATTAAATCAGAATTGGATAAGCTACTTAAAGCAGGCTTTATAAGAGAAGTCAACCACCCAGAGTGGTTGGCTAACCCTGTAATGGTCAAAAAGTCAAACGGCAAATGGCGTATGTGCGTAGACTTTACTGATCTTAATAAAGCTTGTCCAAAAGATGATTTCCCTTTACCTCGTATCGATCAGCTGGTTGATTCTACTGCAGGTTGTGAGATATTAAGTTTTTTAGATGCATATTATGGATACCACCAGATCAATATGTGTCTAAACGATGAAGAAAAGACCGCATTCATTACTCCATTTGCTACCTTTTGCTATGTCAAAATGTCATTTGGTCTAAAGAATGCCGGTGCTTCTTTTCAACGCCTAATGCAATCGACTTTTTCATCTCAATTAGGCCGGAATTTGGAAGCCTATGTTAATGATCTAGTCGTAAAAAGCATTAAGAGACTTAATCATATCACTGACCTACAAGAAACATTCGACAACCTCAGAAAGCACCGCTTAAAACTTAATCCAGAGAAATGTGTGTTTGGAATTTCGTCAGGAAAATTGCTTGGATTCCTAGTATCTGAACGAGGAATCGAAGCAAATCCTGAAAAAATAAAGGCCATCCTCCAGATGCGTCCTCCAACCACAAAAAAGGAAGTCCAGAAACTCACAGGATGCATGGCGGCTTTAAGTCGTTTCATCGCACGACTAGGAGAAAAAGGACTACCTTTCTTTAAACTTCTCGGGAGACATGAAGGTTTTGAGTGGTCGAGCGAGGCAAAGCGCCTTTGAGGATGTCAAGAGGTACCTTTCGAGTGCTCTGCGGTTTCTCCAAAGCGGAAGAGGCGCTCTTAATTTACCTAGTTGCCACGCCACGGCGACAAGCGCGATCTTGGTCGTAGAAGCGTGGCGCATACAGCGACCGGTTTACTACGTTAGTGAAGTTTTACGGGCCTAAGGGCGTTACCCTCAGTCCAAAACTTCATATGCCCTCCTCATGTCTTGAAAGCTGCGGCATTATTTTGGCGCATAAAATAGGTGTCTGCGTCGAGTTTCCTTTGGGAGCAATCCTCCATAATAAGGAAGCAATGGGACGCATGGCAAAATGGTCGATCGAACTTGGGAGTTCGACCTCCATTTCGTGTCGACGGCCATAAAATCCAGATCTTGGCGGACTTTGTCGCCGAATGGACAAATCTGAACTGTTCGGGATCCCGATCGATTCCACGACCGGTGGATGATGTACTTTGACGGGTCACTTACTTTAAGTGGCTCAAAGTCGGAGTGGTCTGGTATCTCCTATCGGAGAAACCTTAAAGTATGCCATACAATTAAACTTTCGGGCCACTAACAATGTGGCAGAGTACGAAGGTTTGCTAGGCGGCATACGAGTGCGAAAGCACTCTCAATTAAATCGACTACTCGTGAGAGGAGACTCTCAACTAGTCGTGAATCAAGTCGGGAAAGAGTACGGTGCTCTAGCTCGACAATGTCTCGATACTTATCGAATACGCAAGCTAGAAAAGCATTTTTAGGTTTCGAGGTACAATTCATCCCTCGAAAGGATAATTTCCTCATGAGACCAACTTGCTCGGATGGCTTCTTCCGATCTACGGTACCAAAAGGAGTTTTCTTGGAGCAACTCCAAAAGCCGTCTCAGTCGAAGAACCGAGAGACACCTCCTATTGAGATGGCCTCATTAGACTACGAGGATACCTGGATGACTCCCATCTACGAGTATCTTCGCAAGGGTTTCGTACCCGAAAATGATCTTGAGGCAGATCGTTTATCCCAAAAAGCCAAAATGTATACTTTGGTCGAAGGAGTCCTCTACAAGCGAGGAACCTAAGGGATACTCATGCGATGCATTCCGCAAAGCGAAGGAATAACACTCCTTCACGATATACACAGTGGCATCTGGGGACACATGCTTCCTCTGTAACATTGGTTGGTAAAGCCTTTCGACAAGGTTTTTCTTGGCCTCTGACCTGACGATGCTAAGGAGGTGGTTAAAAAGTGTATCCAGTGCCAATTTCATGGTAGACAGATACACCAACCAGCTCAAGCATTACAAACAATACATCTTTCTTGGCCTTTTGCGACCTTGGGTCTTGATATCCTAGGACCGTTTCCCAAAGCTCCGGAGGTTTGAATTCCTTTTGTGGCTATTGACACGTTCACAAAATGGATTGAAGTGAACTCAGAATCGATAACAACGAAGCAAAGACAAAAGGTTCATGATGAGATGCGTAATTAGCCGATTTGGAGTTAAGTCGGATAATTACAGACAATGGTAAACAATTCGCAAGTGCAAAATTTCAAGAATTTTGCGACGAGTTGGGTACCAAATTATACTATGCTTCATTGCACATCCCCAAAGCAGCGGCGGTCGAGCGTGCAAGCGGCCAAATAATGCGAGGAATTAAAACCCGAGTCTTGACCACTTGTTAGCGCTCGGGGCTTGGGTACAAGAATTACCTTCCGTATTATGGGCGGTTCAGACGACCACCATCGAGCAACGGGAGAAACACCATTTTTTCTAGTGTTGGGAGAAGCCATGCTTCCTCGGAGCTAAAATGCGGTCGACACGAGTTGAAACCTTCAACAACTCGGATCAGAACAACTTCGGCGGATGATATTAACCTACTCGAAGAAAGGAGAAACCTAGCCTTAATCCGTTCGCGGTCTACCAACAAGCCTGCGCAGATACTATGATCGTAGGTCAACCTCGCGACCTTGTTGTAGGTGACTTGGTATTGAGGCTCTGCCAATCCAAGTCTAATCGGAATAAACTTTCCCCAAATGGGAAGGTCCTTACACAGCAATGATCGAAGTAACTCGGCGTGGTCAGACGACTAGCGATGGAAGACGGACAGGTTCTCTCAAACTCTTGGAACATCGACCAGTTACGCAAATTCTATGTGTGACCAATTTCTCAGGCAATAAAAGTCCAGGTTCTTTCTACCTCTCTTGCCTTATTTTTTGAGTAGTGCTTTTTTAATCTTTCGACTATGATACAAAAACACCCAGTTTTCTTTACACTGGTCGAAAAGTGAGTAACGTCATCTAGTCGAAACTTCTCCTCTCTGCATGTGGTTCTGCCCACTAGAAGGAATTTCCTAGCATCGACTCGTTACTCATTTTTGCTGCCAATACAAAGAGCTCGGGTTCTATCCAGTCGAAATGTTCTCAAAGCTAACTCTCTCAATCTTAGTTTATTTTTTCAGTAATTTCCAAAAAATATTCTAAGTAGAGTGCACTTGATATATTTATTCGACCACCTTTGATGTACTCGTTTCGTTTTGACTGGTCGAAGGAAGAGACACACCTAGTCGAAGTTTTTCTTCTCTGCATGTGGTCCTGCCCACTAGAAGGAACTTCCTAGCGCTGCTCAGTCTCCTACTTTTTGCTACTGGAAAAGACTTATCGAGTCCATCGAGAAAAGGCGACAATTATTAAAATCCTCTAGTCGTTTGCTTAACTCAAGTTGCTGTTCTTGGTTTGATTAAACTAGTCGGAGATGGTAACATCACCTAGTCGAAGCCTTTCCTCTCTGCACGTGGTCCTGCCCACTAGAAGGAACTTCCTAGTGTCGAGCCGTTTCTACTCTTTTGACCAAGTGCTTGACAACCATAACAAAAACTATAAGTTAAACAAACCTCTCTCTGTTGAAAACCCATTTCAAACACTATTTACTTAGATTGTCCAAACAAGCTAAGCAAATAGTCGGGGGCTAGGATAAAGTTATTAATTTGACTTCAATTCTTAGTCTTTCATTCGTTTATTATCTTTTGAGTTACTAACTACTCGACAAGATGATTTTCAGGAAACAAGATGGCCTAGGATAAAGTCGTTAATTTAACTTCAATCCTTGGTCCTTCATTCGTTTATTATCTTTTGAGTTACTAACTACTCGACAAGATGATTTTCAGGAAACGAGACGGGTCATATATTACTCATCAACAGAAATTGTCTGCCTTACAAAGTAGTTACAAGATTACTCTGAAGGGGGAGAGCCTAGCTGCATTTCCTCCGCCACCTTTTTGCCAACCGATTGCATTTCCTCAATCAGACAATTTGCCTCTGATTCAGAGCAATCGAACTCGGCTTCAATTGGTTGCACATTAAGGTGGGGGTCTTGAGCTTTAAGTTTCGCCAAAGCGTAACTTACTCTGGCTTCGACTGCCTCCCTTATTGATTCAGCTTGATTAGCCTTCAGAGTGGTCACCATTTCTTGTAAGTTTTCGACTTGTTCCCCAATGGTACTTATGTGAGCAGCTACAGTATCTTCTCGACGAGTTTTTCCCTCAGAATGTAGCTCACTAAGCACATTGTTCAGGAGCGTGATGTTGCCTTGAAGATTAGTCTTCATCGACTCCATCTCCTGTTGGGTACAAGTCGAAGCCTCGCGAAGTTTCTTGTTTTCGACCACTTGTTCTGAAAAGAATAAAACCGGTCAAACAAAAATAAACTTCTAGAGGAAGATAACACAAAGATAATTGTAGGTAAAAGCATTTCTTACCTACTAATTGAGAATCCAGTTTCTTAAGCTCTTCTTGATGGGAAGCAATGGTTTCAGCGTGCTTTTTCTCCCATGCTCTGATGTCCTCTGCATTCATCTTAGCGATGCGGACGGACTCATTGTAGATCAAGGTCTTCTCTTGGATTTCAGCATTGAGGCTTCTCAATTCGGCAGCAATTTCTGAACAAGAAATTGGCATTAGAAAAGGGAAAATGCTCGAAAAGGACAACAGGTAAAGAATTACTTACCTGTTACTTGAGTTCTCTTTTCCTCGAGTTCTTGATCCTTGTCCTTGGTAATGCGAGAAAACTCCTGAATAACCAAAGCTTTTTCTTGAACTTCGGTCCGGAGCTTCCGCATCTCATTTTCTTTATCTGGAGAAGAAATGGGAGTCGGGTAAAGGTTAAAGATCAAAAGCGATCTTAAGTTCGGCACTTATCGTTTATTTTTCCTGCAATCTTCTAGATCTGAGATGACCTCTCGAAGTCTATCCAGAGAACTATTACTTCCTCCCTTAGCTTTCTCGACTCCTCTTTTCGTGTCGAGTGAGTCACTAAGGTCTTCGTGTCCTTGTTTAACCCGCAAAGAACGTAAAGCGGAGATAAACATCACCGATTGGTTGTAACTACTTCTACAACCACCGACCTAGTCGTAAGTTTTTCTACGACTATGTCATGGTCGTAAGTCTTTCTCGACCACTACCTAGTCGTAAGTAGTTGTAAGCTTTTTACGACCAGATTTTGTCATGAGTTTTTCCATGACTATTTTCAGTAAAACACTATCACGAGTAGTTAAGTCGAAAATAACTATGAATAATAGTGACTTACCATCTCTCGCCTCTGCAGCAGTACTTCTTTCTCTGTCTTAGCTCTAAAAGTTGTCGATGGTACTCACCGACAACGACAATTTGCTCGAGCATTTCGCAAAAAGAAAGCAAAGTGAGAAGAGAAGGAAAGCCACATATATATAAGTATTCTAAAAATACTTACATTCATAGTCGACCTAGCAAAGATCGAATATACAAAATCCGGGTTCTTGACTTATCTATCCTCGCGACTTTATCCCACCACACCTCCTCGAGGCGCTCATTATCGAAGGTATTTCCTGTTGGGAATATCTTTGGGATGGGGACTCGATCACGAAGTTCAAGCGAAGACCCTATGCGGAGGCGGGCCCAAAGAAGTCACCACGAAGTTGAAATATTCTTCTTCCGATTCTCACTTCTCTTTGGGTAGGGAAGGAACGCCTCCACGATTTCCTTCCCGAGCGGTGCACAAGTCGGTCACCACCTTGACCGAGGCTTCCACAGTTGCCTCGATGTTTCTACAACCTCGTGATCGCGGTGCCACTTCAAAGAGAATACCGCTACTTCAAGGGTCGTAGCTACAACCCGGCAGATGTAGGAATCACTGCAGGGAGTCTCAACTTCATCGCCACGGGCCAAGGGTGATGCTTGACCACCTCCATTGATACCTCTCCAATAGCGAAGGGGTAGCAATGGGCTTCTCAACGGAAGCATTCCTGGAAATTTGAAGAGTCGGATTTGAAATAAAGAAAAGCAAATCGGGTTGTGAAAAGAAAAGGTAAATGTTGTTCTTACACTTTAGTACATTTCACATACTCTGCACTCGGTCTTAACCGGGAATTTTGGAGCAATCCTCCCAGCGGAGGACCTCTTCTTCTCCACGACCACGTGCCAGTCGAGGTTCAACAATTAGCCCGGCTTCGACCACGTGCGGTGGTAGAGTTTGGACAGGAACCGTGGCTCTGGTTTCTGATTCTCTGGATGGCCGAGATCGGCCTCGACCATTCCAAGAGCAAAGATCGCCCTCAGTGCAGTTGTCTTTGGTGCAAAGATCGTCCTTCATAAAGACACAAAATCTTTCCAGTTCTCCTTTTCGGTTGCCTAACAAAACTAGGAGTGATGTAACTCGCGAAAGATTCCTTGTCATAATGGAAGGGTACCTTAGCCTTGCGAGGTTTGCGCTTAAGAGATTCACCGCCTCAACCTCCTCGGCCCGATAGGCTGCGGCCTCGGCTTGAGATATAGCTACGGTGCCGCAGCCTCTGTAGAGGGTGCGGTCGAAGACCGGACTCGAGCTTGCTCCTCCCTTGTTGGTAGATTTTGCAAGTCGGCGTCTCTTAGAGGAGGAGCGAGCCTTTGTCTTCGACAACCCGGCGTCAATAGTCATCGATGCGACTTCTTCGTCAGGTCCGGCGATTTTCCATGCCTACTTTACGTAAAGCAAAGCGAGAAAAGAAGAATCATTGATCGATCGTAAGTTTTTCTACGACCGATTGCCAAGTCGTAAGTTTTCTCGACTCTTTCTTGATCGTAAGATATTCTACGATCACCATTAGTCGTAAGTATCTTCTCGACTATAAAGTCCTAAAGAAAGAATCAACTTTTGATTACCTTTAGGCGCTCTATCCTTTCATCTGCGGACAAAGCCGCAATGATTTGAGGAACCGCGCTCGGAGTGGCGGAGACTTCTCACGATGATGAGTCGACTCTAGAGTCAACCTCGGCTGTGAAAGATCCGTAAAGCAGATAAGAATATTAGACAATATTGAAGAGGACCAACCGAGAGCTAAGTCGACAGATTACTTACCTCGTCGTAGTCTGGTTGGGTCTCCTCTCCCGAGTATCTCCACATAGGAGATGCTCGCTTCTTCAAGGACTAATTTCGCGTGTGATGAAATCCTTCACCACATGTCATCCGTCGACCCTTCTTCCTTCAAGTCCTTAATGGCTTGAATATAAGGGCTAATCCTATTGATATCTTCGAGTTGAATCCATGAAGATTTCTTTTCAGACCTTCCCGCGAAAGAAAGGATGTCTTGAGGTGACCTTCGGTAAAACCACCTCTTCCTCGGCCCGACCACGAAGACCGGGTGAAACTCTGAACATACTCCTTCGACTTGAGTCGTGGAGCTTGAGACCGCGACTTCCAGTAATTCGGTTTGTCGAGCCATCCCATAATAATATTGGAACAGCTCGAGATCCGGAATCCCAGTGCACGCTCACACGCGATATACGAACACACTCAACATGGTAATGGAATTGGGACCTAAGTTCACGGTTCCACCCCAAAGTGTTCGAGTACCCCGTAAGAAAGGGGAAGCGGTAATCGAAGGCGCACTCACTGTACGCTTGAAAGACGAGGATTTGCCCATTTTCCCGATGGCGATCTTTGCCCGATGGCGGAATCCACTTTACGAGCTTTCTCGGAATCTTCCGACATCGACCAAGATTTTGATCTTAGCGCATCCATCTCGATTCTTCCCATTCGAAACTCTCTTGGCCATTTCGCCGAAGCAAGAAGTTTTTGATTGGGTTAGCGCGAAAAGATGAAACTTAGTCGAGGACGGAGAAAGCAAACTCAAAAACGGCGGAGTGATTTGAGGAAAAGGTAAAACCCAAGTCTACCTCTGGTAAGTTTTTATAACGCATACGATCTCCGCCCGCCGGAAACCGTCTCGTCTATAGGTTTGGGGGAGTTGGTTGTACCGCTTCGGGAACCGCTTCATCGGACAAGTCTGTGAGAGCCGGTTGCAATTCCCCAGATGGTCCGTTCGAGAAAAATTAGGTGCGTATTATCACCCCCAAGCGAAATTACTTTCTTGACCAAGTCTTTTTGGTGAAGGAAGTATCAAATCGGAAGGTTTTTTCTCCGATTCCCTACTACGACCACCGGACGGTCGTAGGGTTTTACGACTTTTGATAGTCGTAAGCAATCTTCACCATTGCAATCGCCGGGAACCGTCTCATCGCCAGATCTGCGGAATTCGTTTGCAATTCCCAGACGGTCATTCGGGGAAAATTAGGTGCGTATTGTCACCCCAAGCTTAAATTACTTTCTTGACCAAGTCTTTTTGGTTGAAGGAAGTATCAATCGGAAGGGTTTTTCTCCGATTCCCTACTACGACCACGGACGGTCGTAGGGGTTTTTACGACTTTTGATAGTCGTAAGCAACCTTCGACCAAGCAAATTCTGGTCAAAATAGCATTCAAATGTCGAAGAGTTTTCCTTCGACCATAGTTCTCTGACATTTTCATAGTCGTAAGTCCATTCACGAATCCTTCACCAAGTAAGTTACTTTCACTTGAGTGGGGGCTAGATGACGAGGATCTAAATCCTCATTTTATCTTTTATCTATAATTCTTATTATGGGTAAATATGATGTCACATAGTCTCGAAGTACCCTTATTTTTATAAGGAGAGGCCTACCAAGTGATTGTAAGATCTTCTACAATCACCCCCATAGTCGTAAGTCTTACTACGACTACTACAGTCGTAAGTCTTTCACGACCATTACATGGTCGTAAGTCCTTCTACGACCACTACATAGTCGTAAGACCTTCTACGACTACCACCTGGTCGTAAGTCCTCCTACGACCAGGTAAACCACGACCACCTTATAATCAAACCTACAGGCAAGTGGGTCCAATTGATTAAGGAATCCGAACGGTCTACACGCACTATTATTCCGCGTAGTAATAGTGCTTAAATACCCCATTACCTCGAATGATAAGCGCGGACGGCGTGGAGAAGCCAATGCGCGGTAATTATCGCCATCATCGCCCATTACTGGCTCAATTAAGGCGCCTCTTCCGCAGGACAAAACGGCTACTCCTTCACGACTATATAAGGGCATCAATCAGGGAGACGAGGGGGGGAGACAGAAAGAGATAGCGGGTCAAGGAGAAATACAAGTACTATTCTCTGTAATAGTCTGAGCTTCTTACTTGATCATCAAGAATACCACACACACAGGATTAGGGTTATTATTCTCTCCGGAGAAGGCCTGAACCTGTCTAAACATCCCGTGTCAACCACTCTGCGTGATTTCACCTCTAGGAGACCCCGAATCAAATAATATTTACGTAAGATCGGTTCTAATACACCAACACTCATAAACATAGATGTTATATAATAATCTCTATGATTACCTCTAGGGCATATCACGAACAAAAACTTCTAGAACATATGAAACTAGTCAAATCATTGCAACTATCACATATCAACCCACATGTTCTGAAACACCCATGTTTGTGATAAAGATATGAGCATTTTTAAATTACATGGAAAGAGCTTTTGCCTTTTTCATAAAGAAGAAAACCAAGAACACTATAGTTATACGAATTTCTAGAAGGACAGAAACTAGCATTTCTATCTCAGTGTTTAAGGCAACAACAGATAATAAAGCTAACAAAATAACAAGCGTGAGATAGGTATACTCAGATCCAGTGGAAGAAGCAGAAGCAGCAAGAGTTTCAATGTTCGTCATGGTATAGTAGTCGTGCAATTGATGTAGACGTAGCAAAGAAACGAATGAAGAGGAAGCAGCGAGAAGTCGCGCGAACGCTCCCCAAAAACCTTGTTCGTCCTTGCTCGTGCAAGCCTTAAAGGACGAGGGTTCCGGAGGCCTGCTCTCCTAGTTCGACCGTACACGCGCTTCGCCGGAATGGAGATCGCCAGATGCAACAACAAACTCGTGGGTTCTATCTTAGTCTTTCGTGGAGTGAATTGGAGAAGAATCAGTCTTTTCAAATAGATAAAGAAAAATGCGCCCGCACCCAACGTGCCTGCGCGTGCGCACACGCACACGCATGGCACGGCTTGGCTCGGCGAGCGAGCGAGCGCGCGCGTGTTGGCTCTCTCCAATTCCACAAGGGGGGCTACCATGTTCCACCTTATAAAATGGTGTAACTCCCCCTTCAATTCTCAATGTGGGACTAACCAGTTTTAGCATGTGCACATTGGCCTTTTATATTTTTAGGAATTAATTAGAACTAAAAATTGGGCTTAGCCAGTATTAATTCCAACAATCCCCCACCAGATCCCAAAGGCACATGTCAAATGCCTTGATCCATAGTATTGTTTTAATATACCAGCGTTTCGATGGAGACCGATTAAGGTTGAACATCCACCTAGAACAAAAGCTACACTTATCCACAACTGCACAATGGACTAAGCCTTGAATTTGCAATTTTGTGTGAATAAGTTTCACTTAAGTACTTAACTGATACTAGGCTGTCAGGCATTCCAGCGGGTTGGAGCATATAAGTCATACTCCTGGCCTATTCATGAGCTTCCTAGAGATTACCCTATCTCATAGACTGTGACTAGTAGTCGGGCTCATATAGGTGTGTTCTTTCAAGACTGCTCTGTAGGACAACATATTTGCTTAAACAAGCCACAGAACACATTAAATAAAAATCAACCTGCCATACAAATTTAGGAGAGAATTGCATCTCCAATGGAGTGGGTCTATAAAAGTACTTTCCTCCCAGTTAACCAATAGCTTGTTTCGCAAATCCTACTTCACGGGATCTATGATCACATAGGATGGGTTACCACTATGGTATAACTCACGTGGGTCCCAAACCCATCTCCCTCGATGCATGATCTATCACATTCCGTGATAAACCCTTTGTGAAGGGATCTGCCAGATTCTTAGCTGTTTGGGTATAATCCAAATCTATTACTCAGGAGTTTCTCATTTTCCTGACAGGCATCAGTCTCCTCTTCACATGTCTTGATGCCTTCATATTATCCTTAGAACTATTCACCTTGACAATTACAGTCTGATTATCACAGTTCATTAGAATAGCTGGTACTGGTTTTTCAACCACCGATAAATCCATCAAGAGCTCGCAAAACCATTCAACTTCAACAGTGGTAGTATCTAATGATGTGAGTTTTGCTTTCATTATTGACCTCGTTAAGATGGTCTGCTTGCAAGACTTTTATGAAACAACGCCACCTCCAAGTGTGAAGACATATCCACTTGTGGCCTTAATCTCATCAGCATCAGATATCCAGTTTGAATCGTTATAACCCTCCAATACCCTGGGATACCCGGTATAGTGAATGTCATAGCTCATAGTACCCTTTAGATAGTGCATTACCCTCTCAAGAGCATGCCAATGATCATCTCCCGGATTGAAAACAAAATAGCTTAGTTTGCTCATAGCAAACGAGATGTCAGGCCTGGTACCGCTAGCTAAATACATGAGTGAACCAATTATCTGAGAATATCTCAATTGGTCTCTGGCTATTCTCCGATTCTTCCTAATCAACACGCTAGGATCATAAGGTGTTGGAGATGATTTGTAGTCGCTATAACCAAAATGACTCAGAACCTTTTCCACATAATGGGTTTACAACAATGTAATTACACCATCATCACCTCTCAACAGCTTGATGTTTAAGATAACATCAGCTACTCCCAGATCTTTTATCTTAAAATTCTGAGACTTAATCACATTAAGGTTGGCCCCAAAGATCAGTATGTCATCAACATACAGACATAGAATGACTCTCTCGCCCCACCATGGCAATAATACACACATCTGTTAGCTTCATTCACAATAAACCTTGCAGATGTTAAAATTCTGTCGAGCTTTTCATGCCACTGCTTAGGTGCTTGTTTAAGACCATACAAAGATTTCAACAACTTATACACATTTCCTTCTTGACCATTTACTACAAATCCATCTGGCTGTTCCATGTAAATTTCCTCGTCCAACTCTCCATTTAGGAAAGTAGTCTTAACGTCCATCTGATGAACGAGAAGACGGTGTGAGGCAGCCAGAGATAGTAGTACTCGAATAGTGGTCAATCTAGCCACATGTGAATAAGTATCAAAGAAATCTTCACCTTCCTTTTGGGTATAACCCTTGGCCACAAGCCGTGCTTTGTACTACTCGATAGTACCATTAGGCCTAAGCTTCTTTTTGAACACCCACTTACATCCTATAGGTTTACAACCATAAGCACGCCCAGTGATCTCCCAAGTTTCATTAGAGATAATGGAATCCATTTCACTACGGACTGCTTCCTTCCAGTATTCCGCATTTGGAGAAGCATATGCTTGAGAAATGGTACTTGGAGTATCATCCACAAGGTACACAATGAAATCAAGATCAAAAAACTTTATAGTCCTTTGTCTTTTACTTTTTCTCAGAGTTTCATTGTCTTCCTCCTCAGAAATTTGCTCAGGGGTTTGCTCAAAATATTCCATTGGAAAGGCAGATTCAGGAGTTGTATCAGTCTCCTGACTCGATGAACTAGACATATCTTTCATCGGAAAAATATCCTCAAAGAATGTAGCATCTCTGGACTCTATAATTGTACTAACATACACGTCAGGTACACCAGATTTCACCACTAGAAATCTATATCCAATGCTATGGTGAGCATAGCCTAGAAAGACGTAATCCCTAGTTTTTGGTCCAAGCTTACGCTTTTTGGGAATTGACACATTGACTTTCGCCAAACAACCCCAAGTGCGTAAGTATAAAAGTGATAGTCTTTTCTTATTCTATTGTTCATATGGGGTTATCTATTTATTCTTTGTGGGAATTCTGTTTAGGACATGACATGAAGTCAATATAACCTCCTCCTACCATGCTTTGGAAAGACCCGCTGTGTCTAACATGGTATTAACCAAATCAGTTAGAGTACGGTTCTTTCTTTCAGCAACCCCGTTTGACTGGGGTGTATAGGGAGGCGTCCTCTCATGCATTATACCATTTTCCTCACAGAATAAATTGAACTCATTAGAAAAATACTCGCCGCCACGATCAGACCTAACCCTTTTGATTTTCCTTTCATGTTGGTTCTCAGCTTCTGCCTTATAGATTTTTAAAGTAGTGAAGAGCTTCATCTTTAGTTTTCAAAAGATATAGATAGCAGAACCTAGTGGAGTCATCAATCAAAGTTATAAAATATCTCTTATCACCTTTTGTCAACACACCATTCATCTCACACAGATCTGAATGTATGAGTTCTAATGGTGCCAAGTTCCTTACCTCTGCGATCTTATGAGGCTGCTTTGGTTGCATACAAACTTGACACTTAGAACCTTTGTCAATGGTGAATTTCAGGATTAACTATAACCTGGCTAACCGCATCATGCAACTAAAATTTATGTGACAACATCGTGAATGCCAAATAGTAGTCTCATTACCACTGCAAACATGGTTCACAACATTACTACACAAATATGAAAGAGATAGGCGGAACAAGCCCCCGCACACATAGCCTTTACCAATAAATTGTCCACACTTGGACACTACAAATTTATTAGACTCAAATACCAGTCTAAAGCCGTCTCTACACAGAAGAGATCCGCTGACAAGATTCTTATTGATAGATGACACATGATGCACATTCTTTAGTTGCACAACCTTTCTCGAAGTAAACTTCCGATCGATCGTACTAACACCATGAATAGTAGTATATGACCCGTTCCCCATTAGAACGGCTGAATCCCGAGTGACCTGGTAAGAAGAGAACAATGAAATATCAGAATACACGTGTAAATTAGCATCAGTGTCTATCCACCAATCGGTAGAATGACATACGAAAAGAACAATAGGTAAATTGCCATACCCTGATGTTCCCGTCTCAGTAGTATCAACAACAACATTAGCAGACTTGGAATTCTATCCTTGCTGATTCTTTTCACCCTTGCATTGGGTGCAATCCTTAGCCCAATGACCAGGTTCGCCACACACAAAGCAAATGCCATCCTTTTTGTTCTTGTTCTTCTTCTTGAAGCTAGTTGTTTGTGCAGTTTGTTCTTGCCTTTGAATTTTTGAGCTTGGTCATTCTTCTTCTGCACCACATTAGCACTAGAATGTCCCTCATTACCTCTAGTGTGTGTATCTTTTACCCTCGTCTTTTCTTCAACATCAAGAGACCCAATGAGATTTTCAACAGAAAACTCTTGTCTCTTGTGTTTCAGAGAAGTAGCAAAATTCCTCCAAGAATGAGGAAGTTTGGCAATAATGCCTCGTGATAAACTTGTTCGGTAACACACACTTGAAGTGCTCAAGTTCTGTGGCCATGCATTGTATCTCATGAGCCTGTTCAACTATAGAATGGCCATCAACTATTTTATAGTCATGGTATTGCTCCATGAGATACAATTCACTATCTGCATTCGAAACCCCAAACTTGGCATCGAGTGCATCCCACATCTCTTTTCCAGTTTTAATCACCATGTATGCATCAACTAACTTCTCACCGAGAACACTAACCACAACACCTTTAAAAATATTATCAGCAGTCTCGAACGCTTGCTCCTGTTCAGGAGTAAGTGTTCCTCAGGTTTGCCGTTTGCCACATAGAAAACGTTCATGGCAGTTAGCCAAAGCACCATCTTGGTGTGCCATCTCTTGTAATTTGCACCATCGAACTCAGAGGGTTTGAGTGTAGCAGCAAAGTTAGATGTCGAAAAATGCCTAGAACAAGGTTTTTGGATTGATAAAGATATGAGCATTTTTCCTTTAATCCAGAAATATGGTAGATAAATCATGGAAAAAACTTTTGCCTTTTTCATAAAACAGGAAACCAATAACACTATAGTTATACGAATTTCTAGAAGGACAAAAACTAGCATTTCTATCTTAGTGTTCAAGGCAACAACAGATAATAAAACTAACAAAACAACAAGCGTGAGATAGGCATACACAGATCCAGTGGAAGAAGCAGAATCAGCAGGAGTTTCGACGTTCGTCATGGCGTAGTAGTCGTGCAATTGATGTAGACGTAGCAGAGAAACGAATGAAGAGGAAGCAGCGAGCCGTCGTGCGAACGCTCCCTAAAAAACTTTGTTCGTCCTTGCTCGTGCAAGCCTTAAAGGACGAGGATTCTGGAGGCCTGCTCTACCGGTTCGACTGTACACGCACCTCGCCGGGATGGAGATCGCCAGATGCAGCAACAAACTCGTGGGGTTCTATCTTAGTCTTTCGTGGAGTGAATCGGAGAAGAACCAGTTCTGTTCTTTCTAATAGCCAAAAACAAAGAGACCAGAGAGTTTTGATTTACTAAGGAAATGGTCGCCATTGATTTGCCATCAATCAGTGTTAACTGCAGCCATTACTCACTAGTAATTGAACCGTTAATACCATCCGTTTGTTAATGCCATTTAAAACTAGTCAGTGCGTTTCGATTTTCGAGCCGAGGTGAGGCGAGCGCGCGCGCGTGTGTTGGCTCTCTCCAATTCCACAAGGGAAGCTATCGCGTTCCACCTTATAAAATAGTGTAACTCCCTTCAGTTCTCCATTTGGGACTAACCAGTTTTAGCACGTATACATGAGCGTTTGAGATTTTTAGGAATTAATTAGAATTAAAAATTGAGTCTAACTAGTATTAATTCCAACAATTTGATGCATTGTAAAATATCCGAAGTGTATTGTTCTTTCAGACTAAACACAGTTCACAACAAAATGACTGTATCCTTGTGGGAAAACACAATAAATTACTTCTACGCATCATGTTCTCATTGTAAGAACAATACAGGGCACTCAAGAGCACTGGCCAGTGCATTATGGAAATGAAGCTCTTACAATGATATAGAATATAGAAGATATGGCATACCTCTTTGTATGGCGATCAATTATGCAAGATCAAGAAAGCATTGCAACATAACAGAGGTCATGGACAACTACAAGACATATCGATGTTTGCACTTTACAGTCATCTACCTGACCGAGAAAAAAAAAAACAAATGCTTCCATATATACTTCTAAAGTTCTGATAAGAACAAATCTGCACTTAAGATGGCTTACACAAACACAAACACAAACATCCATTCTAGCGGTCCATCATCCATTGCTGTTATACAAACTACATGAAGATATATACCACAAGCCTCCATCGCATATCAAACAAGTTTGTATTCAACCACAGGGTGCCATCAATCAAATGAATTCACTATGATGTGCAAACATTCAAACTAATTCACTCAAACATACAATTCGGTGTAAACTCTAAATCCACAAAACAAACCGATTTAAATCAAAATAAATGGATGGAATGTGTATTTATGGGCATCGAATCGGCTCCAAGTTGCCGGATTTGGGGAGGTTAGGGGCGGGCAGGAGAGAGGACGCGCGGGGGAGAAGAGAGGAATTCAGGGAAAAATGAAGAATTGGGTGGGCCGACGGTACCTAAGTCACCACTATCATGCCATGCGTATTGGCGTGATAAAGCAGATTTATCACA
This sequence comes from Hsuehochloa calcarea, assembly GCA_036346395.1. Lineage (NCBI taxonomy): Eukaryota > Viridiplantae > Streptophyta > Magnoliopsida > Poales > Poaceae > Hsuehochloa > Hsuehochloa calcarea. The sequence continues at coordinate 19,492,542 of CM070609.1, read as the reverse complement.
TCATTAGTGCGAGTATGACATCAGTAAGCCCTCTATGATGACACAACGTGTGGACAAGGATTTGCGTGATATATTTAGCTATGCCAAAGACAATAAGGTGACATAGTTATTTGGCCACGTCATAAATGCTCAGAATAGAAAATAAAATTAACGAGTGTTTAACTCAAGCCCAACTAAAGACAAAAATTAGCCCAAACTAAACATTGTTAGTGCCGCATCGGCCCATCAAAAAGACCCAACTCAAGATATCCCAATCCCACTCCCCTCAAGTCAAACCCGTGCAAAACCCCCTCCCCCAAACCTCGATGCTCCGCCGCATCGCGGCGCTCCGGCCGCCGCCGCGCGCGGCGGCCGTTGTCCGCTACTCCTCCAAGTCCACCTCCCTCCCGCAGAGGCAGCAGCGCGTCCGCGACCACGCCTTCGACGGCATCATGGAGGTCCAGAAGCGCGTGCGCCGCTTCCTCGCGCTCCACTCCCTGCTCGTCCACGCCGCCGGCCCCACCGCGCCCTCCGGGGTCTTCTCCGGAGGCGGAAGCGGCGCCATGTCCGTGCCCTTCTCCCGCCTCGGCGCCCTCGCCCGCCGCCAGCTCCGCCTCCCGCCCCTCGACGCGGGCCGCTTCTTCCTGCGCCACCCGCACGCCTTCCACCTTTTCCTCCACCCCGTCCACCGCGTCCTCCACGCTCGCCTCACCCCGCGCGCCGCCTCCGCCCTCCTCGTCGAGGCCGACGCCGTTTCCTCCTCGCTCCCCGCCTCCGTCCTCCGCATCCGCAAGCTCCTCCTCCTCGCGCCCCCGCACCACCGCCTCCGCCTCGAGCACATCCACCTCCTCCGCCGCGACCTCGGCCTCCCCGACGATTTCGCCGACTCCGTCATCCTATCCCACCCCGGCCTCTTCCGCCTCACCCCCGATCAGTTCGTCGAGTTCCTGCCCTCCCCCTCCGACCCACCCGACCTCACCGTCGCCGCCGTCGAGCGCTCCCGGGAACGCCACTACCGCGAGCACCGCGCCCCCGGCTCCGGCGAGGAGGACGCGCGCTTCGCGTTCCCCATCCGCTTCCCGCCGGGCTTTAAGATCGGCAAGTACTTCCGCATTGCAGTTTGGAAGTGGCAGCGCCTCCCCTATGCGTCCCCGTACGCTGATGTCTCCGGCCATGACCTGCGCTCGCTTGAGGCACAACGGCGCATGGAGAAGCGTGCCGTCGCTGCCATCCACGAGCTGCTATCGCTCACCGTTGAGAAGCGTGCCACACTGGAACGTCTCGCGCTGTTCCGGGATGCTCTCGGTGTGCCGAAGAAGATTAAGGAGTTCTTGCTTAAGTATCAGGGCATATTTTACATATCCACGAGGGGGAACCAGGGGAAGCTGCACACGGTGTTCCTCCGGGAGGCGTACTACAAAGGGGAGCTTGTGGAGCCTAATGAGATATACGCCGCGAGGCGGAAACTGGAGGAGCTGCTCATGATGAGCCCACAGAAGGCGAATTTGGACCGGATGTTCACCAGCATGGGTCGTGGATTGGATGAGCTTGGTGGCGGTCGTCGTGGAGGAGCAGAATTGAGGGAGGAGTTTCTTGGTGATGCAGGTGGCCGGAGGGGGAAAGTTGGGGCTGATGGTGATGATTGTGCTGATGGTGGGGAGGACTCAGGAGTTGAGTCACTCTACATTGAATGAGGAATATAATCATACAATGGCACTGAGCATCAACTTGGGAAGCTTGTCTTCTGGAACTGTCATCAGCACCATTGGAAAAGCTTGATTTCTCGTACTACACCACGGTGTAGCTATCTTGATTGATGAGATGATGTTACATTCTGAGGAAAAAATGAAGCGAGAGGTCTCGCGCTACAACTGATGACATTGTGAAATTTGAATTGGGAAAGTGAAGACCCTGGGTGCTACCATGCATCTGCACTGCAATGGTTGGATGGCATCTTCGTTTGCACCATTATACGAAGAAGGAACAAAGACAGAGGCAGAAGAACCCCTTTCAGTATTTTGACCACCCATGCTTCTAAGCTAATTTTATTTGAGTGTTGTGAGTATTCTGACACAAGGAGTGGATCTCTTTCTTTGATTTGGCCCATTGAAAGTTGTTTGTGTTTAAGGATTGATACTACCACAACACTACATCAAAATTTCTGTTATTTTATTTTTGATTGTTTCTACCATATTGTACCCAGAGATACCAAACAATAAATGTTGTGGTGTGACTTACAAATAAACTTGTTCTTATTTGCATCCCTTTTTAGTATGGAAACAAAGCAGAATGTGTTTTGTTTCAAAACTGAACACCAGCTTAAATGTTACTATACATTGAACTAATTGTTTTAACATGAAATTTAATCCCAGTAATTGTTTGGTGCCTTGCTATGTTATGGCTTGAGAGATTTGGAAGTACAACAGTCCAACCAATATGAATTTGCAGATGTTGATTTTAGGGCAAAGTAAAATTAGCTTGAAATAATCCATGTAAATTTAAACAACCCATTTTAAGGGTCAGTGTTGTGTACACATTTTTCCCTTCCATCTTTGGTCCTATTAAGAAGACTCTTTATATCCATTTTTCTTGCGTACTTAAGTCCTGTTTGGATTGGGATGGACTTTAGTATAGGCCTTACTCTTCACCCTTGATACTTTGTTAACTGAGGATTGTTGCATTTGACTAGGTTTATTTGACTCACAGTGTTTATGAACTATCTTGGAGTCATGCTGTTTGCTCACAGTCCATTGGGATAACTGATTCTAGAATAGGACCTACAGCCCTGGCAACCTGGGAAATTGTTGTAGTTTAGCGTCATATTTTGCCTATCATTTTCATAATCCTGAGCAGGTCTTCCTTGATTGTGAGGTTCAGTGAATGGAAGAATTCTGCTCTCGGCGATTAATAGCTCCTTCGCTAATTTATGTGAGACGATTTTTTTTTTGTCTAATCAACACCCATACAGGATACCGTTCTTTACATATGCAAAGATAATTCAACTGTTGTCTGTAGCATTATGCTTGTGAAAAAGCAGAATATGCTGCTAAAGGTGTGTTTCTGTTGCATTGCACTCAGTGACTGCACAGCAACCATTTGAACCTAATCAGCTTGACTGGTCTTTCAGACATTGCTCAAGTTCTTAATATCTACAATCCCTTGACTAATAAAAATGATTATGTTAGATTCCTGTTCAGATAGAGAGCAAAACAAGTGTTCGCATGTGAATGTGGCCTCAGTGCCTCAATGGTTTCTTCTATGTCGATGCAATGAACCAAGGGGGTTCAGATTGAAAGAACAATCAACAGACAGTGTAAAAGGCACTGTTGAAAATTCAAACAAATATGACAAGACGAGCTCTTTTTTCAGTTTAGAACAGAATGATGAAGGTTCTTGTAGCACTGCAGTTGGCCTTATTCGGGCCTGCTCATTGTAGGTATGCAAGCCAGATGTCATGCTGATATGTCTAGTGTTGTCACTGTCGTAGCAAAGAGGGCTAGACAGTACAAAAAAAGAGACCCCCCAGTAGCTACGAGGAGGACCAGGGGATTCTCGGAGAGGGGATCGATTGTCAAGAGAAGTAAATGCGTATTAATTGTCTAAAAAAGGTCTTGTTTATTACATGAGGGGTCGCTATTTATAGCTTTCCGACCGAGTACATGAGATTATAGATCTGCCCCCTTAAAAAGGTCCTATGCTTATAGGGGCCGTAAGGACTTTTCCTTCTCCTATGCATCGCCTTCGGCTTATGGTGGATCTCCTTGGTCTTGGTCTATCTATTTGGCTGGTACGCTTGGTCCATCGGTGCTCTTTGCCCTTTGCCTCATGCGGGGTGTCCCCGGGCTGAAGGGCCCTGGACACCCTTCGGTGCCCCCGAGGTGACCCCGGGGAATTCCTAATTACTGGGTTCGTAGTGCTCGACGGTCCTTCGGAAGCCTTTGACCGTTGGCCCACACGGGCCTCCTGATGGCCTTCGTGTGGCTTCGGGGACCTCCCGTAGGTGTACTTGGTACCCCTTGGGGACCCCGGGCCACGCCTCCGACTGTTGGCCCATGTGGGCCTCCTGATGGCCTTCGCGTGGGCTTTGGGGCTCTCCTGAAGGCGTACTTGGTACCCTGGGCCACGCCTCATGGCCTAGGGGGGGGGGTTGCGGTCTTCGCCGGGTCGTTGGAGCTAGTGGGCCGCCCATACGACAAGCCTCTCGCGGTCGAGGTCTTGCTTCGTCATGGATGGAACCGCGCCCTTTTCTTGAAGGGTCCAGGCACACCGTCCCCTTTAGCCTGGCGAAACGTGGGCCACTCCTGCTGGTATGATGGCGCGTTGGGTGTTGTTCACCATGATGCTGGTGGTTAGCAGTGATGGCACTCCTTCGAATCGCGCGAGCCGCCTTTGGTTGCCGTGTGTCATAATGTCGTTAGTTGGCATTGAAGGCACTCCTTCAAATCGTGTGGGCCGCCTTTGGTTGTTGTGCGCCCTAATGCCGTTAGTTGGCATTGAAGGCACTCCTTCGAATCGCGAGGGCCGCCTTTGGTTGCCGTGCGTCATAATGTCGTTGGAGGGGGATGTTGTGCGCGTGTCACGTGTCACCGGGTGACTGACCCGTGGCTCTTTGGCTTCCCCGCCTTGTCTCCTCATGGTCCTGGTGCGTATATAAAAGCGGGGTAAACCCGACCCTTTCCTTACCTTGTGCGTAAGGATCCTAGCTTCGTGCCTTAACAATTTTCTTCATTTTGTTGTTTCGAGATCTGATCTTCGGATTTTTGGTGGTGTGTTTTTCGGAGCTTCCGGATAACGAAGCGCAGCAAGGAGGGTGGTGATAGTGTGGCGTACACCAGCGACCTCGGCCGGTCGACCGTGACGGAGCGGGTTCTTTGGGCCCTAGTGGATGAGGGGAAGTTGGAGAGCCTCGCGAAGGTGCGGGTCCCTGGGGTGGAGATCGTACCGACGCCTTGGGCCGACGAGGCGTGGTCTTCGTCGCCTTTGACTCCAGCCTCCGGATTCCATGTGTGGAGCTGGTCGCATGGGTGCTTCGGCTATACTGGGTGGAGTTGGCGCAGCTGACGCCCAACTCCCTCGTGAAGTTCGCCGTCTTCGAGTGGATCATACGATCCGCGGGGGCGAGCGAGGAGGGGCGCCTATTTGCGTATTTACACGATGGGCGGTGTCAGCCGAAGAAGAACACCGGCGAGACGCTGAACTTCGGCCGCGTCAACTTTCAACCGAAGGCGCGGAATCGGTGGGATACTGACTGGACTCGGAGGTGGTTTTACCACGCTTCTCCGGTGGGCGACGGTCTACACTTTGGCGAAGGGCTGATCGATCTTACCGCTACCCTGGAGATCTCTCACTTCGTGGGAGGAGGCCGCCTCCACCTGCTGTTAAATGTGGTGAGGAGGCTCTCTACGTAGGACCTTGTGGAGGAGTTCTGCGCCCTTGGGGTCTGGCCCCTGGTGCAGGGCTGGAGCGTGGAGCTCGGGGACCCAAAGGACGGGCTCCCCAGCATCACCGTAGCAGGTCGCGAAGGTTTTGGTCTTTGCCCTGAACTTTTGTACATGCTTTTTTTCTTAACGGAGTGTATCGGTTTCACTACAGTTGCGCCTATCGACGATGACGCTCGTGCCGCGGAGCAACTCTTGGGCCCCTACACTGGCGAAGAGCACGCGAAGCGTGGGCTGGTTGTGCGGGAGCCTCGTCTGAACCGTGCGTATGTGGACTCGACGGTTTGTCTTGCGGAGCGCCTGGACCCGAATGAGGGGAGAAGGAAGCGGGCTCGCGTGCCTGAGGAGTGCGATGTTGTGGGGCCGATCGCCGCGAGGCCCCTGCGCTCTGTTGGGTCTGGCGGCGCGGGCGGCCCCTCGCGCGAGGGTGGATGCGACAGAGAGGCCAACAAAGAGGGTGGCGCAAAGAACTCCAGAGCGGGTGGAGCGTGCTCGATCGAGCGGCCGTCTTCGGGATAGCATGGTGTCCCCTGTGGTGGGCACTGCGCCGAGGGCGGCTGGGCGTGCTGCAGCAGAGGCTGGAGAGGGGGTGACGAGCTCGTTTGGGATAGCGGACTTGCCCCTCGAGGAGTCCTCGGTCGGCAGCACCCCGTCACACGTTTATGGTGGGGGTTCCGCAGACAGCCGGGTCGAGCCTTCCACTCCGGGTCACGATGCGATCGACAGGTGTTCCTCCCCCCTCTTTTTTTTGCGTAGTTCAGAGTATGTGTGCGGCTCTAACCTGTATGCATGCCTCGTAGTCCTGAGCGATGGGGAGGAAACGGTCGGCGAGGGTGGCTCTGCCTCAGGGAGCTCCGATGCGGTGCCTTCATAGGCTGCCGCTCTGGCCGCCGTGGACCACTACAGATCTGGGCCCGCTTTGCCCCGCAGATTTCAAGGTTAGCGTCAGTGCCGCGGGGTCTGCGACGAGGTCTCTCACTTCGTCGCCCCGTCTTACGTGGGGGATCTCTTCCGGAACATGTCCCTTAAGTGGATGTTTTGGTCCGTTGAGGCAAACGCCGCAAAGGTGTGTGTTTTGTTTTGCTGTTTTTTTTTTGTGTTTTTGTGTGATGCCGTGCTTCGTGCAGACCCTAATGCTATCGCGCGCGCTCGAGGGTGACGTCTTGCGCGACTTTGACAAAATCCAAGGACGGGTTGACTCAGAGCATGCGCGGAGTGTGCTCTGAGCGCAAAGCCCTCGCTAACAAGGCGAAGGCCTTTGAGGCCAAGGTGGCGGAGCTGGAAGGGGAGCGCGCCGGCTTGCAGGAGGAGGTGCGGACACTTCGAGGCGGAGATTCAAGCCGAGCGGGAGCTCTCGCAGTCTGTGGCGCACTCTATGGCGCTGGCGACCTGGGAGGCCATGGAGGCCTTAGAGGGCGTGGTGGCGGACCCCAGCGCCCTGCCTCCCCTGAGGCGGCACACTGTGGGAGAGATGGACATCACCCTTGGGCGTCTTCGCCGTGCCGGGGAGCTGTGCCTGTCGGCGGCCTGGCCGTACGGGGACCACTACGCGAAGGTGGCCTGGACGACGACCTTTGCCTCCCTGCAAAAGGCTGGGTGCGGACATGTGGACGCCCTCGCTACCCGCTATGTGGCAGTGGCGACCGCGAAGGAGGTTGCCACCGGACATCACCAGACACGGAAGGCGAGCAACGTCTTCGCCCAAGACTTCTGGGCGCCGCTCGACTGCGATGCGGCGATGGACTCCCTCCAGGCATGCAAGCCCGGAAGAAGGGCCAGGCCCTGGCGGACGACCAGGAGGCCGGCGAGCGGGGGGCCACCAACGGAGACAAGGTGTGACCCTCCGCTTGCTCCAAGTGTCCTGAGTCCTTTAGATTCTTGTAGCTAGGTTTTATCGATTTAACTCTTTTTTTGTTTGTTTTTGCTCCGCCCCCTTGGGGCCCATGCACCGAAGTGGGCTGGGGTGGGGGTTCGCCTCCTTTTGTAATGACCTCCTCTTTTGAATGAAAAAGATATGTGGAAAATTGGTTGTCTGTGAAATTCGGTGCAATTCGTTTAGCGTGCCTTGCGGCTACGCGTTCTGAACTCGTGGTTTGCGCAGGCTGCTCCGCCACCGCTTTGCTGTACTGCTGGCCGGTGGTTTCGGCCGTCTGAGGGGCGCATGGCTCCTGGCACGAGCCAAAGGCGTAGTGCTGCCTTCGCTCTGTGTGGCCACTACAGCTGTGCTATCAGGGCGTCGTGCATCATGACGCAAAATGGCAGTGCTAGCGCTTGGCAAATCTGGATGGGACCATGGTGTAGTTCGGGTTGTTCCACCAGCGCAAGGCCGCTGCTGCACGTGATGATATCGCCTGCTTCTAGGAGTAGCGAGGTTGTGCGACATCCAAAGACGGCCCTTCGGCTTCATGCGTCGAGTCTGCACCCCCCTGCGAAGCACCGTTCGAGGCAGTGAGCAGTAGGTACGCGGGAAGGAACCTCTTGAAGTTCATGGAGACCGAGCTATCCGATGAGGAACTGCGAGAGTGGCTGTTGTGCTCGGACGTGTTGTATGCTGAGGTACCATAGTTGTTGATTGCGAGTATCTTGTATTTGTGTATGCCTTGTATGTTGTGGTTGATTGATTTTATTTTTCCTAAGGCCAGTCTCCATTGTATGTACTTTATTTATTTGGAATTTGTTGTGATGAATAAAGCCTACTTCGTCGGTATATGTGTGTTCGGTGTTGTTTGACCTTCTGTTTCGTTTTGGGTCTACATGAGGCTCTAGGGGGAGGGGGGGGAGCGAAGCCTAGCGCTGTCCCCCATACTTTTTTAGATGGGGCTCCGGGGGAGCCCTATTTTTTTTTGCGAGGTGGAGGCGAAGCCTAGCGTTGCCCCCCATACTTTTAGATAGGGCTCGGAGCCCTTTCTTTTTTTGTGACGGGGGAGGCAAAGCTTAGCGCCGCCCTTCGTACTTTTTTAGATAGGGTTCCAAAGGAGCTAACTTTTTTTGCATAGGGAGAGGCGAACGCGCTGTCACCCATACTTTTTTAGATAGGGCTCTAGGGGAGTCCTAACTTTTTTGTGAGGGGGAGGCGAAGCCTAGCGCCGCCCCTATACTTTTTTAGATAGGGTTCCCGGGGACCCCCTAACTTTTTTTGAGGGAGGAGGCGAATCCTAGCACCGTCCCCATACTATTTTAGATAAGGCTCAGGAGCTCTTAACTTCTTTTTTTGTGAGGGGGAGGTGAATCCTAGCGCTGCCCCCATATATTTTTTAAGATAGGGCTTCGGGGAGCTCTAACTATTTTTTTGCGAGGGGGAGACAGAGCTTAGCGTTGCCCCCATACATTTTTAGATAGGGCTCCGGGGGAGTCTTACTTTCTTTTTTTTGCGAGGGGGGAGGCGAAGCCTAGTACCGCCCCCACACTTTTTTAAGATAGGGTTCCGGGGGAGCCCTAACTTTTTTTTACGAGCGGGAGGCGAAGCCTAGCGCCCCCCTTGGACCTCGGTGCTCGGGGCTAGGCACGATGTTTGTTTTTATACACGTGCCTGCGGGGGACCTCGGTGTGCACCGAGGCCGAGCCATGCACGGTGTCCTCGTTTATACACTCATACCTGCGAGGGGCATCGGTGTGCACTGGGCTTGTGAGCCATGCGCGATGTCTTCGTTTATACACCCGTGCCTGCGGGGGGCATCGGTGTGTACCAGGGCTGTGAGCCATGCGCAGTGTCTATTTCATTGATTGTGGGCGAAGTGCCCAAAGCCGTACATACGCTTTTGTACATGCCTCCGCCGTCTAGCGCAGTTGAGCGGTGATTGCCCGGGCACAGCCGGGTTTTTACAATTGAGCAACCCTAAGGATAAAACTTGCAGAGGCTTTTGGCATTCCACATGTGGTCTAGTTGTTGTCTCTCCGGTGTTGCGATGTAGCAGGAGCCCGCCCTTGTTGCGCGGGTGATGATGTACGACCCTTCCTATTTGGTCCCCAGCTTGCCTATGGAGTGTCTGAGTCCTTTAGATTCTTGTAGCTAGGTTTTATCGATTTAACTCTTTTTTTGTTTGTTTTGCTCGCCCTTAGGGCCATGCCAAGTGGGTTTGGGGTGGGGTTCGCCTCCTTTTGTAATGACCTCCTCTTTTGAATGAAAAAGATATGTGGAAAATTGGTTGTCTGTGAAATTCGGTGCAATTCGTTTAGCGTGCCTTGCGCTCACGCGTTCGAACTAAATGGTTTGCTGCTTGCTCTACCGCTTTCTTTATCTTCTTGGCCGGTGGTTTCGGCCGTCTGAGGGGCGCATGGCTCCTGGCACGAGCCAAAGGCGTAGTCTTGCCTTCGCTCATGTGGCCCTCATGTTTGTCTATCGAGCGTCGTGCATCATGACGCAAAATGGCAGTGCTAGCGCTTGGCAAATCTGGATGGGACCATGGTGTAGTTCGGGTTGTTCCACCAGCGCAAGGCCGCTGCTGCACGTGATGATATCGCTGCTTCTAGGAGTAGCGAGGTTGTGCGACATCAAAGCGGCCCTTGGCTTCATGCGTCGAGTCGCACCCTGCGAAGCACCGTTCGAGCGATGGCGATGAAGTGCGCGGAAGGAACCTCTTGAAGTTCATGGGCGAGCTATCAGATGAGGAACTGCGAGTGGTGTTGTGCTTCGGACGTGTTGTATCTTTGAGGCACCATAGTTGTTGATTGCGAGTATCTTGTATTTGTGTATGCGTTGTATGTTGTGGTTGATTGATTTTATTTTTCCTAAGGCCAGTCTCCATTGTATGTACTTTATTTATTTGGAATTTGTTGTGATGAATAAAGCCTACTTCGTCGAGTATATGTGTGTTCGGTGTTGTTTGACCTTACTTTCGTTTGGGTCTACATGAGGCTCTAGGGGAGGGGGAAGCCTAGCTGTCCCCATACTTTTAGATGGGGCTCAGGGAGCCTATTTTTTGCAGTGGAGGCGAAGCCTAGCGTTGCCCCATACTTTTAGATAGGGCTCGGAGCCCTTTCTTTTTTTGTGACGGGGGAGGCAAAGCTTAGCGCCGCCCTTCGTACTTTTTTAGATAGGGTTCCAAGGGAGCTAACTTTTTTTGCATAGGGAGAGGCGAACGCGCTGTCACCCATACTTTTTTAGATAGGGCTCTAGGGGAGTCCTAACTTTTTTGTGAGGGGGAGGCGAAGCCTAGCGCCGCCCCTATACTTTTAGATAGGGTTCAGGGACCCCTAACTTTTTGAGGAGGGGCGAATCCTAGCACCGTCCCATACTATTTTAGATAAGGCTCGGAGCTCTTAACTTCTTTTTTGTGAGGGAGGTGAATCCTAGCTGCCCCATATATTTTTAAGATAGGGCTTGGGGCTCTAACTATTTTTGCGAGGGGAGCAGAGCTTAGCGTTGCCCCCATACATTTTTAGATAGGGCTCCGAGGGAGTCTTTACTTTTTTTTGCGAGGGGGGAGGCGAAGCCTAGTACCGCCCCCACACTTTTTTAAGATAGGGTTCCGAGGGAGCCCTAACTTTTTCGGCGGAGGCGAAGCCTAGCGCCCTTGGACCTCGGTGCTCGGGGCTAGGCACGATGTTTGTTTTTATACACGTGCCTGCGGGGGACCTCGGTGTGCACCGAGGCCGAGCCATGCACGGTGTCCTCGTTTATACACTCATACCTGCGAGGGGCATCGGTGTGCACTGGGCTTGTGAGCCATGCGCGATGTCTTCGTTTATACACCGTGCTGGGGGCATCGGTGTGTACAGTCTGAGCCATGCGCGATGTCTATTTCATTGATTGTGGGCGAAGTGCCCAAAGCCGTACATACGCTTTTGTACATGCCTCCGCCGTCTAGCGCAGTTGAGCGGTGATTGCCCGGGCACAGCCGGGTTTTTACAATTGAGCAACCCTAAGGATAAAACTTGCAGAGGCTTTTGGCATTCCACATGTGGTCTAGTTGTTGTCTCTCCGGTGTTGCGATGTAGCAGGAGCCCGCCCTTGTTGCGCGGGTGATGATGTACGACCCTTCCTATTTGGTCCCCAGCTTGCCTATGGTTGTGGGATTCGCGAAACCTAGTGCCGTCCTCCATACTTTTTTTATATGGAGCTCCGGGGGAGCCCTAACTTTTTTTGCAAGGGGGGAGGCGAAGCCTAGCTCCGCCCCCATACCTTTTTATATCGGCACTAGGCTTCGCCAGGAGCCCTAACTTTTTTTGCGAGGGGAGCGATGCCTAGTGTTCGGGGCCAGGCACAGTGTTCGTTTGTATAAACGTTCTTGCGGGGGGACCTCGATGTGCACCGAGGCTGAGCCATGCACGGTGTTCTCGTTTATACACTCATGCCTGTGGGGGCATCGGTGTGCACCGGGGTTGTGAGCCATGCGTGGTGTCTTCGTTTATACACTCGTGCATGCGGGGGGGGCATAGGTGTGCACCGGGGCTGTGAGCCATACGCGGTGTCTACTTCATTGATTGTGGGTGAAGTGCCCAAAGCCGTACATACGCTTTTGTACATGCCTATACCGTTCTAGCGCGGCGGGGTGGTGATTGCCCGGGCGCAGCCGAGATTTTACAATTGACCAACCCTAAGGATAAAACTGGCGGAGGCTTTTGGCGTTTCACGTGTGGTCTAGTTGTTGTCTCTCTGGTGTTGCGATGTAGGAGCCCGCCCTTGTTGCGCGGGTGATGATGTATGACCCTTCCCATTTGGTCCCCAGGTTACCTATGGTTGCGGGATTCACGACGCGTTTGAGGACCATGTCGCATGGCGCTAGTGGATGAACCTTGACCTTCTTGTTGTATGCCGCCGCGACTCCTGCGACATATCTTGCCATGGTTGTGATGGCATGTACGCGGTTTTCTTCGAGGATGTCCAGGGGGACCTCCCGTCTGCGTGCTCATGATCCGCTCTGGCGCGGAGGGACTTTGCCGCGATCTCTCCTGGGGTCATTGCTTCGTCGCCGAAGAGGAGTTTGAATAGTGAGAATCCCGTGGCCCGGGTGGGTGAGGTGTGGAGCACCCAGAGCTTTGAGGAGCACTTCGGGCCAAAGGCCCTTCGGTAAACGAGGCACTTCATTAGACTCGGGGTGCCCTACTGACGCCAAGCGTATGTTTGTTCCTAGGCCTTTGCAGAATGCTTTGAAGCGTGCGGAGTCGAATTGGGTGTCGTTGTCGGTGAGGATATTGCTTGGCATCCCGTATCTGCAGATGATGTTTTTCCATACGAACCGCTGGGCTGCCGTAGCGGTGATTTTTGGCACGGGCTCCACCTCCATCCATCTTGAGAAGTATTCAATGGCGACAAAGGCGAGGCGAAGGTTGCCCTTGGCCGCCGGGAATGGGCCAATGATGTCAAGGCCCCACCGCGCGAAGGGCCAGACCAGGGCAGGGGCTACAGCGGAACCGTCGGTGCCTTCGGGTTGCGGCTAGCCCATTGGCATCCCTGGCAGCGCTGGACAAGGTTTTGCGTGTTGCGTAATGCTGCGACCAGTATAAGCCTTGGCAGAAGGCCTTTGCAACAAGGCCTTAGGGGGCTTGGTGCGCGTCGTAGGGCCTCTCGTGGGTGTCCTGTAGGAGGGATTGGCCCTCTTCCTGCGATACACACCACAACAGGGGAGTGTAGACACCCCTTTGTATAATAGCCTATTTATGATGTGGTAATTCTGGGCACGGTGCTGGAGGCGCTTTGCTTCGGTGGGGTCCTCGGGCTCTTCGCCTATTAGGTATTTGGCGATGGCATCCCGCTAGTCAGCTTTGTTGGTAAGGAGTACGAGGTTCGACTTGCGCACAACGACTTGCACTTTGGGTGCAGCCCCTTGTGTTTTGGGGTCAGCCCCTTGTGCTTCGGACGCTGTCGAGGGCTCGTGTAGTACCTCATAAAAGATGTTTGGCGGAGCTACTAAGTTTTGCGAGCTTGTTGGCTGCCTCATTGTTCCCCCTGAGGATTGTTTGAACGGTGATCCCGAGGAAGTGCTTCACGTCTCTGACCGCGGCGTATCCGCATCTTGGTATCTTTCGCCACGAATGATTTGTCAAAGTGGCCCGCCATGAGGCGGGAGTCGCTTATGAGGCGGGTGTCGCTTTTGATGATTATGTGCTTGGCCCCCCAAGGCGTTCTTTGTTGTCAGGAAATCGAGGCGGGCGGCGTGCGACACGCTTCACCCGTGGGGCGACCAAGATGGCCGCCGCGCTTGCCCCTGCGGCGCACCAGGAGCCGTTAGTGTAGATTGTCCATCGGGCCTCGATCTGGTTTGGGGATTGCTCCTAAAATTGGGAGTCCATTCGCAACGAAGTCGGCGAGGGCTCGAGATCCGATGGTCGGCGCACGGCCGGCCTACTTGCCTATTCAGCTTGAGGCGTCCTTGTTTCGCAGCATCAGGGCGAGTCGGTAAGACGTCGAGACCGTGATGGCGTGTGCTAGGAAGTAGTGTCGTAGCTTGCGCGAAGCCATGAGTAGGGCGTATGCCGCTTTTTCGTTCGTATTCACCTTGGCCTTGCGGGGCCTTCGATATGTAGTACACGGGCGTTGTCCTTGTGTTCTTGGACAAGGACCGCACTCACCCGAGGAGGCGGCGCAGGTACAACAGAAGGTTTGCGTTGGGCTTCGGGCTAACTAGGTTTGGCAATTGGGTGAGGTATTGCTTGAGCTCTTCGAATGAATTTTGGCAGTCTTCCGTCCATCGGAACGACGCCGTTCCCCGGAGTGTCTTGAAAATGGGCAAGGCGCTCGTGGAGCGGATAAGAATCGATTGAGGATGCGAGGCGCCCGTTAGTCTCGCACCTCTCCGGCGCGGGGATGCGAGGCACTCGCGGTTGTCCTCGATGCCTCTTTCGGACATGAGGAATCTCAGGAGCTTGCCCGCCTTTACACCGAAGGCGCATTTTTCTGGGTTCAACTTGACCCCCTCCGCCCGAAGGTTGGCGAAGGTTTCCTGCAGTTCCGCTGTGTGGGAGCTTGCGAGTGTACTCTTGACCATGATGTCATCGAAGTACGCCTTGATGTTGCTGTCGAGTTGCTTGGCTAGCACCTTCGTAATGAGCTGGGTGAAGGTCGCCCCAGCGTTCTTGAGGCCGAAGGGCATCCTGGTGAAGCAATAGGCCGATGGGGGTGATGAAGGCGGTTTTTGATTCGTCCTCCTTAGCTATGAATATCTTATGCTAGCCTGGAGTAGGCGCGAGGAAGCTCATCGACTTGCGACCTCAAGTGGTATCCACCGTTGGTCGATCGGGTAGGGAAGTCATCCTTCGGGGATGCTTTGTTGAGGTCGGTGAAGTCGACGCACATGTGCCATTTGCTAGTGTTCTTCTGTACTAGAACGGGGTTGGCCAGCCATTTGGAGTGCTTGATCTCCCGAATGACCCCCGCCTTTAGTAGCTTGGCTATTTCAGCCGTTCTGTCGACATTCGACACAGTTTTTGTTTCTTGGGGGATGCCTCGCTTTTGATGGCCAGGCGGTGCTCGATGGTCTCCTGGGATACCCCAGGGATGTCCTTGGGGCTCATGCGAAGATGTTCGCGTTGCTGCGGAGCACCTCGAGAATAGCTTCATTTGTCTGCGTCTAGAGAGCCGCTCCGAGGGCCATTGTCATCTCCAGGGAGGCTTCTCCCAAAGGGACCCTTCGAGTCGCCTCGGCTGGCCTTGGCGCCCATTTCTTTGAAGGGGTGTCCTACGGGTGTTTGCTATTGCGATCGTTTTGAGCCCCGCTTTGCCTTGCTAGGTCTTGGTCTCGCAGCCGTAATTATGTCCTCGAGCGGGGATCTTCATGCATTAGTAGTTGTGGTGCGCTATTGCGCTGAAGGTATTTAGTGTGGCTCGGTGAGGAATACATTGTATCGGTAGGGCATCTAGGCAGTCGAATGTGATGATCTCGGTCGTGACGCGACGCAAAGTCGTCGCGAATGGCGAGTCAATTTGGCCCAAGGTTGTCGTGGGCCTTCCCCCGAAGCCTACCAGGGGTAAACCCGGGGGCGATATGTGATCCCTCGGGATCATCATCTCGTCGAAGGCGTCCGCGAAAAGTAGGTTTGCGGCACTCCCTCCGTCCACAAGGAAGCGCCTGACCTCGAAGTCTGCGATGCTGGGAGATGACGAGAGGGTCCTGATGAGGGAAGTTCAGGCCCCTGGCATCTTCGGGACCGAAGGTGATCGGTATCTCGGTGTAGCGAGGCGGGCTTGTGGCAGGGTATGTTGCGACGTGGTGTATCTGTTGGGTGTATGAGCACCGCGTTTTTTGATGTCATGCGAGCGAGGACTCCTCGTGATCATGTTTATGATCCTTTGACGGTGCTCCGCGCCCCTC
Source organism: Hsuehochloa calcarea (assembly GCA_036346395.1). Classification (NCBI taxonomy): domain Eukaryota; kingdom Viridiplantae; phylum Streptophyta; class Magnoliopsida; order Poales; family Poaceae; genus Hsuehochloa; species Hsuehochloa calcarea. The sequence goes on along the minus strand of CM070609.1, from coordinate 19,476,875 downwards.
TATACGGGCCTAAGCCGCGAGCGGTAGTTGGTTGCCGCCTCGCCCGTCTTTGCACTCGGCCACCGTCGGTAGCGGCTCATGTAGTCTTGCATTGCCACGATGGTGCGAAGTCTCAAGTTGTCGCGATACCTTGCCGTGGAGATTGCAAATAGAAGGGGCCTCAGATCGCCCGTGTCCGGTTTCGTCCCCGTCGCTCTTGCTCTCGACCCTAGCCATGGCCTCCTTGTCCGCCTCGCATCCCCCCTTCAGGGGGTTGACCGCCATCCACGTGGTACATGCTCCGCCCTTTCCGACGGTAGTCGTTGTCCCATGGTTTGTAACGCCCGCGCGTAGATGCGGTTCCTCCTTCCTAGGCGCATCGGTGGTGGCACCGGGACGACCGACGGCTAGACCTCTGGCCTCCGAGTGCTGTCTTCCCCCGTCCTCCAAGTGTTGTCTTCCTCCGCCCTGGTGTATTCCTCCATTTTGTCAAAAAGCTTCGCCATGGTGCGAATGGGCTTGGAGCTAACCTTTCCGAGCGGGGTCTTTTTGAAGTCGTAGGGCCTCTCGTGGGTGTCTGTGAGGAGGGATTGGCCCTCTTCCTGCGATACACACCACAACAGGGGAGTGTAGACACCCCTTTGTATAATAGCCTATTTATGATGTGGTAATTCTGGGCACGGTGCTGGAGGCGCTTTGCTTCGGTGGGGTCCTCGGGCTCTTCGCCTATTAGGTATTTGGCGATGGCATCCCGCTAGTCAGCTTTGTTGGTAAGGAGTACGAGGTTCGACTTGCGCACAACGACTTGCACTTTGGGTGCAACCCCTTGTGTTTTGGGGTCAGCCCCTTGTGCTTCGGACGCTGTCGAGGGCTCGTGTAGTACCTCATAAAAGATGTTTGGCGGAGCTACTAAGTTTTGCGAGCTTGTTGGCTGCCTCATTGTTCCCCCTGAGGATTGTTTGAACGGTGATCCCGAGGAAGTGCTTCGCTGTCCCGCGGACCGTGGCCAGGTATCTGGCATCTTGGTATCTTTCGCCACGAATGATTTGTCAAAGTGGCCCGCCATGAGGCGGGAGTCGCTTATGAGGCGGGTGTCGCTTTTGATGATTATGTGCTTGGCCCCCCAAGGCGTTCTTTGTTGTCAGGAAATCGAGGCGGGCGGCGTGCGACACGCTTCACCCGTGGGGCGACCAAGATGGCCGCCGCGCTTGCCCCTGCGGCGCACCAGGAGCCGTTAGTGTAGATTGTCCATCGGGCCTCGATCTGGTTTGGGGATTGCTCCTAAAATTGGGGAGTCCATTCGGCAACGAAGTCGGCGAGGGCCTGAGATCTGATGGCTGTGCGCCAGCTCGGCGGCCTACTTGCCTATTCAGCTTGAGGCGTCCTTGTTTCGCAGCATCAGTGCGAGTCGGTAAGACGTCGAGACCGTGATGGCGTGTGCTAGGAAGTAGTGTCGTAGCTTGCGCGAAGCCATGAGTAGGGCGTATGCCAGTTTTTCCAGTTCTGTGTATCTCACCTTGGCCCCTTGCAGGGCCTTCGATATGTAGTACACGGGGCGTTGTCCTTTGTGTTCTTGGACAAGGACCGCACTCACCGCTGAGGAGGCGGCGGCGAGGTACAACAGAAGGTTTGCGTTGGGCTTCGGGCTAACTAGGTTTGGCAATTGGGTGAGGTATTGCTTGAGCTCTTCGAATGAATTTTGGCAGTCTTCCGTTCATCGGAACGACGCCGTTCCCCGGAGTGTCTTGAAAATGGGCAAGGGCCGCTCCGTGGAGCGGGATAAGAATCGATTGAGGGATGCGAGGCGCCCCGTTAGTCTCTGCACCTCTCCGGCGCTGCCGGGGGGGGATGCGAGGCACTCGCGGTTGTCCTCGATGCCTCTTTCGGACATGAGGAATCTCAGGAGCTTGCCCGCCTTTACACCGAAGGCGCATTTTTCTAGGTTCAACTTGACCCCCTCCGCCCGAAGGTTGGCGAAGGTTTCCTGCAGTTCCGCTGTGTGGGAGCTTGCGAGTGTACTCTTGACCATGATGTCATCGAAGTACGCCTTGATGTTGCTGTCGAGTTGCTTGGCTAGCACCTTCGTAATGAGCTGGGTGAAGGTCACCCCAGCGTTCTTGAGGCCGAAGGGCATCCTGGTGAAGCAATAGGCCGATGGGGGTGATGAAGGCGGTTTTTGATTCGTCCTCCTTAGCTATGAATATCTTATGCTAGCTGGAGTAGGCGTCGAGGAAGCTCATCAGCTTGCAGCCTCAAGTGGTATCCACCAGTTGGTCGATGCGGGGTAGGGGGAAGTCATCCTTCGGGGATGCTTTGTTGAGGTCGGTGAAGTCGACGCACATGTGCCATTTGCTAGTGTTCTTCTGTACTAGAACGGGGTTGGCCAGCCATTTGGAGTGCTTGATCTCCCGAATGACCCCCGCCTTTAGTAGCTTGGCTATTTCGGTAGCTCACATCGACATTCGACCACGATTTTTGTTTCTTGGGGGATGCCTCGCTTTTGATGGCCAGGCGGTGCTCGATGGTCTCCTGGGATACCCCAGGGATGTCCTTGGGGCTCATGCGAAGATGTTCGCGTTGCTGCGGAGCACCTCGAGAATAGCTTCATTTGTCTGCGTCTAGAGAGCCGCTCCGAGGGCCACTGTCATCTCCAGGGAGGCTTCTCCCAAAGGGACCCTTCGGAGCTGCCCCTCTGGCTTGGCCTTTGGCGCCCATTTTGCTGAAGGGGTGTCCGCACGGGTGTTTGCTATTGCGATCGTTTTGAGCCCCGTTTGCCTTGCTAGGTCTTGGTCTGCGCGCACCGTAATTATGTCCTCGAGCGCGGGGATCTTCATGCATTAGTAGTTGTGGTGCGCTATTGCGCTGAAGGTATTTAGTGTGGCTCGGCTGAGGAATACATTGTATCGGTAGGGCATCTAGACAGCGTCGAATGTGATGATCTCGGTCCGTGACGCGACGCAAAGTCGTCGCTGAATGGCCAGGTCAATTTGGCCCAAGGTTGTCGTGGGCCTTCCCCCGAAGCCTACCAGGGGTAAACCCGGGGGCGATATGTGATCCCTGGGGATCATCATCTCGTCGAAGGCGTCCGCGAAAAGTAGGTTTGCGGCACTCCCTCCGTCCACAAGGAAGCGCCGACTCGAAGTTGCGCGATTTGGCGGAGATGACGAGAGGGTCCTGATGAGGGAAGTACAGGCCCCTGGCATCTTCGGGACCGAAGGTGATTGGTATCTCGGTGTAGCGAGGCGGGCTTGTGGCAGGGTATGTTGCGACGTGGTGTATCTGTTGGGTGTATGAGCACCGCTGTCTTTTTGATGTCATGCGAGCGAGGACTCCCTGTGATCATGTTTATGATCCTTTGACGGTGCTCCCCGCGGCCCCCTCTATACGGGGCCTAAGCTGCCGAGCGGGTAGTTGGTTGCCTGGCCTCCGCCCGTCTTTGCACTCGACCGACTGCTGGTAGCGGCTCATGTAGTCTTGCATTGCCACGATGGTGCGACAATCTCAAGTTGTCTGCGATACCTTGCCGTGGAGATTGCAAATAGAAGGGGGCCTCCAGCATCGGCCCTGGTGTCTGGTTTTCGTCCCCCGTTACGCCTGCTGTCTCGACCCTAGCCATGGCCTCCTTGTCCGCCTCGCATCCCCCCTTCAGGGGGTTGACCGCCATCCACGTGGTACATGCTCCGCCCTTTCCGACGGTAGTCGTTGTCCCATGGTTTGGTAACCGCCCCTGCGGCGGTAGATGTAGGTTCCTCCTTCCTAGGCAGACCGCTCGGTGGTGGCACCGGGACGACCGACGGCTAGACCTCTGCCCTCCGAGTGCTGTCTTCCCCCGTCCTCCAAGTGTTGTCTTCCTCCGCCCTGGTGTATTCCTCCATTTTGTCAAAAAGCTTCGCCATGGTGCGAATGGGCTTGTGAGCTAACCTTTCCGACAGGGGGTCTTTTTGAAGTCCTCACGTGGCCGTGTTTATAATGGTGGTTTCATTGACCCTCTTTACTTTGCATTTCACCTCCGCGAACTTCTTGAAGAAGCTACGCAGGGACTCGCCTGGGGCTTGCTTTATTGCGAACAGGTGCCCCACGTCCTTTGGTTTGGCGTAGTTTCCATGGAAGTTGCGCACGAGGTCCCGCAACTGCTCCCACTCGTATATGGACCGGGGCGGATGGTGAAGAACCAAGTTAACGCCACACCCCCGAGGGCGAGGGTGATGTTTTTTGCCTTTGTGCTGTCATCTCCTCCGGCTGCCTCGATGGTTGTTTTGTACACCCGGAGGAACTCCGAGGGGTCTGTGCACCCCTTGAATGGCCTGACGTCCGGCATTTTGAAGCCCTAAGGCTAGCGGGCCGCTCTAGTCCTGCGCTCAACGGGGAGTTCTGGCCCCTCCAAAGCAATGGCACCGGGGGCGCGGCTGCGGGCACCGAAGGGGCGGTCTCCCCCCTCCGGTGGTTTGTCCTTGCGCGAGGACCGCGAGCCAGGGTGGGGCTGTGGGGGCCGCCGCCGCCGGCTGTCGGAGGCTCAACATTTCCCAGCGGAGGTCCGCCAGCTCCCGCTGGATGGCTTCGTAGTCTTCCCGGGTTACTCCCGCAGCCCCAGGCGGAGGCGGGCCCACCCGATGGTTCTCGGGGAGATGCCTCGGTGGGCCAGGTGTTGCTTTCAACGATGTCTCCGTGTGTGGAGTTGTTGGCTTCCTCCTCTGCTGCTGCGGAGGTCCTGCTTCGTTTGGCCCTTGGGGTACTTGGGAGCCGTTGGGACTTTGGGTGTGACCTTCCGAGGGGCCTGGTGCTTCGGGGCTATGCTTCGTGACTCTCTTACTGATCCCTATGGACGGTGTCAACCGTCGTAGCAAAGAGGGCTAGATCTAACAAAAAGGAGACCCTCGGTAGATACGAGGGCGACCAGGGGACCCTCGGAGGGGGGACCGGCTGTTACGATGTCTGATATTGTCTGTGAAAGATGCTGCCATCTTTTGTTTACTTTTTGCTGCCCTGCAGATGTTTTAACTTCCTTAATGATGCTGTTCTATTTTGGATTTTTTGTATTGAGAAAAAACACTAGTGTGGAGGGATAAGAATTATTCCCTCACATCGTATTTAAGAAAGGGAAGTTTCGAACTCGGATTGGCTAGCCCACCACCTGTGGTGCTAACCAACTGATCCCCGGAGACTCCTCGATTTTTGGTATTGTTGACAGGGCAGGGGCTACTTTTAGAGTTTTTGTACTGGCTCTTTTCAAAATGGTTGAAATATGAACAGGACCCAGTTTGATTGTAGTTTGATAAGAATTCTGAACAGACTTCCTGTCAGCTTTCCACTTGAGATTGTCAGCTCTCCCTGCAAAATAGTAAGTTTACGATCCTCTAGTAATAATAATATTGTCTTGCATGTATCAGAAGACAGTGCTTGTCATTTTTCATTTGGCCTTGTGTGATAGAACTTGGTTCTGCTTGTGATTGCTATCTACCTGTCAGTCCTTTTTTCTGAAAAATCTGTTTGTTTGCTAGTGTCGTTAGATGCTTATAGTTAATGGTCTGTTTCTCACATGATAAATTGATGACAGCATGGGGTTCAAGGATACTGTCTTGTTCATCAATCGAACTCAAACCTCATTTATGATGTGAAAGTGCAGCAGAAGACTGAAATGTACAAAATGGGTCATGTTGTGTACAATCCAACTGACATATGAAGGTCACTTCCACTCAGTCTAAATCCATTGATAATGGGCATTCCTACCAACTTTTATAACTTTGCTTCAGCTTTGGATATCTCTTTTGTCCTCTATTTTTTCTCTGTTCTGTTGTTACTTCTTTTAGGAAAAGCATTAAAGATTCTGTGCACCAAACTCATATCCCCTGGTATTTAATTAGTTTTTTTAATATATAAAACATTATGCTGTGCCTTGTTATTGTACTTTTGTCTGCAGCTGAGCTAACTATGTTTCTTGAATGGTCCAGAGCTAAGAGAGGTGTCGTATGTTTATACTATACATTGCGTAATTGTTAGATCTGGAGATATTTTCATATATGTTGCCTATATTAGCTGGATTCTTTTGGCCTACAGGTATGTTAACATCACATAAGCTTTCAATTCCTGATTAAATTGTGCTAACTTGGAATTAAGATCGTATGGACGTATTAGGTAGGTTTGATGGTATGGCTGATATTAATTGCCATCGTTGTTGAGCCTTTCCAATTAGGTGGGTTGGATTGATCCAAGGCCGTGTTTGGCTTGAGGATATCCATTATTTGAGGTTATTAATTGATATTAGGTGTATCACTAGATCTCCTGACTATTACGGTTCAACTCACTTGGGTTTGCTGGGTGGTCTTTCCTTGTGAAATGAATGTAAACGCTTGTGACATGTAGGCCTTGATTTGGGAGGGGTCGAGGAGACTGACATTGGCTATGTTCCAAGATCAAGGATGGCGACTTCAAAGTCAGCATGGCCGAATGGTGTCATGCCATCATTGCAAAACTCAGGAATTACGACGCATTCCTGCCATATATAACCAGCTCTAAGCCTTTTTAGATATGAATACAGGTTCTCTGTGTGTTAATTCCTTGCTTACATGAGATTTGAACATTGGTTCGATTCACATGGTCTAATAATAATAATAATAAATCATCTTTTCCAAATGTCAGCAGTGTTAATTTACAGGATCTTGAAGTTGTCGGCGTCGTTCAAGTCAGATTCAATCCATACCCCAAATTACCCCATTTATTTGAAGAGAAATGGAGCTAAACAGACAGGGCTGCCTCAGGATTTTTCTAACCGGTTGGTCCCAGGTGGCAATCCTCATATTCCATAGCCGTCAGATCAAGCCGTGATGGTGCTTCATTGGATTCGAGTATATTCCGAATTAAAGCTTCTGACCGTAACACCGAACTGTACTGTCTCCTGCTTCTTGTGTCAAGCTATATATATTCTAGATGCTGTATAAATGCCCTGTTTCAAGCAGTTTTCTCCTCAAATTGGTCGTTGCATACTACTCTACTACTTACTACTAGTGGCCTACTACTACAGAGCACCTGTACTGCTATTGCCTGGAAAAGATCCACGCCGACTTGCTGCTTGCTAACGCTGCGCTCCTGATGCATTGCCGACTTGCTGACGCTGCCTTCCCGGATGGGCTCATGTGTACGTCCGGTTGCAAGTATCAGCAAGCTCTGCACTCCTCCTGGACTGGACGGTTAATTTCTGCCGTGTAGATGGGCTGTCGAGTAGGCAGAGCTCAGCGTCGGCGTGCGTGCAATTGAACGCACTATTCACTCATGGTCAGAGTTTCTGTCTGTTAGTCTGTAGTTTGTTCAATCGCGACGCACTATTCACTCAATGGCAGAAATGCATTGGACTGCTTATGCACAGGTCATAAGATAATAATGTTTTTTTTCCTCTCCATCTTGGGGATAGGAAATGTTTTTTCCTACATGGATCAGGGATGGCTTTCGACATATAGGAAAGGGTACAGTGTACAGACAACGTCGGAAGTTTAGGGACAGATCGCAAGAAAAGAAAAGATGAGGGTGGTGTGTAGGTTTGGGAACAGGTCCACGTGAAGAATGCAACAGCGCATAACTCGTCAGCCCATTACTCAGCTTAATTTGTAGCTAGGCACAGCTAAGTAGCCAACACGTCCTGCTGCTGCTTCTTTCGAGATTAGACGCACGCTGTTGATACGTACATTTTGATCTGTACGTCGATCTTATACTAATTGAACTAGTAAACTATGCTATATATGTGTCCCAAGGTTCAAGCAGAAAAGTAGGATAGACAGTGTCAAAATACAGTCCTTGGCGACTGTTTTCCCTTCATGTATGTCTGCATGACCTCTGCGAAGTACAACTGAATGCTCCAAGAGCCAGCATATCTATACTCTTTAGCGAGCCTCGTGATTGATTGCGATGGGTCCGTATAACTGTCGTCGGTATAGCCTTTTTCTGTTAACCTTTTTGTTCTTTGCGGGTGCAAATTCAACATGTGAAAGATTGGCGATACTCGTGCAAACGGCAGCGAGGCTGCACGCAATACTCCTGCGTCGAACTATCGATACTGAAAGCATTGATCTTTGTGTACATGGGGGAACGCAGTTTGTTGCAGGAAATCTTAAGGTGCTAACTATATATGAGCAATGAAACACTGTACATAAACATTGCGAGAGTTTTTTTTCTTCTGAATGTGATCCGTGTAACAGAATAAGTTAACAAAAAAAAAAAAATCTATTTGACCCTCTGAGCTCTTAAAAAAGTTTGAAAATCAAATCTCAACTACGAACTCAGACATACGAAGAACCTACTGTTAGAATTGGACCCTTATTTGTAAATGCTTATTCATTCTTGAAATTCCAAAGCATGAATAGTTTAGTTTCTTTTGCTAACCGTGCATTTCTCTCTCAAACAAGTGTCTCATATAACTAGTGAGAGTTTTTCTTAGACCACTCTTGGACCTCCCTGGGAGATTTCTTCAGATCACTCTAATAGAGTGTGGTCAGAACACTGTGGTCCCCTTGGACCTCTTCGGGGGATCCTCTTGGATCTCCCTTGGAGATTTCTTCAGATCACTCCAAAACAGTGTGATCGAAAGCATAGACCAGTGTGGCCAAAGACATAAACTAGTATGGTCGTAATAATATGGTAGAAAGCATAGATCAGTGTGATCGAAAGCTTAGACCAGTGTGGTCAAAAGCATGGACTAGTATGGTCGAAATAATATGGTCGAAGCCATAAATCATTATGGTCGAAGGTATAGACCAGTGTGGTCGAAAAATAGTGGTCAGATCCTTAGATCAGCGTGGTCATAATACACTGTCAAAGCTATAGACCAGTGGTTGAAGCTGTAGACCAGTGTACAATCATGATCAATAAACATTGTTTAATGACCATTAATTAATTTGGAATTAGCAATTACCAGTTATTTAAGTTGACAGTTACTAGAGAATAATTGGCTCGACCATAAATATGATCTCGAAGACGTCCAGACGAAGGTAGACGATTCAACATCTATTTTTCTTTCTACTTCCTCTATGTTCTCTTGTGCTGGAGGTTTGTGTTGTTTGAACCAAGTCATCCTTCTCCTCGGTGTGCACCGGGAAGGAGGGTGAGCGGGTGTCTCTGAACCATTGTCGCAGAGTTCACCTGCACAGGGCGGCAATAAGGTTTCTAGGCAGTGCATCTACGCGACCGCTCGCTGCACTGCATCATCTACGATTTACACTGGTTCGACCACTGCTTCGACTCTGTGTTGCTATCCGTTCTTCATCAAGCACGACTGTAAGTCAGTCGTATGAAATGACTGTAAGTCATCGTATGACCAGTTTTTGTGCTACAATAATATTGTTGAGTATGTTTAGAAGTGCAATGAGTTTCCTGCTATTGATATCACTTTATGCATCTCTAGTTATTTATGATCTTTGCCTCATAATCAAATATGTAATTAAAATGTTATCCACATTTCCAACACCTCCAACTCTTAAAACCGTTCGGTTTATCCACTGAGACCAAAACCACTCCGATTTTGCTAACGTGACATCTACGTTAACATCAATATCACCATATTTTACCACCTCATTAGCCAAATCACCTCTCTCTCTCTCTCTCTCTCTCTCTCTCTCTCTCCAATTGCAGCTCCACCTCCTCCTATCTCAAGCCGCCGCCGCCGCCAACTCCTCCTTCAACCACCGCGCCCTCACAGCGCCGCCTGAACCCACGCCACACCCTCGTAGTGCCGTCGCCCGCCACCCCCACCCCCATCTGTGCCACCTCCCACTACCCCTACCCGTCCTCGAAGCACATAAGGAGTCGCAGCAGATTGCAATGGAGGAGGACCACAATGAGGTAGGCACAACAGTGGCGTCGAGATGAGCGAAATTGGGGGAGAAGGTGGTGGCCATGGCCCTACGGCGGGGGAGCAACGCATGTGTCTGGAGCGCGAGCTCGACGACAAGCCATGGCTGCCAGATCTTAGGAGTAGTGCTGCAGTCGTGGGAGGAGAGAGAGAATGAACATCCCGTCGGCGCTGCTTCTTCTCCAACAACTTTGGCCACTACTCCTTCACGCCTTTCTCATCTCCTTCGGCCACTCTCCCAGATCCACCGGCTCCCATCGTAGCCGCTGCTCTGTTGGAAATTAATCCAGACTTGCTAAGTATAGGGTGTTAGAATCCATGTTTAGTTTTGGTTTCCTAATGTGAGTCCAAGTAGGTTTCCTACTAAGAAACGAATTGGATCAAAGAATCCAATTGCTTAGCCTATATAAAGACATCTATGGTCTTGTAACTTGAACAACAAGAGCAATAGAGAAAGAGAAAATCAGAAAAGCTGCTGTTGTTCCAGCGGCACAAAATTTTTGTTGTGTTCTTGTGTTCGCGTTCGAGGGTTCCATTGCGTCCGCGTGTGTTCGTCTTCGGTTTGGGCCAACAATTGGTATCAAAGCAAGGTGCGAGGAGGCGAGGTGAGAGGAGGAGCTGTGCAGCGCAGACGGGCACGCGTGGCTCGGTCGGGCGACGACGGTTCTCGGCGGTTGCGGCACTACCCTCAAGACGAGGTGTGGCGCGTCATGTCGCGAAGAGATACCGCCCACGCAGAAATTCGTGGGATGTTGATGACACCTCGGACACGGCGGCATCCAAGGCACCGGCGAAGGTGAGTTCGGTAACCTTCCAATACCCAATGCTCACTGAGACCAACTATGGCTCTTGGGCGGTGAAGATGAAGATGTTCATGCGCGCACAAGGGGTGTGGGCAGCGGTGGAAGGCAAAGAGCTGGTCGATGAGCGCAAGGACCAGATGGCTCTCGCCGCCATATTCCAAGCCGTGCCCGAGGCCATGATGATGGTCTTGGCCGAATATGAGACGACCAAGGAGACTTGGGACACTCTGAAGGAGATGCACGTCGGCGCTGACCGCGTCAAGGAGGCACGAGCGCAGACTCTCATGAGTGAGTTCGACGTAATGAAGATGAAGGAGACTGAGTCCATCAATGACTTTGCCATGAAGCTGACCACCATCGTCAATGAGATTCGTGTCCTCGGAGACAAGATGGAGGAGCGCACCGTCGTGAAGAAGTTTCTTCGTGTCATGCCCGAAAAATTCTTGCCGATCGTATCCACCATTGAGCAATTTGCTGATATGAAGACGATGACGATTGTGGAGGTGGTTGGACGACTGAAGGCATACGAGGAACGCACAAAGGGACGGCGGCACGATGAGGAAGGTGAGCATCTACTACTCACTCGTGACGAGTGGGAATCCAGGTCCAATAAAAAGGGCGCCAACAAGAATATCAAGTTCGACAAGACGAAGATTATTGCTATAATCGTCGGGACTACGGACACTTCGCTTCTGAATGCCGTAATCCCAGAAAGGAGAAAGCGGAGGCGCATTTAATTGTGGCCGATGCTGAATACGAGCCGGCGTTACTCTGATGCTAAGTTGAGTCTGGGACGTTGAGGAGTTGTGTTCGCCGTCCTGAGTCGAGTCTGTTGAGTTGAGTATGGGACGTTGAGGAGGTGTGTTCGCCGTCCTGAGTTGTGTTCGGGATGTTGAGGAGGTGTGTTCGCCGTCCTGAGTTATGTCCGGGATGTTGAGGAGGTGTGTTCGCCGTCCTGAGTTATGTACGGGATGTTGAGGATGTGTGTTTGCCATCCTGTGCCGAGTATCAGTTGGACAAGTCGTAGTTGAGACCGATTGCCGCAACAAGTTAGAGTCGGCAAGTCTAGATTAGGGGGGATTGTTGGAAATTAATCCAGACTTGCTAAGTATAGGGTGTTAGAATCCATGTTTAGTTTTGGTTTCCTAATGTGAGTCCAAGTAGGTTTCCTACTAAGAAACGAATTGGATCAAAGAATCCAATTGCTTAGCCTATATAAAGACATCTATGGTCTTTGTAACTTGAACAACAAGAGCAATAGAGAAAGAGAAAATCAGAAAAGCTGATGTTGTTCCGGCGGCACAAAATTTTTGTTGTGTTCTTGTGTTCGCGTTCGAGGTTCCATTGCGTCCGCGTGTGTTCGTCTTCGGTTTGGGCCAACATGCTCCACATCACCACCACCACACCTTCCCTCACTGATGCGCTAAAAATCCACTCCACTGCTGCCTTCTAGCACCACCAGTAGAAGGTGTGGGCAGCGTACCCGTTGCCCGGGTCACGGCACCTCGATGGCCGTCGGGGTGGGCGATGGGGTCGAAGATGGTGAGCCTCCTCGAGGACGCACCGGCTGGAATCTTGGAGGCCGGTGAAGAAGAACTCTCTATGGTAGATGACGGCGGAGAGGTCAGGGTTGGAGTGGAGGGGTGTGGCCTCGAAGAGAGGGAGGGTGGAGCTATCGTGGGAGACAAGTGGTCGAGGAGGGGCGGAATGGGTGAAGCGTGCGGATGCAACGTACGAAGGTCGGGGAGGAGACGATGCGGCGCCAGTGTCGGGAAGCAAGCGCGGTGCAGAGAATGGAGGCAGGTGACGGCATGCGGAGCTAGAAGCGGGGGACGGTAGGGAAGGGAGAGAGAGGAAATAAGAGGACAAGAAGAGAGGAGTAAGAAGGGCGAGGATGAGATGAGCTCACACTGACATGTGGACCCTAGAGTACGCCTTGTCAGCATATGGCCCAGCTAGATCGTTCACATGTGCAACGTCCGCGAAAAACCGGGCTGGATTCGGCAGGTGGATTTGTCCGGTTTAGAAACTATCTGGTTTTGAAGTTCAGAATTGTTTTCTGAACTTTTGGAAGTGTTTAGTGATGGCAAATGAATATTTTCCTAACAAAAAAAAGGTTCTTTCAACACTACTAACAAAAAAACAGTTCAATTTGAGCGGCCTTATATGAACAGGGTTGGTATTGAAGGACTTTTAGAGGAAAAGCATATGAATTCAATTCCTACAAGACATTTTACTGTTCACTCACCTGGAAAAACGTAGAATTGAATTCCTATTCCTTTGATTTCACAGGAATTCGACAAGGAAAAAAAAAGCATCCACTCTAACCTCTTTATAAAATTCATGTACTTTTCCTACCATCCATCCAGACGCTCTGTTCCGGCACTTTTCGTGTGTTTTCCAATTCTGTGTTTGGCACTTGCATTCATATCCTATTTATGTGTTCCACTATTTATGTGTTTCAAAAAGAAAAGCTAGCTCTTAGGCATATGTCCTGTTTGGATTTATTTGAGTAATTTCAGAGGAATCGCATATTAAGGATCTGCACGACTCGTGGCCTATGTGGAACGCGCGAATTTTAGAATAATTTTATTTAGATGTGATATTCGAGACCGGGTTTTTTCCGGTAGAAATTTCTGCATTCTAATTACTCGTGATTGGAAGTTGTAAACAACATGAGCCCGTACGGGCTACCTGTTATTACCACGTAGATGAAGCCCGAGGTTAATCCAAACAAACACATTAGAGTTATGAAGTAGAAACTCCCAAGTAACCTCTGAACCTCCGCCTACCCCTTGTCTCTTCCGTCCCCTCTTTTCATCCGATCCGGCCACCGGATTCTCGCCGACGGCGAGCGGAGAGGGGGCCCCACACCTCTATTTCCCTGTTAATATATGCATATTATGTCTCTTTCTTCCTTGTGACAAACAAGGTTCTCCATCCATGGGCGTTGGGTCAGTTAGCGGGGTCTGCGTCCAGCTTGGCGACAGCTCTTCCCGTGTCAGAGCGCTTACTCTGCGCGAGGCCGAGCGGAGTCGGCAGCTGTGCTTGGTAGCAGTCGGGTCTGCGTGTGGCCGGGAGGTGTATGTGGTCGTGCTCGCCGGCGGCCTCTTCTCCCTAGCCGCGTAGATCGGGTCTGGTGTTTCCCGGCAGTGCGCCTCCCCTCTCGCGCTCTCCCCTGGCGACGGCTCCTCCTCTGGCTGTTTGCAGTACGACACAGCCTCGCCACTCCCGCGCGTACCTGCGAGTAGTGCGTGAGGCCAGGAGGTTGCCGGGTTAAGTGTCGCCGAGTCACTGCAGGAGTCGCCCGACGCCGACGCCTCCCCTCCGATGTCTTCTCTACCATCAGTCGTTTGTTATGGCGTCGTCCGTTGTCTCCCTCTGGGTGTTGGTCTTGTACATCTCCGGCGTGACAACATCCAGTGAGCCTCCCCTAATAACCGGTTTCCCTTTGTGGACTTGGCGTGTATCGCCTTTCTGACCGGCGTGCCATTCTCTTCGGCCGCTGTGTATTTCTCCCCTTTCTTTGTGTCTCTGGATATCCCTACTTGCCGCCCCTAGTTTCAGTCTCAAAATGCGTCGGGACTGTCAATCTAATCAACTATTGCTCCCGGTTGCAAAACAGAGCTCCACCAAGTAGATCGCTGGCGTTTGTCGCTGATCCTATGGTGTCCCCAAACCTCCTATCAAAGGAGGTCATTTTTATCCTCATGCCGCTCAGGATCGCCGACAAACGCACAGAGCCATGGCCAGATCAGAGCAATCCAGGCGAGGAGGTCAAAGAATGACAACGGCAGCCCAAGGACATCTTGTCTTGTCTTGTCGTGCCGTACAGTGCTGATCCGTCCATCGTTTGGAGGCCAACAACATCTTCCGAACCCAACAGCGGCCCGCCGTACGTACTGCGTTGCCACCCGAGAGGGGCCTGGCTAGCTGGTTTTACTTTCGGAGTAAAACGGAGGTGCTACTAGTTATACCTATCGAGACTAAAGGAAAAAAAAAATCATTTTGCATCCAAGGCTAGGGATCACCGATACATGTATGCTCCGCAAACTACATGATTCACAGGCAATTAAGAGAAATGCTAAAATGTAATTCTGTAAGGTTAAAAGGGATCAAACAATGGAACAGAGCACACCATGACACAAGAGAAGCTACAGGAACTAAGGAAATCAAATGAGCCTCTGCTCATGTCCGGCATAGGAAAACAGCATAAGGCAATCCTAATAGCGTAAATACACATTGATTCATGACAAACCTAGGCCCAAAATCGGAAACTCTAAGAGCAAACCAGTTTTTCTTGAATATAAGAACTTACCATTGCAATCTTCGAAGGGCGCATGCTAATTGAAGTGCCCACTGGCGATTGTGGCCCATACGATCTAATGATTCTCATATCTGAAGGTTATGCTCTCAACCACCTTCTTAGTCCATTTCATTGCCTCTGGAAATGGAAGCAGATAATAAGATAATCTAAAGATATATAATAAAATGAGAAGAAGAAATATAGAAACCACCACTGGCTATAAATGTACTAACCACGACCTTTTTTTCCTGAAGCATTTGTGGAAGGCAGACAAGATTAAGTAAGGAACATGCACACCGCAGCTTAAGAAATATAAATACCAATAATGAAATCATGTGGTTTGTAGATGCAAGGGTTTATTTGTGAATCACATTCTGACTGTAGTATATTATGAGCACGAACCGAGGGGGAAGAGTACCTAGTTCTAAGTTCTAGCGAGATGGAGAAGTAGATGACTTACTGGTGATGGCAAGGAGGAGCACATCGGGAAGGAGAATAGGACAATGTGCTGGGGAGTCGGCCATGGATTTGGGTTTTTATTCCCAGGCACCGATGTGGACCATCGCCTGACGTAATACCGCAGATAAGTTCATATTTAGATACTTATCCCTCCTCACATGAGTTCAATACCAACAATAGATAACCTAGTGATATACAAGTATCTAAATTTGAATTTATAACATGTATAAATTAGCAGTAAATAAGTATAATGAATAGAAACTTAAGCCGGTACATCCATCACCATGGTAATATTGTATTCTTGTGCAAAGGCAAATTCCAACATATCCAAATAAAAAAACTCATCCTACAATAAGGAAAACAAATAGTCAAGTAATATTCATCTTACAATGTAAGGAGAAGGAGGATTAGAGATGCTCACATTGAACTCTTCAGATATCTGAACCCCACAAAGCCTCACCTCCGGTCACAACCAACGAACCCACTATTCATCATTCATCCAACCCAATAAAAGGACCACCAAGAACCATGAAACCAAACCACATCGAGGCGGCGTGGCCCTCACGACCAGTGGCCCTTTTTACCAAACCACATTGGCCAAAAAGGATTCATCAAAATAATTAAAGAAAAGTTTCAAGTGATCAATTTTCTATTATATATGAGAACAAACTATTCATACTTTTTTATATACAGCTCATCTAGTTCCACCAAGGAAAAGATTATGTAGAATAACGTGGCCCAAGAATGTTATCATATTCCAAAGGTTGATTACCCATCTAGACTTACTCTCCAATTAGCACCTCATGAGCCCATTTAGAGACACGGTTACAAACACGACCGCTACAGTGAGCAACAAAACATGTATAGATGTATCTATAGGAACCCAATGTTTTGCAAGGTGGAGATGTAACACCCTGACCCAAAATCGGCTCAATGCCCAGCCCACCGTGGGGCGGACCCGCACACACATAGCACCTCACTTACACTTTCGTCCTCGCTTCGTGTAAAAGGGTTAACCCGGAGGTGCTACGTTTGGATCCAACAGGCATTATATACTACTACAACTCACTTGGGATAAGCAATGTGGGACTAATCCCACCACACAACTCCTCATGGACCACATGGGCCACACTACGAGCAGGCCGGGGTATTGTATTCACCTCTTAAGGGCCGCGCGCTCGGCAAAGATACCGCATACGCTGTAAATGCCCGAACCACCCTCGGACACATCCGTGCGTCCCAAGATCGACACATATGCCATGCCATGTGCCCACTCCGGGTCCACATGTGCCATGCGCCATATGCCCGCGCCCCTGTCCCGCACGCGCCCGTGTAGCGAAGGTTGATGCTCTGATACCATCTGTAACACCCTGACCCAAAATCGGAATGCCCAACCCACCGTGGGGCGGACCCGCACACACATAGCACCTCACTTACACTTTCGTCCTCGCTTTGTGTAAAAGAGTTAACCCGGAGGTGCTACGTTTGGATCCAACAGGCATTATATACTACTACAACTCACTTGGGACAAGTAATGTGGGACTAATCCCACTACACAACTTCTCTTGAGCCACATGGACCACACTACGAGCAGGCCGGGGTATTACAGGAGAAGGCAAAGAGTAAATAAGATCCAATCACTACATGGCAAAACTCATTGAAGTACCTCTCCATCACTTAGTATTTGTTATCCACAGATAATGAAGTAAGGAGAAATAGCATGTGATTTTCCAATGACATCTAATTTCGAAGGGCGTGGGTTCAAGCAATTTCTTTCCATAACATGTGTCTTCTGAGTTGATGCCAAAAAGCTCACATTTTTTTGTTATTGATTTACGCCACATGATGTTGCTTAACAGGAGGCTACAAAGCGAGGTTTGTTGAACCCATCAACAAAGTAAATGTCTATTCCATCATATGTATGCCCTTTTATCTTGCATATGTTGTAACTTGGACATCAAACATGATGTGTGCTTTTTAAATCATGCAGCCATCACAATACCAACTGACCAAAGCTGCTCTAGTTGTGGCATAAGGTGATAACTTATGAAATTCCAAGATTAATGATCTTCTCTACCCAAATTTCACCTTTATTCTCAAATCCACATTTATTTTTAAAGTAAAAATAAATGGATGTGCAATTAGTTAGATAGCAAGACTTAGTTGAATAATAATCAAATGTCCCTTGATTGATGTCAATTTGTTATCTGAAAGACCTTATAGGATTGAAATCACGTGAAACTATATGTTCAACCTCCCCTTCTGACAGGATGACAATTTCCATGAAATCTCTTCTTAGTTACTAATGACTCAAAAAAAAAAACACATGCAAATTTCAGTAAGGAGGAAAAAACCTAGAAAAAATCGTACCTCCACTGTGAGGGGGAGGGGGTGACTAGTGACCGCACAAGTGGGAGAGCTTTGGAGAGGGAGAGGGAGGAGACCAGACACATAAAAAATGAGAGGGCAAGTATCATCAACAGATGTTGGTAAGCTCCTTGAATGCCTAGAGTACCTGCCTTGCCTCGCCCTGAAAAACAAACCATCTAATGTGGTTATTTCACAGAAGAAATGTATATTTTGGCTAATTAAAACATCCTACTACCTCAGTAATACTATGCAAGAAACAATTGATGACTCAAGTTGCCAATAGGGTCCTTTTTATTCCAATTTATTGTTTGTAGTTTTAGTAAAACATCTAGCAATAAATGTTGTAAATCAAAGAAAAAAAATGGAATATCTCTTCAGCATCCCTTCTCAGACATCATGTTCCTTGCCTCAGTATCATCTCTGAGAAGAGAGCACAAGCTGAGAGCACGAAGACCTATGGCAACATATTTAATCCGGTTCCTGTAAACAAAATCACTATTACTACTACATATTGAATCTCTTCAATCCTCATGCAACATGAATGTCTATTAACATCTTGCCTATATGTTGTGGCTGTGAATCCTATGACAACGAAAAATTGGAAACAGAAAAAACAGATAATCGGACAGATTGTACACAGAGGCAAAAATAAATATGTGGAGTCTATCCTCTAGAAGATTGGACAGATTGTACATAGGAACAAAAATAAGAAAACATACTTTTGGAAAAGGATCTATAGCGAACCTCAACCTCGGCCTCGTACCGTGCCACGAAGTGGGTACCATTGATCAGATGCTTGTTAAGTTCTGAGATCACGTAAAGACCATTCTCGTCTCCAAGGCCCAATCCAATATAGGCCATCGCCGCAACTCCACCCTGGACTTGCTTGTCTTCCTCCCTTCCGGCTCTCGAGGAGGAGGAGACTGAGGGCCGGAGGCGGAGAGCAGAGCGAGGGGGAGGAGTCGCGCGTCAGAAGGGAGGTGAGGTGTGGCGTGGCAGCCAGAGGCGGGGCAGACCGAGGGGGCCATACGCATGTGGGAGAGAGGAGGCCAAAGGCTAGGCATCGCGTGGCAAGGCGGTCAGTGATATCGGCAGTGACGTCCTAAGTGGGCGCAAGGCGAGGGGATGGAAGAGATGGGAGGCGCAGAGGCGACGGTTGGGGAGGGATACCAAGAGGGTGGTGGGGGAGGAAGAGGGAGGGAGTTGCGGCGGCTGGGGAAGGAGATCGAGGGGCGGTGGGTGGAGGGACCGACAACATTGGTGGAGAAGGGCGGCGGAGGAGGGAGAGGAAGGAAATAGGAGTCGGAGGCGAGGCGGACCGAGGGGGCCAGAGGCGCGCAGGAGAGAGGAGGTCGGAGGCCAGGTGGCGCGACGCAAGGTGACCGGTAGTACCGGCAGCGGCGGCCTAAGCATGCGCAAAGTGGGTGGGTGGAAGGGAGGGGAGGCGCCGAGGTGGCAGCTAGGGAGGGAGACCGAGGGGGCGATGAGGGAGGAAGAGGGAGGGAACGACAGGAGCTGGGGAGGGAGATCGAGGGGACGACAAGGGAGGAAGAGGGAGGGACCAGTGGCACTAACGAAGAGGGACGACGGAGGAGGGAGAGGAAGGGGACAAGAGGTGGAGTGGAAAGTAGCGAGGAGAGGAGCGGCGGCATGGGATTGAGTGAGCAAGGAGACGGGAGGAGAGAGATGGGTGAGATTAGGGTTTGTGCTTAGGAGCACTCCACGGGATGTTGGCTGTTCGATGATGATCCGCGTGCGTCTAGAAGGCCTCTCCACTCCATGCGATCTCGGTCATCCGACGGTGATTAGACGACGTGTGTTTTTTCAATGACGTGGCCCGTGCGAGAGGAGGCCCTTTCCACGAGCCTTTAAGTTTAGTAACTAGCCAGCGTACGTCTTCGCTCTATCGTAGTTGAGTACTAGCTACACCACTACTACTCGCAGCGGTGTTGAAAGGAGGAGCCGGCTAAGAGTTCTGCACTGTACTTTGCCTTTTGAGCTTTGAGACGACCTTAGAGATTCGGCGTGTTCATCGTTGAGTTACACTACTGCACTAGATTGATTGATATATGTCCTCCGATAGTTCGGTCCTGACACTCGTAAAATCTTTAGAAGCCGAAGGAATTTATATATCGACGCGTGCTTTTAAAATGCCCATTTAAATACACTCCATTTGAAACACATGATTCGCAAAGCAAAACCTATGTCTATCTCAGATTCTGTTTGGAATGGAGGAATTGGATAGTATTCTATCCATCTCTGCAATATTCATACATTCAAAATAGGGTCTGAATATTTCCTTTCCTACAATATTCACGGGTTCCAAGCAGGACTAGTGTGCTGGTTATGTTCTTAAGTATATGATAGAGAAACAACCAGTGATTGTAAAAACTATCGAGGAACCATCGCTGGCGAGTTCAGTTCGAGCGATCGCCTCGTAGACAAACGTAGTATTGCATACAAGAACACAAGTACAAAATAGTAAATTGAACACAGAGATATGGGGACTTATTTTTTTCTTTATTTCTCTTCTCAAAAGCACGTACAATGGTTGGGGGTCCCCTCTTGTATATAGTCTAGAGGTGGATGAGGAGCCCATCATGGGGTCGGACTGCAAGGTCTGAGCCTAGATTTCTTAACACTCCCCTTTGGGTACTTATCCGACATGTTCATGTCTCATCAAAACTACATAAAAAAAACTCAGTGGAAAAATTTAGAGAAAGAGTCCATGATACACGTTCTGTTGCATTGCACGAATTGTCTCATTAAAAACCTTAGTCAAGAAACTTCAGGAAAACTCGTTAAGGGAAAAAGAGTACAATCCACCTAATTTCATTTAATGTCCAGAATTTATTCTTTAGGTGCTTGATCTTTGTGATCAAGTTTCAATAATGAGTTCGTGAACACTCTCCCCCTGAATTCTTCACTTCTCTAAGTCTCATAATTATAATTTCACGTATGCATCTTTCAAAGCTAGACGCTGAAAGTGACTTAGTGAATAAATCTGTAAGATTTTCACATGATTTAGTATGCAGTACTTTAATTTCGTCTATCTTTTGCAATTCATGAGCATAGAAGAACCTGGGGTTGACATGCTTTGTGAGAGGACTCTTCACATAACCTATCTGCACTTGTGCAACACAAGTTGCATTATCTTTATAGATAATAGTGGGGGTTTACGCGGTATTCAATCCACACGATTGCTGGATGTGGTGAATCATCCATCGAAGCCAAGAACATTCTCGTGAGGTCTCGTACATTGCTATGATTTTTGAGTGTTCGTCAAAGTTGATATAAGACTTTGCTTAGACGATTTTCATGAAATTGCAGTTCTCTCACATAGGAATATGTAACTTGTTTGCAACTTAGTTGTATACAAGTCCGACAGGTACCCAACATCTGTGTAGCCATCCATAGTTAGGTCTTGGTTCTTTCGGTAGAATAGACCAAGATCTTTGCTTCCGTGAATGCCTTTTGATAGGTTCTGCACTATACCTTGCTAATATGTTCACGTTAAATGCAATGTCTTATCTAGTAGAGTTTGCTAAATACATGAGTGCTTCTACTGCACTAAAGTACGGGAATTCTTGTTCCATGACTTCCTTCTCCTCTTCTTTAGGTCTGTACATGTCATTGTCTTGCTGCAAAGATCTCCCGACCATTGACACTCTTGAAGGATATGTTTTTCAAAGCCGAATCTTTCTAACACCTTTTGAGTGTAGGTTGACCGATGCACTAATATCCCTTTATGGGCATGCTCAAGCTGCAAGCCTGGGTAATATTTGGTTTTACCCAAATCTTTCATTTCAAACTCCGACTCCAGGTAAGAGCTTGCTTTCTTAATATCTTCCAAGGTTCCGATGATATTCAAATCATCTACATACACTGAGATTATACAAAATCCATCATGTGATCATCGTATAAATACACATGGACAATCCTCATTGTTCATGTAGCATTTCTTGCATAGAAAGTCGCTTAAGGAATTATACTACATCTTGCCTGATTGCTTAAGTCCGTACAATGACCTTATGAGTTACACACTGTATAGATTTCTAGTTGCTCTGTCTTGGTTTAGAATAGGGATACCTTCAGGTACCTTCATATAAATATCTGAATCCAAGTTTCCATAAAGGTATGTAGTTACCACATCCATCAATTTCATTTATAAATTCATGTTTACTGCCATTAAGATTAAATATATAAAGGTAGTTCCACCCATGACCGTGGAATAGGTTTCTTCATAATCAACTCCTGGTTGTTGAGTGAAACCTTTGTGCAATTAGTGTTGCTTTATATCTTACAACTTCATTATTTTCATTTCTCTTTCGAACAAATACTCATTTATGCCCTACAAGTTGCACATGGGGAGACGTGCGGCTTACAGGCCCAAATACATCTCTTTATTCAGAGATAATATTTCATTTGCCGCTGCCTTCTTCCAATCTTTCTAATATGATCTTTTCTTACATTCAGTGAGCGATTTAGGCTCTGGATCACGATCGATGATTGTGATAATTTTTTTGCAAAATAAATGTCGACATTGGTTGTTGTCCTATTTATAGATTCTCCCGTGGTCACATAGTTTATAGCTATTTCTTCATGGGACGATTCTTCTAATGATTCTACTTGCTCACTGCTGTTTTCAATTATGTGCACACATTCATGCATATGTCTCCTCGTGGAGATATTCAAATTCGGTATGCCTTTTACTGAATGTTTCATACAGGTGTCAGGTCTCAACTGGCTCCCCTTTTGGTTATAGGGAACTTTAGTGATTGGCTGTGTCAAGTCCTCTTATCCTTTTTTGCTAGGCGTCCCCGGTTACTTGGGATTCGAGGGCCGGAGTTCTGGTCCTTTTATTTTTAGGCACCGGACGGGATTATGGGTACCTTCAATTTTCTTTGGTATTTCAACCCTCTCCGGTGCATTGCGTGTAAACATATGCGACTTAGTGACACTCTTCAAATCACTAAAGTGGTTAGACAGTTGATTCGCTAATGCTTGCAAATCAATTATCTTCTGGAATTCTTTATTTGCTTCACTAGTGAGCGGGTCATATGCATGGATTCTCGTGGCTTGCCACATTATTTCCCGATATTTTTCATCAAGAGGTTAATTTCCTCCCCATAATGATGGGAAACTATCCTCATCAAATATGCTATCAGCAAAGCGGGTTGTATGCAAATATCCAGTTATGTGGTCCAAATACTTGATTATGGATATGGTCTCATAACCAACATATATCCCAGACTTTCGGAGATGGGCCATTGCAGTTCGCTGCGGTGGTGGTATAGGTATATAAACCTTGCAACCAAATCTTCGAAGATGATAATTTTTTGTGCTAACCCTTCCGCTAGTTGCATAGGTGAATGGATGTTATATGTCGATAGTCTAAAATTGATGAGAGTTGCTGCGTGTATTATTGTGTGTCTCCAACATGTAGGTTGTAAATTACAATTATGCAAAAGTGGCCGGGTAATAAATTTAATTATTTTAATTAATGCCTCTGCTAGCCCATTATGTGTTCATGCAACCTATCGATCAGCATTGTGCCGACGATTTCAAGTCGGCTCGCGGTAGATTAGAGCGGATTTGCACCGTAAGATATGATCTAGAAAGCTAAATTTGTGGAATTGAAAGCGATATAGAAAAGCGAATCGATCTACGAGCGTCGTGCTTCGACGGTTACCTTTTGATCCGAGTAGAGTAAGCCTATAGGTAGGCCGAAGTCGATCGTGCTGATAACGTGTTGAGGATTACCGTCGCTGACGAGTCCAGTCCGAGTGATTACCTCGTAGATAAGCGTTGAATTTCACATAAGAACACAAGTATAAAATAGTAGATTGAACACATAGATATTGAAAATTTTTTTCTTTTTATTTATTTTCTCAAAAGCACACATAATAGTTGGACATTTCTTTCTATATATAATTTAGAGGTGGATAAAAACTCGTTATGGGCTGGACCTAGGGTAGTGATGCCACTTAAAATTCTTACCGTGTCACTTTTTCTGTCCCCAATTTTCTGGCCAAGAGAGAAAAGATTGATTGTGTGTGGCATCTTGTGTTGGATAGGTTCTAAGATAGTTGCTATAACCAATTTTCACCCTACTCTGAAATAGTGGTAAATTTTCTGTCACATGACTTTGATCAAATCACTCCAATAGTATAATTAATCAACTTCCAAGAGCTACCAGATTAAAAGTTGAAAGCGAACTTCAAAAATCGGATAGTGCAACTAAACAAAGTTTAAAGACCTCTAGAGCTATCCGCTCCCCAATAATCTCTCCTGTACAACTAAACAAAGTTTAAAGACCTATCTGCTCCCAGCTCCCCCTCGTAATCTCTACTGGATATACACGGAGATTCGAGGACGATACAAAATAAATTGGGAGCCATCCATGGTGTACAGAGACGCAGGGAGCAGGAGATCTGGGGTGGGGACTGCAACCTGCAAAGCAAGGCAATGAATCTTGTGCGCCCTCTGTGACCTGCGTAGGATGGGTCGGCAAAGCACGTCGCCCAATTTATTGCGCGGCCGGCCGGGAGGGCCCCGCGCCGACCTACCCGTACAGCCAGTTTTTTGGACTCTTTTGATTCGATTTAGACTAAATGGCACCGCAAGCGTCCCTGTGGTACATGTAGTATGTTGATGACGTACTTCTACTCTTCTAGTATCTGCCACGCTTTTAAATTTACCGTGACTGGTTTGCTGCTATGTTGCTACTTTACACTACCGTGCCTGGTGACTAACATTTTGCCACGTTTCTGTAGCGCGGCATGTGTCAGTCTAGTTTGTAATATATATATATATATATATATAATTTCAATTAATAACTAATATGAATAAATAATAATAATCAAATCAGCCAAAGACTCCACCATACAGCCATACGGTCCATACCGGATGCTAACCTCCAATTCATCCATCTGTCATGCACCGACAAGGCTGTTATACTAGCTACAGTGCTGTACCCCAAGAGGCCAATCCCAATGCGACTGTGTGCAACCCTTGGCAATATATGTTGCACGTTGTACCACATCAAGTTGTTGTAGAAAAGGTTGATGTACAAATGGTGGTGTAGATGGTCCACTCAGACGTTTATTAATTAACAC
This sequence comes from Hsuehochloa calcarea, assembly GCA_036346395.1. Classification (NCBI taxonomy): domain Eukaryota; kingdom Viridiplantae; phylum Streptophyta; class Magnoliopsida; order Poales; family Poaceae; genus Hsuehochloa; species Hsuehochloa calcarea. The sequence goes on along the minus strand of CM070609.1, from coordinate 19,452,005 downwards.
TATAAATTTTATCGTCGCAGGACAAAGAACTTTAGGCATTTCAAAATATCGTTGCGACGTATGTGTATGCATAAATCCATGCATGCCAGTTTCAGTTTGCATACTACTACGGGAGTTTTTGATATAAATGATACTGTTAACGATGTTTTTAACCAAACTAGAGGCCGGACAAGCCGCTGTGGGCACGGCATCCCTTCGCTGGCCCTCCATAGCCCGGACGCCGCACAAGATAATCACTAATCAGGTAATTATTCGGGCTAGTGCTCCCTACTAACCCGTCGTTGCATGCATGCATGCATGAAAAAAATAATAATCTATCCCCAATCGATGATACCTGACGTTTGATTAACTGTACTGGCACTTGCACACACACTCACTAGCTACTGGGCAGGCAGCATTATCTTGTGCTGGCTGTACGTCCTTTTGACGGATGGATATGGATCGATGGAGTAAGCATTAAGCTTAATTAGCCCGAGAAATGTGCTGTTTGACGTGGACTAATGCTGTCTTGATATGTCGCAGATGAGCGGTCGCACTAGTGGCCTACCTGATCAGTGGAGGGCTACCTGATTAGTGGAGGGGATGCCGTGGCCGGGGGCACGGACACGGCTTGTCCGCACCCCAGGGCGCGGTAGCGGGGATGCGGCGGCGTGAGGTTTGTTCAGTCGTCTAACGAACGGTGGAGATAACGTCTGCGTGCGGAAGTTATGGTTTCGGACCTGTGTCGCCTTTCGGTATTTATTGTGTTATTTTTGGTATTATGAACCGTGAATACCTAGTTTCGTTAATAAAAATACTGTTAAAAAAATCCTACTTTGGTGTATACAAGCAACTATATGCTTGCCAAGCATCCTAGATAGATTTTTGATACGAAGATAAAAATACGAGGATGCATGCTGACATAACATGCACGCTGCAACTTTAGGCAGGAATGAATTATGAGCAACAAAGTGAATTAAAGAACGTACTAATATGTACTGTATCTCTCTGTTGCTGTCATGGATAATGAACATCGAGGATATATATGCATGGTGCAACACATCATTAATGGCGGTGTACACTTGTGTATATCAGACAACCGATGCACATTAATCCACATCATACAAAGTTAGACAATAACAAAGGACATACTAACAGAGAAACAAGAAGGAATTACGATCATGGTTCTTAACTTCAATTTTACGTACTAGCCTGGAGGGAAATTGTCCAGGAAAGTGAAGCTTCATCTCAGCACCTGACTAATTTATACGTTTCAACAAAAGAGCTAGCAAATGTCAGTTTGTCAAAATTCAGTACAAGAGTGACAAAACTTTGTTTCCGTTTTTCCTGGTTGATCAGATGGTGATGTGGTACCGTCGTCTGGTCAAGTAGCTAGTCTAGCAAACGTACAATAATCTTTATCAGAAACAGATGTAACCTCAAGAGTCAAGTCATTCCTGCACCTGCAAACGTAACCTTGGCTAGTAGCTTCGGTATTTGGAGCTCAAAACGTAAAATATCTTAAGCTTGTAAAACAACTTAGTGAACCATCGGTTTGACTAAAAACAGTGCAACTGTCACGTCATTTGCTGTCAAACTAATTACAAAATTAACTAGTTGTATAGTACTTTTCACAACACAACACATCTGCTAGACTGCTATTACGTGGCTTCATGGTCCCTGATATGACATTTACTTGTTTTAAAATACGATTTAAAGTTGAAGACAAAGAAACAATTTCCGAAAATATAAACATGAGAATTAATTTATCTATTTTAATCAAACAAAAACAAATCAGTTGCAAACCCCCATTCATGCATAGAAGCCAAAAATGGGGGAAATATATATACCTTACAAACTTGTGCTGATTTCCTCTGTTCATTGCGATTAAAGAAATGTTACAACCACAACATGCATATCAACTCATTCCAACATTATGCAAACTAAACAAGCACTAATTAACAACAGCGATCTTGGGGATCTGATCAGTATCATTCCTCTATATTTTCCCCCATTTCGGAGAACTAAAAAAAGCTTCACAAAATAGCTAAAGCAAACTACTAAATAATATAGGAGAAGCCCTAGGGGTTTCCTTCACTAGAGTTTAAGTCAATACCCGAACCACCACATCAGCCTAAGCAGCAGCAAACAAATCCCAAACAGCATGTTTGCCCAAGTAAGCCTAGCGCACGGTTCGTTCTTGACTTATCCCTTTGCAACTCACCCCCATTTGCTCTATGCAATATACTCCACACTATATAATTTATTTTTTTGCACTGCCTGATCGATCTCAAACTCTAGCTGGGTTGTTTGGCCTTCCCGTTGAGACTTGAGATATCTGGCCCTCTGCTGTGCCATTTGGAACTTGGAAGTACTACTCAAGTTAGACATTTGACACGGCATCCGACCTTGGGAGATAAATGGATGGTCGGAATCCATGTCAAATGCCCACTAGGGAGAGATTATGCTGGCCTGCAGGGCGGACTTGATCTTCTGGATGGTGCAGGAGAGCAGGTTGCTCACGGTGTCGACCGACTCGACGGTGAGCTTCGCGGTGGGCAGGTTGTTCACGAGTATCTGGAACGCCACCGTGACGAGCGAGCCGGTGTTGTTGCTGCTGGCAGGAGCGTTCAGTGAGCCCTGCTGGGCAGGGTTCGGAGGGGCCGCCGACGATGCGTTATGGCCGTCAGGGAGGATGGCGAACCCGGAGGGCAGAAGGGAGACGTACGCCGAGTCGCCGCCGTTCATGACGACGTGCATGGATTGCACATCCACCGGAGCGTATACCACGAGTGAGCCGGACGAATCGGTGCAAGTCTCCTGTAAGATCAGCATGTTGTTCTGGTTCCCACTTGTCGCCTGTAGCATCATATATAAACACATAAAGGTGTGAAAAGTATCAGATCGAACTGAAAGAACAATCCACACTATCAATCAGGATGCACCTTTAAAAAGAAAGCAGAGAAGCCAGGATCCAGTAATAAGTAACAGATGAAAAAGATGTCATCATCCTCTAAAAAGAGAGAAGATAAAGCCTGACATGCTTTTGTGAGCAAGGACAAGGGCAGCTAGGCTGCATGCATGCCTCCAAACACAGAGAAAAGTTAACAGCTAGCTTTCTATCACAAATGTCAACCCTACCCCAGTTCCTAGCCCAATATTTTTTAACCTTTTCCATTTTGTCCTCTTGTTTCTGTAACTGACTCACTGTGTCTGTGTCTCCCAAGCCATGCATACCAATAAAACCAGCACCATGGTACAGTACTAGGTACTTGAAAAGCTATGGCAACAACTGCTACCGAACAGAGAGCCCTATCTCATTCACTACCGTGGTAAGGGAATGGAAAATTTTAGGTTAGTGCTCCAACTTTCTAAAAAATTGGGTTTGGCCAGCTTTTTTTCATGCTGTTGATTCCAGAACTTCTGTTAGTTTTTTCATGTATTTGGCCTAAGTATGCAGGTATGTTAGACGTTGAGGTAGACGAGAAAAAAGAGAGAGTGGAAGCTGTGAATACTTACATTCGGACGGAGGAGGGAGACGGCGTTCCCGTGGTGCTGCCCCTTGGCAATGTGGTCCATCTCCTGCATGGCATCACCGTTGGCCAGGATGTCCCAATCGCCGCGGCGCTGCTCGTCTCGCAGGTAGTCGAACACGCGCTGCGGCGGCGTGCCGGGGAGCCGCACCGACGTGGTGGCGCTTAGCACCACGCCGGGTGGATCCCCGGGCGCGCCCACGCTCTGCCGCGCCATCATCCGCACCTTCTCCTCCCCCTCACCCTCCCCGGCACCCCCCTCCCCGCGCCACTCGTCGAGGCGCCGCCACTTCTGCGCCGCCGACGCGCACACCCCGGCGCAGAAGTTGTCCGTCATCCGCTGCGCCAACTTCAGCATGCTCCTCCGCCCCACCGGCGTAATCGCTGCATGTACAACACCACCACCAAGAACATCACCATCTCCTGTCCCATGCACAGATCGAGAACACGGCTGGTAGAGCCCTGTGTACCGTAGCTAGCTAGAGTACTCACCGGCGTGGTCGCGGGCGGGGACGGAGTTGTTGCAGAGGATGGCGAGGTACTGGCACTGGCGCTGGAGCGAGGCGAGCCAGCGGCGCGCGCCGAGGGCTTGGCCGGAGCGGAGCAGCGGGCGGTAGAGCTGGTGCACCGCCGTCTCGTCGTACTCCGCGTGAACCACCCACGTGACCTGCGGCACGTACATACACCGATACACGTACAGTAAAGAGCAGTACTATTAGCGCGAGTAGTGCCGTATCACGGCTTTCCCCGTTGGCCTCGGCCACTTGTCTCGACAAGGCAGTAATGGTGGAGGCAGGTGAAAAAAAAAAGAGAAGCGGCCTGGACACGTAGTAAAGCAAGGCGCGCTAAGGGTGCAGTAAAAGACATGTAACAAATGGCCGCGATAAGATCGAAAGGGTGCAGCGGTAGGGATACGCCATGGCGCAAGAGGACAACCCGCGTAATACACATCGGCCACAGCAGCTGCATGCTTGCCGATCATGATGTTAGTATAGTGGAAGGCAGGCAGAGGCATCAGGAATTCAGGATTCAGAAGAAACCTAGCTGACCACTGCAAAAACGCTAGCTAGGGGTACTGTGCTACAGTAGCACTACAGGGAAAGATGTGTTTAAAAACAGCAAATAAACAAAATGTAGTACCAACTGAGGATCATGGGGTCATAATCTGTGCTTAGCTAGGTTTGGATTTAGCGACCACACAACAGGGAATCATGAGGCAGTGATTAAAGTAAACAACAAGAAACCCTAAAAGACTGGATCTAGGGGATCGAGCAGTCAGCACGGGCATTTCGCGCGTACATGCATGGGCGCGAGAATATGGTAGTAGAAGGATCGAAACGTTTCAAAATTGGGCTGGGAAATCAAACACGTGACGAGACGATGCTCTCTCCTGGCCATGTACAGAGTCGTCGCAGGCGGCACGGAAATCAACTGTTCTTATACACTCCTCGACGCCCGAGCCTGACCTACGAGAGCATTGACTTGCGCACAGCAATGGATGTGCGCGTACGCCGAGGAACATAAAATACTGGGCTGTACGTGTAGGTACGTGACCCTTAATGAGCGGACGTGACTCTGCCACTGTAGCCGCCGCATGCCGATGCGCCGTGCGGTTTTGAGGCAATAATCTAGGATTATCCGGCCATGGCTAATTAAACGGGCACAATCACGGTACGGATAACGCGTTCGCTGGGGAGTGCGTGGCCGATTGATTAGTTAGTTACCTTGGAGTAGCCATTGTTCATGTCCTGCACGATGCAGCCAGTGGGGAGGAGGCGGCAGCCCATGTACCCGGACGCGCCGCCGCCGTTCTGTGCGTGGTTGCCGCCGTCCGGACGGAGGATGCTGTCCACCGAGACGTCCACGACGGCCCACAGCCCCTCGGCGTGCTGCTTGCAAAACCGCAGGAAGACCATCTCCCGGATCGACACCAGCGGTGAGAGCACCTGCAGCTCCGCGTGCATCTGCAGAAACAACGTTACGTCACAAATATACGTGAGCCATGAGGCACGAACGGCTTAGACGACCGGCGGGCGCGTGCAAGGGAATGGCGTTGCGTGATGCAAGTGTGTGCGAAGTGCTGGGAAATGCATGGTAGCTGGCTGCCTAGCTCACCAGTTGAATTGACCCGCTGCGCGTGCCGCCCATGCCGCTGGAGATGATGTCCGTCGTGCTCGCCCTCGCCACGATGCAAGGGAACATCTCCGACCACCGAGGCTGCAACCGCGAACACAACGTGTTCTTGATGCATCAGTATTCAGTTGCACGTCGGTAGCATGGCTAAAAATTAATGGTTTATGTTTTACGTAGTTATCGATGGCTGCGTACCGCGTCCATGAGGCTGTCGACGAGGTCGACGCTGCTGATGATGGCGATGCCGACCTCCCGGGTGGCCTCGGAGACGTAGCCGGCGGGGCTCGGCCCGAACACCCTGGCAAACACGCGGTGGTACTCGTCGTAGTTGAGAGTCTCGAACCCACCGTCAAGGCTGGGGAGCCACAGTGGGTCCTCCATCTGCGCCACCTTGACGAGCTCCTCCATCGCGGCGAGACCGAGCTCGAGGAGCACGGCGCGGTCGATGCCTCCGCCGTCGGCCGCGCCGTGCATGGAGCCATCGAGGCCGCCAATGCCCGAGGGCAGGCGGATGGCCGCCGAGCCCACGGAGCCGGTCAGGCCGGAGCCCATCAGGTCGGGGATGGGCTGCAGCACCGAGGCCCCGAGGGAGCCGAGCCCGAATCCGTTGGTGCCGACGCCGAGCTCGAGGCCGGAGCACGCCTGCAGGGACGGCGGGCTCGGGGAGGAGATGGCGGAGATGGACCGGCCGAGGAACTTGCCGGCGAGCGCGCAGACGCGGTCCATCTCGTCCTTGAGACGCGCGTTCTCGATGCGCAGATGCTGCTCCTCCAGCGACACCTCCCCTAGCACAGCCGCGCTGCCGCAGCTGGCGCAGATGGGGTTCCGCATCGCCTCCCGGATCGTCATGTTCTCCGCCCGCAGTTTGTCGTTCTCCTGCCGCAGCAGCGCGTTCTCGTGCCGCTCGATCTGCGTCTGCTCATCGCGATACAAGAAACAAAAAATTAACTCTCCCCTTGTCATGTCATCACACACACACGCGCGCGCGCGCACACACACGCAGACACAAAAGCTTTAAAAAAACAAACACATGTCGTCCATGGACTTATCGGTCCGAACCTTCATCTGGGTGCGGCGGTTCTGGAACCAGAACTTGACCTGGCGGCTCTCCAGGTTGAGCCGCTTGCTGAGCTCCATCCTTTGCTTCTCGTCGGGGTGTGGGCACTCCTTGAACACACTGCGCACACGTATGTTTAGGTCTAAAAAGTCATCAAATGTTCGGTTTTTTTTATGGTGTTGATATTGCTGTGTTCGTGATGTTGAGACTTACGCTTCGAGTTCTTGGATTTGCTGCGGCGTGTGGCGGTGGTAGCGCTTCTTCTTGCGCGGGTTGCTGTTGTCCGGGTCGAGTTCGTCGCCGGAGGCGCCGTCCACGTTGTCGCTCCCGGACCGGCTGTCGTTCTCGTCCTCCCGGCCGCGGCCCAGAGAGTCGCCGTCGCCGCCGCTCCCGCTTCCGCCGCTCCCCAGCAAGCCTAGCCGGCTCACGTCGCCCAGCTGCCCCCCGTCCATGTTCGTTTGCTAAACGAAGAAAAAGAAAATAATAAAGGGTAATTAAGCACAGCAAAATAAAATTAACCAAGAAACCTACATATAAAGCTAGTGAGCGCATGAACGGCTGGAGAGTCTACCAGGCCGAGGGAGAGGCCGGGGGCGTTGAAGCCGCCGGGTTTCGGGAGGGGCGGCGTGGAGAGGAGGCGGGGGTTGTGGATACCCGCAGCGCCACCGGCATCGTAGGAGAAGACGCCGGAGCCGGCGCCATCGAACATGCCACCGAAGCTCATCAAGAGCGCAGTAGAAATGACAGACAAAGAGTCGTTTTTCCTCCTCCTCTCTCGGCTAAAAATCTTTCCCAGTGAACTGATCCCTGCCAACTCCTGCGGATCCCCTCAGATCCCAACGATTTATTGATTTTTAAGAGGCGAGAGAGAGGAAGGCATGCATTAAAATAGCAGGAGCGCAGCCACGCAGCTATAGATCGTACGGCAGGAGCAAATATGGAAGCGAATCATGGAACCGCGCGGCGCGGACATGGAAAGAAAGCCCGGTGCAAAGAAGGAAAGAAACGGAACATACACACATCTGCCTCTCCCGATCGAGAGAAGACACCGCCCACCCTAAGTACCAAACTCCGCCGCTGCCGCCGTCACAACGGCGGCGATGCTACCCCGGCCCCAACCCTACCCAGCCGTCCCTAATCGATCCCTCAAACCAAGAAGAAGCTACCACTTCCGCCACGGCATGCACGACGAAAAGAGGAAGCAGCTAGCATCGTCGTCGAAGAAGAGAACACAAGAGGAGTAGTAGGAAAGGAAGGAAGAATGGAAGGGAGAGGAGGGGTTGAGAGGCTGGCTGGCTGGCTATGGCTATAAGCGTGTTAGATAAAGCGGGTCATGTGAAGAATCTACGAGCGAGCGGTCTCGCGGGCCAGATAAAACAGAGGCCGTTGCTGTTACCACTACACCGCCGAAGAAAACTGCGGTCTCCTCAGTGCCCTGCCCCGGCCCCGCCATGTAAACCAGAGGGAAAAAAAAACTGTATTTTTTTTCTGCGAGCTTTTCGAAGAGGGGGGAAGAAATGAGGAAACGAACAAACGGGGAGCAGAAAAATCAAGTGGGGCTGACTCGCACACGGAGGCGATGGCGAGAGTCAATTGGCCCCCACTGCCGATACCGATGAAACATGGGCCAATATAATAGAGGCTCCAAGCTCCCTATTTTATTTTACTTCATACCGCCACAGATCTGGCAATACAATACCAGCAAAGAAAGAACGATTTACGCGTATGCGAAGTACGGTAGTAGGGATCGTTCGATGGATTTATGAGTAAAAAGCGAGAGAGAGAGGGAGAAATTAAAGAAGACTCACCTTTAACCTCGCGCACTCGCTGTCAGCCGTGCTGTAGCGAGAGGAGAAGGGAAAATTTTATTGTGGAAAAAAGTGGATGAGAGAGTGGCCAGAAAGGAGGTGCGTGCGTGACGGAGACTTCTCACGGGTGAGGTTTTGAATTGGACGCCCCCAGGCCAGGACGCCGTACGGGCCGAGCGAGCGCGCACGGTCCCCCCCGGCTTGAAATGCCCGAACCGCCCCCGCGTCCTCGCGCGCGCGGCGGCCGTCGGATCGGGGTCGGGCGGGCGTGGGACGGGTTGAGCGCACGGGACGGGGAGGGGTAAAGACGGGGGAGCGCGACGAGGGGGAGTAAATGAGGCGGGGTAGCGGTGCGGTGTGGGTGGGGTGGGGTGGGATTTTTCTGGTGCAACGTCCGGGGAGGCAGCTAGCTAGCCGGCCTGGCAAGGGTAGTAAATGCCGCCCGCAGGCAGGCAGCCGCACGGCCCACCCACTCTGCCGCGCGAGCGCGAGCGCGAGCGCGAGCGGGCGATCGGGATTCGGAAGAGAGGTGGCAGTTGGCACCGCGTGGGTTGCCGCTCGCTGCTGGCCGGCACCGTGGCACGGGCACGGGTGGTGGGGTGGGGCGCGCGCGCGGCGCGGGTGGGTGCGTGAGTTCGCGCGTGCATGCGCCCGCCCGGTAATTGGGTCGCGAGCTCGTGATCGATGAGGCGATGCACCGCTAGCTCGATCGATCGGTGTGGTACGGACGGTAGTACTACTGCGTCCACGTATGTGTGCACCGAGACATTTCGCTGCACGCAACGCGTGCGCCGGATGTATATGCATGTTATTCTGAGATGGAATTTTGTGAGATCATCGTGCGTGCGTTCCGAGCGTTTGCCAATGAAGTTCATCGATCGTTTCCGTGATGGTTTGGTGCGTACGGATTTCATGTGTGCATGCCACTTGTTTGTTGAGGAAAAATCTACCGCGTGGACACTTTATCGAAATTGGCCCATTAGGTGCTTCGGCTCACGAATGTCATTTAGTATAGTTTAATCTCGTATTGTTTATTGAATCATGGAAGGGATCTTCTCTCCCTATACAAGGGAAGGTTAGGAGCTCTCTTTGTACACATTATCTATCTATCTATTATATTATTAAAGCGATTGAAAAGAAACCATCATATTCGCTCTCAAAGGGCTAGAAGTTCTCACGTTAATTGGTGAAAAAAAATATCTACACCAATGATTATGGTGGGTCCAGGTTGTAACGATCTAGATTAAACGAAGGAGTTAATGCCAAGTACAATATATAAATAAGAGTCCATGTCAAGTACAATGCAAAAATAACTGAAATTCAGAATATAATATAAAATAAAATAAAATTAGCAATTTAATTTTGACACGATTCCTAAGTAAAATCACTAGATAATCATAATTTGGAATAATATTTTTTTTCAAAAATAGTAATTAGATTAGTATACGAATTCCAACAAAAAATAACTAGAATTCAGAATTAAAAATAAAATAAAATTAGCAAATTGAATTCAATATGAATTACAAAGTAAAATAACCAATAATTGTAATTCTTAATATATATATATATTTTTAAAATAGCAATTGGATTAGTATAAGAATTCCAACAAAAAAATGATTAAAAATCAGGGAATAAAATAAAAAACATTGTGCAATTTAATTTCCATATGAATTCCAAAGTAAAATACTTAAATAAATAAAATTCAGAACAAAAAAACCATCATCAATTTGATTTTCATACGAATTCCTAAGTAAAATCCTAAATAAATATAACTCGAGAATAAAAATTAAACCAAAAAATAGCAATTGGATTAGTATACAAATTTAAAAATAAATAAATAAATTGATTTTGGAATAAAAATAAAATAAAATTAGTATTTTGATTTCGATACGAATTCTGAAGTAAAATATATAAATAACCATAATTCAGCATAAAAATTAAATAAAAATTCAATTGGATTAGTTTATGAATTCCAACAAAAAAATAATTGAATTAGGGACAACAAATAAAAGAAAATTTGTAATTTGATTCCCATACAAATAATTGAATAAATTAAATATAAATTATAATGAGGATATCGTGAATGGTGTTAGAGAAGACCACGAAAGAGTGCAACGCCGTCGATCTAATTGATCCACAAGGAAGCAAATAGCCGAGGCAGCTGTGAAGAAGAAGAGAACAATTTCATATTTCTCACATTAACTGTTCGACAAGAACAATATCGTGCTGCTTGCTGGAGCCGTTGAAGAGAAAGAACAAAGTCAAAGGAGCTAAGTGTTGTGACGATGAATGGTGAGCATCGGCGTTGTTGAAGAAGTCATTGGCCAAAGAAATTCGATAATGGGGAAGACATAGTAGAGAGGAGATGAAGCTTTGGATTAAAGACGAGCTATCGACGATATGTGACCATCGGGTAGTTAGGAGTATGCCACCGTTGGTGAGTGACATGGCATCATCGGCGATGGCGAGCAGATTCTCCCTATCGTTATACAACGACTAAGGAAGACATACCGACATCAGTGAAGATGGGAGGCCATCGCAGTTAGTGAGGAAGCCACATCGTTGAGTTGGATAACGTCGAAGAAGATGAGCGACTGACACAGGAGAAGAAGACATTGAGCACGTATAACATCGTTCATGTGTATATACATGCATGCATCCTACGAATAGAAGCATGGACGTACATAAACAAAGGAGTAAAGAACTCGGGGTTGAGATATTGCAATGGTAAGAATAGGCTTGGGGTCACTGGAGAGAGTGCGACGGGTGTCCCAGCAGGGATTGACAATATTTGCACGCATATATGTGTAGATATCACAGTGGTCATCATTAAGCGATAATTGAAGAGAAGTAGAAGATAACTATGTGGTAGAGTATTGTATTGGAAATGGTAGAAGATGAGACATATCGATCAAGAATTAGGCTTGCTGTTGGAGGTTGAAGTAGAAAAATTATGGCGGGAAGAAGAGATAGAAGACACATGGTTCGGTGGGGCAATCGACGTAAGGGGAGATAAGTTCAAGGTAGGTCGCTCATGGTGCATCAGTGTATATGTGGGAAAGATACTCTAATACCATGCAAACTAATAATATAATTTTGTTACACACATAATCAATGTATTGCTTGAGATTAACAGAGATACATGTGCATGCAAATATTTTAGAAAAGAGTTAAGAACATGCAACTATACGATGTATACATAATGAAGAGTGGTTTACTTGTTATACTCATGATTTTATTCCATAAAAGCTCGTACTTCAATTACGTTACTTAAGTTGTATTTTTCTTCAAGTTTTCATTGTTATTTTCTAATGTTTATGATATCTTTAAAAAATCTAAATATCTACAAAAATACATAAATATATTCTCAAGTATCTAAGTTATATTATTTGTTACTACAAATTTTAAAATAAATTTAGTCACGTAAATGCGCTGATCACCATGCTAATTTTTACTGACAAATCATCAATAAAAAGAGACTATCGGAACTACATCTTGTGTTCTTGATTATCCGCTTTTCGCTCATGTGTGATCGTCGTCCGCAAAGCGACCACCATCCTCTAGAAGGTAGACATGCACGCGTGGAAATAATACGCCAGCTGCATCCATTAGTAGGGATGTCGAGTTCATGTCATGCTTTTCCAGTTATGATGGCTCCTAATGTTTCCGTATCAAGTAATCAACCTAATAAAATCTTGGATGATCCCATGGCTCAAGGGAGCACAAATGCATCTATCTCTTATATATATTAAAAGCTCATGACAGGTAATTTATAGCTGCTAAGAAAAAAAAATATACTAGAAATTTTTACCAAAAAGAAAAATATCTGACCCTTGATTAGATGGACCCTAATTAAAGTTGAACGATGTCGTTGGATGTTATTTAAAAATAGAAATATGCTAGCAATTCTCACAAAAAAAAGCAGAACATCTGATCCTTAATCTGGTGAACCTTGATTAAAATGAAATATAGCAGCCATTGAAGGTTAGTACTTATATATAGGAAGCATTTTTGCTACTCTTAGGCGTAGTTACTCCATATTTCGTATCTCATAATGTAGTGAAGATCTTGCGCAACTGAGAGTAGGTATGTGCAGTACACGAGTATATAAGACCACTTGTGTGGTATTTATACCTTTTTAGAGGTGGTATGTATAGTTTTTTTAGATATACTCCTTTTTATATGTGAATATGAAAGTATTTACAAAATATGCTAAAAACTATGGATTCTCTTTCAATTTTTTCATGTGGTTCACATTGGAGTATTTTATAATTAGTATATGAGTATACCTAAAGTGATAAAGGATTATGTCAAATTATTTTAGATCATATATCAAAGGTGGGAGTAACTACATCCGGAAATAGAAAATATTAATCCCTTAATTGTGTAAGGCAAAGCCTACATGGTGCGTGCGAACCAAAAAAACAAAAAAGAAATAGAGATGTGTAGCCATGCGTGTAAAAAAAATAGAAAATAAAGAGAAGATAAAAAAAGAATAAACACAATATCTACTATTTATATAGCGTATACTATATAGTGTACAAATATGGGGACAAATGAACTGTTTAATCTTTCCAATCGGACGGCTCGTATGGAAGGCATTCACTTACATAACCACGTGGTATTACACACACCGTTGGATCTTCAAATTCAACGACCAGTTACCAGTATCTCAAGGATTCGCAGCCATCCCACCACACCTCCCTATTGGATAACAGGTGTACCCGAAATATTTAAGAATCGGTTGTCATGTGGGCCCTGCACGGCAAAGAGATGGTCCGTATTAATTTATCTTTTCAAATTATTCCAATTTTCCCTAAATATATAAGTTTATTGACCAAATTTAAATTTAAAATTCAAAAAAAATATAATTGTGAATCAATTTTTTTGCAAATACAAAGAAGATGCATACGCGAGTGCCCTCGTTGCACATGCTTATAATGATGAAGACCATGGATAAATTTGCGCCCTCACAAAGAAAGATCCTACTAAGACGCACTCATTTGAACCCGGCCTACCTGACCATTTAGAATATAATGCGTGCCATAAAAACAAATGGTTACATGCCTAAAAAACTATGGCAAACAATCAGCCATCGCTGCATTAACTTCTTTAGCATGTTTTGTAAGAAAATTGTAGTCACGTGGATTCCACATGTCAATTTACTAGCAAGGAAACAATTGGATATCACAAAAGAAATACTATGGAACGCTACAGCATTCCAATACAAAATGACAAGATAACACATGGTCGTTCGATCACATGATAAAAAGCCCTCCGCAATTCCTCCGCTTTCTGTTCTCTCGACACCAGGTCCTTATTGCAAAGCTACACACTCCAGTGTGGAGAGGAGCGCCATGTACACGCCGGCGGCACCGGCCGCCACCGACCTCTGGAGCTACAACGCGTCCTACGCCACCTCCTACGTGCTCCCCCCCCAAGGTCAAGCGCACCAAGAGCACCAGTTCTTGGTCACGACTGGCGATATCCACCGTGCAGTGGAGCGGCAGCACCAAGACCGTCTCCGGCGCTGGCGCCGGCTCGAGCCCCACCCCAGGGCAGAACCTCCGTTGCTAGAGCGCCTCCTACGCCGCGTCCTACGTGCCCTTCTCCGATGGCGCCGAGGCGTAGGTGAAGCAGCCAATAGCACCACCTTGTCCTCAGCCGGCCAACGCTCCATCAACCTGAGGGGTTACACCCCCTCATTCACCGCATTGGAAGACACCTCCAAGAAGGCACCGGTGGCTCCCGACGCTGCCGACGGGTCATTCGACGACGTCGAGCTGTAGCGGAAGAAGCGGCTGGTGGCCTACAAGGTGTACGACGTGGATGGGAAGGTGAAGGACTCCGTGCGGCACACCGTCAAGAGGGTCAGGGGCAAGTACTCCCGCGTGGTGTACGGCTGGTGGTGATCCATCCATCTTTGATCTACCCCTGTCCTGGTATGTATGGATCTTATGAAGTTTTATTAAGTTTCATCTCAAGTTTCATCGTGTTTCATCCGAAGTATCATCGTGTTTCATGAATTTTCATCCCAATTCTCGTGAAGTTTTATTATGTTTCATCAAGTTTCATCACAAGTTTCATCGTGTTTCACCAAGTTTCACATAGTTTCATCAAATTTCATACCAAGTCTCATGAAGTTTCATCCCAAGTTTCATCATATTTCATCAAGTTTCATATAGTGTTATTAAGTTTCATGAAGTTTTAATCCCAAATAACTAGATGAAATTCATTGAAATTTTCTGGAAACCGTTTGAAACTATTTGAAACCTAGTGAAACTTCATGAAACAAGGATGGAACTTTTCCTTGAATTTTTTAAACTTTCTCAAAATATTTTAGGACTTCTTCAAATTGCAAAACTTGATGAAATCTACTTGAAACTTTTGTTGAAACCTTCTTAAAACTTCGACCGTTTAAAACTGAAACTTCTATGAAACTTTTGCATTGTTGAAATTTACATAAAACTTGATGTATTGTATTAAAACTCCACAAAACTTTGATATACTGTCGGAAGTGCTTCTAACGGTATAGCGTTGTGCTTCCAATGTTATAGCATTGGCTAGCTGCTCACATATCTCAAATGTTATAGTATCTTAATCCTACTCATCTACCATATATAATGTGGAAATAATTCTACATCACTTATCTTGCCAAGTCCAAATTATAATTATTGGTGCAAATTAATATAATGTATCAAATATAACATACAATATATTGGAAAGATTAGAGAAGAAAAGGAATCACCTTCTCTCTCAAGCACTATAAATTACTATGTTAAAAGATAAATATCTACACCGCGATTTTTTATAGCTCCAAATTATAACGGTATAGATTAACTAGAGTACTTTAAGAAACTACGATTGGTACATGTTTTGGAGTAAATCAAGTCTCTTACAAGTTACAACACATGCCATTTTCCAATTCATAAATGTTTGCAATGTTACTGAACATTTTTTCTTCTTATGTTAAAAGATATGCTAAGCCACCTTAGTTGCATCTTTGATACTACAAAATTTTGTAACAAATGTAAATGCACATGCTACCTTGCTAGTTATGAGAAAAGGTGTATATATCATTTCGAAATCTCCCGGCTCCAAATGTGCAATGTTGCCATATCATGTTGACCTAATTTGAATCAGCCCCTATCATATATTGTGCGCAGATCGAGTGAGAATGCATTGTACCTAAGAACAACATTGATTTCTTTTCTTGTTCTATAAGTTTATTGTCTTCGCTGTACCATTATCTTTTGCTATCTTTATTTTTTTTTTACTTGTTTCAACATCAACGCAGTCTTCAACATATTGCTACAAGACATTGCAGTTGGTTAGCATTTGCTGAAATATACTGTAAAATCATGCCACCGCCCAAACACGCTACAAAATCGTGTTCATTTGCAGGCGGACACTTTTCACTAGTCAAGCAAACTAAAAAATTGTGTTCATTTGCTAGTGGACACTTGTATTCATTTACTAGCCACCAGTAAATAAACACGGTTTTACTGTGTGTTTGGGCAATGACACAATTTTACAATGTGTTTCAACAAATACCAACTTGAAGTGTTATGAAGCCAATTAATTTTGCAAAAAAAATGAAAAATGAAATGATTTGGAATTAGTTTTTATGACAAACATACCAATATTATTTCTGTATAACAAATTTAAATATTGTTACGTATATCGGTGATCAAAGATTTAAATGTTTAATTGCAGTACACATTACATATTGAACGACGTTTAACGGGAAAGGAGGGAGATCTATACTACTATGTCGACTTACTGTACCGAGTACATCATTAATTTGTTCTACGAGAATTGAACTTCTTTTGATACTTGTTTTTATATGAACCAGGTGACTGGTGTTACTTCTCTCCTTTACAGTCGATGGGTTTTATATATATATATATATATATATATATATATATATATATATATATATATATATATATATATATATATATCGACCTTTTCAAGTCACAGGCGAAATCAAGATGTAGTGTGTATGGTCTTGTACTTGTACAATGCATCTCATCAATATGCTTTCAAGTATAAGATCCAGATGAATAATGCGGATGCGGCAATTACACCCTAGCTAGCTATTGATTTGATTGACATATTTCCATTCAGATAAATATTCAATTGTGAATGTCCTATCAAGAAATGTCCATCAATTTGATGATTAGCCAGTGTAAAATAACATAGCTATTTATAAGCATTGAATACAAAAAAGGTCAAGGAGGTTGGTTTATTAGGGTTAGATAAGATGATGAATATAGAAGTAACTAGCTGCCCCAGGTGTAGAAATTATAAGGATCACTTGTACATACATATCCCATATAGATGCTCTAAATTTTCAGATGAATTTTGCATCATATATATATATGCTGGATTAATTGTGAGATAGATTAATTGATCCATATTCGAACATATTTAGTTACATTACGTCACATTCGATTTTGTTGTGTAAGCCTTACAAAGTTCATCTCACGTTTTATGGTTCCTTGACTGAAGAAGCATAATGGTCGTACGCTGTTCACTGGCGTTGAACAACTGAGCAAACAGTGTGTGCAGATGAGTCTCGGATGCTAGTAACAACTAAGTTTGATAAATGAAATTTACTGCAACATCTACCGCACATTAAGTGTCACTGTTACTACATTTATGCGTTTGTACTTTTTCTGGAACCAAATTTCATTTTCTCATTACTCCCTCCGTCCCCAACGTAACAGTGTTTTTGGAGGAGAGAGAGCGCATGTTATCTTTCGGAATAAACTATCGTACACGCGAAATAAGATATGATACATTAATCTACTCTGGTTGACATGTAGATCCGTTTCAAAAGAAAATTATAAAATTTAAATGTTGGAGAGTAGGCTAAAGACTATCTATAGGAGATGTTGTTTTTAAAGATAATGTAGCATATATTACACACAATGTTATCTCTAACTACTGAAGATACCATAAGTTCAAGCCCACCATACATATAGACCAAGAAGACACTAAATCTAAAAAAAGGTTAACATCATTAGATCATTCATATCTCTATTAAATGACATATTATAACTAATCATCCACTTTTTCAGCATTAAAGTATGTGTATGGAGTGAAAATATTACAATAACTACACCTTCGATCTTCGCAATAGATTTATATTGTGGGGATGACAATTCCCAATAATGTAGGCTTATATTGAGGGGTGGAGGGAGTAATTACTCCCATAGCTTCAAACATGTAGCCACTTGTTCTTCAAAGAATTAGTGGATCGACACACATGTTTTGACTATAAATGACTTGTGATTTGTTGGTCTAAACATACGGGCAAATGACGATAGTATGTATAGTATTACTATACTACTTCCTTCGTTTGGCTATATTTTTCCATGGGCTCGGGAGTATCCGTTTCAATATATTGTCTATTATGGGATTCTAGAGTGTAGTTATTGTATTTTTTCTCTCTCTACCACTACTTAAATGTTTCGAAAGATGTTAAGTGGTTGTGATGTATAATTTAATATGGGTATATATGATGATTTATCATTAAGTATTTGTTAGATTTAGTGTTTATTTAGTCTATGCGCATGCTGGGCTATGTACAAACATAGCGAAACAGATCGAGTACTCAACATAGCTGTGTTATCTAGCATTCAGGAAGAAGCTGGAGTATAAAACTGGAAGTGTGAGTGTTGCCTGAAGCTGTGTGTAGCATCATAGCGTGCCAAGAGCCAAGAAATTAAGCCTTTGAACTTCAAATGTTCAGGTTAAAAATACATCGGAAAATAAAATCATAAGTTGTGACCAAGAAACGGAGTTGAAACAACGTGTTAGACCATGTGGACAGGTCGTAAATTTTGTGATGATAAATAATTAACTTTTGGGTTGCATTAAAATTTACAGTTGTGAAAGTTTCTATTGTTGGAATATTCAGTTTGGGTGGTTGGAATATGCCTTGTATCGGGTGGTCCAAACGGTGATACTTGATGACCATTTTGTCACTAGGCTTCGACCATATTTTGAGTATGTAGCTCCGAGGACCGAGTACGAAGGATAGTTGGAGTCATCCGAACGAAAGCTACATTGCATGGTCGGTGGTCGAAAGCTACAATACCTGGTGGTCGAAGCTACAGTACATGGTCGATGGTTGAAAGCTACAGTGTCTGGTAGATGGTCTAAAAGCTACAGTGCATGGTTGGTGGTCGAAGCTACAGTGCCTGGTCGATGGTCGGAAAGCTAAAGTGCATGGTTGGTGGTCGAAAGCTATAGTGTTTGGTCGATAGCCATAGGCTTCATGATCGATAGTCGTTGGCTTCGCGATCGGTAGTCGTTGGCTTCACGATCGGTAGTCATAGGCTTCGCTATTGGTTGTCGTAAGCTTCACGGTAGGTAGTCGTAGGCTTCGAGCGCTTTAATTCTTGTAATCGTCGAGTATCTCGAGTACTTACGTCTGATCGGGCAGCGATCTGACCGGCTTGTGCACAGTGATCAGACCCGTTTTTCAGAGTGGTCTTGGGTTGTTTTTCTGATAGCATGGAAATTAAGATCGTGGATGGTTCCTCTTATACTCTTGTTTCTAAGTTTTCAGATACTATGAGTAGGGAATTTGAGATGAGCATGATGGGAGAACTCACATTCTTCCTAGGCTTTCAGATCAAGCAATCAAAGTTGGGTATTTTTGTTCATCAAACCAAGTACAACAAGGACCTCCTTCGTCGCTTCAACATAGGGATAAGCAAACCAGTCTTAACATCAATGGGATCCACTACAATGTTAGACCCAGACGAGGATGGAGATCCTGTTGATAAAAAAGAATACAGAAGATGATTGGTTCACTTCTGTATCTCACTACTTCAAGGTCAGATATTCACTTTGCTGTGTGTCTGTGTGCTCGTTTTCAAGCTTCCCCACATGCTTCACATCGTCAGACAGTTAAGCGAATTTTCATATATCTTCAGTCAACTTTAGAATTTGGTTTATGGTATTCTTCTTTATCATGCCTTACCCTTAGAGCTTATTCAGATGCGGATTTTGGGGGTTGTAGAATTGATAGGAAGAGTACTTCTGACATATGTCACTTTTTAGACACATCTCTTATTTCATGGGCTTCTACGAAACAGTTGTCTCTTGCACTTTTCACTACTGAGTCTGAATATATAGCTGCCGCTTCTTGTTGCTCACAATTGCTTTGGATGACAGCTACGCTTAAGGATTTTTTGCTTAAAATTGGATAGTGTACATCTTTTTTGTGATAACACTAGTGCTATTAGTATTGCTAAAAATTCTGTGCAACATTCAAGAATCAAACACATTGATATTCGATATTATTTTCTTGGAGACCATCTGGAAAAGGGGGATGTTGTTTCGCATTTTATTGATACAAATTCTCACAAACCACTTGATTCTGCGCGGTTTGCTCTTTTACGAAGTGAGTTGGGTGTATTACATCTTATGGGATTATTCTGAGGGGGAGCTTGTTATTTAAAATTTCAGAAGCTTTGTTTATTATTCTTGTCAAACAACTCATCAAGTTCAAGCCATTGAAAAGGCGACTAGAGGGGGGGTTGAATAGGAGCACGCTCACTTTTTCATAAATAATGGATCAATAAAACTTTACTCCAGTAGCTATAGAAGCTATGAAGATCAGCATATTAGTACAGCGGAAGACTAATATTGAATCCAATAAAAAACCCCAAAGCGATAGGACAAAATCAGTAAAGATTGAAGTAAAACAATCAACTAGCGGTCGGACCGCTGCCTAACTAGCGATCGGATCGATTCCCAACCGGTCTGACCGGTGGCTATGGGCGGTCGGACCGCTGGTGCACAGAACAGAAGAACAGCCCCGATGACGAAGATGAAAATGGATGAAACTTTTGATCTACTAATCCAAACTTGATTAAACTTGGAACACACCTTCTTTATGATAGCAGGGACCTATTCCACTCGAAGATTATGATAATTCTTGGAGGATTCAAGATACTTTTCCGTTTGATCAAAGAAGGGTTCAAAACCGGGTCAAAACCAAAACTAGATCAAAACTCTTGCTCGTGGGTGATTGAAGATCAAGATGATCCTAGATAGATTCCCACACGTCACAGCAAGCTAGATCACGTGAAGAAACCAAGTAAAAACTCACGGATCAAAGAAAGACCTAAAATCATCAAATAGAGAGAAAGAACGCAATGAGACAAAATATTGATCAAACTTTCCTTTGATTGATTGATATGATCAGGGCTTACAGCCACTCTATCAATGGAGGACAATGCTCAATTCAAGAGCACAAAAATCACATCAAACATCAAGAACCATAGCCTCCACAAAAGCTCTCTCTAAGAAAATTAGGGTTTACAAGAATTGCAAAAGAGGCGAAGAGGAGGTGCAGCCACCTCCCTCTCCTATTTATAGTGGAGGCTTAGACCTTCTAGATGTTTGATCCTATTGGGCTCCTGTTAAGGCCCAAAACAAACGGGACACATACGCACGTATTTTAAAGCGCCGTCTTTATCTCCTCTTGACCTAACTAGCTACACCTTGCGCCATCTTGTGCCTCGGATTAGCTAATAGGTCACCCTTGTCCATCTTGCACCACACTTGAGTACATTGACCTCACCCGGCATCGTCGATCGTTCTGGACCTCAGCTCTCCAAGCCTAGTCCCGATCATCCTCGCCGTTGACCGTCGTTGACCACCAAGCAACCTGCACAACAATAGACAAGTAAATCGAATTTGGGAACAAGTTCTTCACAACTTGACCCATGTTAGTCAAAACATGCATCATGCAACATATATGCCTTGAAACTCATGACTTTGACCTAACAACCGAATATCGCCGCCTCGAAGACCGACGATCAAGTGGCCGGTCGGGCCGCCCCTAGGGCGGTCGATCGCCTTCCTGGCCGGCCGGCCGACCGCCACCTATAGGCCGGTCAGACCGCCAGCTGGGACTTAGCCGTTTTTCCTCTCTAGAAAACCGAAACCTACTGGAATTTTTAACCCAATAGAACTTTTGATTGAAGACTCCAAAAATTATGAGACCAAGTGCAATAGAATCCCCTCTCTTGCCTACACCCTCTATTTTTCGCCCAGCTCAATTCTCACTTTCTATAATCGGCGGTCCGATCGCCACCAAAGCGGTCGGGCCAAGCCATGGATCGGCCATGGATCGGTCTGACAGTAAGCCAATAACGCCATTGCCAATTGTCACATCATCCTAAGATCTGGAGCATATCCCCATGATATCCACAATCTCCCCCTTGATGAACACATTGGCAATAATCCAAAAATATAATTTGTAGGTTTGAAAAGTAAAATACGTTCGTTTTTGCACAAAGGCACAACTTGGTCCATAAGCAAGAGAAAGCCATAGAAATGACCAAGCTCACATCAGAATAGTATAGGCAAGTGAGATAAGGCAAAAGAAAGTATAAAAACTTTGATTTCCATAAAAGAGTCAAAAATCTCACTTAAGTTCCATATGAAAGAACAATTGTTCAATTGACCTATGATCATTGTGAGGATTAATAAATGCAATTCAAAAACTCCCCCTCACTATGATCCTCAAATTTCATAAATTTTCAAATTTTCAATTTCTCCCCCTTTTTATCATTTTTATATATCTTCTCCCTCTTTGTTCAGTAATGATATATTTTCTCCTCCAACATTGAAATATCTTCTCCCCCTTTGACAATGGAGTCATCAAGGAATCACGCATTCCTCTCATCCAGATATTACAAATGCAGAATGAAGAAAGAAGCATAAAAAGGAGTATGCATGAAGTGTAATGGAGTGGCTTCATTTTTATATTTTTTAATTTTTGATTATAAGAAGCTTTGGAGATTACCCAAAAGAACAAGCCAGCATTTCTAATATTGCACAAACAACATATCAAGCCTAACAGCATTAGCAAGATCATGATAAGACATATATGTCAAAGCTAAGCACGAAGGCTCAAAAGTAAAGCAGTAGATTTGATCAATTTAAGCAAAACTTCAAATTCAGCTAGTTCATCAACAGGGATCCTAAAGTGAAACTGGCCATGTCAAAATGTCAAAGTAAGATCAAAAATCTAACAAAGACCACATTAAAAGTCAATAAGATCCTGTATTGAATCATTTTGCTCAGATTTCTCAAAAGCCCATTTATCAACATTTTTCTCATTTGCACTGAATATTGAAGTTGGCTAATGATCTAACTTAGTGACAACATCCTGTACTAGGAGTCATCCACAAACTCATCCTAAGCTTCGACCAGAAGTTGATTAAAGATATATCTTAGTGAAGAAGATCCTGGACTATGAGCCATCCACAAACTCTTCCTAAGCTTCTATCAGGGCGACAAATCTTGAGGTTCATGTCATTTCTAACAAGCAGTCTCCATGAGATCGTCTGGATCATCAAACTATCTCCAAGTTCATGTCTTTGACAAGCAGTCTCGTAAGAATAGTTTTGCACAATTTAAGCATAAGATAATCTTGATTTTTCATGTTTCACAAGAGCAGTTTTAGAATCTCAAGAACACAAAAAGCTCAAGTAATGGTAAATTTTAGATTCAAGAGCTAACAAAGCAATTCTGACAGGGCCAATGTCACAAAAGGAGCACTAATTGCGCAACTAACTAAAACATCCACAAGTTACAATTTTTAGTTTGAGTTGTTTTAGAGTTCTAGCTCATACTGTAAAGACTTATCTGTATATGTGAAAACATGATAATTTTAGCAAGTCAAAGAACTATACATGGCATTGAGCAAGAATTGAAATAGTAAAGCTCCAAAGGGTAATAGGCAAAACTTCATCAATTTTAAAATATAAGCAGAAAAACTTATATTACAATTCAACTTTTGTATTTTTCATACCACTTGTTGTATTTCTCATATGAATGTAATATGATACAATGAGATGCAATAAAAAGCCTAAAAACCTAAAAAGTTCAAAAAGATCAATAAGTTCAGAAAAAGAATAAGAAAAGATCAAAAGAACAAGGTAAGATCAGAAAAGATCGAACTCCCCCTCAAACCAATCCATAGGGATAAATTACCCCTAACTCGCTTCTCAAGGTGGCAAACCTAGTTGGGTCTAAAGGCTTAGTGAGGATATCAGCCAGTTGAGCCTCTGACTCTACAAAGTGTAGCACAATATCACCTTTCTCGATATGGTCTCTAAGGAAGTGATAACGAATATCTATGTGCTTGGTCCTAGAGTGTTGCACAGGGTTCTTAGCAATATTAATGGCAGAAGTGTTATCACAGAAAAGAGGAATACTAGCAAAATTTAACCCATAATCCTTAAGAGTGGTTACCATCCACAAAATCTGACTACAGTAACTAGTAGCGGCTATATATTCAGCTTCAGCAGTGGATTGTGCAACAGAAGACTGCTTCCTAGAAGACCAAGATACAAGAGAAGTGCCTAGAAAGTGACAAGTGCCTGAGGTACTCTTCCTATCAAGCCGACATCCCGCAAAATCAGAATCAGAAAACCCCCGAATGGACTATTCAGCTTACCAATGTATGATTATATTAGTAATTAAGCTTGTCAAGGTGAATATGGCCTACAAGAGCATAAATAGGCTTTTATGTGGTAGGAATGAACTATTCATCATAACATTCTAAACTACTATTTTATAAGAGAATAAACGAGCATAAATATCAAAGAATGTGACCTGCCTCCTTGTTCATAGTCTTCAACTGGATCTACTTCTCATGCGTCTTGATCAGCGTCTTTCGGAGCTTGATCTTTAATTTTGGATCCTAACACAAAAGAAAAGACAATAAATAAATCCGGGTTCAACAAAGGTGAGCTGGGAACAAAATGGAATAAATAAATTCAGAAAAAGTTATAAAGAAAGGTGGTGTGGGTGGTTAGGGTTTCAATGGTGCTTGGTTGAATCGAATGGAGTCGAAAATGGGTTTAACATGCTCGAAACGGTCGAAATGGATATATATATGCGCTTAGCAGGTCTAGATGAATAGTATCATGTAGGGTTGCATAGTACCGGGTTGGTATTATTCCTTATTGGGTTCAGATGGAATAGTAACGAGTTCAATGAGTAGCGCGGGTCGGGTTCAGGTGAATAGTATAGGTTTGGGCTGGGTGCTAATGGTCTGAACAGTATTGAGTGTTACTCAACACTAGGCCGGGTCGATTTGCTGGCTGGACTGGAAGCTAGCTTGGGTTGGATTCCCTGGCCCATCTGAGCAGCCCATGGGCACATGGCCCAGCGAGCTGAAGCTCGCTCCCATGGCGCCCAGGACATGGCCCAGAGGCACGAGCAACCCATTTTGGGCACTCGCACGGGTGAGGTGGCTCAAGAATATGGATTGGCGACAGTGGTGGCACACGATCGGAACAGGAAAGGGGCTCAACGAGGCTCCGGTCACGTCTCGGTCAAATTGGCCAGTGCATTAGCACCAACGGAGCGAAGGGATCACGAGTGACAGTGATGATGAAGATCGGAGGCGAGGTGGGCAAGCGACGATGGTCGTGGGTGGCGGCAAGCCGGCGGTGAGGAAGCTCGAAACGTGTTCACGGGCATGAGGTGATGCTAACAGTGTGGTTATTTGGGTGGGTTCGTGGACGGAGGCGTCGAATCGGAGAAGGGAGCTCATGGAGAGCTTTCGGGTGCGGCAGCGTTGGTGAGATGTAGCTGATGTTGTGGAAGGAGGGGTGTGTGGGTGTGCGGTGGTGCTAAAGAGGGTGAGGTCGTCGCTGGGCTCGACTTTATACGCGGTGAAGGCAGTGGCAACCGAGGTGGGCTGGAAACGAGCCGAGTTCGCCCAAGCTCGGTCTGACAGGCGGCTCAGCTCGGCTCATTTGGGAAACGAGCTGAAACGTAGGCTTGGCTCGGCTCGAATGGAGGCTCGGCTCGGCTCGCGAGCTTCTTCAAGCCATCGGCAGAACGAATCCTCTACCAAAATTGACACACAATAATCTGTCAACCACACATCTATCAAGCACACCAAGAAAGCATCAGGAGCGAGTTGAGCGACCGTCGAAGGCACAGGGCCAGTCGGCGTCCTCGGCGAGGTGGCATGTAGCTCCTCCCTCCTCTCCTGCCGCTTGTCACCAGCAGCCCCCACCGGAGACTATGTCCATGTCGCCGCCGCCGACATCGCCAATGGAAAGTCGCGTGGAGGAGCACGGGGCAGCGACGTGGAGGCACAGGGGAAGCACGAGGGGAGCGGCGCGGTGGACAGGGCGAGGGGGAGGCGGCGGATGGAGTGGGGCGAGGGGTGGAGGAGGTGAGGCGGGCGGGGTGAGGGCGAGGCGGCGGGAGACAGCGAGCGTGGCCGGAGGTGGAGGAAGCGAGGCTGCGGGTGGAGATCTGGTGGAGAGGCAGGCTCGATGTCGTCGACTCGTCGGGGAGGTCGGCCGGGAGGCTGTCGGAGATGAGGGAGATGGAGGGGAGGCTGTTGGAGACCAGGGAGATGGAGAGGAAGGGGGAGCGCGGGAGGCGGAGGCGGTGCTCGAAGCGGCAGACGGGGCGAGGAGGCGTGGAGCTGGGCAAGCGGGGTGAAGAGGAGGTGTGGAGCTGGGCGAGCGGGGTGAGGGGAAGAGGCAAGTCAGGCGGAGTTTGGGGGGAAGAGGCAAGTCAGGCGGGGCGAGGAGGAGGCGTGGAGCTGGGCGACGAGGGCGAGGGGAGGTGGCGGGCTGGGCGAGGGACCGGAGGTGGAGTTGGGCATAGCCGCGTAGGGGCGAGGGGAAGATAGTGAGCGGGGGCGGGGGGAGAGAGCGAGCGGGGCTGGAGGTGTAGGAGGCGAGGCGGTTGCCTGGTGGGGGTGGGGCGGGGCGAGGGGAGGGGGAGGCGGCAGGAGTTTGTGGGGGAGGAGGAGGCCATGGGGGAGGAGGAAGCCTGAGAGGCAGAGACCAAAAGGGGGATAACCGGATAATGAGTAGGCTGATGACGACTACTACGGGAACGAGCGGCTCGGGAGCCGGCTCGAGCTCGACTCGAAATTTGACCGAGCCAAAAGCTGGGCTCGGCTCGGCTCGAAAAGTGACCGAGCCCGAGCCGAGCTGGCTCGAGCCTGATACGAGCCGAGCCGGCTCGCGAGCCTCGAGCTATTTTTCCAGCCCTAAACCGAGGTAACGCGGAGTGGGCGTGGCGCATGGGCGGCGGCGTGGACAAATGCGCAGATTCAACGCTACGAGGAAGGAAGCTGGCGAGTGTGATGGTGGCACGGGAGCGGCTGCGTCTCACTGACGCGAGCTGGCGCGGTGAGTAGCAACGTGGAAGCGTGACGAGTGGGTGGCGACGAGGATATGGAGTGGCACAAATTAACGGCGGGGTGGCTCGGCGCTGGCGCGGGCAGCGTTTAATGCTCGACGCAAGGTGGCGTGGTTCTGGCGCGGCTTGGCGTGGACGAAGGCGACGGGCAACTGAGGCGGTGCGGGTGCACACGAACGGCGGCGTGACGCGATGCGAACGGGAACAAAGGTGAAGGCAGTTTGTGCGAAATGTGTTTTTCAGCTGAGAAGGTGGAATTCCAAAAGAAGAAAGCGGATTTTACGGAAAACTTTCCGGATTTGGTGAACTCTAAATTCAACCGAAATTCAAATAAACTTCAAATTTCGAAATTTTTGGGTTGTTTCAAAACGTATGAACTGTCACGGCGATGAGGCAGCTCCTCAGGTCACTCGACTTTCTCGGCGCAACCGGATCGACCGGACGTACGCATTGAAGTGGGCTGGCCGTTTGGTCAGGAGTACAGGAGAGGAGACGACTCACCGGCCATCAAGCTTGGCGATAGATCGACCATGTACATACGCATCGATGCAACTTCGGAATCTCGGCGAGGTGAACTAGTGAAGGGAAATGGCGATCACGTACGTAGGTCTCGGTTGTCTTGCTCGACCTCTCGCATTGCTTTGGTGCCCCCATGCCGGGTTACGCGACGACAAGTCCAAACTGATTGGTAGTAGCCCGTGTTGGTTATGGACTTGATGAGATTGCGATAACTGAATCTGAATGAGAAATCATATGTGAAGAACCAGCAGTGTGTGCGAGAGGAGAGACAGAAAGATGCTGTGTTGAGTATGGTACTATGGTGTTGTTAGTATTGGTAGGCACTTCTGCAGTTAACCAGATTGGTATTGCCGTTTGCAACTTGGAAGCAGAGAAAACTACTACTGGATGGGATAGGCTTTTCTAGATGTTGGTGTGTATTTCAGAGCTGGGACTTTTTCCGGAACTGAAAACAAGAGCAAATGCAGCCTATGCAGGTGGTAGTAGTAGTATTTAAAGTGTAACGGATTGCCATGAATGTGCGCTTTCGATCGCCATAGGGCAGCTAACTCTGATGCATGCATGTGTTGGGGTACGGAAACTCATTTATGCGATGTCAAAGGAACAAAGGAAAGCATGCAGTTTGTTTCTGTCAGCGTTGAACATCGATCGATCTCTTCTCCCATATCATTATCGTCATTCATCAACGTGTGAAGAAGACTGAAGACTTGTGGCACGCGGTCAGAAGAAATGAAGAGCCATCTACCTATCTGCATCTGAAAGCGAAACTCCCGTCTCCACATGCATTTGCTGCCCCGGTTATTGGAACCTGGTACTTGGTACACATCTCAACACAATTTCGCACATTGATGCGCACCACAGTGCAGTCAGCAGACGGTCAGGAGTGTATCTTTAGCATTAGTGCTTGCTGCTTATGACCACTGATACGCTACTACTACCTCTACTACTAGTCCCGTTGGTTTAGGATGAGCGCATGCATGACAGTGTCTGCTTTCACTGTACAATGAATTGCCTTAGGAAATGGGCAAATGGCACCAAGAAAGAGAAAAGGGTCGAACTTTTATCTAAGATCATTGTCCCAAACACAACATCTAAGAGAGGAGAGAAAAAGGCGTTAGTCCCTGGAACGCGGGAACTTTTTCCGAATCACGCGAAAATTGCATTGCTTCTTGTGAAAAATTTTACGAAATTTATATGTTCCATACGGCACGGGGAGACTGCACCCAAGGGGGAACAGTGACATGAAATTGGAATAAGCTTATCAGAGCGATCCAAGAAGCAGAGACTACTCAACTCACACGCGGTGTATTATCGCGTCGATCGATCACGCACGCAGCACCAGACTCACTACCTCCAAAGAAAAAGAAAGAAAAGGAGGCGAGTGAGCAAGTGTTACAGTCGGGTTCCCACCTCGCGAGCGATCCCAAGAAATGCGGCTGTTCTTCTCGTACTGCCGCTCCAGTTCCATCCCCCACCAGTGTCGGTGGCGCGGGCTTCCATGCCCCTTCTGGCCGCGCGTCCGCGGCGGGGTGCACGGTGGTGGGCGCGCCCCGTCGTGGCGTTCGACGTGCTGTGGAACGTGGTGTCCGGGCTCGCCGCGGAGGCCGTCGTCGCGCGCTCGTGCGGCGAGGCGCCGCGCACGCCGCTCCGGCTCTGGGCCGCCGGGTACGTGCTCCACGCCTCGTGCGTGATCGTCGAGCAGTCGGCCACCGCCGCCTCGCCGCGTGGCCGTAGTGGTTTGTCGGTGGAAGGCCACAGTGACGGCGACGAGGCCGGGATTAGGTGATATTGTGGTCCATACATTCGAGTGTGATGGTATTACAGTGTTCCTTTCAGGTTTGGAAGTGAGACGCGTCTCTGTAAATTTGTGATATGCTAGTTTAGATTAAGCACAGTTAACAAAGCTTCTCACACCTTATCGTGAATCTTGATTGTTCTGCTCTATGTCTGTGTTGCATCAAAATTCAAATGTTTTCATTGCCATTATCTTTTGTGAGTTTTTCTTTGGCTTTTCAGTCGGTGGTGTCAAATCAATAAGCATTGACTGGTTCATCTTAGTTGCCCGTATAGTCCGTTAAAATTTCCAGTACAGTGTGCTTTCAAGTGCAGATTTTTGCGTGTTCTTAAGCCTGTCAAGTAGAACTTTTCTGGCTTGCTGTGATCACACTGACCAGTGAGTGAGCCTATGGAGGATGGAGCCACCCTGAATTATGTATTAGTTTTCTGAAAAATTTAATCAGTTGAAACTTGAAAACAACTGAAAGATATCTCTGCTTTAGGAAGTTGAAAGCACCTGAAGCCTGAAAGATACTTACTGAAATCTCTGCCCAATTACTTTTTGCTCTTGGATTGCTGTAAACTTGTGATTGCCTATACCACCTTTTGTTCATAATCTTTCCTCTCTTGGTCTGCTTTCAGCAGCTTGGCAAAGCATCTGGAGTCAGCAACCACCGCTTTTTCTTTCTATGGTGGATACTTGGGTTCTACTGGGTCAGTATCGGAGGTCAGCCTTCAACAAAAGATGCACCAAAGCTATACTGGTAATAGCACTACTTAATGATGCCTCTCGCATCTTATGTTCAGTAACACTAACATGTTGGTTAGTTCAAACTGACACAACTGCTTATGTCTACCTACCATCCTCTCTTCACCCATGCTTTGTGTTGTCTTCTTTGTCGTGTTTTGCACCGCTCTGGCTTGCATTGTTGGTGTTGCTGTATGCTGTTGCTTCCCATGTATCATGGCAATTCTGTATGCTTTGCTGGATCAAGTAAGTAAAAGAGAAAAAAAAAAAAAATCTTCTTTTCAATTTCTGCATTTTTTTAACCTTGTTGGAGGATGGCATTTCAGAATTGCTATGCTTTACTTTTGATCATGTTTTCCACCAGGAAGGAGCAACCGACGAAGACATTCTCCAGCTTCCAATGTACAAGTTCAGTAGCATCTGCAGCCAAGGTGATCTCAACATTGGTACCGGCACATTTGCCGGAGTAATGACCGAGAGTGAAACCAATCAGCCTATGCAAAATTGCCTTGTCCTCTGAAGATGCGGTAACTCTAGGATCCGTTCTCCAGTCCAGGTTGAACGCCTAATGCTTCCTTCCTGATCCGATTGTCCCTTGCGCACCGTAGGAATGCTACATCTGCCTCTCCGCTTATGAAGATGGAGCCGACCTGCTGGACCTGCCCTGCAGTCACCATTTCCACCGCGCCTGCATCGACAAATGGCCGCGCATCAACGCGATCTGCCATCTTTGCAAATGCAGTATCGTGTATCGTATAGGTGAAGGAATACGGGTAGACTACATTAGCACAGGTTAAAAATTTTAACGTGTAAACCAGAAAACTATATAAGTAAGAGATCATATATCGTTACCACTAAACGCACAGTGTGTTATATTAATCTTGTTTTTGGTAGTTTTAGTTTCTAAGTTTAGATGAGTTTAGTTTGTTTCTGTTTGCGAGTCCATTTCCGTATCCAAGTAGAATAATAGAGTCCGAGTCGACCTGAGATATTGTGTGCGTGCGTGTGTATATAAGCATCATGTAACCCATAGAGAATACATGAGAAACAGAAGAGCAATAGAGCAAGGAAATTGAAAAAGCTGTTGTTGATCGGCGGTATTTTTTTGTGTTCTTGCATGTGTTCATCTACGGTTTAGGCTAACGGTTGGTATTAGAGCGTTATGATCTTGGTGGTACCTGAAGATCATGGGCGATAAGGCGAAGACACATGATGGATCGTTCTCCCTCCTACATCATGTCCCGACGACCGACAATTACCCGGTGTGGGCAATGAAGATGAAGGCAATACACGCGCCCAGAGACTCTGGGATGCAGTCGATCCGAAGGCGAAGGATAAGGAGGTGGACGACAAGGTGGACCAGACGGCTTTGGCTATTATCTACACTAGGCGGTGCCAGACTCCATGATGCGGCAACTCATCGGCAAGGAGATGGCACGTGAGACGTGGGTGACGCTTCAGAAGATGCATGAGGGGGTTGACCGCGTAAAGGAGGTGCGGCTACATAATTTGCACACCGAGTTCGACAATCTCCATATGGGAGAAACCCAGTCGGTGGATGAGTTCGTCGGCAAGCTAACTTTACTGTACAATCAGATTGTCTCTCTCAACGACAAGATGGAGGAATATGTAGTAGTGAAGAAATACTGCGCGTGCTACTAGAAAAGTTCGTACATGTCATCACCACACTCATGTACTCCTCGGATCTGGAGACAAAGAAGATCGAGGAGATCACCGGTTCCCTCAAGGCGCGTAAGGAACTACTGAGAGGGTATCAGTCCCGTAATGAGCAAAGATATCAGTCTCATAACGAGCAGGTGTTGTTGGTAAAGGGAGACACAAGAAGCGGTGGCAGATAGTTTTACAAGGAATCGTCGGAGAAGGACAACCGTGGCTCATCAAGAAGCCGCGAGCACGAGCGCGAACACGGGCATGAGCGAGGCGGCAGAGGAGAACGTGGAGATTGGGCTAGGCAAGACGATGGTGATAGATCCGTGACAAGTCACATATCAAGTGTTTTAAATGTGATAAATATGGTCACTACGCGTTGGAGTGCCGCAGCCACAAAAAGTGCTTCAACTGTGATAAGTATGGACACTACGCCTCAGATTCTAGAAACAAAAAGAAGAACGAGGAGGTAAACCTCACCCGAGCTAGTGAAGACGACGAGCCGACCCTGGTTTTCTCTTTATGTGTCAACCATGACACCGGTCATGGTGATGTTGAATGAGGAGAACGTAGTTCCTAAACTACGCACAGAGGGAGGCAACCATGATCATTTTGATGAGTAGTACTTGGACAATGGAGCAAGCAATCACATGACGAGAGATCGCTCCATGTTCTATGAGCTCAACGAGAAGATTTTAGGGAAAATCAAGTTTGGCGACGACTCCACGGTACAAATAAGAGGCAAAGGATCAATGCTATTTGCAATGCAAGAACGGCGATCAGAGGATGCTGACTGAAATATATTATATACCAAGTCTGTGTAACAACATACCCAGTCTCAGGCAGTTGGCGAAACGGGGGTGTAGGGTGGTGCTGCAGGATGAGTTTTTGTGTGTCTATGACAAGAACAAAGATATGTTGATAAATGTGAAAAGATCCCCGAACCAGTTGTATAAAATTTCTCTGAAAGCTTGTAAACCGGTTTGTGTGAAGGACGGTCTGAAGGAGCTAGAGTGGAATTGGGGAGTAGAGCCAGGACAGAAGGTCTCAGGCGTTGATGATCTCACCGGCCAAGGGCGTGGCGGGACCCAAGGATGGCACGCAGTTAGCGCAGAAGCACAGCAAGCGGAGCCTTGAGAGGTTCAGACGACGCGCAGCAAGGTGCGCATGGTGCTACAGGGGCGGTGAGTCCCACACACATGAAGGGCGCAACATACACGATGTTGACGTGGGATGGAGAGGCGGTGTAGCCTCAGCTGAGATGTATGCGGGAAAGCGGACAGATTTGGTCCAAGAGAGAGAAGCGAGAGGCTCAGGTAATGGTGAAGCCCAGGTGGTCGTGGGAGCAGGTGCTCCAGCCCAGACGGGCGTGCAAGGAATGACGAGTTCAGTCCAGTGCGAGACACGGCAAGCGTTGGTTTGTGCATGGCTCAGGATGGAGCAAGAAAAGCGGTAGGGCGGTATCGGCCTAGGAAGGAACGGCGCACATAAGTGCAAGTAAAAGAGGAAGGCTTGGAAGTTCAGATGAGAGAGAAGATAAGCGTGATCAAGGTGAAAAAAACAAGATTAAAGGAGTGATTGTTAGATTAATCTTGTTTTTAGTAGTTTTAGTTTCTAAGTTTAGATGGGTTGAGTATGTTTCTGTTTGTGAGTCCATTTTCGTATCCAAGTAGAAGAATAGAGTCCGAGTTGGCTTGAGATATTGTGTGCGTGCGTGTGTATATAAGCATCATGTAACCCATAGAGAATACATGAGAAATAGAAGAGCAATAGAGCAAGAGAAATTCAGAAAAGTTGTTGTTGATCGGAAGCACAATTTTTTTTTGTGTTCTTGCGTGTGTTCGTCTTCGGTTTAGGCCAACACAGTGCAGCCGAAGTAAACTTGAAGTGACCGGTTCAACGTAGCACGCGTCGGTGTAGTGGAAGTAGTCGATCGTCATATAGTCAACCATCTCCTCCTTGCGATCGACGTGATCAGCGCCGCAGTCGCAACAACGCCTCTACCGAAGTCCACACGTCCAAAGATAGAACGTCGTGCGTCGGTGTGCTAGCACCAGCGCGCATGATAAGGGCTTTGAGAGGTGACAGCTAGGCTTTCGATGGGTGTGTCTCAGGATCTCACCTTCATCCCTGTCTCTCTCTTTATATAGTCTCCAATCAGATTCTTATTCAATACAAGTAGAGATCGTATTTCACTCGGAGACTATCATCCTGACCCTTATCGTTCCAACCCGTTAAGTGTGTGACCCTGTAGGTTCATGTATATTCGGCTATGGGTCGAAAACTCC
This sequence comes from Hsuehochloa calcarea, assembly GCA_036346395.1. Taxonomy (NCBI): domain Eukaryota; kingdom Viridiplantae; phylum Streptophyta; class Magnoliopsida; order Poales; family Poaceae; genus Hsuehochloa; species Hsuehochloa calcarea. The sequence continues at coordinate 19,418,277 of CM070609.1, read as the reverse complement.
TTTCTGATCCATAAGTCGATAGCGGTCCCTAGCAGAACATAGCAACTCCCAAATATGCATAAAGATCATATTGGACTAACCTATATAGTGCTTATGTACTGACCCCTTTCTCTCACGATACCATATGGAACTCAAGGCGAGAAGCGTGCCATCATTTGATAGCTCAATCCTTCACTCGAACCTGTAGTGCATTACTCAGTTGTGATTGACTCCTCAAACACATTCGGCATGGTTATGCACTTCCTTAATCCAATCATATCTTGGGGCCCAGAGATATCTCTCCCGTTATATAGGATGATAAAATTTCATCTTGATCGCTCGCATTCCTTCACATGTTTTATAGTAAAGCCGAAAGTTAACTTTATGACCACCCAGTTACGGAGTTGTACTTGACAACTCCTAAGTAAACTATTACACATGTAGAAAACTGTGACGATCTCAGGTGTGGGGATCTTACATATACTATGTATGAGATCAACTGATGGTACTTAGGAATATAACAATTCTTGTAGTGTCTCATAGTAGGTCAATCCAACATCATATTCTCTAACATATGTTCACATTATTGATTTGATATCTTCATATCCATGATCCGTGGAACATGGTCATCAATCAAGACATGTGTTGATCTATAAATCATAATTGTCTCATATAATGATATAATATTAGAGATAATTTAGAATGACATCAAAATATGAATAAAGAATTCCACGAACAAGTCACATACTTGTTGATCAGTATGAAAGACATTTATTTAGGAGACAAAATAACATATTATTCAAAAGATTGTAAATATACAAGTGATACAATTATCGCCGTAATAGTCTCTATGGTATATCACTAAAGACAGGCTTGCAGGACGGATTGGATGAGGTACAATATGCACCCTCTAACGCTATTTATAAAGAAAAGATGGTGTGACTTCATGACATAAGGAACTAAACTATGCTAATAGGTCTTGTGGGTCGGCCGCCTCTAATGGACCTTTACTTTGGTAAAGTGTCCACGAAGATGCGAGCACAACATCAACGCCCTGTGACGGTGCACACTGATGTTTTTTTTTTTTTGGTCAACGGCAGTCAGAGTGTTTTGAAACAAATAGCAACAAATATCGCCGCGGAGGGCCACATGCGACTTGGGCCCATCTGGAGGCGATCCGTGTGGCCTCACATGCGACATGCTAGCATCAAGATAACATATTTTGTTCACCCAAAATAAAAAAGGGCAAGCCCTTAACTAGCCAACATGCGCATCAACTAATAAGAATACACCAAAAAAATTTAATTAATTAAGAAAAAAAAGTTCTTTCTTTTATTTGATCAATCTTCCAATGTTAAATGGATTCATGCTAATCAACATCCTGAAAACTAGTACTAATCCATTGTGCAAGATTATAGCCTTACACCGCAAGATCAATGAGAGAAATCAATTTCGAAACACCATTAGTTCTAATACTCTATACATAACCCTTGCCATCGGCATGGCGGCCTGGCCGGTAGCAGAGAACCCGACGGGGTATCCCGTCACCACACCAGCCGGCGCCGCCGCTGCCGGCTTCCCCTCCTCGGCGACACCACAGCAAGAACAACTACTCCCACTTGCGCTGGCGTCCACGGCCTTCCCGGCCGTTGGCACTGTCGCTCTCCCTTCGCCCGGCTGCGCCGGCGCTTTGCCCTGGCCGTCCACCCTCTTGACGGTGATGTTGATAATGCCGTCGCGGCGGGGTTCGTCTGTCCGTGACGGGGTGTCGAACATGGACGCAATGACGGGGTTCATTGTTAAGATCACGACGTGCTATATCATCATCGACGAACATGGATTAACGTGTAGCGACTCGTCGAAGGATTCTTATTCGGTCACGATTGATGATACTACATATGATGACAGAATTTGCATGGAAGGTACATTGCTGCGATGCACGCAATTGCGTCGAGCATATATGCGTGGAGAGTTTGATTCTCCCATTGCTCGCTGGTTTCGCTGGATCGATCGGGCGGTGCACAGGGGCGGAACTAGAACGAGAATGGCCGGGATTCACCACTTCACCATACATATAACAACATATATAATTTTTAAATAACACTATACTAAATAGTAATTTATACGGTAAAAAACTGCAAGAGACCAGAGGTTAGGCTGGACCAGGGTGCACAGCTTTTGAACTATGAGATGCACGCATACTATATATACGATAATATTTACTATTTTTTAAAGGAACCCGGTGTCCTGTGACACTGGGTGGGCCACACTAATTCCGCCCATGGCGGTGCACGGCATAGAGTTTGTTGCATGTTGGTAAATCACGGGCACCGCGCGCGCGGGAACGTTGCCCGCGTTCGTGTGTGTCGTTTCTCTTTAATTAGTTTGAGGTACCAACCGCCAATCTTCACCAACGAGCCGAAGGTTTCGCAGAGCAGGGGACGCGCGCGCGTTTCATCGTTTGTTCATGTCTTCGTGGACAAAACTTGCTGATCTTTCCCGCGAAAAGAGACGAGAGATCATTTGTGAAGACGGCTAACAAGTCAGCCAGGCTAAATCTACGGTCCGCCGGACACGGGAGCAACGACGCAATGCGCAGTTAGGTTTTAATACCACGACGTGGCATTATCTTCGAACAAATTATACCTGCTCCGGGAAGTGTCACGAGGAAACCTGGTTACGGTCGGACGACTAAACTGTACCCGAGGATTTTTCACTCTATAAGCTACATATATACACGAGGATATCGTATACAACTGATATACAGGTAAATAAAGATTTTGGATCTACTTCTATACACTTATATCCATCTTATTTTTGTTGTGTTTATGTGATTACTTTTGTGTTGATTGATATACGAGTCAGCAATATAGCGACTACCGAAATCTCAACACGTTATCGGCATGAATAGCTCTACACGGTAGAATCGGTATGTCGTTGGAATTCCATCTTTCAATCTCCAATTTTGCCATGAACTAATCTGGTAGATTTATTTGCATGAATAGATCTGTTAACCGCTAATTAGCAATTGTATTAATTACTATTCTAAATCGAGATACACCGTGTGTCGATGTGCTAGCACCAGCGCGCACGATAAGGGCTTTGAGAGGTGACAGCTAGGCTTTCGATGGGTGTGTCTCAGGATCTCACCTTCAGCCCTGTGTCTCTCTTTATATAGTCTCCAATCATATTCTTATCCAATACAAGTAGAGATCGTATCTCACTCGGAGACTATCATCCTGACCCTTATTGTTCCAACCCGTTAAGTGTGTGACCCTGTAGGTTCATGTATATTCGGCTATGGGTCGAAAACTCCTTTCCGATCCATAAGTCTATAGCGGTCCCTAGCAGAACATAGCAACTCCCAAATATGCATAAAGATCATATTGGACTAACCTATATAGTGCTTATGTACTGATCCCTTTCCCTCACGATACCAGATCGAACTCAAGGTGAGAAGCGTGCCATCCTTTGATAGCTCAATCCTTCACTCGAACCTGTAGTGCATTACTCAGTTGTGATTGACTCCTCAAACACATTCGGCATGGTTATGCACTTCCTTAATCCAATCATATCGAGGGGCCCAGAGATATCTCTCCCGTTATATAGGATGAGAAAATTTCATCTTGATCGCTCGCATTCCTTCACATGTTTTATAGTAAACCCGAAAGTTAACTTTATGACCACCCAGTTACGGAGCTGTGTTTGACAACTCCTAAGTAAACTATTACACATGTAGAAAACTATGACGATCTCAGGTGTGGGGATCTTACATATACTATGTATGAGATCAACTGATGGTACTTAAGAATATAACAATTCTTGCAGTGTCTCATAGTAGGTCAATCCAACATCATATTCTCTAACATATGTTCACATTATTGATTTGATATCTCCATATCCATGATCCGTGGAACATGGTCATCAATCAAGACATGTGTTGATCTATAAATCATAATTGTCTCATATAATGATATAATATTAGAGATAATTTAGAATGACATGAAAATATGAATAAAGAATTCCACGAACAAATCACATACTTGTTGATCAATATGAAAGACATTTATTTAGAAGACAAAATAACACATTATTCAAGACCATATTATGCGACTTGGGCCCATCTGCATGCCTCTAGCATGCGGCGTATGCACAGGGTGAAATCCACGTCGACATCAGAACATGCACGCTTTTTGGAATGCATTTTGTTGAGAAATGATTGAGAGAAAAAGGGGTGTAAGTTACAAACAATGTTTTGCACATTGGGCATTGTTTCACAACACTCCCCCTTGGCCAATGTGTCTTCATATGATCTTCTAATTCATCATCTTGGAAAAACTCCTCCAAAAACCCTGTAGGTAAAAATATGAGGAGAACCGATAGAATAGATATGCCATGAAAAACTCCTTTAAAACCCAGTGGGAAAATTTAAGGAGAAAAGTTGATATGGCATATAGCTGTTCATATCTTCCTAAAACCCATGTGAGGAAAAGAGATATATTAATGATTATGTTGTCATATTGCCTCATTAAAAACCTTGATGAGAAACTCATAAAGGAAAAGAGTACAATATTTTATCTGAACGGGTTGAGTCTTAGGAGATTTCTCCCCATGACATCTGCAAATCACGTAGTCTTCGCATACCAATTCCATGAACACATTTTTGGAATGCGGAAGTTGGTAATGACTTGGTAAATAAGTCTGCGAGGTTATCACAAGACTTAGTTTGCAGAATAGTGATTTCCCCACTCTCTTGCAATTCATGTGGGTAAAATAGTTTATGTGCAATATGTTTTGTGATATTACTCTTTATGTAAACCGTTTGCATTTGAACAACGCAAGCAGCATTATCTTCGTAGATAATGGTAGGTGATGAAATAGCACCTATATCACATGACTGTTGTATGTGATTAATCATTCTGCGAAGCCATACACATTCACGTGATGCTTCATATAATGCAATTATTCGAATGATTAGTGGATGTAGCCACTAAGGTCCATTTGAAGACTTCAAGAGATGGTCGTTCCAGTGTAAAAACACAAAGCTGTTTGAGATCGGCATTATGGGGATCGATAAATAGCCGACATCTGTATATCCTATTAAATCCATATTTTTATTCCTTTGAAAGAATAGGCCGAGATCTTTAGTGCCTTGAAGATATCTAAGGATATTCTTCACTCCTACCAATGTCTTTTGGTTGGAGTAGTATTGTATCTAGCAAGTAGATTTACGCAAATGCAATATCAGGCGGTGCAATTTGCAAGGTACATAAGCGCTCAGATAGCATTGAGATATGGAACCTCGGGTCCCAATAGCTCTTCATTGACATCTCGAGGTCTAAATGGATCTTTCTCCTGTCTGCAGAGATCGAACAACCATGGGGTTTTCGATGGATATGCTTTGTCCATATTGAATTTTTTCAATATTTTATGGACATAGGCTGATTGATGCACTAGAATGCCTGTATGAAGGTGCTCAAGTTGTATACCTAAGCAAAATTTGATTTTACCCAAATCCTTCATTTCAAATTCCGTCTTAAGATGATTGCGTGCTTCATCTATATCTTGTGTGTTACCAATGATATTAAGATCATCAACATACACAGATATAATGCAAAATCCTGTTGAGGATCTTTTTATGAATACACATGGGCAATCATCATTGTTGGAGTATCCCTTTTTGGTTAGGAACTCACTTAGTCGGTTGTACCACATTCTACCCGACTGTTTCAAGCCGTATAAAGTCTTGTTCAACTTTACACAATACATATTGCGATTTGCGTTTGGATTCGGAATTGAAATTCCATCGGGAACTTTCATGTATATGTCCGAATCGAATGACCCATAAAGATATCTGATCACTACATCCATCAAGCTGAAAAGCTAGATGATTTTTAAGCGCGATGAGATTAAATATCGAATGTTATTCCACTCATTCTTGGAGAATATGTTTCATTGAAATCAATGCTAGGGTCTGCGTGAACCCTTGTGCTACAAGCCTTGCTTTGTATCTCACCACCTCATTGTTTTCATTCCGTTTGCGGACGAATACCCATTTGAAACCGATAGGGAATACTTTGGGAGGTGTATGTATCACATTGGTGAATACATTTCTTTTATTGAGCGAGGCTAACTCCGTTTGAATTGCATCCTTCCATTGGTTCCAGTCGAGTATTGTTTGCACTCTGCCATGGTCTTAGGATCTGGATCATTTTGAAGGTTGTTTGCAATTGTTGTGGAGAAATAAATGTCGACAATTGTAGTCTTACGATCATATGATTCTCCAGAATCATTATAGTTAGTGGAAATTTCTTGGACCCCTGATGACTCAATGTTATTTCCCAAAATATTTGAGTCGGGGTATTCCGATGTCCCGAGGATCGATGGTGAGTGCCTTTGTTGATCAGGGTTCAAGGATCCTTTGGTGTCTATCAACTTGAGGTTGATCTGCATTTATATTCTTTTGTTTCCTTTGTACGCTTGTTAAGTTTGTATCCGCCATTTGTCTTAGTACTTCCCCCTCTTATTTTGAGGCTGGGAGTTGAGTGGTATTTTTGGTACCTCCACTCTTTCGAGCACATTTAGCGGGGTTATAGGATTTTGTGACACCTTTATAATCGATAAATGCATCTCGCGATTATTTGCAATATTTTGCAAATGAATAATTTTTCGAACTTGAAGTTCGGTCTACGTAATCGTGGAGTGCAGGCGGGAATGCCTTGAACATTCAATTAATTTCACGGCATTGGTTTGGTACTTATTGTCTCCCTAATGCCGGAAATGCTCCTCATTGAATATGCAATCGCATAGGGCAGTAAGCAGGTCCCTGTTAGGGGTTCGAGTATTTTATGATTGACGGTGATTTATACCCAACATAGATCCCAAGTTTCTGTGCGGTCCCATTGAGTGCTGCTGCGGTGGTGAGATCGATGCGTATGTAGCGCCAGCCAGAACTTTCGCGAGATGGGAAATATCGGTGGATTTCCGCGTACTAATTGTAGCGGGGAAGTGCTATGATATGTAGTTGGACGCAATTGTATTAAGTCAGCAGCGTGTAAGACTGCATGACCCCAACATGATGTTGGTAAGTTGCAATTCTGTAGTAATGGTCTGTAGTAATGGTCATGCAATGAGCTTGATTCTCTTGATAAGAGATTCTGCTAAACCATTTTGTGTATGAACATATGGAACAGTGCGTTGAACTTGTATCCCAAGAGCCATACAATAATCATTGAAGGCATAGGATGAAAATTCAGCGAACATTGTCCATTGAATTGATTGAATTCGATATTCAGGATGATGTGCTCGTAATTGGATGATTTGACCAATTAACTTAGCAAATGCATGGTTTCGTGTGGATAAAAGACACACATGTGACCATCTAGTAGATGCATAAATGAGAACCATGAAGTACCTGAATGATCCACACAATGGTTGTATAGGACCACATATATCTCCTTGAATGCGTTCAAGGAATTTAAGTGATTCAGCTCTGATTTTAAGATAAGAGGGTCTTAAAATCAATTTTCCGGTTGCACAGGAAGTGCATACAAAATCCGAGGATTCCGAAAATTTTGTTTTGAGATATGTATGACCAATAGAATTGCTAATAATTTTTCTCATCATTCCAATGCCTGGGTGGCCAAGGCGATCATGCCATGTTTGGAATGTATTAGTATTTTGGAAAATTACTTTATGCATAATATGTTGAGCAGTTTGATGTATGTATAGTACAATCCGGAGTTTAAAGATGGAATTTTCTCTAGTACTTGTTTGCCATATCCGTTATTTTTGGTTAATAGTAGATATTCCTCTTTGTTGTCACTTTGGGTTTCAATATGAAAACCATTCTGACAGATATCTCTATAACTAAGTAGGGTACGTGTTGAATCGGGATACAAGAGTGCATCCTCAATTTCCAATTGTGTACCCATAGGGAGAGTGATAGAAACGCGACCAGAACCTACTATCGTTGCATCGTGTCCAGCGATTGTCAAAATATTTCATTTTCTCCTTGTAAGAGTTAGGAAATATTTTGTGTCCCTAAGTATAGAGTTTGTGGTACCGCTATCCACAAGGCATAATTCCTCCTCCATTGGATTGACTCCAAAATCTCTTGTTGCTTTCTCTGTTTGCTACTTGTCTGAGAGCAGGGTGCTGATAACGTGTTGAGAAATGATTGAGAGAAAAAGAGGTATAAATTACAAACAATGTTTTGCACATTAGGCATTGTTTCACAACACATTTGGACTGTTCGAACACCTAGAACGCTCAACTGTGGTTGGGCCAGCTAGCGCATCTTCGACACTCGGCGATAAGGCCCGCAGACAGTGTTTCTTTGGTCAGCAGCCGTCGGCGTACGTGTTTCTAACTTGACGTGGCCGTAGGGCCCTTTGGCGCCACTGTGGTGGGTCGCACGTGCGATTTGGATGCATCTGGAGGTGATTCGCTCGGTGTTTCTGTTGATCTAGGCCGCTGGCATGCAACTTGCGAAATCCATATCCACGACGTGTAGCTTGTTCAAGCGCCTATTGATTTGTAGGAGGTGGTGGAGTACTTTCGTTAGAGAATAAACTGCATGGGACAAAACTACTCTAATTGGCTTTGTGAGCCTGCTACCCCTAATCGTCGAAGGATTCTTATTCGGTCACGATTGTTGGATGATACTACATACGATGACAGAATTTGCATGGAAGGTACATTAATTGCTGCGATGCACGCAATTGCGTCGAGCATATATGCGTGGAGAGTTTGATTCTCCCATTGCTCGCTGGTTTCGCTGGATCGGTCGGGCGGTGCACGGCATAGAGTTTGTTGCATATATGTTGGTAAATCGCGGGCACCGCGCGGGAACGTTGCCCGCGTTCGTGTGTGTCGTTTCTCTTTAATTTGTTTGAGGTACCAACCGCCAATCTTCACCAACGAGCCGAAGGTTTCGCAGAGCAGGGGGCGCGCGCGCGTTTCATCGTTTGTTCATGTCTTCGTGGACAAAACTTGCTGATCTTTCCGGCGAAAAGAGACGAGAGATCATTTGTGAAGACGGGAGCAACGACGCAATGCGCAGTTAGGTTTTAATGGAATCACAAGTCCCGTGGTGGCATGGCCGCATGCATGGTTTTGACAAAACCAAAGTAGGCAAGGTTTTTTACAATTCCCAATGGATCCACTGGATGTGATGCCACGACGTGGCATTATCTTCGAACAAATTATACCTGCTCCGGGAAGTGTCACGAAACCTGGTTACCGTCGGACGACTAAACTGTACCCGAGAATTTTTCACTCTATAACCTATATATATATATACACACACACGAGGATCTCGTATACGACTGATATACAGGTAAATAAAGATTTTGGATCTACTTCTACACACTTATATCCATCTTATTCTTGTTGTGTTTATGTGATTACTTTTGTGTTGATTGATATACGAATCAGCAATATGGCGACTACCGAAATCTCAACACGTTATTGGCATCAATAGCTCTGCACGGTAGAATCGGTATGTCGTTGGAATTCCATCTTTCAATCTCCAATTTGCCATGAACTAATCTGATAGATTTATTTGCATGAATAGATCTGTTAACCGCTAATTAGCAATTGTATTAATTACTATTCTAAATCGAGATTAGTCCTCTAAGATGGATTACTGTTCATACTGTTCACATGAGAGAGAAAAAATTCCAGGTCTGCGCCGGCCGCCAGCCAACATGACTGCTGACTTGAAGCCACACCACCACGGACCCGACGTCGCCCCGCCACCCACGTGAGCCGCCCCGCTATGTGCATCAGATGCGCCACCGCCAGCATCCCGAACCACGCGTTGTAACACTCCGACTTTTCAAGAGCCAAGATATTACCTAAAGCAACTACCTCAAAAACACAATCTAAACAATTTCGAACATACTACAATAAAAGGCCAACTAAATTCTAGTCATAAAGGATCTAGTATGATAAACATCCTAATTTCAGCATCACAAAAATAATTCAACAAGAGGTTCCATATATACAGAATAACATAATTAAGATGATAATTAGAGAATACGAAACCATAACTCTCATAACCTAAGCATAACGATAATCAACAACGACCATCAATAGAGCTATATATTAATACTGTCCAAATTCAGAAATATGGAATAAGAACAAATGATTATTTCAATGGTGCGTGCAATTGGGTGTCTACTCCCTCCCACAAATGGTGTCATCATGGTTCACCTAAAACAAGAAACACAGCAAGGGTGAGTCCATGACTCAGTAAGTACAAAAGAATACTTCAAACATAATAGATATCATTCATCAAGCGTATAGTGAACCAACATATGAAGTAGAGATAAAATATGACTGAATGAACGTGCATGCCTTCACTTCTGCTCCTACCGGTATAGCTAGCGAACACCCGTCGGTGTTCACTTATGCCTGCATTCTACAAAATGCGGGGATCCAAAGCCCATTTGAGAACATTTCAAAACGGGGATCCAAATTGCCCATATTGGAATGCTGGATCTTACGTGCCCATGTTGGAATGATGGGACTTCACTACCCACTCCCGTGGGTATCGCAAGAACAATTCTTGCGTGCATGAATGAACAAGATGAATAATGAAATAATAGCAACTGAACCATACTAATCCGACATCACCTTGAACGAGTATATATCACCAATATTCATCATATAATCACCAAGTAGGGAAAAACACATATCAATCACAAACAAACAGTTGTACTTGTCTTTCTCTGCTACGCCGCGCGAGGAGGCAAGGGATGATGCCCCTACTCCGAAACTCCGCCTCCTACACAAGAATAGTGCTAACAATAAATACGCTGAAGAAATGGACTCCGTTTACACCCCTTAAGCCCAACTCCTCGAGACCTAGAGCTCGAATAAAGGTTTTACTCAGTCCTCCCGACGGACTAGCAGAAAGCTCCACGGGACAACAGCGCTAAAAATATCATAACTTTTATTACATAACTCGGAACAGGGTGATCTTAGACTCTCTAGAATCACGACAAAACCATCTATGATAATCTAGTTGGGAAAGTCCCCTGATTTGGCCTTCTAATAATTCTTATGCTCAGGTGAAGTTTCTGTCTCTGCAATCTGGCAGTCAGTGAAATAGCGGTGGTAAAAATTCCATAACTTTTGCTTGCCACATCTAAAAATTGTGTTCTTTATCAACTATGAATGATTACTGAATCACCTACAAAATTAGTGTTGGGTGGCCTTTCAGATTCGGCCTAAACAATATTCATATTGGCTAGACAAGAGAACTGCCAATTCTCGTCAGCTCTCCTGGACAGTGTAATAAAACTACCATAACTCTTAAACCGTAACTCCAAATCAGATGATCTTAGGGCCTAAAGAAAGCTAAGGACAATCCCTACAACGTTCTAAGAGACGGCCAGATCAAAAAAACATACGCAATCTACCCAAAACCGACGAGCAACAGTACTGGACCAATCTGATCTGCTACTGACAGCACCCAATTGAATTGAAAATGCTACCGATCTATCGGGGATCGAAGTTACCCTTAATGAATCACTAGAGAAGGCGCCTCGCTGCGATGCAGGTGCCCTCCCTTCTCCTCTTCTTCTTGTTCCTTTTCTTTGGCCGGCCCTCCAATGGACGTCTTCTCGCCTTTCCTTCAATGGACAGCAGTAAGGGCTTCGTCGGGGAGGGTGGTGGCGCTGTTGGGGAGGTGGTGGCGCAGGGGGAGGCGCAAGGGAGGAGGGTGGAGGCGCAAGGGGGAGCTAGGGTCGGCTAGGGGAAGGTGGAGGGGGAAAACTATGGTTTTAGGGGGATTCCCCCCTCCTTGGCCGGCCACCCTATGGGCCCCTCCTCGTCCTTCAATTGTGTTTTCTCCTCCCGGCTGTTTTTCTAATTACCCGATTCGATTATGGGTTATTACACGCATGTCGTGCCCGCCGCACGTGCCTGATGTGTCGCTCCACCGCCGCCCCGCCACCACGTGAGATGCCCGCTTCTGCGCTGATGAGCCTCCGCTTTGCATCGGCGCGTGCGCCATGAGCATCTCACCGCGCGCACTACCGAAGCCGTGCGTGCGCGTGTGTGACGCGCGCCACATTTCCATGTGCCGCGTCGCATGCACTACCCGCCACGCCGCCGACGCCACGCTTCACGCTAGCCGCCACCACAAGGACAGGGGCAGTGGAAACCCTAGCGCCCCCATGTGTAGGGAACGACTGGACGTGGTGGGCCAAGAAAAAATGGGGCCTGACCCATGAAATTCTGGGGAAAAAGAGAAAAACTCAAAACATTTACCAAAAGGCCCTTAGAATTATGAAAATTATGATGAAACTTTCGTGGATAATGAAATTTACGAAAACCCCCGGAGTTTGGGAATATCACAGCGGGTGTTGGATTTTTATATATTCTTGCAGAATAACCTTTTGGGAATCCATTTTTGCGATAGATTAGTATATTCCATGGTTATTTTATAATCTAAACCCTCCGCTTATGGTTATTTTTTTGATATTATTTATTTTTTATGCAATAACCTTAACATAATCCTAGACACGTAATTTCTTAGGTATGTGAGCTTCTATAAATTGTGAAACCTTAAACCTAGTACACCTTAGAAGCATCATATTTTTATAGCTTTTTTCTCTAGTATTGTGTGTTTGGGAAATTAATTAATGTGTTTAGTAATTATGAAAAATGCTCCCAAACCTTAAAAATTATTAGAAAATCCCAAAAATACTAGCAAAATTACAAGAAGTGTGTAAAATTTTCTACTGAATAGATAAAATTAATCTTACTATTTTGCACTCGCTTCATGCATTTGAAATTCCTTACCAGCTGTAAACATAGAAAATTGCATGAATTATGTAGGACATATTTGACATCACAAAGTGCATATTCGTTCGTCCTAAATGACAGAAATGATAAGCTCATATCATACTCTATGGAGACTTGTAGCAATCTCCTAGTTATCCCTTAGCTTTGTGAATATGTCGTTTTCTTTGCACGAGTTGCATTAGTAGTATAGATCCAGCTTCTGTCGAGCTTGGTCCGGCTCCTGCTGAGCATTTCTTATCTTTTGCTTTAGGCTGGAACATTATGAATTAGATTGTTATTTCCCAGATGCCATAAATAAAATAACGGTCTAAGTTGTTCTATTGAAGTCTTATTTCCTTTTGAATAGTTGATTTAATCTGCTTAATAGAATATATTGCCAGCATCATATTTTCCCTATAGTAAAATAGTTAATCTTGCATGGAATATTTTTTTTGCAAACAGTATGCCTGAAAATTGAAAGTATGTTGCCATGTCTTGCTAACAAAATATTGTGCAAGTACTCTTGATATCTAATAAGCCTAAATTCACTAGCTTGTAGTGTACGGATGCTTAGATGGTAAAAGGAAAACTATTTTTCTTAATAGCACCAGAACAAGCTTAGATGTATGTTGATATCTGATGGACCACTTTGGCTATAAAACACCATATTCCTTAAATAAATACAGAATAATTTAAGTCATAAGATTTGGAGTCTATATAACACTATCCTCCACCACACTAATTTCTTAATTGAATAACTTTGTAAGTAGAATATTACATAGTATATATTGGTTTCATGCCAACAAAATTGAACTCCTGTTGAAGTATTATTGCAAATATTGAACTCCGAGTTGATTTCAAGCAAATACCTGATTCACACACTCTCACTTGGGGGGTTTATATATAGTTGGCATGAAAAAGGGGGGATAGGCTTGTGTGGGATATTGGAATCTAAGAGGCATGGGAAAATATTCAAAACAAGAGTCATGATAGGCACAGTGGTATATCCTAGGTCAAAGATAGAAGAAAATTAGCACGAAGTAATAAATTAATCTAGTTTATTTTGAGAGATGATTAAAGTAAATTGCATTATTATTATCCTTATTCAGTTGATATAGAAAATAGCATTTACGCAACCCACGAAGGGCAATTGATTTGTGTCTTCAGAAATATGTTAACCGTTGGCATGCGGGAATGCACATGGCAAATCGACGCCCGCTTGACGCAATCGCACATATGCCATGTTTGGCTACGCATGGAAGCGTGCCATACTCATCGGAAATGACATATGCATAAATTCATAAGTGCGGTCTGCAACTGCATCACCACCAGAAGTCATATCACTTGCTTAAAGCAAATATAGCTTTCAAAATAAAATATAATGACCTATTAGATTTTGTTGATTAGGAATGATCTAAATTTGGACATGTTAATTATGTCATTACAAATTAAAATCAGATATATAATTTATCACCCTTAATTAAATATGGTGTTCCTGTTGAAAAATAAATATTTGATCGAATAGTTATACTATTTTGGTGATTCAACTAGGTTTGCAGTCCAGAAGAAAATACAATATTTCTGTGCAGATTAACTATGGTCGAATATTTTATGTTCGAGCATTATATTTATATTCCTGAAGAGTATCTTGTAGTTTTATGCTATTAGAACATATTGCTTATGACCATAAGAAAATATGTTGCGTAATTATAAACTTGAACTTTAATTATCCAAATTATTTAAAATATGGTATGAGTAATTGGATCAAAACTTAAACAAATAATAAATAAGCTAGTCTATAGAATAAGTCTGCCAACTATCGGACCCCTGTATGGGACCTTTGTCGCAGATTAATAACCAATCAGAAGTGAGAATATCCAGCATAATATTAGGATCATGTAATTTTCTTGCCACTGCACTAATAAAAGTCTAGATCACTGCATAAAATTATCAAATCCCATGTTCAAATAAGTGCGTGTTGGAGGAATTAAATATTTCCCACATGTTATCACAACTGTAGCATACATGTTTGGACCACCACTAGTTGTTGGAAATCATGTTCAATATGAAATTAAATCAATCATATGCCCTTGACAGGGGAACTTTGAGGTATGCTATTAATAAAGATTGAGTCTTGGCATTAGGGGGAGAGAAATGCCCAAAAGTTCAAATGTCGTATTTTCTAGAAGGAAAAGATCTTTAGTATTAAGATACACAAACTAGTCAAGTTAAACTTAAATTTTAGTTTATACTTTTGTACGCTAGAAGTGGAGAGCTTGCTAGATACTTTCCAATTATAGATGAGTTTCTATAGTGTTTACTTGCAATAAATACATTGCTAAGATTGGAATACCCAAGTTTGAATAGTATATCCACCTTTGCGAAATTGACTTATTGATTCTTGATCTAAAATCTGTGGGGCGCTTGTGGGTCGAAGATCTAATGATACTAGTCAAAACAATTATTAGTCACTCCTTTAACTCTCTTGAAGAGAACTCACCTTGAAGGTGAAATACCACATGAAGAGGTTCATCATAAAGATGAAATTCTCAAAAAATTAATGTGCCCATATTACAATATTGGGAGTGTGGAACAACCAAGAATCTTTTGTTTGGAAAATGACAAATATCTTGTTAACACTGAGATATCCTTAATTTGGAGGATATGGGAGAAAAGCTTCCGACAACCACTTTCACTACTACAAAAATGCTAGTAATGGACACCTAATTACACACGGTTTTTCAAAACCTTCAGTGTTAATGGTAATCACAGACGGTTTTACCAACGCGACCGTCTCTATTACTGAATACTGCATAGACGGTTTTTAATATAAACCATTTGTGATAAGTATTTCATTACAAACTGTTTGTATTAAAAACCATCTGCGATAAGTATCTCGATTTTACCTGACTCTGTGATTTTACCTTACTTTTGCTGCCAATACAAAGAGATTGGGTTCAATAACCTTTGGTCGAAATAATTTCAAACAAGCTCTTTTCAAACTTAGTTTATTTCTTTATTCTTTTGTGAAAAATTCTCTAAGTAGAGTGTACTTACATAATTTGTTCGACTACTTTTGATAAACTTAATTTGTTCAAGCTGGTCGGAGAAAGACACAACACCTAGTCGAAGTCTTTTCTCTCTGCATGTGGTCTTGCCCACTAGAAGGAACTTCCTAGCGTAGTACTGTTTCTAACTCTTGCTATCAGCATACAACTATTAAGTTTACTGAGGAAGGTTGAATGATATTTTAAGGCACTCTGTTTGTTTGTTCAGCTAGTGCTAGCGCCCTTGATTTGATTAATCTGGTCGAAGAAAGGTAATATCATCTAGTTGCAAGCCTTTCCTTTCTACATATGGTCCTGCCCACTAGAAGGAACTTCCTAGTATTGATCTGTTACAACTCTTGCAACCAGTACATGACAATCAAGATCGAGAACAAAAGACAGACAAACTATTTTTTTCCAAGAACCCTTTCATGCACTATTTACTTAATTTACATAAGTAAATTAAGCAAATAGCTAGGGGCTAGGATAAAATTATTAATATGACTTCAATTCCTAGTCTTAAATTCAATTTCTTTTTTTCTATTTTTATCTTATGAGTTACTAACTACTCGATAAGATAATTTACAGGAAAAAGCATGTATATATTCATAAACAAAGCTTATTCTTTACAGGTTCCCTATTACAAACTAATCTGACGAAGGAGATTCAATTTGCATCTACTCCGCGACCTTCTGGCTGACCAGCTTCACTTCTTCAATTAGCCGTATTGCTTCTACCTCAGGACAGTTGAAGCCAACTTCGATTGGTTGAAGGTCGAGATTACAGTCGTGTGCCTTCAGCTTTGCCAAGGCATAGCTTACTGCACCTTCAACCGCCTCTCTTATCGAGTCAGCTTGATTGGTCCTCAAAGTGGTTGTTAGCTTGTCTACAGCTCTGACTTGCTTTCCAATGGTACTCGTGTGGCGATCATGGTGTCTTCAAGAGGAGTCACCTCCTTACCACCAAGTCCTCCGTGTATATTGTTTAGGAGAGATATGTTGTCCTGAAGGTTCATCTTCATCGACTTCATCTCCTCCTGATTGCAGTCGAAACTTCGTGGAGTTGCTTGATTTCGTCTGCTTGCTCTGAAGTAGAGTACGACTAGTCATAAGCATATCCCTTCAAGGACTACTAAACAACACTGGTTGTAAGTACGGGAGTTACTTACCTATCAGTCGAGAATCAAGCTTCTTGACTTCATCGTCGTGGGAGGCATCTTTCTTCGTAGACTGCTCTTCCCACGACTTTATCTTCTGATCTTTTTCTTTGGCAATACGACATAGCTCGTGAACAACCAAAGCATTTTCCTTGGCCTCGGTTTTGAGCTTACCCATTTCGAACTCTTTTTATAAACAGTCTTAAGTTCAGAAGTTACTATTTATTTTCTCCTGCAATTCAAAAGCTGCAAAATTTGCTTCCTTAAGTTTCTTCATCAGGTCAAGTTCTTCCTCCTCTAGCTTTTGCGTCTTGACTTTCTCTAAGTCAAGCGCGTCAGCTAGGGATTTTTCGTCACTCTTAATTCTGCAATGATTAAGAGTAGACATGAGAACTACACAGGTCGTCAATCTCCGTTTATGAGAGACCTGCATAGGTAAATAAAATGATCAACAATCAAGCTCGAAGATAGCTAAAAAAGAGCTAAGTTGAAAAATTACTTACCTCCTTCATAGTCTCTGGTCGAATCCTTATCCCTCGAGTACCTCCACATTGGATGTGCTCGTTTTTTCAGGGGGCTAATGCGGCGCATGATGAAATCTTTCACCGCATGCCATCCGGTAAGCCCTCTTCCTTCAAGTCTTTGATGGCTTGAACGTAGGGGCAATCCGATCGAGGTCCTCGGGGATCAAGTCCCAGGAAGAGATTTTCTCTGTGGCTTTCCCCACGAAGCAGAGATTGTCTTCACTGGTTGTCTCCCAGTAGAACCACTTCTTCTTCCATCTCGACCATGATGACCGGGTAAACATCTGGATGTATTTCTTTGTTTTCCCATCGTGGAGCTTCAGACCACAACTCCCCGCGATCCCAAACTGTCTGCTCATCCCGTAGTAGTACTGAAAAAGTTCCAGGTCTAGTAAAATCCCCAAATAAGCCTCACACAAGTACACGAACACGCTCAGTATTGTGATGTAATTGGGAACAATCTTCACCAACTCCACCCTAAAGTGTTTGAGCGCAAGTGTGAGAAAGGGGTGAGCGAGTAATCGAAAGACCACACTCACAGTACGCTTGGAAGACTGGGATTTGGCCGATTTCTCTTAACAACCAATATTGTCCAGCAGCTTCAATCCACTTCACGAATTCCTTCTTCAGAATCTTCTCAGCAGCCACCAGAGCCTTAATCTTCTCCTTGTCCATCTCCGATACGGCCCACTTAGCAGTGGCTCTGACCATTTTCTCTAAGTAAGGTTGAACTGGATTTGAAAACATTTCGAGAGAGGAGGCAATTTGGTCGGCGGCGGAGAGAGCAAGAGCTCGAGGAACATTTGAAGCGGAAAGGTGAAAATTAAAAACCCTAGAATCACACCCACGGCGAGTATTTATAGCCGCACAATGGGGTTATATCATAGGAACTCAACAGTTACCACTTCCTCGGGAACCGCATCGACAAACAGGTTTGTGAAAGTCATTTGGGATTCTTTAAATACGTATGTTCAGGAGAGCTAATTATGTATTTACAACTCAAGTGAAATTACTTTTTTGACCAAGTTTATTTCTGGTCGAATGGAATTCCAGTTGAAAAAGCTTTGCTTTTGACTACCTCTATTCTACGACCTCTTTTCAAGTAAGTTATTTTCACTTGAAGTTGAGGGGAGGATAGATGACGAGGATCTAATAATCCTCATTTAAATTGTTTATCTATAATTCTTATTATAGATAACAATATCTTTATATTACTCGTAAGTATACCCTTTACCATTCGTAAGGGAGAAGCTTAAAGGAGTGGTCATAACTCCTGCTACGACCATCCTCTAGTCGTAAGCCTTTTCCTACAACTAGCATCTAGTCGTAAGCTTTTCCTACGACTGGTGCTAGGCCGTTTACGAACACTCTGTGGTCATAAACACCTTCACAACCTAGTTGGTTACGACTACCCTATACCAGAGGAGTCTACAGACAAGTGGACCTAGTCGATTAGGAAGTCTAATGTGCCACGTTCAATCTGCAGGGCAGTTAACATACGTTGTTATCCTCTGGGAATAACTGTACGATTTTGTTAGACCATGTGGCTAAGTCTAATATATTTTAGCTGATGAATAATTGACAATGTTATTTACATATATTATTTGAGGCGTGTCGTGGTGTGTGGACTTATTCGGTCAAGTTGGGAAGAACTTGTGCCGGGAAAATATGCTGCTTTGGTCTTTGCATGTGCAGGGTAACTCGGAGGCGATCATGGTCTACGGCGGTGACCGGGAGATGGCTTGGTACAAAGTCATGGTCCAGAGGGTCGAGGGTGCTAGAGGAGGTGGTTGAGCTTGAGTTGGAGCACATGGAGATTAAAGATGGATGAAGCGTGTTAGAGCTACGAAAGTGTGGTTCGGAGGCTACGACACGCGACATATTTTAGGGTGTTTAAAAAGGATATTTTGTAATCAAGTTTTAGGCCCATGGTTTAGGCCCATGTAAATGTGGCCGTACGTAGGTGATTAAGTGTAGGTGCTAGTATGTATATGTCGGTGGTGCTAGGGTTTTAAGGACACGGACATAAATTTCCATATAATATTATTCGTGCCTGCGGCGGCTTGAGGTTTTGGTTCTGGCGGCGACTGTAGTTCGCGGCTGGAGTTTTTGCTTGTTTAGGTGAATGGAAAACCAGTCTTGAGATTCTCCCGTGCATGCATGATTTTCCATGTGCTAGTAGCGGCTTGATTCATGTACGTGGAGTTGGTTTGCTAGTAGTGTGCTACAGACTTTGGGATTAGTTTATTGCTAGTTATGGCTTCACGTGAGGCTTGGTGCGGCTTGATTGCTTCGGCAGTTGCTTTGTGCTAGCGGTAGCATCTATAGTTTTTGGCTGTACACGAGATTAGCTAGCGGCAGCTATGAGGAGGTGTTGTGCTTGTTGCGGTGGAAATTTGCCAGCGGCTTGATATTTTCGGCGGAGCCTCTGCCTGCTACATGCGTACGTGTGGGGTTTGGCGGCTGTGTGTGATCGCTAACTATTCGTGATTCCTTCGATAAGAGATAACGGTTGATTGATTACTGGTGGAAAAATTCTTGTACAATCATTCACCCCCTCTGATTGTCATTAACGATCCTACAGATTTATACCTATATCTCGACAATAACTACCTGATAACGTGTGGGAGTTATTTCCTTGACAATAACCTCCGCCAGCAGTTCCTCATTTGGAACATTGTGACGTCTCTTGGCTTGGAGGAACTACCACCTCTCCATACGCTATATAAAGGGTGAAGTAGTAGACGGAAGGGAGATAGATCAAGAGATAGAGCAATCTGAAGTACAAGACATCAAGCTTTAGTCTTCCTCTTGATTGTAAACAGTATACTCAATACACTAGCACAAGAGTAGAATTATTATTCTCTCCGAAGAAGACCAAAACATGTATAAAATCCCTGTGCTATTCTCTGTGTATCCTTATCTCTAGGAATTCCCCCGAATCAAACAATCATACGTAAGATCAGTTCAAAATCACTGACAATCCTGATGATCATTACTAAATCCCTAATAAATGCTGACTATCTGTCAATTCTCTATAGTGCAAAATCAAATAATGGATTTATATTACTTTGTGCTGGCGCAGTCATTTATCGGCAGTCATCTAAGCTGACCTTGGTAGTTACTTCTACCAACTACTCGGAGATTATAGCACTATATGAAGCCTCACTTGAAGGTGTGTTGACTCAGACATGTGATTAACCACATCCAGAAGTATTGTGACATTAATATCGTCAATATCCCTAAATTATCTATGAAGATAATGCTACTTGTATTACATAAATCAAACAGGTTATGTCAAGACCAATATAACGAAGTACATTGCTTCTAAATTTTATATCCTCGTGAAATCCAAAAGAATAGTGAGGTAAAGACCATGCAAACAAAGTCCTGTGAAAATCCAGTTGATTTATTCACTAAGTCTCTATCTGCATCTATTTTCCAAAGATACATTCATGGTATTAGAATGAGATGGTTTAAGAATTGCAGAGTCCAGGGGTAAATCCCTATATCATAACCCTTATCAAATCCTAAATATTTATCTAAAATCTTGAAGATTGAATCCCGAAGATTAAATGTTGTACTCTTTTTCTTGGTGGGTTTACTTAAGTTTTCTCACATGAGGATTTTAGTAAAGCAACAAGTGTAATACAACCTACGAATGTACTGTACTCTTTTCTCCATTTCTTTTCTCCCAATAGTTTTTGGAAGGAATTTTTGATGAGGCATTTGCATATTGTTGTCTATTGTCCAGAGGAACTTGTCGGTGTTTTAGAACCGATCTTACGTAAAGATTGTTTGATTCGGGGGGTCTCCTAGAGATGAAATCACGCAGAGCGATTGACACGGGATTTTTAGACAGGTTCAGGCCTTCTCCAGAGAGAATAACAACCCTACTCCTGTGTGTGTGTGGTATTGACTGTATTCTCAACAATCAAGCCAGAAACTAAGACTATTACAAAGAATAGTACTTGTATTTCTCCTTGATTGTCCCTGATTGGCTCTGTCCCCTTTCTTCTCACTGTCTTCCTTTTGCAGAAAGCTCTAGAGCAAATTGCCGTTGTTGGTGAGTATCATCGACAACTTCTAGAGCTCCGAAAGGAAAAAGAGGAACTCTGCATACAGACAGAGAGATGGTAAGTCACTGTTATTCATAGTCGTTTTCGACTTGACTACTTATATAGTGCTTACGAGATTTGTCATGGAAAAACTCATGACAAGGTATTGATCATAAAAGCTTACGACCAGAGGCTTTGTCGTAGAAAGACTTACGACCAGGTTGATGGTTGTAGAAGAACTTACAACCGATTGACCGATGTTCATATCCACTTTTATCCTTTGTAGGTTAAAAAGTGACACAAAGGCCTTAGTTGACTCGCTCGATTATGAAAAAGAGGAGTCGAAAAAGCTGAGGGAAGTAGTAGACCTCTCGAAGAAACTTCGAGAAGCCATCTCTGCAACTAAAAGATTGCAGGAAAAAATAAGCGAGAAGTCTTGAACTTAAGGCGCTTTTGACTTTGACCTTTACTCGATTCTCATTTCTCTTCGGAAAAAGAAGATGAAATGAAGAAGCTCGGTGAAGTTGGAGAAAAAGCTTTGGTCATTCGGAGTTTTCGTATTACCAAGAATAAGGATCGGGAACTCGAGGATGAAAACTCGAGTAGCAGTAAGCAATTCTTTACACATCGTTCTTTTCGAGTATTTTCCCTTTTCTAATGCTAATTTCTTTTTCAGAAATTGATGTCGAATTGAGAAACCTCGAGGCAGAAATAAATGAAAAAACTCTGATCTGCAACGAGGCCGTCCGCATTGCTAAGATGAATGCAGAGGACGTTAAAATATGGGAGAAAAGCCTTATTGAAACCATTACTTCCCATAAAGAAGAAGTCAAGAAGTTGGATTCTCGACTAGTAGGTAGGAAATGCTTTACCTATAATTATATTTGTGTTCTCTTCCTCTAGAAGTTTATTTTTGTTTGACCGGTTTTATTCTTTTCAGAACAAGTGGTCGAGAACAAAAGACTTCGCGAGGCTTCGGCTCGTTCCCAACAGGAGATGGAATCAATGAAGACTAATCTTCAAAGCAACATCACACTCCTGAACAATGTACTTGGTGAGCTACATACTGAGGGAAAAACTCCTCGAGAAGATACAATAGCTGCTCACATAAGTACCATCGGGAACAAGTCGAACTTTGCAAGAAATGGTGACCACTCAAGGCCAACCAAGTGAATCAAGTAAGGGAGGCAATCAAGCATGATAAGTTATGCTTTGGCGAAACTTAAAGCTCATGATCCCCGCCTTAATGTACAACCAATCGGCCGACTTGATCGCCTCAATCGAAGTGAGTCGTTTGATTGAAGAAATGCAATCAGTTGGAAAAAGGTGGCGGAGGAAATGCAACTGGGCTCTCCCTCTTCAGAGTGATCTGTAACAACTTTGTAAGACAGACAAATTTCTGTTAATGAAACATATATGATCCATATTGTTTCCTGCAAATCATCTTGTCGAGTAGTTAGCAACTCAAAAGATAATTAACGAATAAAAGAACTGCAGTTAAATTAATAACTTTATCCTAGCCCCCGACTATTTGCTTAGCTTGTTTAGACAATCCAAGTAAATAGTATGTGAAATAAAAAGAGAGGTTTGTTTAACTTATAGTTTTTGTTATGGTTGTCAAGCACTGGTCGAAAGAGTAGAAACGACTCGACACTAGGAAGTTCCTTCTAGTGGGCAGGACCACGTGCAGATAGGAAAGGCTTCGACTAGGTGATGTTACCATCTCCGACTAGTTTAATCAAACCAAGAACAACAACTTGAGTTAAGCAAACGTCTAGAGGACTTTAATAATTCATTCCCTTTTACGATGGACTCGATAAGTCTTTTCCAAGAGCAAAGTGGGAGGCGAGCAACGCTAGGAAGTTCCTTCTAGTGGGCAGGACCACGTGCAGAGAGGAAAGACTTCGACTAGGTGTGTCTCTTCCTTCGACCAGTTAAAACGAAACAAGTACACCAAAGGTGGTTGAATAAATATAAAAAAGTGTACTCTACTTAGAATATTTTTCGAAATGAGTTGGCTTTGAGAACATTTTGACTAGATACAACCCGAGTTCTCTATTTTGGCAACAAAAGTGAGTAACGGGTCGATGCTAGGAAGTCCCTTCTAGTGGGCAGGACCACGTGTAGAAAGGAAAGACTTCGACTAGATGATGTTACTTGCCTTTCGACCAGTGTAAAGAAAACTGGGTGTTTTTGGATCATAGTCGAAAGATTATAAAAGCACTACTCAAAAATAAGACAAAAGAGGTAGAAGGAACCTGGATCTTTATTGTCTGAGAGGTTGGTCACACATAGAATTTGCGTAACTGGTCGATGTTCCAAGAATTTGATAGAACCTGTCCGTATTCCATTGCTAGTCGTCACAGACCACTCGCCAAGTGACCCGACCATCTGTAAGGACCTTCCCACTTGGGAGAAAGTTTATTCCGATTAGACTTGGATTGGCAGAGCCTCAACACCAAGTCACCTACAGCAAGGCTGCGAGGTCGGACCTTACAATCGTAGTATCTGCGTAGGGCTTGTTGGTAGACTGCTGAACGGATTAAGATCATATTCCTCCTTTCTTCGAGTAGGTTAATATCATCTGCTCGAAGTTGTTCCTGGTCGGAGTTGTTGAAGGTTTCAACTCGTGTCGACCGCAATTTTAGCTCCGGAGGAAGCATGGCTTCGGCTCCGAACACTAGAAAAAATGGTGTTTCTCCTGCCGCTCGACTAGTGGTCGTCTGAGCGCCCATAATCTGAAAGGTAATTCTTGTACCCAAGCCCCAGCGCTTAACAAGTGGTCGAAGACTCGGGTTTAATTCCTCGCATTATTTGGCCGTTTACGTTCATTGCCCGTTGCTTTGGGATGTGCAGCGAAGCATAACATAACTTGGTATCAACTCGTCACAAAATTCACGAAATTTTGCACTTGCAAATTGTTTACCATTATGCGTAATTATCCGACTTGGAACTCCAAATCGGCTAATTACGCATCTCATCATGAACCTTTTCTTTGCTTAGTTGTTATCCCGATGGAGGTTCGGCCGATCCATTTTGTGAACATGTCAATAGCCACAAAAGGAATTGAAACCTCTGGAGCTTTGGAAAGCGGTCCTAGGATATCGAGACCCAGTCGCAAAAGGCCAAGAAAGAGGTATTGTGCGTAATGCTTGATTTGGTTGGTGTATCTGTTTACCATGAAAGCGGCATTGGAAACACTTTTAACCACCTCTTTAGCATCGCATGCAGAGCGGTACTCTTTCAGGCTTGATTCACAATTAGTTGAGAGTCTCCTCTCACGAGTAGTCGACGAATCGAGAGTGCTTTGCGGCTCGTATGCCCACTCGCAAACCTTCGTACTCGCCACGTTGTTAGTGGCACGAAAGTTTAATTGTATGGCATACTTTAAGGTTTCTCCGTTAGGAGATACCAGGACCACCTGACCCAGAGCCACTTAAAGTAAGTGACCCGTCAAAGTACATCATCCCGGTCGTGGGAATCGTAATGGGGATCTGAGCAGGTTTAGGATTTGTCCATTCGCGACAAAGTCCGCCAAGATCACGGATTTTATGGCGTTCGGGACACGAAATGGAGGTCGAACTCCCAAGTTCGTGACCATTTTGCTATCGTCCGTTGTTTCCTTATTATGGAGGATCGCTCCCAGCGGAAACTCGGGCAAGCACGATTATTTTGTGCTTTGAAAATAATACCGCAGATTTCCTCGAAGACATGAGGAGGGCATATAGAAGTTTCGGACACGAGGGTGCGCTCCTTAGGCGTGTAAAACCGCTAACGTAGTAAGCGAGTCGTTATGCGTTTTCACGTTCTACGACGATCGCGCTTTCTTTGCTGTGGCGTGGCGACTAGGTAAATTAAAGCGTCTCTTACGGTTTGGAGAAACGAGCAGAGCACTCGAAGGTACATCTTGACATCCTCGGCGCTGTTTGCCTCGTTCGACCACTCAAAACCTTCATGTCTCACGAGAAGTTTAAAGAAAGGTAGTCCTTTTTCCCTAGTCGTGCGATGAAACGACTTAAAGCCGCCATGCACCCAGTGAGTTTCTGGACTTCCTTTTTTGTGGTCGGAGGGCGCATTTGGAGGATGGCCTTTATTTTCTCAGGATTTGCTTCGATTCCTCGTTCAGATACTAGAAATCCAAGCAATTTTCCTGAAGAAATTCGAAACACACTTCTCGGGATTAAGTTTTAAGCAGTGCTTTCTGAGGTTGTCGAATGTTTCTTGTAGGTCGGTGATATGATTAAATTTCTTAATGCTTTTACGACTAGATCATCAACATAGGCTTCCAGTTCGGCCTAATTGAGATGAAAAGTCGATTGCATCAAGCGTTGAAAAAATACAGGCATTTTTAGACCAAATGGCATTTTGACATAGCAAAAGGTACCAAATGGTGTAATGAATGTGGTCTTTTCTTCATCGTTTAGACACATATTGATCTGGTGGTATCCAGAATATGCATCTAAAAAACTTAATATTTCACAACCTACAGTAGAATCAACCAACTGATCGATACGAGGTAAAGGAAAATCATCTTTTGGATAAGCTTTATTAAGATCGGTGAAGTCTCGCACATCGCCATTTGCCGTTTGACTTCTTGACCATTACTGAGGTTAGCCAACCACTCGGGTGGTTGACTTCTCTTATAAAGCACGCTTTAAGTAGCTTATCCAATTACGATTTAATAGCATCTGTCGATCAGGGGCAAATCTCCGTAATTTTGTTTTACGGTACTTTATCGGCCGTAAAGCTAGCTTGTGCTCGATCACCTCCCTGGGGACTCCGGGCATGTCGGATGCTTGCCACGTTAAGACATCCGCGTTAGCTCGGAGGAAGGTGATGAGGTGTCTTCCTATTTGGGGTCGAAGTCTCCCCGATGCGAGCGATTTTGAGGGCTTCTCTGCGTCGGAGGAACCTCTTTGACTTGGTCGTTCGGCTTTGATCTGACTTTAGGCTTCGACTTGCTAGTCGAAGGTGACTTTCTTCTCGAGTTGGTATTTGACCAACCATCTCGAGGATCGATGGTCATGATTATACGCCATCTTCTTGTCACAATGAATTGTGATTACTCCTTTGGGACCTGGCATCTTAAGACATTGATACCCATAACGAGTAGCCATTAAGAATTTTGCCAAAGCGGTCGTCCGAGTATGGCGTTATATGTAAATGTCGAAATCGACCACATCAAAGGAGATTTTCTCGTCACGAAATTACTTGGTGAACCAAATGTTAAAGGAAGAGAAACTTGGCCAATGGGTTTGGCCGAAGACCCCGGTACAATTCCATGAAAGGAGTATCGTACCGGTCTTACCTTTGTCCTTGGTACTTGCATCTCGTCCAGGGCATTAGTAAACAGTATGTTTAAGGAACTGTCACCATCAACCAAAACTCGATTGACCTGACAGTTGTTGATGGTGGGTTCGACCACAATCGGATATCGACCCGATCGATTCGAAGTGATCGGGCATTCACCCTTCTCAAAAGAAATGGTAACTTTTGACCACTTCGGTAAATTATTGACAAGAGGAGCATCTATAGAGTTTACCTCTCGTCTGGCAGCTTTAAGTTGTCGTTTTGACTCGTATGTCGATGATCCTCCGTAGATGTGCTTAACGGTATGTTGCGGATCTTGGAACGGCATCTCTTCATCATCTGATGACTTTTGGCCACTCGTATTCCCTACCTGCTCGAGAGTGGGGAGTGGTTCTTTCTTTGTTGTAGTAGTCCTCGAGCTTTCTTTGGAAAACTTCGGCGATTCTTGGTCGTGTCCCTCCTTTTTATGAAAAGGACACCACCTTGGTTTGTCGTTCTTTCGATCAGGGCGCTTACCTTTGCCTTGATCAGGGTACGACTTGGTTGTTCGTGGCTCTTTATCGTTCACAGCCAAGACCTCCTTGGAACCACTGGTTTGTGGTTTTTGACCCCTTATCTTATTCTTGGACTTCTTGGCTTTCTTGTCCTTTTTTCCACCAACTTCACCTGGCTCTCGAGGAGTATTTGCTTCTTGATCAATGGTGTTGTTCCACTCGACCGCCTCAGAAGCAGTCGCATATCGATCAGCCATTTCGAAGAGCTCGGCAACAGTGTTGGGAGGATTCAAAGCAATATCCTCTGTTATCATTCTACTACGGACTCCTTGCTTAAAAGCCACGATAATGATGAGTGAAACTTACGGAATTGAATTACGAACCTGAATAAAGCGTTTGATGAATTGGCGCAAAGTCTCGTCGTTGTTCGTCTTATCCGTGCAAGTCGTCTTCTTTTCGAGCGGTTATGCGTGCCTTGGAAATTCGCCGATGAAGATCGCGAGAGATGTTGCCAAGAGTAGATCGACTCGAGTGGTTGGTTTAATAACCACGATCGGCGGATCCTTCAAGCACGATTGGAAGGTAATTTGCCATTACATGCTCTCCTCCTCCCGCTTTCGGACAAATTGTTGTATAGATTTGAAGAAATTCGATGGGATTTTGAGATCCATCAAACTTCTCCATGTTCTTTGGTCGAAAGCGAGGTGGCGGTGAGCATTTCGAAGGTCATGCGAAAATGTCCAAGCATCCGGTAATAACTTCTTGGCGTCTTCTTTGCGGGAAAGAAGGATTAATGTCACCGGTGATCGTGCAGCGATACCCGATGTGGTGACACCTACCGTAGTAGGTCTCAATTCTACGAGGAATACTCCTCGTACTCCATCCGTTGCGGATTTCATTGTCGAAGTGGCGACGATCACCTCTCAGGGGCTTCTTGATCATCGACCAATCGAAACATATTTCTCCGAGTAGGGATCGATCGACTTATGGCGTGTCGATTTCTATGTGGTGAAATGTTTGATTGATGGTAGTGAGAAGTCGCATTGCTACGACTACCTGAATAATGTCGACGAGGTACTTCCAGTCTTGTCATCACGGTTCGAAGCCTTTGCGCAATTTCTTCAGCGAAGAGATCGTATCCTGGCGTTCGAGCAAGCTCTTGAGTGGGATTTTCGAGCAAGTCTTTGATGTCCTGGAGTTCTTGTACCTCCTTCGATCGATATTGGATGCGCCAGGCGATTCTTACGGCCGCAATCTTCCTCCGTCGGATGGCCTCAAAATTCTCCTCATCAGATCCTTGAGGCCTTCTCAATGGAGTGCGAGAATGTCGAGGATTTCCCTCGCGCTCATCAGAGTATTGGTTCTGCCCGTCATCGATGATGCCCTTGCCATTATCACAAGGGGGCGCAGTGCGTGATCTTCGGGGAGTGTTCTTATCTTGGCCTCCATAAGGCTGACCCTGATCTGAGGAAAGGACGAAGACCTCCCGTTGATGATTCTCACTTGCGCTCGAGGCCTCCCCGCTTGAGGAGTATTCGAGAGACACTATCTGGCGACTTGGAGTAACCCCCTCCAGGTAGGGGAACTCTGGGTTATAACTGTCTCCGTCCGCAAATGAGATCTGCGGAGAGACGGTCAAATTCTTGAGAAAAGCATGCTTGATCCGCTCTCTCTAGAGTTATCTGAGAGAGGATCACCAGATGTTGGTGGAGTCCTGGAATGGTGGCTCTCAGAACTTGTCTCACCAGGTCGGACCGTCTTAGGGGGACTTGAACACTTGGAGGAAAAAACTCTCGTCGTGTTGTAAGTCCTTCTGGGTGCGGTCTTGGTCGGATTGACCCTTGTCCTTTGAGGGAATTGGCTCCTCTGTTGGACGTATCGTTGTGGGGGATAAGGATCCCTCCGCAACTCCATCGATGGGATGATTTCCTGGAGAATGATCTCCAGAGGCGACATCACCATCAGAGGATGCATCATTCGGCTCGTAGTCGAAACCGGCATCCATGTCGACGTCTGCGTAATCTGCCAAGTCAAACCAGTTCTCCTCGTTCCATTCCCCTGCCATGAGTGCATGAGATTTGGAAAAAGAGAGTATATTGACAAGAGATTACCGAAAGATCCCCACGGTCGGCGCCAACTGTCGGTGTTTTAGAACCGATCTTACGTAAAGATTGTTTGATTCGGGGGGTCTCCTAGAGATGAAATCACGCAGAGCGATTGACACGAGATTTTTAGACAGGTTCAGGCCTTCTCCGGAGAGAATAACAACCCTACTCCTGTGTGTGTGTGGTATTGACTGTATTCTCAACAATCAAGCCATAAACTAAGACTATTACAAAGAACAGTACTTGTATTTCTCCTTGATTGTCCCTGATTGGCTCTGTCTCGCCCCCCTGTTCTTCTGATTGATGCCTTTATATAGTCGTGAAGGAGTAGCCGTTTTCCCCTGCTGAAGAGGCGCCTAATTAAGCCAGTAATGGGTACATGATGGCAGTAATTACCGGTGTAATGGCTCCTTCACGCCGTTTGGCAGTTATCTTTCAGAGGTAATGGGGTATTAAGCACTATTACTGCGCGGAATAATAGTGCATGTGGACCGTCTGGATTCCTTAATCAATTGGACCCACTCGCTTGTAGGTTTTATTGATTATAAGGTGGTCGTGGTTGACTTGATCGTAGCAGGACTTACGACTAGGTACAAGTCGTAATAGAACTTACGACTGGATAATAGTCGTAGAATGACTTACGACTAGGTACATGTCGTAGCAGAACTTACGACTGGACAATAGTCGTAGAAGGACTTACGACTAGGTAATGGTCGTAGGACTTACGACCAGGTAGTGGTCGTAGAAGGACTTACGACCATGACATAGTCGTAGTAAGACTTACGACTATGGGGGTGATTGTAGGAGAACTTACGATCACCTGGTAGGCCTCTCCCTTATAAATATAAGGGGTACTTCTGGGGACTACGTGACATCATATTTACCCATAATAAGAATTATAGATAAAAGATAAAATGAGGATTATCAGATCCTCGTCAGAACTGTTACGAAACCTAGGTATATGCAAACGACTAAACCGCTTTTGGAGGACTTTCACCCCTATGAGCTATGAATTTTTTATTAATTAACATTTTCTATTTTTATTTTAAAAGTAACCCCCACGAACTTTATTTCCAATTCTGTCACGCCAGCCCGTATCTGAGCAAACTCTTATCATGCCACCACCCGTGGCGTGACGGTGTTGTTTAATCACACCACTGGTCCATATAAAAAAGTGTTATTTTATCGGACTTATCCTATAACGTGATAATATTGTTTTGTCACGCTACGGATGGTAGCGTGACCAAAGGGGTCAAAATTTAAAATAAAGTTCGCGAAGGGTTAACTTTAAAATAATTTTTTAAAAGGTTAATTAATGAAAAAGTTCATGATATGTATGTATATACGATGATCTCATGTATAATAGAGATACAGGTGAATAAAAATCTTAGATTCACCGATATACACTTATATCCAACTTATTTTATTATATTTATGTGGTTGCTACTGCGTTAATTGATTTACCTGTCATCGACTACCGAAATAGAAAGAACATTCGAAAAAAACCAGCGCGTTCACCTGACCTACAACAATTGGACGACGCGTCGCTATCTGATCCCACGCCGCATCCAAAGCCTCACTTTAAAAAGTCAGGGGGCAAAGCGCATTCCGCGCCTTCTAGTGCCGATGACGTCTGCCGGTTGCTTGCGGCGGCAAACAATATGCTGAGTAATCCCCCTCCGAATTGACCCGTCGGAACACATTTATCTGACCACGAAATCCGGTGCCGCGTACGAACTTTGTCACACTTGACTCATTTCACACGCGGCGGTACACACTCCAGATACTACGATAAAATTTGGTGAGCACTCAATTCCAAGAACTACCCTTGCAAATCATAGTTACTTCTATCTGCAACCGTTTCTACCAGCCAAGATATATACTGCACCAAACACGCGCAAACCCACCAAAATTGCAATACATATCAACAATTAATTGAGCTCGGTGTAGAATACAGAGCAAGCAGCCGAAC
This sequence comes from Hsuehochloa calcarea, assembly GCA_036346395.1. Taxonomy (NCBI): domain Eukaryota; kingdom Viridiplantae; phylum Streptophyta; class Magnoliopsida; order Poales; family Poaceae; genus Hsuehochloa; species Hsuehochloa calcarea. The sequence goes on along the minus strand of CM070609.1, from coordinate 19,386,834 downwards.
AACGCCCGGGAAATGCACTTCTCATTTCCACGGCCAACACTACAAACTAAGGGTGCTGATGCTCCTCTAATTGTCGATGGATTCCGGTGATCTTATACACAAGCAACAGCAAAAGAAACAGGCATAGGTTACAGAGAGGGGGCAGTTTCCCAACTAGCAAAGCAAAATCTCTAGTATTATGTCTCTACTAAATACTAATGATTCCTTAGTTACTTGAATCATTTGGGTAGTACTCAATTGATTAATTGGTACTACATGCTTCTACAGGCTGCGCCCACTCACCGGGAGTTGGACCCGTCATGGTCAGACCCGGCCCTGTCCGGCCCGTTGCCGGTCCGGTACACGGGAGTGGGACGGTATATGGGCCACGGGTGCTGGTCCGGCGACTGCTCCTTGCTGTCGTCGGGACGCGGGTCCGCCGGCTCCGGCTTTACCTCTGCGCCGTGGTCGTCTGCCGGATCCTCCTCGGTGACGCCGGCGTCGTCGCCGTCTTCTCGCGTCCGTTTCAGCCCGATGGAGACGCCGAACAGCCTCGCGCTCGTGTCCGGCTGCTCCCCGTCGACGACGAGACCGGCGGCCGTGGCTAGCGCCGAGCACGAGGGCATTAGGTCCAGTATCGCCGGGGGGAGCGGGAGCGGCAGAGGCGGGGGCAGGGCCTCCGAGGACTCGCCGGAGCAGTTCGCGACGGAGGACAGCGCCGCGTTGGGGTCGGGCTGCTGGGTGGCGGCGTACTTGGACATGAGGAGGAGGATGTTGTTGCAGAGCTTCTTCATATGCCCGAGCTCGCGGGTCAACCGCGCGTTCTCCCGGCGCAGACGCTCGTTCTCCTCTCCCAGGTCACCGGACGCGGAACCGCCGCCGCCGCCGCCGCCAGAGCCGGACGGCCCCTGCAGATGCTCCTCCCCGGAGCCAGAGTTGGACGACAGCACCTGCTCCTCGGCGGAGTGCACCGGCGAGCCCGGCCGCGGCACCGGCAGCGCCATCGGGATTGGCACCACCTTCCGGCGGTGTATGTCGCAGAGCAGGCGCTTCTCCCCTCGCCGGAAGCAGTCGTTGGCGAACTCCCACCGGTCCGGCACGATCTTCTTAAATCCCTACGTCACACCAAGCAAATCCAAACATCACCGACATGGGCATACCAAACCAAAGCAAACCAAGCCAAATCGCAACCAAGGAATCCAGCGCACGTACGTAGGTGTTGAGCTGCCGCACGAAGCTCGAGAAGTTGTTGTGCTTGAAGTACATGGGGAGGAGATCCCGCGCGAACTCCGCCGGCCGCCACACGATGAACGTCGACCCGTCCTCGTTCCACGAGATCACGTCGTCCACCGCCGGGTCGTCCACCAGCTGGTACGTCTTCGTCAGGAACGGCGTCGGCAGCGACCTCTGCACCGCCGCCTCCGCCTCCGCTTCCGCCGGTGCCGGCGCCTCCGCCGGTGCCGGTGCCGGCGCTGGCGCCGGTGCCGAGGGATCGCCCCCGGCGTCCGCGGCGGCGGCTCCCTGCTCGGCCATCTGGCCACCGCCGCCGCCTCCTCCCGTTCGGATCCGATCCAGCGAAACCGTAACTTCTAGATGCGGGGAAGACCGCCTCGCGCGGGAAGGAAGGTACGGAAGAAGGCTTCTGGAAGCTTCCTTTGCGGCTTAGAAAATTTATACTCAAACGGGAGGAGGAGAAAGAAAGCAAAAGAGAGAGAGAGAGAGAGAGAGAGAGAGATAAACGGAAGAGAAGAAGAAGAAAAAAAAAGGCAACACAAAAGAAAACGCACTGTATTAATTCGACTGCGACACACCACTCGTACCGAGAAAGCCAAGCGGGGAGGCGGCGGGTGAGCCCGGTCGTAAGATATCTCCCTGCGGAGGTGTCCTCCACCGTCGGATTGGGATCTGGGGGGACGCAGACGGCTGAGATTCACGATAACGCAGGATTTGGTTCTCTGCGGGGGGAGGACGGGGACGGGTGCGAGGGGAGGAAAGTGCGAGAAGGTTCGGTGGTTTTTTCGCGCTTCGTCCTTCTGGAAGGTTCAGTAAGCGCGGGGATGGGCCAGGTGGGTAGGACACGTGTCGCTCGACTGACCACCGATGGCGAGTGGGATAGGATTTTCTTTCGCATTAGACCTGGATTTATACTATGAATAATATATACTTTGGTGTTTGTCTTTTGTCAGCCTATTCGAATTCGAAGGATGATTTTTTAATTTAATTCTTTTTTATTTTATTTTAAAGTAAACTCATCGTGAATTTTATTTTTAATTATGTCTCTTTTGATCATGCCACTTTCCGTGGCGTTGCCAAAACAAACTGTCACGCCACATATAGCGGGGTGACAAAGCATATCACACAAGCCTTCGTCCACCTGCCGTGCCAGTCTGGAGGCTTGCGTGGCAATACTCACACCACATATAAAGGCGTGACACTCCAGTCTGGAGACTTGCGTGGCAATACTCACGCCACATATAAAGGCGTGACACTCCTGCCTTGTCACGCTTTTATATGTGGCGTGACAAGGCTCGATCGGAGGAGACATTCGGACCGTCCGATTAGAGAGTCTGTTCGGACTGTCTGAACAAACCCGGGCTCTATAAAATAGCAATTTTTTTAAAAAAAAATCCTGAAATAATTCAGAGAGGTTCCTAGGATGTGCTAATACTCAAATAAAATTTGAAACCTAATTGTTCAAGTGTTATTTGCTTAAACTAAATTGAAACCTAGCTTAGGTTGTTGAATAGAGTTTGAATTTTGTCTGCGTTGAATAGAGTTCTAAAAATTTTGAAAAAAATATATATTTGATCATGATAAATATTATAGTATTTGAAAAAAAAAATTTACAGAGGTCTTTATAAGGACTTAACTCTGTTTTCTTTGGAGGAGTTGATTTAGGTAAAGTTTAAACTATGATTAAGATTTTTCAAGTGCAATAAATGCAAAGCATGTGGAGCTAGAGCGGACGACGCGGTGCTGAACCATGTGGTTCAGGCGTTTCTGTGGAATGAAAATGTTCAGCATATCAAGTGAATATTCCCTCTCGTGGGATGTGTCGGTCTTGAACGCATCGGTTCGATTCATGCAACCAAACACATGATCATGCAATATACCAAACCATCTGATTCACTCAACCAAACACGCCCCTAAATTTTGAATCGAGCTCATGGTTGAATTTAGTTCGGACTTGATTTTTGGATTTGGAACCTTAGGATTTGGTAGTAAGATGGTAACAAAGGGATTTCCTTTTGAAAGATACAAAACAATTGAAGTTACGGTGATACATAACACCATGTATATGTAACCATTAACAATCCATAACTTAGAAATAGAGAATCTATATGTGAACCAAATATAACACCATCCTTTTAACTGAGAGTAAATACATATATGGACCGGTAATCTTTGTGTGGATTGATAACCTTTCACATTTTAGCGTATATATCTGTCATAAACACCCACACAATATTTCCAGGTCGTGTCCCAGAAGTGATACATACTGCATCCTGAAAAAAAAGACTAATATGTGGAATGTGTGGTACAACATGAGGGACAAGTATGGACATATACTAGACAGTACCACTGATGAAAGATGCGTAGACATCCTACTGGAATGATAGGTGGTGATCTTCGTCACTTTGTGGTCGTAGACCATTTTGTGCCCACTTCCAGAATGCTATGGTTAATTACCAACTTTTTGTGTCTATGGTATCCATATATATATATGTATTTATCTACTTACATGTAGCCTGAACCACTCATGGAATGTTTCATGATGCACACGGTTGATGTCCCATCTATTTCGATGTGTAGAGGAAATGTATTCAAAGTGCTTTCTGCATAGATTACTTCGTAATTTCAGCAACAATATAGAAAAGAATAAACCTAGAGGGAATAAGATAGATAACTTACTTCAAAAATGGTTATATATGATCATAGTTATATAAGACATATCTATGAGCTTGAAGCCATGCTTGATAGTCTAATGTCACAACACACTTGCCAACCAAATCTCGACCAATATTCTTCGAAAAACATGGCATGGCACCATCATTGCTATGGTTCCTACCATCATCATTTCTAGATTTTCGAGTATATCTAGTCTCATAGCCATGTGAATATTGACAGCAAAACGTAAGGCTCTCGTCAAATATATAATTTTCAGCTATTGGCCCCTCCGGATGACTTCTAGTACGAACACACCCTTTTAATGTCATCAAAAACCTACATAAATTTCTATCAAGCACATGAGATTATGCTTGCATTAAGACCCCATTAATAATATATGAGTTTGTAGTAATTACCTCTCTATTGGGTACATATTGCGATACAATACTGTACCACCAATTCAAACTTGGGAAAGAATATGAACCATAAAATGCACCATAACATCAAAAAAAATGGTGGAAATATAGTCTCTAATATGCACAATGCCTCGGCTATTTCTATCTCGAGCTTTTGCATATCACTTATGCGTACCACAGGTGAATAAATTTGCTTGAAAAGTTGGTAACACGGATCAGTGTTGCACTAACTATCTCTGGCAATATCCTTCAAATAGCTAGTGGAAGCAAGTGTTGCAACAAAATGTGGTTATCATGGCTCTTTAGTCCAATTAACCTTTTCTCATTAACATGTACACAACGGCGTATATGAGCCGCATAGCCATCAGGAAACTTCACTCCTTTCAACACCTCACAAAACATCTTGTTCTCATCAGAACTCATAGAGTATGGAGGTGAAGATCTTTCCTTATGCCTAGAAGCTGGAGCTCTAAGCGAGAATTCAGATTATCTTTAGATTTTCCATCTATTCCCAAGAGTGTATTGATAATATTATCACATACATTTTTTCAATGTACATCACATCAAAATTATGTCGCAGCAATAGATCTTTCCAATAGGGTAGCCTAAAAAAATAGATCACTTTTTCACATCGCTCCTTTCTTGTGTCCTTCCCGGTTGGGTTCTTGCCAAAGTCCACCTTAAATTTTTCCATTTGCCTCAAAATTTCATCATCGAAAAGTGGAGAAGGTGTTGGCCTAAACTCTGTAGTGCCATCAAATGATTTGGTATCTAATTTGAACCTATGGTTGGCATCCAAGAACCTACGATGTCCCATATAAAAGTTATGGCTACCCTTTGTTAGTCTAATAGAAAAAGTTTCTAAGTGGCAATCGGGGCAAGCAACACTTCCTGAGGTAACACAACCATGTACGTAACCTAAGCCTGTAAAGTCGGATATGGTGCTTAATATTGCAGCATGCATTTGGAAGAACCCTCCCTCGGAAGCATTGTAAGTCCTAATGCCTTCGCGCCAAAGGAAGTCCAGATCATCAACCAATGGTTCCATGTAGACATTCATATCATGACCAGGAGATTTTGGACCAGGAATTAACAAGAAAAGGATAAAGTTGGGTTGTTTCATGGACATCCAAGGTGGTAGGTTATATGGAATCAATACAACAGGCCATGTGCTATGAATACTACTCAAGGACTTAAAAGGATTGAAGCCATCAGTAGCTAATGCTAATCTAACATTGCGACTCTCCTTACCAAATGTAGGATGTCTAGTCAAAGTCCTTCAAAGCTAGAGAATCTGCTGGATGTCTAAGCAATCCATCTTTAGTTCGCCCTTCCTCATGCCACCTCATGTTTGCTGCCTTCTCTGGATTGATGTACAACCTCTGAAGTCTTTCCTTTATCGGAAAGTATCGAATAAACTTTTTGGGAACTTTGTGAAAATGTTTCCCATCAAGACTCTTCCTTTCCATTTTCCATCGAGAAGTATTACATTTAGGGCATTTATTGTCATTTTCATGTTGTTTCTAAAAGAATATGCAGTCATGTTCGCAAGCATGAATATGTACCCAAGACCAAGAGATTTAACCATTTTCTTTGCTGCATAAAACTTTTTAGGTAGCATTGAGCCTTCAGGGAAAGCCTCTCTAAGCAAGTCCAGTAGCATGTCAAAGCTTCTATCACTCCATCCTCCAAGAAATTTAGTGTGGAGCAATCAGACTAAGAAATTTAATATTGAGAAAGCCTTGCACCCAGGGTACAGTTCTTGACTTGCATCATCTACTAATCTATAAAAATCATCCACACTTGTATTGCCATCCACTAAGCCACCATCATTGTCATCCCAATCCCCCATTCTATCTAACCCATACGCCATACCTCTAAGCATTTCAGGCATTTCATCGCGATCATCTGGCATTTCTTCTACTTGAACCCCTTCAAGTGCATTACGATATGCAGAAGAGGATGATGATTCCCCATGAAACATCCATAGTTTGTACCCACATTTAAAGCCTTCGCAAATTAGGTGGTCATATACAACGTCTGTTTCTGTCCAAGAACAATGAATGTATTTCTTGCAAGAGCATAATATCTTATTTCCTTTTGATAAATGGGTAAAAGCAAACTCTATGAATCCTTCGACCCCTTCTATATAATCAGGTGTGTTCCTACATTTTAATTACTAGGTAATTATACTTGGTGAGAATAAAAAAGTGTAAGTTCACATTCCCTAAAACAGTAAAAGTATATGAATTGTACCTAGGCATGTCGATCCACTCCTTATCCATTCTTGGCTTACAAGTTTAACAAGTTATGTCTGAATAAAATATGTACATTATCAATAATGAAATAGTAAAAAAGATTAATAATTGTATTGCAAAACATGATTATAAGGGCACCAAAACTCACAAAGCCATGTAACAAAACTAGATGGAGGAGTCTCAACTCAACAAGCACATAAATCACAATTCTTAATTCTTCAGCCGGTAATCAACAAGGAAAAATTATACCTTTGCTCTTGGTGGATGGAGAGCAGAGACAGAGAGAACCGTCGAGTTGTAGCAGCTACATATCCCTTCAAATAATAGCTAGGGATTGTTGAATCTAGGACCACAACACCGGATGTCCTGCACCAGGTCGCACTCAACGGGGATGGTTTGCTATAACCGACTGACGGTGAGGCGACTGGTCATGGGGGAGGTAGAGGGACAGCGGCGGCTGGTCATGAGGGAGGCAAAGGGGACGATGGTGGTGTGGTCATGGGAGAGGGCGGCAGCTAGGGTTTGAGAGGGCGATGAGTGGCGACGGTGGGGTGCAGGACGGTAACAAAGGGCGGTGGTGGTGGGGATGCAGGAGGACGACAACCGTGGGGATGCAGGAGGGTGGCGAGGGGCGACGGTGGTGGGGATGCAGGAGGGTGGCGAGGGGCGGCGACGGTTTGGATGCAAGAGGGCAGTGGCGGTGGGGATGTGAGAGGGTGGCAAGGGACAGCGGCGGTGAAAAAGTAGGAGGACTGTGTGAGGGTTTGGGGGGACTTTTGGGCTTGAGCGATAATATTTGTCATTTGCCCCCCAAGCCATCTTTTTGGCTTCGCACCTGTGCCGCGGCTCCGAGCAAAAAAAATTGACGTGCGAGTTAATTTTCCCCTGCGCCAGGTCCTATACCAACAGACGCACAGATGGCTTGGGACATTCGGGGGCAGACTCTTTGCCACAATATTTTCCGACAGACGTTCTGTCGAAGCTGCATATTTTTACCGGCCGACAGCTTGCGAGTGATTTTAGAGATAATTACCGACTGAAAGTTTGGCATTGTTTTTATTTTTTATCGATAGTCTGGGTTGTGGTGTAGTGTGATATTGCTTGTTGACCATAGCGGATTCATGCATTGGTTAAATTTGAGGCAATGGGCAGACTTGGGGCAAATTTGTGGGCCATGGAGATATTAGTAGTGGTGCGTCGGTGCTGGTGATGCGAAGGTGAGGAAAGGAGAAAATTTTCACCCACCTCTGTACCTGGTGATATTTCTTGTTGGCCATGGCGGTTTTGTGCGCGACGTTGGCCGATTTGACGGCCACCAGCAATTTTTGGGTGAATTTGTGGAGGTGGCAAGATTGCTAGCAGCAGCGACGACGATGGGAAGGTAGGGGAGAAGAGAGAGTGGGATTTATAGAGAAAACAGAGAAAATGACACTAAGGGATACTATGAATAGGGTAATCTAGTAATCCCGTTTGGGTGGAAGAAGTAAAATGGTGGCATGAATTGTGCTAATTAATGCTTAAAGACAAAAGATGGCTAGTAGATGGTGTGGAGGTGGATAGAGACCATGGTTGCTTCTTCTTAAGGACAAAATGATGTTGGTAGATGCTGTGGAGGTGAATAGAGACAATAGTTGCCACTAAGAGATTATCAAAAGTTACTTGGTTGTTTGTATCTCTTCTTAAGGGCAAATGTTATTAGTAGATGACGTGGAGGTGAATAGAGACAATGGCTGGCACTAAGAGGTTGTCGAAAGTTGCTTGATTATTTGTGTCTGTTCATAAGGACAATATATTGTTGGTAGATGATGTGGAGGTGAACAGAGACAATAGTTACCACTAAGAGGTTGTCAAAAGTTATTTAGTTGCTTATGTCTCTTCTTATGGAAAAAATATTGTTGGTAGGTGATGTTGAGGTGAAAAGAGACAATGATTACCACTAAGAGGTTAAAATTTACTTGGTTGTTTGCGTCTCTTCGTAAGGACGAATGTTGTGAGTAGATGATGTGTAGGCGAATAGAGACAATTGTTGCCACTAAGAGGTTGTCAAAAGTTACTTGATTGTTTGTCTCTTCTTAAGTACAAAATATTGTTGGCAGATGATGTAGAGATGAACAAAGACAACCGTTGCGACCCGAAGATTGTCAAAAGTTGCTTGTGTCCCTAAAATTCTTTTCAACTTTTGCAAAGTCGCTGAGCATACTGCACTTAAGAACCAGGGGTTTACTTTCTAGATGCAAATTGGTGTTGTTAGAGATCATGCGGGTATATATGTTTCCGATAGTAATATCCCCTTGCCAACGTGTTGTAGGTACGAGTAGAAAATGGCCGCTAAATTTGACGGCCACCAGCAATTTTTGGGTGAATTTGTGGGGGTGGCAAGATTGCTAGCAGTAGCAACGACGATGGGAAGGTAGGGGAGAAGAGAGAGTGGGATCTATAGAGAAAACGAAGAAAGTGACATTAAGGGATACTATGAATAGGGTAATCTAGTAATCCCGTTTGGGTGGAAGAAGTAAAATGGTGGCATGGATTGTGCTAATTAATGCTTAAAGACAAAAGGTGGCTAGCAGATGGTGTGGAGGTGGATAGAGACCATGGTTGCCATACGAGGTTTTCAAAAGTTGCTTAGTTACTTCTTCTTAAGGATAAAATATTGTTGGTAGATGATGTGGAGGTGAATAGAGATAATAGTTGCCACTAAGAGATTGTCAAAAGTTACTTGGTTGTTTGTGTCTCTTTTTAAGGGCAAATGTTATTAGTAGATGACGTGAAGGTAAATAGAGACAATGGCTGGCACTAAGAGGTTTTCGAAAGTTGCTTGATTGTTTGTGTCTGTTCATAAGGACAATATATTGTTGGTAGATGATGTGAAGGTGAACAGAGACAATAGTTACCACTAAGAGGTTGTCAAAAGTTACTTAGTTGCTTATGTCTCTTCTTATGGACAAAAAATTGTTGGTAGGTGATGTTGAGGTGAACAGAGACAATGATTACCACTAAGAGGTTAAAATTTACTTGGTTGTTTGCGTCTCTTCGTAAGGACGAATGTTACAAGTAGATGATGTGCAGGCGAATAGAGACAATTGTTGCCACTAAGAGGCTGTCAAAAGTTACTTGATTGTTTGTTTCTTCTTAAGGACAAAATATAGTTGACAGATGATGTAGAGGTGAACAAAGACAATCGGTGCGACCCGAAGATTGTCAAAAGTTACTTGTGTCCCTGAAATTCTTTTCAACTTTTGCAAAGTCGCTGAGCATACTGCACATAAGAACCAGGGGTATACTTTCTATATGCAAATTGGCGCTGTTAGAGATCATGCGGGTATATATGTTTCCGATAGTAATATCCCCTCGCCAACGTGTTGTAGGTACTAGTAGAAAATGGCCGCTAAATTTGCACATCTGGGCAGAATCAGAGTGTGCATATATCCTCGGGAACATTATCTTCCGTGAGCAGCCAACACAACACGAATGACCTAAGGCCGTATGCTGGTCCATGGGCCAAACCCAGGCATAACCCTAACCAAAGTTCAAACCGCCAAGCAACTATCCAGGCCAGCTTTGGGGATGAGCCAGTGCTCCAACCCAACCCAATATCCCTGCTACCTGAAACCACACGATAACAATCACCAAACCTGCAAAATGGACAACCATATGCCCCGATCAAACGCTGATGCATGTCAGTAATTATGAAAAAGCTGAGCTGATTCGATAAGCAGCGGTATAATATGAAACTTTAGAGGCGCACTTGAACGCCACGGGCTTATTAACATCTTTCGAGTTACAAGTTTCAGACGACCATTTCTCCTTTCTTAGTGACTATGACGCACAATTCTGGTGCGTTCCTGAACAAAAGTTCGGACGACCATGGACAATCCGATCACAAGTTGCAATAAAATCAATCTTTCTTTTCAGCATTGCCGCAGTAGCCATACGGATTCTTCTTGGCCCAGTTCCACTGGTCCCTGCACATCTCCTCTATCCCATACTTGGCCCTGAAGGTAGCAAGTGTACAATCCCCAATTATTATTATTGTTGTTGTTGTTGTTTCGAGAAAAAAATAGAAGTTTCAATTAATTATATTACGCTAAAAAATGGAACAAGAAGAGGTCGAGTATTATTGTTCACAGCAGTTAGCGAGTTACCTCCAGCCGAGCTCCCTTTCGGCCTTCTCAGTGGACGCATAAACCTCCTCTGAGTCGCCCGGCCTCCTGGGGCACATCTTGATAGGAATTTCCTGCGGTTTCGCAGCCAGAAACGTCAGTTTCAAGCCCGTTTCCGATGGGAAAAAAGATCGCGGGGAAAATATCAACCATGCGCGCGCGGATGTGATATACCTTGCCGGACGGCTTCTCAAACGCCTTCACCACTTCGAGGACGGTCGTTCCACGCCCCGTGCCTAGATTGTATGCCACACAACCTGATCCAAAATAATAATAAAAAATCAAGGAAAGAACGAGAGATAAAATCGGTTAAGTGGAGTGTGGTTGATCATGTATGCACGTATGTTTGGGGAGCAAAGCAAGTGCACACCAATGTCAGGAGTAGCGAAGAGCTTCTCCAGTGCTGCGATGTGACCATCGGCCAGATCCATTACGTGTATGTAATCCCTGATCTGAGGCACCAAAGTGGATGCAATTACCATACGTGAGATATGAAAATGTTGTGATAGAAATAACACGGGCGCAATGGAATCGATCGATGGCTCTCACCGCGGTGCCGTCCCTGGTGCGATAATCGTAGCCGTAGACGTTGAGCTCGGGGAGCCTGCCCACGGCGACCTGCTGGATGTAGGGCAGCAGGTTGTTGGGAATGCCCTTGGGATCCTCCCCGATCTCGCCGCTCTCGTGGGCGCCAATGGGGTTGAAGTACCTCAGCAGGATGATCCTCCACTCTGGGTCGGCGTTGTGGTAGTCCTCGGCCATCTCCTCCAGGCAAAGCTGGAGCACGAATCAGATGCCGTTACAAAGTTGGCACGACAAAAGCTAGCATCGTTATCTCAGTCGATGTCAGCAACGTGAACCATGTCGCGAGAATGTTTATCTCAAGGTTTGGCCAGTTGGGCAAGTTGGCATTGTACCTTTGTCCTGCCGTATGGGTTCAGAGCCTTCAGGTCGGAGTCCTCGACGCAGGGGATTTTCTTCGGCTGGCCGTAGACGGTCGCAGACGACGAGAACACCATCTGCGTGGTACCGTATCATCGTATAGTTTAGTTCTTGCGAGTAGCAGCACAACCATTCATCTCTGAAGAATTTCTCCATGGTGACCGTGCATAGAACAGTGCGGACGGAGGATGAGATTTACAGTACCTTCTTGCATCCGTACTTCTTCATGACGGCGTAGAGGTTCATCGTGCCGCCCATGTTGTTCTCGTAGTACATCTCGGGGTGCGCGACGCTCTCAGCCACCGCCTTCAGCCCGGCGAAGTGCACGACGGCTTCATACCTGAACATATAGCAGCAAAGGATGCAGGATTATCCATGTCACGTTGACATGCAGAAATTATACGCCGATAAGGCTTCCGAGGAGATAGTTTGATCGATCAAATTCCAACCTCTTGGCGGCGAAAACCTTCTCCAAGTCCTCCTCGCTCTTCAGATCCCCCTGAAATCGAACCAATCCATGAAATGCATACATAGTTTCACACGCATGCAGGCAAATCAAGAAAGCAATCAGGTGCAAGGCAATTGCATGGCATGCACGACGATCGAGCAGGAACAGATGGAGATGATGATGTTAACTGGGTGTAGGGGTGCGTGCGTACGGGGATGAAGTCGAGGCAGGCGGAGAGGGCAGGGCCGGCGAGTTGGCGGACGCGCTCGAGCGCCTCGGGGATGGAGTTGTGGAAGTTGTCGACGACGGTGACGTCGTATCCCTTCTTCAGCAGCTGCAGCACCGTGTGCGTGCCAATGAACCCCGCGCCGCCCGTCACCAGCACGCTCCTCCTCTCGCCGTACTCCGCCTCAGCAGCCGCCCGCGGCGGCACGCTGTCAGCCCCGCCGTTCGCCATCGATCGGTCTCTGTCGCTGTCGCTCGCTCCGAAAGCGCGCGGCGCCGCTATCTATCTGTCTTGTACTTTTGTTGTTGCACGCCGCGCGGGGCTATCGAGAGAAACCAAGGGCAACGCAAGCTAAAGAGAGTTGCAGGGGATCGCGTACCGGATTGCCTAATCGTGCTCGCGTGTTACGCGACGCGGATACTGTTACGTAGTTACTACCTGCGTTGCGCCGAGCTGTGTTTGTCGCGGTTGTTTCGACCTCTCTTCTGTTCGGATTCTGATTACTTTATGTTTTTTTCCTCTTCTTTTGAGACCGACCACATTCTGTTTCGAAAGGCAATCTTGGTTTGTTTCGGCAGGTAGGCAGAGATCATCACAAACTCTCGGCTCAACGTATTTGTTAAACGTATTTGTTAACAAACTAGGCCAGGCTCACGTTGGTTCCTCGTCTTTCAAGTAGACGGTAAAGAAAAGCAATAAAGATAAGTTTAAAGTTTTCTTATATCTCTATGTTCAATCTATTATTATGTTCTTGTATTCTTACACTGTTCTTACGATTATGAGTTTGTCTACGAGGTAATCGCTCAGATTGAACTCGCCAGCGACGGCTCCTCAACACGTTATCACCACGATCGACTCTCCTCTGATCGAAGGTAACCGTCGAAGAACGACACTCGTAGATTGAATCATTTTTTTCGACATCGCTTTCAAATTCGCAATTATTGCTTTCTAGATTGTTTTATCCTACGGTGCAAATCCGCTCTGATCTGTCGCGAGTCGGCATGAAGTCGTCGACACAATACCGATGAGTAGATTGCATAGAACAGTAGATGATGATTACGCTGTAGATTGCAAATACGTTCTAATCTATCGCGAACCGACTTGAAGTCACCAGCAAATCCGATCGGTGGATTGCGCATGAACAGTAATTGCGTATGAACAGTAATTGCGCAATATCGTAGTGAACAGCAAAGAAGGTGAGAGAGCCCTGGTCGGCGCAACCTCGTACGGCCGCGCCGCCGTTGGTTCACCGCTGGTCGGTACCGCCCCCGCACAGACTCTCCCCACCCAGTAGCCGCCCCCGCTCGTGGCCACCAGCCCTTGCACAGGCGAACATCACAGTAAAGAAAAAAAGGAAGAAGGGAGGATGGCGCGATGACGCCGACGCAGCACGGGAGCGTCGTGCCGCCATCGGCCCGGCACGGCCGTCCCTTCACCATGACCTTATCTGCACAAATCTGCTCAATGTCCATGTTCTTATCTGCACATCGGACCTAAAAAACTAAAGGGAATTACCCCCGTAAATGGAAGCAGCAGTGAGCAAGTAGAAGCATTAGAAATATCACTCTATGAAGAAATAGCTATAAATTATGTGACTACAGAAGAATCTATGAATAGAACAATAGTCAATGTCGATATTTATTTTACAAAAAAATTACAACAATTATCGATCTTGATCTAGAGCCTGCATCGCTCACTGAATGTAAGAACATATCAGATTTGGAAGATTGGAAGAAGGCAATAGAAGCAAAATTATTATCTCTGAATAAAAGAGATGTTTTTAGCCATGTAAGCCGCACGCCTCCCTATGTGCACCCCGTATGGCATAAGTGGCTATTTGTTCGAAAGAAATGAAAATAATGAAGTTGTAAGGCATAAATCAATGCTTGTTTCACAAGGTGTCACTCAACGACCAGGAGTCGATTATGAAGAAACTTATTCCCCAGTCATGGGCGGAACTACTTTTAGATATTTAATCTCAATGGCAGCAAATTTGAATTTAGAAATAAAATTGATGGATGTGGTAACTACATACCTTTATGGAAACTTGGATTCGGATATTTATATGAAAGTACCTGAAGGTATCCCTGTCCTGAACCAAGACAGTGCAAATAAAAATATGTACAGTGTGTAACTCAGAAAGTCACTGTATAGACTAAATAATCAGACAGAATGTGGTATAATCACTTGAGCGACTTTCTATGCAAGAAAAGCTACACGAACAATGAGGATTTTCCTATGTTTTATATGACAATCCCAGGATGGATTTAGTATAATCTCAGTATATGTAGATGATATGAATATCATCGGGATTTTGGAAGATATTAAGAAAACAAGCTCTTACTTGGAGTTGGAGTTCGAAATGAGAGACTTGGGTAAAACCAAATATTGTTTGAGCTTGCAGCTTGAGCATACCCCTAAGGGATTTTAGTATATCAGTCAACCTACACTCAGAAAGTGTAAGAACAGTTCGACTTTGAAAATGTATATCCTTCGAAAGTGCCATTGGTCGGTAGATCCTTGCAACAAAACAAGGACCCATACAAAACCTAATGAAGAGGAGGATGAAGTCCCGGGGCCAGAATTCTCGTACTTGAGTGCAGTATAAGCACTCATGTATCTAGTAAATTGTACCAAACCGAACATTGTATTTCTCGTGAACCTACTAGTAAGGTATAGTGCAGAACCTACCAAAAGACATTGTCAGGGAATAAAGGACATCTTCTAATACCTCCAAAGAAGTAAAAATCTTTGTCCGTTCTACAGAAAGAACCAAGACATAACTATGACTGGCTATGCAGATGCCAGGTACCTGTCAGACCAGCATATAGCCAAGTCGCAAGCATGTTATGTATTCATATGTGGTGGAACTGCAATTTTATAGAAATCGTCTAAGCAAAGTCATGTATCTACTTTGATGAATCACTCAGAAATCATAGCACTATACGAGGCCCCACGAGAATGTTTTTCACTTCGACGGATGATTCACCACATCCAACAGTCGTGTGGATTAAATACCGCACAAACCCCCCCACTATTATCTATGAAGATAATGAGCTTGTGTTGATGAGTTCCCTCTTACTAAGCATATCAACCCAAGTTCTTCTATGCTCATGAATCGCAAAAGATGATCAAAATTAAAGTGTTGCATATTAAGTCATGTGAAAATCTTGCATATTTATTCATTATGTCACTTCCAACGTCTTGCTTTGAAAGATGTATACGTGGAATTGGAATGATGAGACTTAGAAAAGTGCAGAATTTAAGAGGATCTTTACGAACTATTTATTAAAGCTTGATAACGAAAATCGAGTACCTAAAGAATAACTACTGGAGATTAAATGAAATTGGGTGGATTGTACTTTTTTTTTCCCTTAACGAGTTTTCCTAAAGTTTCTTGGCTAAAGTTTTTAATGAGTCAATTCGTGCAGCACAGTGAACGTGTTTCATGTACTTTGTTTCTAAATTTTTCCACTAAATTTTTATAGAGTTTTAAGAAGAGTATTAAAGAGAAGTTCTATCTCTAGCCATTGTACTACAGTTTTCAGAAGAGTAATAAAGAGAAGTCAGAAGTTCTATCATATCTCTATGTTCAATCTATTTATTCTGTTCATATAGTCTTACATTGTTCTTACAATTTTATTTTTATCTATAAAGTAATCGCTTGAATTGAATTTATTTCTCAACAGCATTGTCCCGTGCGCGCTAGCTGATAACACCAATGGCCGTGAATTCTGTTGAGTAACCGTCGCTGGCGAGTCCAGTCCGAACGGGTACCTCGTATACAATGATCAGAATCGTAAGAACGATGAAGAACACAAGAACACAACAGTAGAATGAACGCAGAGATATGCGGGACTTCAGGGTCTGCTTTATTGCTTCGGATCAATTAGGGTTACAATGAGAGGGGGGTGACCCTCTATTTATAGACTACGGGATGAGGAGTTCAACTGGGCCAGGACTCTCCGGTCTGGGGCGTCTTCGGGCCAGACTCTCGCAGTCCGGGCACGTTTCTTAACACTCCCCCTTGAACACTCATCCAACATGTTCATGTCTCGTCAAAACTCCATAAAAACCCAGTGAGAAAAATTTGGAGAAAGAGTACATGTCATGCGTTCTGCTGTGTTGCATGAATTGCCTCATTAAAAACCTTAGTCGAGAAACTTCAGAAAACTCGTCAAGGGAAAAAGAGTACAATCCACCATGCTTCATTTAATCTCCAGGATTTATTCTTTGGGTACTTGATCTTCGTGATCAAGATTCAATAATGAGTTCGTGAAGATTCTCCCCTTGAATTCTGCACTTGTCTAAGTCTTATCATTCCAATTCCACGTATGCATCTTTCAAAACTAGACTGAAGTGACTTAGTGAATAAATCTGCAAGATTTTCACATGACTTAGTATGATGCTTTAATTTCGTCCATCTTTTGCATTTCGTGAGCATAGAAGAACTTGGGATTGATATGCTTTGTAAGGGACTCTTCACATAACCCATTTACTCTTGTGCGGCGTAAGTGTATTATCTTCATAGATAATAGTGGGGTTTGCAGTATTCAATCCACATGACTGCTGGATGTGGTGAATCATCGCGAAGCCAAGCACATTCTTGTGAGGCCTAAATGCAGTGCTATGATTTGTGAGTGGTTCGTCGAAGTCGATACAAGACTTTGCTTATACGATTTTCACGGAATTACAGTTCCACCACATAGGAATACATAGCCTGTTTGCGACTTGGTTGTATGTGGGTCCGACAGGAACCCAACATCTGCATAGTCATTCATACACAAGTCTTGGTTCTTTCGTAGAATAGACTAAGTTCTTTGCTTTCTTGGAGGTAACGGAAGATGTCCATTATTTCTCGCCAATGCCTTTGGTAGGTTACAGACTATACCTTACTAATAGGTTTACTGCAAATGCAATGCCCGATCTAATGCAGTTTGCTAAAACATAAGTGCTCCCTCTGCACTCGGTATGGGAATTTTGGTCCCGGGACTTCCTCCCCTCTTCTTTAGATCTCAGACGGGTCCTTGTCTTGTCTGCAAGGATCTCCCAACCATCGGCACTTTGAAGGATATACCTTTTCAAAGCCGAACTTTTCCAACACTTTACGAGTGTAGGTTGGTGATGTACTAGAATCTCTTCCGGTATGCTCAAGCCGCAAGCCTAGGCGATTTGGTTTGATCCAAATCTTTTATTTGAACTCGACTCGGTAAGAGCTTGATTTCTTAATACCTTCTAAGGTTCCAATGATATTGAGATCATCTTCATACACCGAGATTTATACAAAATCCATCACGGATCGTCGTATAAATACGAGGATAATTCTCATTGTTCGTGTAGCCTTTCTTGCATAGAAAGTCGCCGAGTGATTATACCACATCTCGCCTGATCGCTTGATCCATACGGTGACTTTACGAGTTGCACCTTCGTATAGATTTCTATTTGCTCTGTCTTGGTTGGGACATGGATACATTGGTATCTTCATACAAATGTCGAATCAAATTCTCATAAAGGTATCAGATTACCACATCCATCAATTTCACTTCTAACTTCAAGTTCACTGCCATTGAGATAAATATCTAAAGGTAATTCCGCCCATGACCGGGGAATAGGTTTCTTCATAACAATCTCCTGGATGTTGAGTGAAACCTTGTGCAACGAGCCTTGCTTCTTTCATTTCTCTTTCGAACAAATACCCATTTATGCCCTACATGGTGCACATGGGGAGCTGTGCGGCTTACAGGCCCAAACACCTCTCTTTTATTCGAGAGAACAATTCGGTTTCTATTGCCTTCTTCCAATCTTCTCAATCGATCTTTTCTTATATTCAACGAGCGATGCAGCTCGGATCAAGATTGATGATTGTGACAATTTTCTTTGCAAAGTAAATGTCGACATTGGCTGTTGACTTATTCATAGATTCTCCCAAGATCATAAAGTTTATAGCTATGTCTTCAAGGGGCGATATTTCTAATGCTTCTATTTGCTTACTGCTACTTTCAATTGCGGGGCAAGTTCCTTTAGTTTTTCACTCCGATGTGTGCGCACATCCATGCTTGATGCCTCCTTCATGGGGATGTTCAATTCTAGTATGCCTTTTCGAAGGTTCCATACAGGTGTCGGTCTCAATGGCCCCCTTACGATTATGGGGTACTTTGGTGATCGGTTGTGTCAAGTCCTTCTTATCCTTTTCACCAGCGTCCCGGTTATTTTGGATTCGAGGGGTCGGAGTTCTCATCCTTCGAGGCCTTAGGACGGATTAGGGATACCTTCATCGGTATTTCAACCCTCTCCGGTGCATTGCGCATGAGCATATGCGACTTGGTCACGCTCTTCAAATCACTAAAGTGGTTAGGCGGTTGATTCGCTAATGCTTGCAAATCAATTATCTTACGATCGCAATTGTCTTCTAGACTTGATTGTCTTCTAAACTTATCTATTTGCTTCACTAGTGCGCTGGGTCATATGCATGTATTTCAAATATCTTCTAGACTTCAATTATCTTCGGACTTCTATTTCTCGACATTTTACATCAAGGGTTGATTTCCTCCCTAATGACGAAATAATTCTCATCTAATATGCTATCGTCAGGCTGGTGCATGCAAATCTCGATCGTGGGGTCCAAATACCGATTATGGATCTTGTCTCATAACCAACGTATATCCGGACTTTTGGAGAGTGCCCATTTCACTTCTTTGTGGTGGTGGTATAGGTACATAAACCTTGCAACCAAACCTTCAAAGATGAGGAATTTTCGATGTTGACCCTTGCGCTAGTTGCATATGTGAATGGATGTTATATGCGGTGGTCTAAAATTGATGAGAGTTTTGCGTGCGAGATCGTGTCCCCAACATGTAGTTGGTAAATAACAATTCGCTAGTCCATTCTTGGTGTGGACATGCGATGCAGGATGCTCAATTTTAATTCTCATTTTCACACAATAATCATCATATGCCCTTGAAGTAAATTCTCCGGCGTTGTCCATTCTGGTGGACTTCACATGATGATAAGGGAAATTATTCTTAATGTTAATTATCTGCGAGATGAGCTTTGCAGAAGCGTGGTTTCTCGTAGACAATAAACAAACGTGCGACCATTTCGAGGAAGCATCGATGAACACCATAAAATACCTAAATGGCCCTTACAGGGGCTGTTTTAGGATCGCAAATGTCTCCCTGGATACGGTCCAGGAATGCAGGGATTTCGTCCTTTATTTTCAGAGTAGAGGGTCTAGTAATCAGTTTTCCGATGGTACATGCAGGGCACACAAAATCTTCCGGATTCGGGAAGTTCTTTACATTGATATTATGTCCCTGAGAATTAGTAATTATATTTCTCATCATTCTAAGACCGGGGTGGCCTAATCTATCATGCCAGAGACAGAAAAGTTCAGAGCTTCTAAAAATAGTTTTCAGGGCAGTATAGGCTGCAGATGCCTTAAAATTAGTGTAGTATAGCCCATTTTCAAATGAAGGAAGTCATTCTAATACCATTTTTTTTTCGTCACGCTTTGTAATGAGCAGGTATTCCTTACCATGCTCTTCTTCAGTCTCTACGTGGAAACCGTTAGCGCGAATATCCTTGAGAGTTCTAGTCGATTATGGGCACAACAAGGCTTCTTTAATGACCAAAGTTGTGTCCGTTGGGAGTATAATTGTGGCCCTTCCTGAGCCTATTATACATGTATCGCTGCCTGCGATTGTCGTAAGGCTACGAGCATTCTTACTGATCGACTGAAAAAAAATTTCATCTCTCTCAAGGTGGTATTCATTGTGCCGCTACCTGCTAAGCACACTTCCTCCATAGGGCGCTACATGCGATCTAATATAATGTACTTTATTAATATGAAGCAGAAATCCAGCAACACAAAAAATAAAAATACTTCAGATATTAGAACATAACTTGCTATCATAAATACGGGAAATATAAGTCTTGCAGGACTCATCATAAGAATTTAATGCTTTGCTCTTCTAGAGCCTACAACCATTATTCAAAGTTTCATCATAATCACAAAATACAAGTGACTGTAAAAGGATCTAAGTGCAATGCGTGCACTAGATCGAATCAGCGAAGTATTCAGAAACTTCTGCCTTAATCTGCTACATGGCGATCTTCTCCTCTTGGGCAATTACGGCTGTGGCCGCTGCTATGTCCAAAGGAGGCATGATGGGGGCTGCTACTAGGCTGTCCACATCCATAAGTGCAACTAATGGGTGTGGATCTTCCGTGCTTGCAATGGTGAGGTGTGCCTCATGCTATCGTTTGCCCCTTTTCTTAGACTGTAAAAACACCAATTACGTGCGACTCACGACTTTACCCTTCTTGCCCCTCTCCTTCGTGAGAGGCTTCATTACCTTGTAGCTACTAGTATTGGCTTCATGGCCAACATTGCTACTAGGTGGCTGTGAGATGTAGTTCTTCCTTAGAACATCATCTTGTGCTTTCGCAATTTTCACGGTGTCAATTAATGCGGCATACTTCTTGTAGCCATTTTGACAATAATTGCGTGCGGATTGCACCGCATTCGGGTGAAGGTAGAGAGGGTCTTGTCAATCTTCTGCTCATCCGTGGTTACCTTATCACAGAGTTGAAGACTGTACAAATTCAGCCATCTTTGGGCCAACTCTTTCGAACTTCGTTCGTGATGCGATCATTTTCATATTCATGCAAAAAGTTCATAGGGTTCTTCTTTGGTAATTTAAATAAAATGGTTGCAAGATTCTCATAATGCTCTTGAACTCCCATTCGTGTTTAAATATTTTTCATGCATTTTCATGATTTACTGCTATTTTCAGTGATTAAAAGCAATATTAATAATCACAAATAATCAAAAACAGTAAATATAGTAAATAAATTGCATAGAAATAATAATAACAAGGTAAAATATGCTTCAAATGCAAAAACCGATTCAAAATTTGAATTCTCGAGGCCCTTTTCTGTTGGAATATGAATTTTCGGTGAATTCTGCAATTTCCAGGGGCAAAAATGTGAAAATTTCTATTCTGAGAAATGTTTCGCGTAATTTACGGAAATACCGAGAGCCTTTTTACAAAATAGCCATTTTTTTTTCTTTTCTTTCTTTTTGTTTTTCCTTGCCGGGCGGTTATCTGGTCGCCCGTTCAGCCGACATAAGACCCGTGAGGCGGGACTTCGAGTAGGGTTTCCTACCCCGAAGTTCCGGCGCGGCAGCGCTCCTTCATGGGAGCCGCCGCGTACGAGCGCCATCCCCACAGAGGCCGTCGGCTCGGCGGCGGCGGAGGCGGTGTCCGGTGGTGTGGCTATTGGCTGGCTGGCGGCGGCCGCGTGGCGCGGGCGAACCGGTGGCCGCGGCGGTCAGCGCAAGGGCCGGAGGCCGGCGTTCATGCGAGCGGCGGGAGGCGGTGGCGAGAAAACCGTCACCGGGCCATCGCCGGAGGCTGTGAGGAATCTGGCGGCGCTTCTGAGCGGCCGGCCGCGCCATCGGGCGGCCGGAGGTAGCGAGGCGGCTCAGCGGGGGCGGTGGCGGTGCTTCACTCTCCTTCCCTTCTTTCTTCGATGCAACCGGCGCGTGGCGTGCGGCGGCCGGCCGGCATTGCGAGGTGGCGGCGCTGCTACGTCGTCGATAACGTGTTGAGTAACCGTCATTTGGCGAGTCCGGTCCGACGGTACTCGTAGATACAATGATCGAATCGTAAGAACGATGAAGAAAAACAAAACAACTTGATAGAATGAGCGAGAGATATGCGGACTTCGGTCTCGCTTTATCGCTTGGATCAATTAGGATTCTGATGAGAGGGTGGCCTCTATTTATAGACTACGGGATGAGGAGTTAAGTGGCCAGACTCAGGGTCCGGCCAGTCTTGGCAGGACTCTCCATAGTCCTGGGCCTGGTTTCTTAACAAATTCTTCTGATACGTGACACACGTCCGAGGGGATTGCGGACAGAAACGGCGCGTCGCGGTCGAGGCAAATCCTCTCGGCGCGGCGGGTTTCTCGTTGCCTCCGCCCGATCACCAACGTACCCATCACCATCTCATCCCCAACAAAAGCGGGATAAGTGAGAATCTAGTCCAGCCGTCCAGGGGTGACCGGCGAGAAGTTCTTGTGTGTGCTCAGTGCTCACCGCCTTCAACTTGAAACCCAGCACAGAAATTGACACGACAACGAACGTTCTGTTCGCTCATCCAGATGACTTATCCGTAGATCAGCGCAGTATCATCAGGACATGTCTTCAGATAAAGGGCAGAGCTCAAACAATGTACGTGGATTTTGTATCATCAGCATCAATCAGCGCTCAAGCACGACGACGAACGTGGACTTCCTTCCCACTGTGCATATTTCAGAAATTAATGTCGACGGTTCTAGTGCCCCGATGGGTTTAAATGTTTGGCGTGGCGTTTTTCTTTCTTCCTTTTATCTTTAAGTTAGAAGCTGTGCATGTCATTATGGTTGGCTATTTCCAGAATTGATGATGATAAAAGAAAATCTACAAAGTGCAAGCTGACGGTTTTCCATGATAATTGGATAGGCACGAAGATTGCAGCTGTTCCAAGCAGGGAAACAAATTTCGTTTTAGAAAAAAAATATCGTTGGGGACCGAAATCACCGAATTTCGGTTGGTTTTCAATCCGGATGGATTTTGGTTTTGAAATTTGAACGAAATTTAAATAAAATTTGGACGAAATTTGATTGAATTTTGTCCAAAATCAAATTTAGGATGTAATTTGTTCAAATCCAAATATTTCTGAATTTTTTTGAATGAATTATAAATATTTCGGTGGGGGCAAAATCACCTAAATTTCGGCAAACTTTATTTCCCTAATTCCAAGACAATAGATACGTGAAAATAATCCAAACAATGCACCTTTTTTGCTGCCACTGCGGCTGCCAACTTGCCATCCTTGACTTTGGGTCGCGTGGATGAGCCGGGGCAGTGGAACTGTGGAACCGGATTCTCCGCTGTTACACTATAGAATACTATATAAACAGCATTTTGAGTCCATACTCTGCAGATAACACTTCCGTTTCAGCTTTCCACTCTTCCCGAGGTCGCTCTGCGCCCCCCCGCCCCCACTCCTCGCTTTCTGCCATCTGTTTGGCCATCCGACTCTGCTAGTCATGTGCCTGTGGATAGGCCTTTCAAGTGATGGGCCTAAATTGCAGACCGAACACTCGTCTTCCCTAGCGGCAGTTTTGGGCCAGCCAAACACTCTTCCTGATGCCCAGACCCAGAGCGGCAGCCGGTCCCAGCGCGAGCGAAATTTCCTCATCCGGAACTCCTGGATGCCGGCCCCCTCTCTGTTAGCGACCTGACACCGAAGCCTGTTTCAAGCCGCAAGCCGCGAGCGCCGGGGATCGTCGTGAATCCTAGGCGTAGTGCACGCCTGGCCGCCAAGTGTACGCCACTGAACGCTGTGCGTCAAGCACAGTCCGTGCTGGCAAAGAAGTTGGCCGAAGGGGAATCGCTGTCTGCTGAAGCCATTCACGACTGCATCAGCATGTTCAGTGGGCCTTTGACGGCGGCTGTCGTCGCCGCGATTGCTGCTCTGTGTGGCCTGGACAAGATAGCTCAGTTGGAAATTGAGGACGAGGTGCTGCAGGCCAATGCCCACGATGCGGGGCAGGGACTGAGATCTGCCCGTAGTTTCTTCCTAGATGTTGCTCTTCTTTGTTTTTAGGTGTTTTCTCGTAGTCTGGGTGCGAGAGGACTAGTGCACTGGTTCTGGCCGTCGCGCCCCGCATATTTTGGGCGTTGTTCATGGCAGAGCTTCGCCCGGTGGTGGCACACGAAGTAGAGAAGCAGATGACTGAGGGGTGATGTTAAAGAAAACTTGAGGCTTTGAGAAAAGAGTTGGAAAGTTTAGGAGCTTTAGGTCATGTTATTTATGTGCATGGGACAAGAGAGACATGAGTTAAACTCTAAATAAACATGATCCAACTAGATCCTCGTTCGCCAAATCACTGATTTGTGCTACCCCCGTGCCGATGGAGCGGCGGGCGCGTGAATGAGCTGTGGACGGGCGGACACGAGCACGCGGCCTAGCGACGTCGATGGGCGATCCACGCACGGCCAAGCGGTGGCGAGTGGCAGCGGGGCTGGCTCGTGATCACATAGAGGGGCAGTCAACAGCAACCAGGCGAAGCCAAGGAGGGGCGAGCAGTGGGCACGTGATGGGGGAGTCATCGTCCAATGGCGAGGGAGGGGCAAGCGCTGAGTGGTGGGCGACGGCAGCTGCACAGCACAAAGGCACGCACAATCGCGCAGAGCAATACATAGCAACCAGCAGGTGGCATAGTTATATTAACTAAGCTGGGGACCTTGTATATTTGTGACCTACTGTTGAATGGGTGCAAAAATTAGTTATGTTTTCTAGACTCCAACCTCTCATTTATTATGTTTGTAATTACTCTTTTTCTTCTTCTGATTGTCTCACTAATTTAACTACATTTGTTCTACGTATTGTTACCCACACGTATTTATGGGTATTTGTAGTGTTCTATTCATTAGCAAAGTACTACTTTAAATATATTTTACATTTCTAGTTTTGTGTGTTGTCTATTTATGTATGAATTTAGATTGCGCTTTGGTACCGTTTTGTTTTTTTTTTTACCATATTAGCTTTCTCCAATGAGCACCCCTCTAATTTTGAAGTTTTTAGCCTAAATGGCAACAGTGGTGCTTTTTTTTTTTACAAAAATGGCCATTGACGTGCTATATTGCAAAAAAATGATACCGCGGACATGCCGATAGCCGACACATGTCCAATACCGTGCCTTCCGCACCCAAATTTCATCTTCGCCGCATATCTAACGCCCGAACTTACATCCTCCAACACATGCCCACCTCCGCACCTCCCTCTCCCAGACCCGCTCCTCCCTCGCCCGGCTAGGCAGCTCAATTGCTGTTGGATGCAGATGCCTATAACTATCGAGTTTCGGTCAGCACACAGCTGATCAAAACCCCAAGCTAACAGTGGCTCAAGAGCTTTGCAGAACAAATGTACCTTGTCTGCGAGTATCGTGGCAAGGACATATCCCATATATCCAGGCTAATTCCTCTTCAGGCACGCCCCGTTTGTATTATCTTATTCTGATCTCTGAACTTGCATCTCCCCCAAATCTGAAATATTTTCAGAATTGAGATCAGTGGTGCCATGGAGAAAAGATAATCATTTAGCCATTCACATGCTCAACCACATAATATACTCCTGGCGTGCTTGCGGGAAGTATACATACGTACATATACAGTACAGCCGGCACAATACAATTGTATAGGTCAACCGGATCGAGTTTTTGACCGCATTAGCGCATTTTCACCCTGTATTGACAAGAATGACCATCGCTTTTTTTTTTTTTTTTTGCAAAAATGGTACCCTGCCACATGGCCACCGTGCAGCACGCCCTCCTCTCCCGCCACGCGCCATCCTCCCGCACGGCCACCGTGCGGTGCCCGTCCCTCCCGCGCGGCCACTGTGCGGTGTCTCCTCTCATACGGCGGCCGTGCGGTGCCCGCCCTTACTCGCCACGCGCCCTCCCATCCCACCACGCACCCTCCCCTCCCCCTCCTGCACAGCCACTTTGCAGCGGTACACGCAACAACCTAAAAAAATCCCCAAAAATATCAATCCGGTTCTCTAGAGAAACAAAAAACCACAGACATCCAGACCATCTGTCGTTCGGAGGAGGAGAATCCGCACGGCCACCGTGCGGTGGAACTTTCCCACAGCCCATCCTCCCTCCTCCGCACATCTGTTGCCCCATCGCAGTTGTCCCCCCTTGCCCGCAGTGCTCCGCGTAGACAACGCATCCGGAATTTCTGGCGCCAATGCAGCGGCTCCTCCTTCGCTCGGCTATAAATACCGAACTCTCGCAGTCGTTCATCTCAATTGTGTTTCGTTTCTCATTCTGACGCTCGTCGCCGAGAGCTCATAGAACGTAACATAATAATTATTTTTTGGAGATTAAGTATTTGCTTGGTTCTCGTCGTTCGTCGATTGGCCTTTTTTATTACTTTCACCCGAAGGGCGTACTACACGTGCAGGCACCACATTGTAAGTGTTTCTTTCACACACATCGATTTTCCTCTTCCTATGTTAATCTTCATAAATTTTTTCCTTCATCCCCGTGTAATGGTAGCCCGAGATGCGTTGTCACTTCTTCCAATAGATCGACGACACGGAGATGTACGACAGGGTGTTCATCCAGCAGAAGTACATGCTGAATTTCTTGATGCAAGGCGAGTCATTTGAGCGGTGGAAATTTTATGTACCGGACCTTGTTGAGGAGGTACCGTAGGAGCCCAAGGCTCGCGCCGACGGACAAGAGGAAGGCTCCTGCTACCGAGACCGGTGATTGTCGTAGCTTCTCCCGTCGCCCGGGAGCACTCCATATCAAAGAGGTGAGTTACGTACAATTCGCGTCCTGATTTTGTATTTGCCTTTTCGTTCTTCTAACAACATGCAATTGTCCAACTCGTATCGCAGAACATGGGGAACTTCGACACATGACACCGACGTGGGGAGTCCCGAGACAAGGGGAAGGCTCCTGCAACTGAGCCCGATGGCCATAGCATATCTGGTCACCCGAGCGCACTCCATATCGACGACGTGAGTAGAATTTACATCCTTATTACATTTTCATTGTACGGTGCGCTTACATCATGGAATCGTAGGACATGGACGACTTCGACACACGATACCGATGTGGGGAGTCCCGCGACAAGGGGAAGGGGAAGGCTCCTTCGACCGAGACCAGTCGACGTCGTAGCGTATGTAAGATCGAGGTGGCCGACTAGAGGGGGGGGTGAATAGGCGGTTTTAAAAACTTTCGTGCTAAACCAATATGTAAATGCGGAAGCTAATAGCGAATTGGTTTTGCTCAATTAAAACCTAAATCAACTAGGCTCAACTAAGTGCACCGACAATATGAACACAATACAATATGAGCAATCATACAAGATATATAAGCAATTAAAGTAAGAATGTAAATTGCTCAAAGTAAAGCACAAGTAAAGACAAGATGACACGATTATGTTTTACCGTGGTGTTCGGAGACTTGCCGGTCTCCCCTAATCCACGTTGAGGTTAGCCCAAACAAATTGGACCGGCTCCACTAATTAAGCCAATACCTCTGAGGTAAGTCCAAACACTTGGACCGGTTTCTAACCGAACCAACACCTCACTCAACTATGGTTGCTCTTCCTCCACTCCGGAGATAGTGAGCACCAAACCACTCACAAACCGCCGGGTCTTCTCACAAGCTTCTTGAGAAGATCACCGCGCACGACGCCTCCACGCCGTCTAGGTGTCAGCAAACACCAAGAGTAACAAATCCGAACTTTCACTTGAACTAATCAAGTGTCAACGCTCACGTGGATACACAATCCACTACCTAAGGCAACACATGCACTTAGGGTTTACTCTCCAAGCTCACCAAGTGCAACACATGCACATAAGAGAGGAGAGGTTTGCTCTTAGCTCAAGAGGATCACAAATAGTTCACAATAGCACCAGCAACCTCTCCCAACCGGCCAAGGTGGCTATATATAGCCTACACACAAAAACTAGCCGTTGGGAGACAAACCCCTGAAAAATCAGGGACATCGGAAGTTCCGCCATACAAAGGCCGGAACTACCGCATGAGAGAGAAAAGCACAGCAACGGCTATGTCAGACGAGAAACTAGCCGTTTGATTTTTAGTGCGGAACTACCGCCAACCAATTTGCGGAAGTTCCGATCTTCGGAAGTTCCGCACAACACATAGCGGAACTACCGCACTTCCAAATTTTGGCTAAGTCCCAAAATGGTGCTTCTCTGGAAAAAACGAACCGCCGGAATTTCGGAGCAACCGATAATCGGAAGTTCCGCTCGTAACATGCCGGAACTTCCGCACTTCAAAAATCGGCTAAGTCCCTAAACCGGATGCTCTCTGGAAAAAACGAGCCGCTTGAAATCGGACCGTCCGGCCTGCGGAACTTCCGCAGTTAAGCAACCGGAACTTCCGAGTTTCCTGACAGAAAACAGCAATGGCTTTTTCAAAAACTTCAATTGCAAAACACATTTGCCAATTGATAAGCCATGCCAACAAGGATCACAAGCAAGATTCCCAATAAGTTACAAAACACATTTGCCAACTTTTGAAATCATACCACAAGGAAAAAGGTACATGGACTTACACCATTTGCAAAACACATTTGCAAACTTAAGTCACATGCTACAAGAAATCAAACATGAGCATCAACTATTTGCAAAACACATTCGCAAATAACAGCATCATGCCATAAGACTAAAGTGCATGGACTTCAACCATTTGCAAAACACATTTGCAAAGTATAGTCCCATGCTACAAAGATTGAATGCATGAACCTCGGCTATTTGCAAAACACATTCGCAAATAATAGCTCCATGCATAGATGAGCTAGAGCAAACACAATGAGCTATCAACACATGACTAACTCATGCTACTAGTCAAGACCCCTCTTAATAGTACGGCAATCCTATACTAGCAATCCGGTCTATCAACCAAACACCGAGACCGGTAAAAGACTAGGAACACATCCTTAGCCCTAGCTAGTCATACATTTGCCTTGCATCCTCTTGAAGCTTGATGACGCACATCAACACTTCAAGTCCGGGTCCTTGACTTTGACAATCATCAACTCATGATGATTTCTTCACTTCGGGATCTTGTCTTGAACATCATCAACACATGATGATTTCTTCATCCCGATTCTTCATATGCATCAACGCATGATGCATTCCTTCACTTGACCTCCATCAACACATGATGGGTCTTCTCTTGTCTTGATGATCAACTCATGATCATCTCTTCTTGATAAGCATCAACTCATGATGCATCATTTACACCAAGCTCTTGACTTGATGATCAACTCATGATCATCCCAAGTCTTCATCATCCTAGAACATAACCTATATATCCAACTCATGGAAAATGTTAGTTCCACAATGTGATTATCATTAATTACCACACCATACCATTAACTCATAATGGTGGGACAAGATACCTCAATCTTTCCCTTTTTGGTAATTGATGATAACCACTTAATTTCTCATAAATTTAATGATGATAAATGAGAGAACAAATGAGTATATATAAACTACACAAGTTATATATACTCTAACATGAGTATACAAGAACTACACAAGTTTTGTATACTCAAACGGATTTGTTTCAAAGTAAAGATCCCGAATATATGTGGAGAATGGAATATGGATCAATACTAATGAAACCACAAAGTATAGGATAAAACTCCCCCTAAATGTGTGCATACACAAATGTGTAATAAGGTCATATGCACATATTCAAGTTTAACTTATGGTTGAGTTCAATCCTATATTTTGGATCCGAGAAATGCAACAATATATAAGATTGAGATGTCGATTGCATACCTCGTTGTGTTTCACCTTTATATCCAAATGAGACTACACAAAGATAATACTTGACAAGAGAATTAGTCTCATATTTGGATTTGTCATTAATCACCAAAACACTCCATTAACTCATAATGGCGGGTCTAGATCTTTCAGCGTATCCGGCCGCCTAGGGCGCACCCTGTATCGAAGACGTAAGTTATATACAATTTACATCCTTGTTACGTTTGTTATTGTACAATCCACTTACATCATGGAATCGCAGGACATGAACGACTTCGACACTCACTGCCACCGTGGGCAGCCCCGAGACAAGGGGTAGTGGCTATGGCGTCGCAGAGACTAGTTGCAGACATCTTTGCATAGATGATAGATATGATACTCTTTGTTAATTTATCGGTTTAATGTGGATGATATTGTTTAGTACTGTGTTGTACCACCGGCTAGATAAGCTTGCATATGAACCAACTGAGGGAAATGTGTGGCGTGCAGAAGATATAACAACATACCATAGCTTGTACATTGTTATATGATCTGCATATCAAGTATTTCGCTCATATGGTTCATGTACAAGCTTATCTAACCTGTGGTACGATGCAGTATTAAAGAATATCATCCGCATTAAACTGATAAATTAACAAAGAGTGTCCTATTTTGATCGGGGTACATTTGATAATGCTCCCTCCTCCTTCATCCCGATTGTAATAAACCTGTGCGTGTATCGTGTAATGCTTGTAACACTTGAAATATCGTCAATTTTATGTATGAAAATGTATATTGCAACTCCATTGAAAACCCTAATTCTCTTATGAGTACTTTATGTGGGAATTCATTAAACTATAATTTCTTAAACCTAAAATACAAAATTTCGATACCTAAATCCTTAATTTTTAAGATAATTTTAGAACACATATAAAATTATCGAAATATTACATAATCAAGTCCACTGTGTAAAGAGCCTTCAAAACAAAATTCATAATTTTTAGATCTCATTTTCTATATTTACAATTCCTACAAATAGTCCACTTATATGAAACAATGAGAAAAATTAAAACGAATAAAATTATAAAAAAATTACACAAGTACACTGTGTCGGCAGGTTCCACATAAAATTTTATAACTTTTGGAACTTATTTGCTATATTTTAAAATTTCTACAAACACCATTGAAACCCTAATTCCTGGAGGAGGGAGAATCCACACGGCCACCATGCGGGAACGTCTCCACTACACGGTGGCCGTGCGGGAGGCACTCCACTGCATGGTAGCCGTGTGGCATCGGACAGATGTCGGCTTGAACGCCTCCACCGCATGGTGACCCGGCAGGACACCATTTTTTTTTGCAAATTGCGAGTAACACCGATCATTCTTGCAAATACGAACTGAAAATACGTCAATACGGACCCAAAGAGTCAACCAGATCCATCGCTGACAGACAAGCAGGGAAATAGTTTCTTGTGCTGCAGTACACCAGAGATGGAAGCTCTGTGCAGTTGCAGGTAATATTTTCTGATTACCAGTCCGTAACAATAGTCCTGGCCCTGGTACTTTTCTTCTCTGGCTCAATCTATTACCCATATCCTAAGACACAACGTGGCCAGCTCTTTGATCCATGGCAGTGTTAATGAAAAACAAAGGAAAAAAGGACTTGAGGGGTCTACCAGATCAATGATTAAAAGTAAAACACAAAGAGAAAGGTAAAAGGACGAGGCTATGTAGGTAATTTCAAAAAAAAAAAACAAGTAGCATCTTTGCCCTGTAACCCCTGTTCTTACAGATCTTCTTCGACATGCAGAAAGGTACTGAAGTTTCCTCTGTGGCTACATCTAGTAGAATCCAGACTAGTTGTCATTCTCAATCATCAAGTCTGGACGAATGATGTACTGATACATTATACTCCCACCTGTTGGAAAGTGAAAACAAACAATGCCGACAGTTTGCCTGCCTCTTGAGTAACTCAGAAATGGGGGTTTCTCTGAGCCTGTCTCTTGAGAATTGAGTGCTTGGATTTGGAGTTCATCATAAAAAAGCAACCCATTACAACTGAAGTCTTAACCATGATTGAAAACCATCTTGTTGTCACAAGTAAGAAAAATTGCTGTTAATTAGCAGCTGAAGAAAAAGAACAGACAACGAGATGTGCGCTATCATATTCATAGAACAGTAAAAATCTGGTTGACTTTAATGATCCAATTGTCCAATTTCCATCACATATCCAGTTCGGAAAGTAGTTCAATTGACCATGTGAAGTGTGCAGTGCACTTAACCAAATTAGAGCACGCTTCACAGGTACATATCTATACCAAACTTATTATAGTGAAATATAGACTATAAATTATCCACAGCTCTGAACCAATTAGCGACGAAGGGCAGATAAGTTCATACTCGCAAACTGTATTGTCCCCGTCACCTCTCACGTTTTCTCTTCATAGGGAGCAAGGTTTTCACTTTATCTGAGCTTTTGTTCACCGATTCTTCATCTTCAATCTGGCGCCGACCAAGGTGTGACGATAAGTTCTCCACTTCGATTTTGGCCACATCCTTTCGTACTCCTATGTCAGTGATATATCTACCAGCACAGTACATCCCAGCTGTGACAGTGGCCATTCCAAGTGGACCAGCGGCAAAAAGCTTAAACGGAGTGGACAGCAAAGCTGCCAATGGCACACCGATGGCTGAAGATGCTTGACCACTCGTCCCAATGCCAGGTTCCTCAACAGGAAGAAGCCCAGTCTTGCAGTAGAGTGCAAAGTCCTCGCAATTGTTCTCAAATATGTCATAGTTCCCAAACCCATTTTGAAGCAAGTACATAGCTCTGCGGACCACAACCTCCGGTGGTTCTGATTGGGCAATGGTGCAGGTCCCCCCACGCAGCTTTGCAAGGAAAACGGCGGATGGCACTCCGTACTCGAAGCAGTAGAGGGAGCCATTGCGAAGGAAGCAATCCAAGCAGGTGAGGACGACGCCACTGTTGGGCAGCTGAAAACCACAGTCTGGGAATATTGGGCACTCTGATGAAGCCTCTGAGATCAAGCTGGAGGTGGAGTTGGATGAATCTGAACCAGATTCATATTCTTTCTTTCGCGTAAAATGGACCACTTTGCTTCCTCCAACATAAATACCTGAACACACCATTAGTGGTAGCTGAATAAGAACATGCCCAACGGGAGAGCAATTTATAGAGAAGCATTGAAAAGAAGATCCAGCTAATGGAATAATAAAAATGAAGGTGAAAAATAAACTTCACTCGCGAAAGGAATTGCTCCGTAGTGACTACCTTGCTGAAACATGAAAAATGCACCGCCCTTGACATAATCCACAGCCAGACAAGGAATAAAATGCAGGAAAAACAGAGAAATGGAAGGGGGGGATGGACAAGATGGTTTTCACGAATATAGCAGCTTTTCCATGCAGGTAGACATGTGCAAAACCTACACCGTGTCATCCCCAAATATGGCCCTGATCGAATGCCCATGAAGGACCATCACAATAGATAGAATCAGCCTATAAAAAGCACCGATCGTGGTGACACACTGTCCAGATAGCGCATAGTGACACGATGTAGAAGTGCACTTTACGCTTCCCAAATGGATATCAAAGATCTGTGTTGTATGAAAGTAAAGAGATGCAAAGTCAAAAGAAATGGGGTAGATACAGCCGGAAGTAAGGATCAAATATAAAGGAGGAAACTTTGATATCAAGTTCTCAACTAATCAAAGTAATTATCATAGGATGCTTTGGTGGTATGAGTTTACCATAACTAAAACATTATTATAAACTAGTCAGTTATGAGGTTCAGTCCAGCATGGGCTAACCTTACAGTGCTTCTAAACATGTAATTGGGTAACTTCGCCTGCAAAGCTGGCAAACCAGATGCTTGATGGTTGATGCACAACTCGTACCAATCAAGCGATCGTTGATTCAAGCAGAGAACTTTGCTATTCGAATAACATCACGCAGGAAAGCAGGAGGTAGAGGAAATCCCACAGATTGCCCAATTGAGACGAAACACAGAGACATGAACTCGCACGCTAATCACTGACCAACCAACCAAGCACAATCAGAATTCCACGGCAAAACACTCCCCATTGACCCGGCACGGGCCAGAATTCCCGGTCAAGTCAACAGCTTTTGATCGAATACCACTCGCACGCAACAATTCACAGCGCCGGCAGAGCAACCGGATCTGTCCCCAACCCAGCAGGAGAATAAAACAAACGAAGCTCGCCACCATTGGCGACAATTCAAGCGACGAGGACCCCAAGAACCGGCGCAATTGCATCGCATCAGGGGAGACGGAGGAGGAGGAGGGAGAGGAGGCCGGTGTACCGTGGTGTGAGTAGGCGTAGACAGCCCTCCAGGTGTAGATGTGGTCGCCGGGCCTGATCTCCGACCGCTCCACCCTGTTCGACAGCAGCCCCATCGCCGCCGCCGCCGCCGCCGCCCCCAAGCGCAACGCACTCACTCTCTCTGTTCGCTCACCGCGTGTCGGTGCGGCACTGTGGTTCTACCCGTCCATGGGAGCGAGTAAGCGGGTGGTGAATGGAGTGGGCTAGGCTATATAAGGAGAGGAGGCCGAACCCAGGTGGAGTGGAGGCAGGTAATGATTCATGTGAGTGTGAGGCCGGAGAAGACGAATATTCGCGGCGACGAGGACGGGGTCGTCTCTGGGGAGAAGGCAAGGTAAAGAATGTCGCTGTCACAAGGCGATGAGAAAAACAAAAGGGAAGTGATGGATAAGAAAGGAAAAGGCACGCTCAAGTCACATCAAAACTCACACACCGGTGAGGTAGGTGAAGCGGGATCGGCACGTTGCAGGCTCTCAGTATTAGAAAAGATCGTATTCAAGTAAAATTCGAGCAAATCGATTTTTTTTACTCGATTTGAATTCCTATAGGGGGACCGGTAAAACCGACAGGACCGATTTTGGACCGAAAATCAGAACCCTAGTGCAGAGTATCTACGAGGTGTGGGACGGAACATTAGTTCCGGTCACGCACCTAACCGTGGATGACGAGCTCCACTGTGCATGTCCATCTTATGCAGACTTGCCCGTAAACTTCACTTGGTTGCCTAAAACTCGTCGATGCGGATGTCACTCGTGATGTTTATATGGAAAGATGTCGCTGGCAATGATCGGAGCAAAATGGATTGATGATAAATTTTGCCAAGCTAAACATAAACAATGATAGTGATAGCGTGTTTCTAGCAATTGAGTTGTCATGATCACCGATCGTATCCTTATCGAGAAAACACCTCACAAGTCATAGATATATGGACAACAGGGTATCATCCGAAGTTCGAACAAGCTGGGAAAAAAAAACATTCACATGTGCACTCGGATAGCTAAAGCTGTCATCTACCCACACAAAATAAGGTGTTTATATTGTATCATCGATGTTTAAGTAGGCAAACGGTGCTTAACGGGTGGTGTGTGTGTGTAGACACACAACCTCTAAACACCTACCAAAAAGACCCTTGCATTGGAGGAAACAAAATTTACATGGGTGTGCTTGATGAGATGACTATATTCTCTTTCTTTAAATACTTATGTATAATCATATTGCATTGTATATGCACTTATGTGCGAGTTTTTGCCTATCAGGTGTATGAACAACTAGTTGGTGTTAGTGATCATGTTTAATATTTGTACACACGTGTATTTCCATTGTATATCTATCCAACCGATGCATGTATATCTCGCATCGTTGGTTAATTAGTTGAGATTGTAATCTTCTGTAACTGGGCTTGCCTCGCTGATTATTTAATATCGCGTGCCCAGGCTTCTAGCCTTGAGTCTCTTTTGTTAAGAAAATAGGCCCAGGCCAGGCAGGCCTAACGCATGATGGGCTTCTCATCCTCTCAGTAGACTATATAAATGGGGACCCTTAACCATTGTATTACAGTTTTAGAGAAGAGCAATAAAGAAAATCCAAAAGTCTCCTCATATCTCTGTGTTCAATCTACTATTCTATTCTTGTATTCTTGCATTGGTCTTACGATTCTAAGTTTTGTCTACGAGGTAATCGCTTGAACTGGACTCGTCAGCGACGGTTCTTCAACACGTTATCAGCACGATCGACTCTCCTAAGATAAAAAGGTAACCGTCGAAGAACAACACTCGTAGATCGAATCATTTTTTCTGGATCACTTTCAATTCCGCAATTGTTGTTTTCTAGATTGTTTTATCCTACGGTGCAAATCCACTCTAATCTACCGCAAACCGACTTGAAGTCGCCGGCACAATGCCGATAGGTAGATTGCATGAAAGAGTAGGTGATAATTGCACCGTGGATTGCAAATATGTTATAATCTACTGCAAGCTGACTTGAAGTCGTTGGCCAAGCCGATCGGAAATTGCATGAACGGTAATTGCATGAACAGTAATTACACATGAACATTACGTAAAAAGGGAAAAATTTGCCGACGGCCCCGTACGACTTGGAGTCGCCGCCGGCTTGGAGCCGCATCTCCACTAGGCTGGCGCCGCCCCCGCAAGGCCTCCCCCCACACTACCACCGACCTAACCGGAGCCACCACCGACCACGAAGAAGCAACGCCAGCCCGAAGCTGGCGTAGCCCCTCCTTGCATCGCCTGGAGCAGGCGCAGCCCCACCATGCGCCGCCCGAAGCCAGTGTAGCCCCACCACACCGCCACGGCATCCGCCAAAGAAAAAGAAGAAAAAGGAGGAAAAGGGGAAGGGGTGGATAGCACCGGTGCCGCATGGGCGTGCCGCGTCGCCATCCGCCGCCCGCAACGCCGCAGTAGCCGCGTAGCTGCGCCGCGTTGGCCCCAAGACGCCCACGGTGCCGCCGCCACGAGATGCGCCCGCATCAAGGCGCTGCCGGCTCGGACCTCCCGTAGAGACGCCGCCGCTCGGCCCCTCCCGCAGAGGCGCTGCCACCGGCGCACTCGAAGCCGCGCACTCGTCGTTCGAAACCGCCCGCATGTGGCCGGTCACCTAAAGATGCGCGCTTGCCGGCCATTTTCACTTCGTAAAAAGTCGTTTGTACAGGACACTCTTACATCCTTTTTTGCTCATGTTCGTATGCAATTCCAACTTCCCATTGTCTCCATTCAAGCTTTCCCATCTCTCCTTTACTTCCTTCAGTTCGGAAGACGTATACTGCTACCAGAAACAAATGCTACGCCCTTCTAATTTTTTGCCCCTACGAAAAGAAAACCCAAGGCTAAGAAGGGAACAGTTTTCGGAGATAGAGGACGCACAACCAACTCACATCACACATGCTAGAAAAAGTCAAAGGCCGGAG
The DNA here is from genome assembly GCA_036346395.1 of Hsuehochloa calcarea. NCBI lineage: Eukaryota > Viridiplantae > Streptophyta > Magnoliopsida > Poales > Poaceae > Hsuehochloa > Hsuehochloa calcarea. The sequence goes on along the minus strand of CM070609.1, from coordinate 19,349,874 downwards.
CTTCACGGAGTACGAGCACGAACTTCATTACTTAACGTATACATGTGTATGTACTCTGATTAGATAAGGCACATCGTGTCGATCTTAAAAAATCGAACCCGGTGAGTGGAAAGGAACAAACTCGCTTGTACCACTAGGCACCAGCCAGTCCTTAAGAAGGGAACACCTTTGCAGTTGTACTATGCTAGCTAGTAGCCACTTGCAACTGTTAATTGTTCCACATGCAATCAGGGCCTAGACCGAACGCGAGCCCAACCTCATTATCCATCACCGACCCGCTATCGGAACTCAAATATGCAAATCTGAACCCTTTATGCATAACACACTAGTCCACACTACTACAAAACAGGCCATAGAAGACGCCTCATCACAGACGGTTCTTGGAAACCGTCTGAGATAAAGTAATCACAGACGGTTCCAAGACGAACCGTCGTGGTATAAAACATTATCACAGACGGTTCTAGAGAACCGCTCGTGATATCTACATATCACTGAGCGGTTCGTGGTTAGAACCGTCTGTGACCGTCTCAGGATGTTAAGAATATCACAGACGGTTCGTGGTTAGAACCGCTCGTGATGCTTCGCATACGATTCTAACCATGAACCGCTCGTGATACCGAGAATATCATGGTAAATTCAAACCATGGTAAAACCTAAAATCACGAGCGGTTCTAACCACGAACCGCTCGGATGAGTATTCATCACGCGGTTCGTCGTGGTTAGAACCGCTTGTGATGAGACATTTATCACGCAGCGGTTTGTGATACGAACCGCTCAGTGATATGTCATCACTGACGGTTTTTATAAAACCGTCGTGATACTTTGGTTTCGTTAGGCGGGAAAACGAAAATTTGCACATAATGGCGGGCTCCCGAAAATCTCTCTATATTAACAGAGCCATTCATCTCCCCCTTTGCCATCTCCATCTCCTCCTTTGCCATCTCCATCTCCTCCTCTGCCATTTCTCCTCCTCTGTCATTTCTCCTCCGCCTCCCTCCCGCGGCCTCCTCAACCTCCTCTACCTCGCCTGACCTCGTCGCCGTCGCCGCCTCCCACGACCTCGTCGCCGCGGCCCCACGACCTCGCCGCCCCGGCCTCTACTTGCCGCCTCGCCTCCTACTGGCCGCCTGCCCCTCCCTCGAGTTCGCCGCTGCGGCCTCCTCCACCTTGCCCTGGCCTCATCGTCGCCGGCCTCCCACGACCTCACTCTCTCTACTCCCCCTTTTGCTCTGTGATGTTAGTGCTCTGTGAATTGTTTGAGTTGATGCTACTGTGATGTGGGTGATGCATGTCGTGTTGTTTTTAGTGCTATGTGAATGGATTGAGTTGATGCTACTGTGATGCTCTGGCTATTGTGGGAAAGCTAGCGAAATCCGAAAATCAATATCAGATTCATTCGTGAGGCTCGGGAGGCTCCATACGAAGTGAAAATCCATTTTGTTTTTTTCCATAGAAAAACTATCACGACGGTTCTAAACAAGAACCGCTCGTGATAGTAACTATCGCTGACGGTTCTTGTTTAGAACCGCTCGTGAAAATAGAATATCACGACGGTTCTATTCACGAACCGCTCGTGAAAATCTGATTCTATTCACGAACCGCTCGAAAATGGACTATCACGACGGTTCGAGAATAGAATTCTGTGATAACTGCGCGGTTCGTGAATAGAACCGTCAGGCTATCTATTCACGAACCGCTGCATGATAGTCGCTATCATGACGGTTCGTGAATAGAACCGCTCGTGATAGCATTTTTCACAGACGGTTAAAAAACCGTCTGTGATGACCTCATGTCATCACAGACACAAAAATTCAGACGGTTCAAAAACGTCTATGATGATGGTTTAGAACCGTCTGTGATGAGCTTTTCTGTAGTAGTGCCAGGATCACGCTAGTGCACACAATGTTAGTATAGATGGATTTCATTTCACATAAGATGAATATAAGAATAAACAACTAATTAGATTAATAAATAACGGTTGTGACCTTATGGTCAAGTTTATATTTATTAAGCCACGCAGGGCTGACACTAAAGAAAGGAACGACATCGGAATGAAAGCAACTCAAGCATAAACCCATCGACTTGCCACAGGCAACCGACTGAGATCAAGACTTAACGATCACCATCCTCGTAAAACTCCTCGAAAGCAGGCAAAGACTCATCCACTTCAGCTAAATGATTGCAGCAAGAATAAGTACTCCGAGTACTCAACAAATTATACACATAATACAATTGTAGATGATGACTTATTCCAAAGAAAATAACTTCTATGGTTATTTTGTAATAAGGCAACATTTGCAATTAAATACAAGTAATAGATTGAAAGCAAAATTTAAAACAAATAAATAATAATAGTTGAACAGTTATTTTCACAAAGACACGAAGCCTAATCCATTTCTTTCACACAACCATATGAATTTAAGGCATAGAGAAAAAAGTGTGGCATGCAACAAATTTGGCGAAGAACCAAACACAGCCAAACAAAGTTAAAATTGCCTAATTAAAGTACTGGATTGTTAACTTGACCTAGTGCATGTTTACAGATGCCTTCCTTTGGTGCATCTAAGCCCACTCTTCCTCCAAATGCATCAAACACATTATATGTTGAAGGTCTCCCTTCCAATTGTACTAGACGGAAGTTTCACATCTCCTTGTATGCATATGATTTCTAATATCATTCCGAGTTGTTTTTTCATTTTTTTCACAAGTGAACTATATTTCATTTGTTATGTTTTATCAATCCATGTGCCCATCTTTTTTTCTTCATCTTTCACCATTTAGGTGCTTTGGCACCTTGACTCTTGTTTCTCTAGATATCTTTGGCCCTTTTACCGGGTTCCATGAAGTGAGGCTGGTCAACAAAGGGTCAAGTAGACATGTAATATCCTTTGGCCCTATTTGTTTAAGCTTTTTGTTTGGCTTAAAAGCAAAAAAAAGCCTAAGCCCAAACAAAGAGGTGGTTTTTATCCGTCTTATAAAAAGCTTAAGCCGTTTTAAGACTAAAAGCCATAAGCCTTGAGAGTGGTATTTTTTTTGGCTTTTTGCGGAATGGAATAACCGTTTACCACTAAAGTTCACTGAAATTACCCACAAAATGTCATTACATATAAATGCAAATCGTTCAATTTTTTTCATGTTCCATCCTCCCCTCCATGCCGCCGCCCCCTCCCCTCCCCCCACTCCGCCGCTCCCCTCCCTCTACATCGCCGCCTCCCCTCCCTCCACGGTGCTGCTCCCCTCCCCCCACTCCTCTTCTCCCCTCCCCCACGACGCCCCTCCCCCCTACAACGTCGCCTCCCCTCCCGTCCCCCAATATCGTCGCACCCGCGAAGAAGACGCCGCTGCCTCCCCTCGGAAGACCCCGACGTCGGCCCTTCCTCGTCTGACGCCGCCTCCCCGGGCCCGCTGTCTCCTCCCGACGACCCCGACGCCGGCCCTTCCTTGTCCGACACCGCCTCCCTAAGTGAATCTCTGTCTCCTCCCCTAGCACCATTTTCCTGCATTTGCAAGTTGAAACTGGGAAAATGTAAAGTTCAGATCAACTATGTGGACTACATTTGCATGACCAGTTGTTCCATACTAGCATTATTTCATGTGTATGTGCAAAATATATAATGTTGAATTTAGAGCAGCAGGTTGTTGATTGTGCGATTCTGTTTTTGGTTCTCCAGAGTGAGAGGCAGCCCAAGGAGAAGAAGACCCTGCCGCCGTCGGCAACTTCATCCTAGTAGCGGTTGTGATGTAATCTTATTCTTTTTAAATATGATGTAACTCAATCTTATCTCGTGGTTCTTGAGAATCTGAAGTTATATAGGTTGTTCGCATTGTTATGTATATGTGGATATGACCCATGTGTATAAGGCCCATAAGCCCATGAGCTCTAGGGTTAATGTAGTATATATATTGTACAGTATACATCTAATGATGTGAGAAGTTGATTTGTTTCATGGTATCAGAGCATACCTCCTTCTCCGCCGCCTTCCATGCTGCCCCAGCGGCCACCGTCACCGCCTCTGCCAGCAAAGTCTGAGCCGCCGCCACTCCATCGTTGAGCACCGCCTGGTTTTTGTCTTCCGTTGCCGCCTGGTCTTCTACCGAGCCGCCGCCACTCCATCGTCAAGCCGTCGCCTGGTTTTCCACCGAGCAACCGCTTGAATTGTCTTCCTCCACGCGCTCTCACTCCTCGCCGCCGCCTTCCACCGAAGTCTCGGGTCTTCTCCGACGCCGGCCACCGGTCGCTGGCACCGCCTCTTGGGTCGGAAGGAGAGGGGAGTCGGGCGGTGTGGTTGGCGAGGGGAAGTCAGGCAGGTGGAGTGTAGAAGTCAAGGGAGGCGAGAGGAATTCGGTGGAGTTCGGCGGTCTGAGGGGAAGTTGGGCTGGCTGGTGGAGTTTATCGGACGATGCTCGGGTCGGCAGTTGGTTGAGTTCGGCGTGGAGTTCAACGGTCTGAGGGGAAGGCTAACTAGTGGAGTTTATCGGACGACGCTCGGGTCGGCAGTCGGTTGAGTTCTTTATCGTACAACGCTTGAGTTCGGCAGTCGGTGGAGTTCGACAGTCGGTGAAGTTCGGCAGTCGGCAGTCGGTGGAGTTGGTAATATGACTTTTGGTGTTTCTGCTTCTCTTGGTATGGGGGGTACTCTTCTAGCCTCAAATATCAAACTAGATGGCCAGAATTATCGTGAGTGGTCGTCATCGGTTCGCATGCTTCTTCGGTCTATTGGTCTTCTTTCATATATTACGACAGAGTCTCCGACCGAGAAGACTGATGCGAAGGAGGCTGCTCCATGGCACAGTGCTGATGATCGTGTTATGAGTATTTTATCTCATAGTGCTGGAATTTCAATCATGATGGATTTCATTGATCTTCCAAGTTCTCGCAAGATGTGGGAGTATCTTCAGCAGCGCTATGAGCAGACTAGTGCAGTGCGTCGATTTTCTCTTCTACAAACTCTTCATGATCTACGTCAGCATGAGATGTCCATTGAGGAGTACTACAGTTCTTTTACTCGTATTTCACGACAGCTGATCTCCATGGTTCGTTCTTCCTGTGTTGGATGTACTAGCTGTGTAGGTAAAGCGGGTCATGATGCACAAAATTTGATATTCACCTTTGTTATGCGCCTTCGTCCAGAGTATGAATCTATTCGAGCTCAACTACTGGGACGTGTTGTTCTTCCATCCATAGAGGAGGCCCTTGCTGCGTTGATTGCTGAGGAGACTCGACTTCGCTCTTTGTCTTTCGGATCGACATTACCTCAATCTGTTCTTTTGGCACCTCGTCAGGAAGTCTATCAACCTAGTTCACTTCCTGATGCTACATCCAACCAGACTTCTATGCTCTCACTGCAAGAAGCCTGGACATCCTGTTCAGATGTGCTATCGACTCCATCCAGAGTTGCGACCTGCATTTCACCGCCGTCGTCGTGGTGTGGTTGCTACCACTACTCATGCATCTGTTGGGGATGCTGCTTTTGTCACTCAGTTGTCAGCTTCAGGATCTTCAAACTCAAGTTCAGCATCTGTCTTCATCTGATGCCCCTCCCAGTGGTTCTGCTAGTCTTGATGTGGCCTCCTCTTCTGTGTCAGGTACTAGTCTTCCATGGGTTTTGGACTATGTAGCTTCTTTTCATATGACATCGGATAAGTCTCATCTTGCATCATGTCGACCTGTTATGGATGGTTCCTGTGTACAGACAGCTAATGGTACATCATGTTCAATCACTCATAAGGGCACTCTCTCTACTTCTCATTTTATTGTTCCTGATGTGTCATTTGTACCTCAGCTTTCCATGAACCTTATGTCTGTTGGTCAGCTTGCTGACATGCACTACCTTGTTGGGTTTGATGACTCTACTTGTTATGTGCAGGATCATCGGACAAGAGTTCTTGTTGGTACTGGCCATCACCTTAAAGATTCTCAGGGTCTCTACTTCCTTGATCGTTTGAGTCTTCCATCTTCCTCCCTTCATGCGTCTGCAGTTATTGCATCAGCCTCTGTTAGTTTTCCTCAGTGGTATCATTGGTTTGGTCATTTGTGTGGATCTTGTCTTTCTACATTAGCTCATCATGGTGTCCTAGGTCGTGTCATTGTAGACACTAGTTATGATTGTAAGGGTTGCAAGCTTGGTAAACAGTTGCAACTCCCATATCTTACCAGTACATCTCGGTCTAGTCGTCCTTTTTAGTTAGTTCATTCTGATGTTTGGGGTCCTGCTCCTTTTGCTTCCAAAGGTAGCCATATCTATTATGTTATTTTTATTGATGACTATCCTCGATATACTTGGGTTTATTTTATAAAACATCATTCCTAACTCTTGTCCATTTATCAGTCTTTTGCTCGTATGGTTAACACTTAGTTTTCCACTCATATTCAGACCTTTCGTTCTGATTCAGGAGGAGAGTAATTGTCGCATGCTTTTTGCCAATTTCTCTTCGCCGAGGGAACTCTTCCTCATCTTTCTTGTCCGAGTGCCCATACTCAGAATGGTGTTGTTGAACGTAAACATCATCATCTTATTAAGACTACTCATACTCTTTTACTTGCATCCAATGGTCCACGATATTTTTGGGCTCATACGGTTTCTACGACTGTCTATCTCATTAATATGCAGCCATCTTCTCGCCTTCAGGGAAAGTGTCCTGGAGAGCTCTTGTTTGCCACTCCCCCACGGTATGACCATCTTCGGGTTTTTTGTTGTACCTGCTATGTTCTGCTTCTGGCTCGTGAGCGCACCAAGTTAACAGCTCAGTCAGTTAAGTGTGTTTTTCTTGGATGTAGTCTTGAGCATAATGGGTATCGTTGTTATGATCCCTCTGCTCGGCGTTGATAGAAATATGAGCATTTTTTGAATTACTTTAACCCAGAAATATGGTAGATAAATCATGGAAAGAACTTTTACCATTATCATAAAGCAGGTAACCAAGAACACTATAGTTATACGAATTTCTAGAAGGACATAAACTAGCATATCTATCTCAGTGTTCAAGGCAACAACAGATAATAAAACTAACAAATCAACAAGCGTGAGATAGGCATACCCAGATCTAGTGGAAGAAGATGAAGCAGCAGGAGTTTCGACGTTCATCATGGCGTAGTAGTCGTGCAATTGATGTAGACGTACAGAGAAACGAATGAAGAGGAAGCAACGAGTAGTTGTGCGAACGCTCCCCAAAGACCTTGTTCATCCTTGCTCATGCAAACCTTCAAGGACGAGGGTTCCGGAGGCCTACTCTCCCAGTTCAACCGTACACGCGCCTCGCCGGGATGAAGATCGCCAGATGCAGCAACAAGCTCGTGGGTTCTTTCTTTAGTTTTTTCGTGGAGTGAATTAGAGAAGAACCAATTCTGTTCTTTCTAATAGCCAAAAACAAAGAGGCCAGAGAGGAAACGGTCACCCTTGATTTGCCATCAATCAGTGTTAACCGCAGCCATTACTCACTAGTAACTGAACTGTTACTACCAGCCATTTGTTAAAGCCATTAAAACGAGTTAGTGCATTTCGATTTTCGAATAGATAAAGAAAAACGCGCCCGCACCCGACGTGCACACGCACACGCACACACACTCGCACGACACAGCACGGCACGGCACGACACGGCTCGGCTGGGCGAGGCGAGGCGAGCGCGCGCGTGTGTTGGCTCTCTCCAATTCCACAAGGGGGGCTATCACGTTCCACCTTATAAAATGGTGTAACTCCCCTTCAATTCTCCATGTGAGACTAACCAGTTTTAGCACGTGCATATGAGCCTCTGAGATTTCTTAGGAATTAATTATAATTAAAAATTGGGCCTAGCCTGTATTAATTCCAACAGGTGTATGCGTATTTCTCGTGATGCTTCTTTTGTTGAGGATCATCCCTACTTTTACTCTCCTACCACTCGGTCCTCCTCTCCTGCTGAATCTCTCTCTTTTCTTTATCTTCGATCCATTGTTTCGTTTGATACACCTTTTTCTGTGGAGTCTTCTTCTCCATCTTTAGTCAGATCACTGTTTCCTCTTCACTATACTCGTCGGTCTAGGGTTTCTCCTGATACTTAGCCTTCTACTATTTCCTCATCTGATGGCATTGCTAGTCCTGATGATACTCCTGATGATTATCCTCCACCGGCACCGTAATCACGTTATGAGCTCCGTGATCGTACTACTATTGCTGCTCCTGACAGATATGGTTTTCTTTCTACTGCTGTTGTGCCTGAGCCTCACACTTATCATGAGGCTGTTGTTCATCCTGAGTGGCAGTTAGCTATGGCTGAGGAGTTGGCTGCTTTGGATCATACTCGTACATGGGATCTTGTTCCTTTACCTGCTCATGCTGTTCCTATTACTTGCAAGTGGGTTTTTAAAGTTAAGACAAAATCTGACGGTTCTGTTGAGAGGTACAAGGCTCGACTAGTTTCTCGTGGTTTTCAGCCGGCACATGGTCATGATTATGACGAGACATTTGCTTCTATTGCTCATATGGTAACGGTTCGCACTCTTGTTGCTGTGGCTACTGTTCGCTCTTAGACTATCTCTCAGATAGATGTGAAGAATGCTTTTCTTTATGGTGATTTGTAGGAGGAGGTTTATATGGTCCCACCTCAGGGTGTTGTGGCTCCTGCTAGTCATGTTTGTCGCCTTCGTCGTGCTCTTTATAGCCTCAAATAGGCTCCTCGTGCTTGGTTTGAGAGGTTCAGTTCAGTTGTGTTAGCTACTGGTTTCTCTCTGAGTAATCATGATCCTGCATTGTTTATTCATACATCTCTACGTGGTCGTACTATGCTTTTACTCTATGTTGATGACATGCTGATTACTGGAAATGACATGAAGTACATTGCTTTTGTTAAGCAACGGCTCAATGAGCAGTTTTTGATGTCAGATTTGGGTCCTCTACGTTATTTTCTGGGGATTGAGTTTACGTGCACAGCTGATGGCTACTTTTTATCTAAGCAATGCTATATTCAGGATTTCCTTGCTCGTTCTGGTCTCAATGACAGTCGGACAGCTGCTACTCCTATGGAACTTCATCTTCAGCTTCATCTTACTGATGGCACTTTGCTTCAAGACCCTTCTCATTATCATCACATTGTCGGAAGTCTTGTCTATCTTGGAGTGACACGTCCTGATATTGCTCATTCTGTTCATGTGCTCAGCCAGTTTGTCTTTGCTCCCATGTCTGTTCACTATGCTCATCTACTACGTGTGTTGCGCTATCTGCGCGGAACCGTTGATCGTTGTCTATTTTATTCTCGGTCGAATCAACTTCAGCTTCATACTTACTCTGACTCGACTTGGGCGAGTGATCCTGTTGATCGACGATCTATTTCTGGCTATTGCATATTTCTTGGGTCTTCACTTATTGCCTGGAAGTCCAAGAAACAGACTGCAGTTTCATAGTTTAGTGCTGAGGCTGACCTTCGAGCGTTGGCCACTACTACTTCAGAGATTATTTGATTTCGTTGGCTCTTAGCTGATTTTGGTGTGTCATGCAATACTCCTGCATCTCTTCTGTGTGACAACACCAGTGCTATACATATTGCTACTGATCCAGTGAATCATGAGCTCACTAAGCACATTGGTGTGGATGCATCTTTCACACGTTCTCACTGTCAACAGAAGATTATTGTTCTTCAGTATGTGCCTTCTGAGATTCAAGTCGCTGATTTATTTACCAAGGCTCAAACCTGAGAGCAACATCGTTTCTATCTCTCCAAACTCAATATTTCAGATCCTCCTGACCCATGTTGAGTTTCAAGGAGGGTGTTATGTATATGTGGATATGGCCCATGTGTATAAGGCCCATAAGCCCATGAGTTCTAGGGTTAATGTAGTATATATACTGTGTAGTATATATCTAATGATGTGAGAAGTTGATTTGTTTCATGCATCACATCCAAGGTGCTATGATAAATTCTTATTGTAACTGTGGTGATCGTTTTTTGCTGGCGAAATTCGATGCCATGGATTCATATTGCAAATTTGTCATATATTTGTTGCATGAATTTTTAGGGGTTTTAGTCAAACTTGTAGCATTTGACGAGCGTCGTATGTAGCAAGCACGAGCGCTAGCCTTGTATTGATGTTCTATATGGTTCATGCATGTTGTTCTGGTTACTCCTATTTGTTACCTTGGTGGTTAGAGTTTGTAACTTTATATCACTTTGCTTGTTCCATGTCAATATGAAATCATAGCCCAGAAGACATTTCAAAGTTCTTACAACGGCATTTGGCAACCAAGAAAGACTTATAACGCCCTAGAATCATGGCAAATATTCGCACTAGAGATTCATATTCTTCATATATGAGTGTATTTCGTGATAGTATTGCTACTTTTTTAATGGCCGCAAGAGGATAAATAGATTATATCAATATGGTACGATCGAATATTATTTTGTTACTGTTTAATTTTCTTTGGTTGGCTAATATATGCATTTCTATATTAATTTCTTTCATTACGCAGTGTTCAAAATTAATACATGCATGCACGACGAGTAAAATCTATTTTGTTTCATATGTACACTTATACGTGTCGTCATATTTACAAATTTCATGCAAAAATAAGTTTAAATACATGCTTAAAAAGATCCTTAAAACCCCAAAAGACAATTTTGATTTTTTATCCTTTATGCACAACTCAATAAGCTAACACCCTATAAAAAGTTAACTTTAAGCTATACAAAAAAAAACTAAACCTATACAAACAGGGCTTTGTAGAGTTCGCCACTCCTGCCCGGGCCTTTTCCGCTATGGACGCTCTGCAAGGTGAATATAACATCATTTAAATATATCATTGTCTGCCTAAGTTGTGTCTCTTGCATTCTACTAAGTACTTACGTTGCCAATTCGTGTTGACTTGTTTTCGCATCTTTAACATCATTTAAATATATAATTTCTGCCTAAGCTGTGTCTCCTACATTCTACTAAGTATTTATGTTGCCAATTCTTGTTGACTTGTTTTCGCATCTTTAACATCATTTAAATATATAATTTCTCCCTAAGCTGTGTCTCCTGCATTCTACTAAGTATTTATGTTGCCAATTCTTGTTGACTTGTTTTCGTATCTTTAACATCATTTAAATATATAATTTCGTGTCTCTTACATTCTACTAAGTACTTATATATATATGTTGCCAATTCTTGTTGACTTGTTTTCGCATCTGTAACATCATTTATGTATATAATTTCTGCCTAAGCTGTGTCTCTCATATTTTACTCCCGCTCGGCCAAGCCATCAGGCCTGCGCGTACAAGGCCCAGCACGCGGAGCGACTGACTCCCCCTCCTTCTCACGCGACGCGCGGCAACGCATCGCCAGCTTCCCCTTCCTCCGCGCCTTCCAACCCTCCCGCGGGGAGCCCGGACTACTACTTTGGTTCGTGCCCCTGCACTGCACCCCGCTTCCCTCCAGATTATAGTTCTATTTCGTTCGGTGGCTATTTGATGGTGAACCTTAAGATATGATCCTAGGAGATGTAGAGCCTGTCGTGGATATCTTTGAAATTGTTAGACCATGTGGCTAGGTCTAATATAATTTAATTGATGAATAATTGACAATGTTATTTACTGATATTATTTGAGACGTGTCGTGGTGTGTGTACTTATGTCGGTCAAGTTGGGAAAAACTTGTGCCGGAAAAATATATTGTTTTGGTCTTTGCATGTGCAGGGTAACTCGGAGGCGATCGTGGTCTATGACGGTGACCGGGAGATGGCTTGTTGTGAAGTCATGGTCCAGAGGGTCGAGGGTGCTGGAGGAGGCGGTTGAGTTCGAGTTGGAGCGCATGAAGACTAAAGATGGATGATACGTGTTAGAGCTATAGAGGTGCAGTCTGGAGGCTACGGCATGTGATAATTTTGGAGTATCCAAAGTTGAAAAGATGTAGAGAAATTCTACATCTGATATTTTTGGCAAGAATAAATCTCGGCAGCTGGTGATTTCGGAAGGCATTAGGTGCATGCCAAGGTGGTAGGGTCCTGGTCCAATACTAGTCCGAGTCTGAGCCGTGAGATCAATGCGTGTGTGATTAGGAAACCTGATTAAGGGCTGGAGACCAAGCATTGGCTCAGGGAGTATAAAAGGGTCCGGCTGTCTAGGGTAGCCGTAGGGGTTTTGGGACGTAGGCGATTAGAGTTGCGGCCGGAAAGATGCAAGCTGGCGGTAGCACACAGGGCAGGGGTGTCCACGTCGTTGTGATTGGCTGGAGAAGCTGATTCGGCAGAAGGGCTGCTGGCTGACCCTAAAAAAAAGGGAGGTGAAGTTTTTTTATATGTGTTAATGTGAGGTGACATTGAATAGATCTGTTGTTTTTTTTTGCTCTTGCGTGAGAATTGCTTTATGAGGTGACATGCATACTTGATAGTTAATGTAGTATAGGCTTTTGAATAGCCATGTTTTCTGATGAGATAATTTGTTGATTAATGCCATATACTAGTGCTGATTGATGCCATATACTAGCGATTGTTAATCACATTTTCGGTGCTGGCCGGTTTGGTGAGAAGCTATTGGGTTTTGTCGCCGTGAATTTTGGACTAGAGAAAGAAATATTTTTCCTTGGTGCTACAGTAACTCATACTTCTGCTACAGTATTCGATTCTCTGGTTGCTACAGTACCAACGTTAATTCACTACTATACCCAAACAGTACATTGTCGCAGTTTGCGTGAAACAGACCGATTGTACGCTTTCGATTTCCAATCATATTATAGTTTGAGGTTTGCTACAGTACTAGAATATATATATATATATATATATATATATATTGTTGTCTTTCGTCTTTGTGTTCTTATCGTGTTGACAGGTTGAAAAATCAGAAGACAGTAGATTTGAATAACAAAAATACTTTCACAATCATTCACCCCTCTCGATTGTCATTAACGATCCTACAAGTGGTATCAGAGCAGGTTTATTTTTCTAATTGATCTTAACCGGTGATTAGAAAACATGTCGACGGATAGGTATTCCACAAAACCTTGTGTTTTCGATGGTGTTGATTTTCAGTATTGGAAAGCGAAGATGGAGGCATATATTCAAGCTCAAGGCTTTGCAATATGGGAGAAGGTCTACAAGCCTTATCAAGTGCCCGAGAACGATGTTGTGTCAGCAGCAAATATAGCACAAGTGGAGGCAAATAGCAAGACAAGAAACTTGATAATTCAAGGACTAGGAAGGAGTGATTTTGATCGTGTTGTGCATCTTAAATCCGCATATGAGGTATGGAAAGCATTATGTGATTATCATGAGGGTTCATTTACTATTAAAGAGGTACGTCAAGATATGTACAAAAAGGATTACATGCGTTTTGAGATGAAACCTGGTGAATCAATAGATGATTTCTTTGCTCGCTTTAATAAAATTCGTAGTAACCTACGTGCTGTTAATGTTACTTATACTGATGCTGAAAATGCACGTCAATTACTTGGAGCATTAGATATGTCTATATGGGAGATGAAGGTTACATCCATTAGAGAATCTACTGTCATGAGTACACTTACATTAGATGTACTTTATTCTAAGTTGAAAACTCATGAATTAGATATTTTTGCTAGAAAAAATAATGGTGATAAATCAATTGCTTTAGCTTCACAATCTAGCAAGTCTAATGGTGATAATTCTTCCACTAGCTATGCTTTGTCTTCTTTGTCTTCACTAACTGATGAACAGCTAGAGCAACTCCCGGAAGATGATTTGTCACTCCTCTCTACACGCTTCACAAGAGCTTTGAAGAATGTGAGATCAAGAAAGAGAGGAAATTTTGGTCCTCAAAGGTGTTATGAGTGTGGTGATCTCAATCATATTCGTTCCAAATGTCCGAAGTTTCTAGCAAGATTTGCAAGGGAAGAAAATGAGAAGGAAGAAGAGATGGAGAAAGGAAAAAGGAAGAATAAAAAGAAGAGCTATATGAATCGCAAGGTGGTGCATCGTGTTCTTTCGGCTCTTGAGCAAATTAATTTGAGTGATGTGGACACGGACAGCGAGATGATGTTCCCAAAGGTAAGAAAGAGTTAATTGGGTTGTGTTTAATGGCAAGTAGCAAAGCTCCACCGACAATGATGATCTTGACAGCGATAACACAATGAGGTAGAACCTTCTTATGATGATTTAGCTAACGCTATTGCTAAACTTGGTACTGTGCTAGAAAAGAAAGATAAAAAGATTAAGAAGTACGATACTTTGATTGAATCTCTAAATTCTGAAATTGAAAGACTTAGAGTTTTAATTCCTGATGATGGATCTTGTGAGTTTTGTCAAATTTTACATTCTGAGTTAGAGAATGCTAGGTCACTTAATGCCTTAAACATGGATCAACTTAGAGATGTAACTGCTAAATTTAATGAATTAAGATTAACACATGACTCTTGTAATGAAAAATTGAAATGTGCTAATGATGAAATTGGAAAGCTCAAGTTTAGTTTTTCTTCATGTTTAGAGTCAAGTACTTCAAATGCTAAATCTAAAACTTGCTCTAATTGTGAATTGCTAAAAGCTAGACTTAACTCATCTCAAGAAACAATTCAACAGATGCTTTATCATGAGATATCCTCTTGCTCTAATTGTTCTAAGCTTAACACTGAAATAGAAGCTTTGACTAGACAACTTAATGATTTTACTCAAAAAGAAAGATTAGCTCAGTCTAGTGCTCCTAAGAATCTTGTGAATGAACTTGTTAAATGCACAACTTGTCCCACTATGGCTAAAGAAAATGAGTACCTTAAGGACACTTTGGAGAGATTTTCTTTTGGCAAGAAAAATTTAAATATGATTCTAGACAAGTCAAAAACAAGTGTGAAAAATCGTGGTCTAGGATTTAATTCTATTGAGCATGCTAAGAATAATCCTCCTAAGATTGTTAAGCTTCTTGAACCCGAAAAAATTGAAGTAACATCTGAACCAAAATAAATTGCTTTTAAGTCTGTTGGTATTATGTCTTCTACTAATCAAGTGAATGCAAATGCTGCTTCCACTTCTTAGGTTAAACATAAAGTTAAGTACATTTGTAGTCATTGTGGTAAAGATAGACATCTTGTGCAATTTTGCTTTAGACTAGCCAAACAACAAATGAAATAAAAGGCTAAGGCTTGGTCTAATTTGAGGAATGCACATTCTTTTGTGACTAGAAACATGAGTAATGCTAAATCTGATTTTTTACATAAGAATACTCATGTTGCGCCTACTTGTCGTGTGTCTCAGTACTGGATTTCTAAATGTTTTATTTCTAACTCCAGTGCTGAGGCCTCGACATCTTCTGTCTCTATGTAGGCTTCTCGCGCGAGGAAGGAGAACATATGGTTAGTGGACTCCGGATGCTCACGCCACATGTCCGGTGATAAAAGTTGCTTCTCCTCTCTTTCGCATACATCTAGAGCTGAAAGTGTTACTTTTGGAGATGCTACATCTACATCTATTTTGGCCAAAGGTACAGTGAAGGTAAATAAAAAGTTTATGTTTAAAGATGTGACACTTGTTGAGAACTTGAAATTCAACTTGCTTTCGGTCTCACAAATGATTGATGAAGATCTTGAAGTATGTTTGAAGAAATGTGAATGTAAAGTGTTAGATGCTTCAGGTGATCTAGTTTTTAAAATTTCAAGATTTGGAAGAGTTTTTAAAGCTGATTTTGATGTTTCACATGATGCTAAGTTTAGGTGTCTAGTTGCCAATATTTCTAAAGATTTATTCTTTTGGCATCGTAGACTTGGACATGTTGGTTTTCATCATCTCTTGCGTGTTAGTGGTATGGATCTTATACGTGGTTTGCCTAAACTTAAAAATGAAAGCAATATAGTATGTTCTTCTTGTAGATATGGTAAGATGTGTGCAGGTTCACATCCTCCGCTTACTATGGTCATGACAAATGCACCGGGACAGCTCCTACACCTTGACACAGTTGGACCATCGAGAGTTCAGTCGTTTGGTGGTAATTGGTATGTACTAGTGATTGTTGATGATTTCTCTAGATATTCTTGGGTTTACTTTATGGCATCTAAAGATGAGGATTTTAGTCATTTTAGAAGTCTTGTTCTTAGATTATCTATCGACCTCCCAGGATCTCTTAGAGCTATTAGAAGTGATAATGGAACTGAATTTAGAAATTCTTTTTTGATCATTTTTGTGCTGAAAAAGGAATTGATCATCAATTTTCATCACCGTCTGTTCCACAACAAAACGATGTAGTTGAAAAGAAAAATAGAACTTTGGTTGAGATGGCTAGAACAATGCTAGATGAATATAAAACTCTAAGGAAATTTTGGGCTGAAGCTATATCTACTGCATGCTATATTTCAAACCGTGTGTTCTTGAGATCTAAACTTGGTAAAACTTCATACGAGCTTCGGTTTGGGCATAGGCTTAGTGTATCTCATTTTAGAGTTTTTGGGTGCAAATGTTTTGTGTTAAAATCTGAAAACTTAGATAAATTTAAAGCTAGATCAACTGATGGTATTTTTCTTGGATACCTTGCTCGTTCACGTGGCTTTCGTGTGCTTGTTTAGATTGTAGCTATTTCGAGAATCAGACAAGGTGTTTGGATCGCTTAAAAGAATATCTATATCAGAACAACTAGTTGATTCTTTATCCGTATTTTCCTGGTAAAGGTTCAAGGCTATCCTAGTAAAACCAGTAGTTTTAGTCTGGAAATATCCAAGATTTTGTCGATTGTTTAGCTTGTAGCCTTGTTAAGCGTTAGATTTCTGTAGCCTAGCTTTCATGTATGTTAAAATTAAAATTATAGCACAGAAGTGTCAATTCCGCACAAGATCATTTTCTTTTTCTTTTTCTTTTTCTTTTTTTTGAGATTTCAATTTCTTTTGGTGGGCAAAAGGTTTCAACTTCTATTCTAAAGAAGTTTAGTTTGATGACCAAAGAGTTTACATATCCTGATATTTAAAACCAGAGAGAAAAATGAAGGGGTCCATTTCGTAAAAAAGTTTCGATACTGTTTACATGGATCTAGTTTGTTTGGCTTCGGGTTTCCATGCCGCTACGTTGTTTGGCGCCATTTCTGTATGCATCTATTGAAAGTGCAATAAAGTTGAATCATGTGTTCTTTTGGTATCATTTTTATTGAGCTTACGATGGTTAATTCGGAGTTGCTACGTTTGGACTCAATAAGTATTATATACTACAATTCTATTTAGATAAACAATGTGTGACTAATTCCACCATACAATTTTACATAGATCACATGAGCCGTACTACAAATAGACCGTAGTATTACAACTAGCTAGTAGTTGGTACCGTCATTTTGATTGAAAATACGGAAATATCGTATGGCATGCATGATTACCGCGTGTTCTTGCGATTGCGTGACATATGGAGCCAAAGCGTCGACAGGGTAGTGATTGCAAGCCTGTGGCCAAAGAGGTTCGATTTTCTGCATGCCCAGAGAAGCCTTAGCCGGGACGCATTTGCGTACCACCGCCACCACGATCGTGATGTTCTTATCGGTTATTGTTGACGATCAAATCGCCGATCTTATGAATATATAAATGAAAAGAGGAAAATGACGCGTATCTTCTAGAAAGTAGTGAGACTGCTCTTTATTGCTTTGAACTGGCTATTAAAAAGGGTGTATAGAATTTAGACTAAAGACTAATTCGGGAGTACAAGACTCTCGAGGGTGTCGCCCAAATGGTCTTCAATGTTCCAGCCTCTCTATCTTCAGTCTGCATTCCTCCTTATATAGTTGATGAATGGTTGACAGTTGTCTCGGTAGGAGGCGCCTGTTCGGGAAGCAACGCGTCTGGTCGAAGAGAGATGTCTGTTGGTAATGTATCAACTGTCGTGCGGTTATATGATCATGAGTCATGTAACCGTACTTCAGTATCGTAACGTCGCGTGGTATGGAATATATAGCACATGTTCCGTTCGTCACACGGTAAAGCATATGTCTTGTCGTAGATCCAGACATCAGTTCAAAGCCTTGTGAGCATTTGACTGGTCTGAGACTTAGTTTGGAACCATATCCGACCAGATTGAGTACTATGTAACCTCTGAAATTCTTACGACCAGTGAGTTCGTTAGTTTTAAGATTTACGACTATGAAGACATATGGTCTCTATATTCTAAATAATAAATAGAGATTTTAATCCTCGTCAATTATATATATCCGGAAAATGGACTGATGCTTGGACCTGGATTTTCTTGGACTGCAAATTGCTGGTCGAATTTTCTGAATTCTGATCGAGCCGTGTGAGTGTGACATGAGCTGTGAAGTGATGAAGCCTGAGAGGATGACCGACCACTATACTAAATCAGCTCATGTATCCTATAATTTTTTTAGAAAAATTTGAACAGCAACATTGTAATGATGTACAAATTTAAAAAATAACATCTAATGTAAAGATGATAAGTAGACTATAGAGTTATATATTATTAACACACCAAATGTTATTTTTAACTCGTCAAGGTGTTATAGTGCTAATGAGCAAATTTTCCCTTTGTTAATAGTAACAAAATGTATTCATGTCGCACTGTTCCCTCACTTTTTCGATCGGTTTATTATATGTACCAGGCTGCTTACTTCATAAACAGAAAACACAGCATAGCACGTAAACTTTCTGTTGAGCATATTAAAGGCAAATTAAAAGAGATTAGGCGCAGTACAAGCTACAGGTTTGAAGCAAACCTTCCCTCGCCTCCAAACTCTACAAGAAAAGTAAAAGGCAACACACACAAAAGATGAAAAGAAAAGAGGAGTAAGACGAGTGTTTGCTTAAATAGCACTGTTTATATGCGAAATAGCAAGTCTAGTATTCTTCGAAGATCAAAGCTCAAAATAGCACTATAAACTCGTCAGGAGACGACGTGTGTCATCGTCCGCGCCTCAGGCGCACGGACCCCTCATCCCCTCCCCTGGGCCTCATCTGTGTGCCTAGGGAGGGGGAGGGAACTTCTCTCATCCGCGCGCTAGACAAAGGGACTTCCCTAACTGTTTATTAATTACGATTAAATTGATTATGATTAAATAATTATAACTAACTAGCTAGGACTAATTAATTATGATTAACTAATTACGATTAATTAATTATAAATAATTAGTTATAACTAAATTAATTATGATTAATTAATCATGACTAAATTGGTCATGACTAAATTAATTTTGACTAATTAGTTACAGACAGTTAATTACAACAGGTGCAGTAATTAAATAGTCATAATTAATGAGTAGTAATTAGTTAGCTGAAATTAATTTAGTTATAATTAATTAGTCTTAATTAATTTAGCCATAATTAATTAGTCATAGTTAGCTAGTTAGTCTTAATTATTTAGTTATAATTATTTAGTCATAATTAGCTAGTTAGTCTTAATTTTTTTATTTTTGCTTAACTAACATTGTATGCACGTGAAATATCGGGAGATCAAAGTCTAAAATGATACTGTAGAGTTGCTGCTAGATGATATTTAGTCGTACGAAGGGGACGAGGGTCCGTGCACTTGAGACGCGAACGCGAATACATACCGTCTATCAGCAAATCTACAGTATCATTATAAACTTTGATCTCCCGATATTTCGCGTGCATACAATGTTAGTTAAGCAAATAAAAAAAAACACCAAGACTAGGTGGTCTTCAAATTAACGTGGACCAGACAGCAAAGACAGGATGGTAGCTGCAGCCGTCCTTGTGTGCAGCGATCTTTCTCTCCAAAAGCAGGACACGCGCACAAACCCCCATCACTAGCAGGCACTATAGTAGACGCCAGCACAATTCAACCTCAAAAGCACTGCATGCTATGCCATGTTGGCGACTTGGCGTTGCCCTGCCCTGCCCTGTCCTGTCCTTGCACGCCACACCACAGCCTACCTAGCTAGCTGCTAGATACATATTCTTTGCTTCGCACAGTTCACACATCATATATCAATTAATAATCGAGAAGCAAGAAGCATCGGCAGATAAAAATGATAGCGAGAGAAATCGCTGTTGTATTGATCAATGAATCGACCGTATAGTCTACCTTCCGTATCGTAACCGACTCATAGAAGCAATGTCCGGCAAGATAGGAAAGAGATCAACCGAATCAGTAATATCCAACAATAGCATGTACGTACATAGAAACAGTAGCATGCACGACACATCTAATTAAGGATAAAGATCTAGCGAATAATATTAGTCTAACACCCCCCGCAGTCGGAGCGTGACTAGCCACAAGGAAGAACGTTCAGACTGGACCGGAACTCAGTGAAGACTGAAGACGGCAGCCCCTTGGTGAAGATATCAGCATACTGGGAGGAGGTGGGAACATGCAATACTCGAACCGCGCCGGCTGCGACGCGTTCTCGGACAAAGTGAAGATCAATCTCGATGTGTTTGGTACGTTGATGCTGCACCGGGTTCGTCGAGAGATACACTGCACTGATATTATCACAAAAAACAATAGTGGCGCGCTGGAGAGGAATATGCAGCTCCTGAAGGAGCTGTCGTAACCAAGTCGTTTCGGCAACAGCATTGGCGACAGCACGGTACTCTGCCTCAGCACTGGAACGAGACACGGTGGGTTGCCGCTTTGAAGACCAGGAGATGAGATTATCACCGAGAAAAACTGCGTACCCAGAGGTAGAGCGGCGAGTGTCAGGACAACCAGCCCAATCTGCATCAGAGTAAGCAATCAAAGTGGAGATATCCGTGCGACGAAGCTGTAAGCCATGAGCCAATGTCCCGTGCAGATAGCGGAGAAGACGCTTGATCAAAGCGTAGTGGGGCTCCCGCGGGTCATGCATGTGAAGGCATATCTGCTGAACAGCATACGAGATGTCTGGCCGAGTGAAAGTAAGATACTGTAAGGCACCAGCTAGCCCGCGATAGTGAGTTGGATCATCAACAGGGGATCCCTCGGTGCCAGATACCTTGCTACATGTGTCAACGGGGGTGGAGCATGGTTTGCAGTCGGTCATGCCTGCACGCTCAAGAATCTCAAGTATGTACTGACGCTGAGAGAGGTGAAAACCGCCATCCTGACGAGTGACGGTAAGGCCCAAAAAATGGTGCAAAGGACCAAGATCCTTCATAGAAAATTCCTGCTGAAGTGCTGCAATAACACGCTGGAGAAGTGGCACTGAGGAGGCCGTCAGAATAATATCATCAACATAGAGAAGCAAGTATACTGTGTCGCTGCCATGCTGGTAGACGAACAGCGAAGGGTCGGATTTAGCACTCACAAAACCCAGAGAGAGAATATGAGTGGCAAAACGACTGTACCAGGCGCGCGGAGCTTGCTTCAAACCGTAGAGCGACTTGTTCAGGCGACAGACATAATCAGGGCGAGAGCTATCAAAAAATCCAGCAGGCTGCACACAATAAACTGTCTCATCAAGAGTGCCATGCAAAAAAGCATTCTTCACATCAAGCTGATGAACGGGCCAGTCATGGGAAAGAGCAACTGTGAGCACTGTGCGAATAGTGGCAGGCTTAACCACTGGACTGAAGGTTTCATCAAAATCAATCCCAGGGCGTTGAGTAAAACCGCGGAGAACCCAACGAGCCTTATACCGCTCAAGTGAACCATCGGAACGGAACTTGTGGCGAAAGACCCATTTTCCAGTGACGATGTTGGCGCCAGAGGGACGAGGAACCAATTCCCAAGTGTCATTGGCAAGCAGTGCAGAGAACTCCTCAGACATAGCTGCCCTCCAATGCGGATCCGCCAAGGCCCCACGATAGGACTTCGGCACCGGAGACAGAGCAGCAGTGTGGAGATCAAACGGCACCTTCGGTTGATGGAATCCACGCTTGCCACGTGTGACCATGACGTGCTCGTTGACCTCAGGTGGAATGAGCACGACATTGGGGGGCAAAGGGCGCTCGGCGGACATACCCATGCTGGCCGCGTCATGGCCAGGAGAGGAGGCCGCGGTGGGGGCCTCGCAGGCCGCGCCCGGAGTGCTGCGGTCCGCTCCAAGCCTGGGAGCCGCGCAGGTCGCGTCATTCTCGGAGGGGGAAGCGCCTGCGTCAGATGAGGAGGCACCGCTTGCAACAACCTGTGGCGATGCGCCAACAGGGGCAGCGGTGCGTGATGCAGCATCCCGAGCAACCGGAGTACCTGAAACACAAGAAGGTCCAATAGGGATAACTGGTGCGACATCAAACTCTGATAAGAAATCAAAGGCGGATGAAGGGGGGGTTGAAACCTCGGAGAAAGGGAAGGAGGTTTCATCGAAGGTCACATGGCGCGAGATGATGATCCTATTAGTGGAGAGATCAAGGCAGCGATACCCCTTGTGCGCAGAAGGATATCCAAGAAAGACACAGGCAATGGAACGAGGAGCCAACTTGTGGTCCGCAGTCGCGGAGAGGTTGGGGTAACAACGGCAACCAAAAACACGAAGGTGGTTATAGGAGGGATGGGTCCCGTGGAGCGCATAGAAGGGCGTGGCAAAGGTTAATGTCTTAGTGGGATGGCGGTTAAGGAGGTATGTGGCTGTGTGGAGCGCCTCAACCCAGTAGGATGGGGGCATGCTAGCCTGGAAGAGGAGTGAACGAATGATGTTGTTTGTGGTGCGGATGATGCGCTCGGCCTTGCCATTTTGTGGCGAGGTGTGAGGGCATGACATGCGAAGGGTGGCGCCATGGGTGAGAAGAAGCGTGCGAGTGGAGGAGTTATCAAACTCACCACCATTGTCGCACTGAACACTCTTAATCGAGGTGCCAAACTGAGTGGAGACAAAGCTGAAAAATTGAGCGAGGGTGGGAAAGGTGTCAGACTTGAGACGTAAAGGAAAAGTCCAAAGATAATGGGAGCAATCATCAAGAATAACTAAATAATATTTGTAACCCGAAATACTAAGAACAGGGGAGGTCCAAAGGTCACAGTGTATTAAATCAAAGTTATTGACTGCTCGTGAACTAGAGGGACTGAAGGGGAGGCGCACATGGCGACTCAACTGGCAAGCATGACATAGATGTTCAGACTCGCTCTTATTGCAAGAAATAGCAGACGATGATACTAAACGAGATAACGCCTCATGACCGAGATGTCCAAGACGCCGATGCCAAAGATTGGGGGTGGAGCTGGCTGCAAGCGCTAGGGGCCGAAAAGCTGACGACAGGAGCGGGTAAAGCGAGCCGGAACTATTGCACCTGACGATCACGCTCCGGGTTCTGAGGTCCTTCACAGAAAAACCATAAGGGTCAAATTCAACTGAACATCTGTTGTCAATGGTGAATTGACGAACGGAAATAAGATTTTTAACAAGTTGTGGGGAGACAAGAACATTATTTAAGTGAAGGGAACCATGAGCTGTGGGAAAGGTCATAAAACCGGTGCTAGTGACGGGTAAAAGAGAGCCATCACCGACAACAATGTTGGATGGAGTAGAAAAAGAAGGGGGTTGGGAAGCACAAAGAGTACCGGAGTTTGATGTCATGTGAGATTCAGCACCAGTATCCATATACCATTCAGTGGTCGGCGGCGGTTGCAGCGTCATTGTGTTAAAAGATGAAGCCAGGGCGTTCGGATCCCACGAGAGGCCACCAGGGTGGCTGACCCAACCGGGAGGGTTAGGTGGGCAATGAACCCGTGAAGGGCGCGGATATGGCCTGTGAAGCGGCGCCCAAGGCGGCCCAGAAGCGGCGCCGATGAAGGTGGCTCAGAAGCGGCGCGGCCAAGCGACACCGAGCGTGGTGTCGAGCCTGCGTAGAAGGCTTGCGTCGGCGTGGTCTGGTCTTGCGCTGGGCCCAGATGCCGGAAGGTACCATAGCGTGTCGCCACCCGGCGGTCCGCATGGGTCGCGAGGGGAGCCGGCCCAAAGCGCCGCCACGGCGTCGGACCAGAGCGCCGCCGCCGCCGTTCTTCTTGCCGCCACGTCGAGTCTGTTTGCGGGAGTTGGTGGTGTCGGCGGCGCGGTTGAACGGCGGTGGGGCGGAGGCGCGGGGGGCGGAGGCGGTGAAGGCCTGAGCCGGGTTTGCTTGCTTGGACTCCATGGTGATCTCGGCAAGGCGAAGATCGGAACGCACCTCAATGAAGGTCGGGAACGGCCGTTGGCGTTGGATCAGTGCCCCCATGTAAGCGAAGCGATCGTTGAGGCCACGAAGAACGTTGAGGACGAGCGTGCGATCACGGACGGGCTCGCCAAGGTCAGCAAGTTGGTCAGCCATGGCTTTGAGACGGCGGCAGTAGTCGGAGATCGACAAGCTGCCCTGGACGAACGTGCGAAACTCGGCGTCCAGGAGGAGTGCGCGGGTCTCCTTGTTCCCGATAAACTGTTGTTCCAGGCCCAGCCAGACGAGGCGAGCTGTGGGTGGGCCGTCCTCACGATTCATCACCACCTCGAGAAGCTCAGGGGTGATCGTTCCATAGAGCCACGAGAGGACGGTGCAATCCAAGCGCTTCCACGAGACATCATCGGAGCGATCGTCGTCGGCGAGTACGTGGTCGGCAAGCGCGTATCGCTCGAGGGTGTTGAGGAAGAGACCACGCCAGCGGTTGAAGTGGGGCGACGTGAGGTCGAGGACGAGGGGCACGAGGGCCTTGATGTTGAGAATCGCCGCCGCCTGGGAGTGGAGGGCGGCGGTGGCTGCGGCGACCTCACCGGCGGTCACCAGGGCGCGGGCATCGGCATCGCGACGTTCTTGCTCGAGGCGCATGGTCTCAGCGCCGGCCTCGATGCGTCGCGGCCTCGAGCGCACGGCTTCTTAGCGAGCGCCTCGCGGCGCTTTTCGGCGTGAAGGCGGCGACGCTACGCCTGTGGCGAGAGCGGTCGACGGCGTCGGCCATGGGCGTCGGCGCGGTGTGGCGGTGCAGCTAGTTTGTGCGGAAGCGGTGGGTAGGATCGAACCCTACTGATACCATGATAGCGAGAGAAATCGCTGTTGTATTGATCAATGAATCGACCGTATACATATATAGACGAGTCTACCTTCCGTATCGTAACCGACTCATAGAAGC
The DNA here is from genome assembly GCA_036346395.1 of Hsuehochloa calcarea. Lineage (NCBI taxonomy): Eukaryota > Viridiplantae > Streptophyta > Magnoliopsida > Poales > Poaceae > Hsuehochloa > Hsuehochloa calcarea. Next base: position 19,325,020 of record CM070609.1, on the reverse strand, counting down.
AATGTCCGGCAAGATAGGAAAGAGACCAACCGAATCAGTAATATCCAACAATAGCATGTACGTACATAGAAACAGTAGCATGCACGACACATCTAATTAAGGATAAAGATCTAGCGAATAATATTAGTCTAATTAATTATGATTAACTAATTACGATTAATTAATTATAAATAATTAGTTATAACTAAATTAATTATGATTAATTAATCATGACTAAATTGGTCATGACTAAATTAATTTTGACTAATTAGTTACAGACAGTTAATTACAACAGGTGCAGTAATTAAATAGTCATAATTAATGAGTAGTAATTAGTTAGCTGAAATTAATTTAGTTATAATTAATTAGTCTTAATTAATTTAGCCATAATTAATTAGTCATAGTTAGCTAGTTAGTCTTAATTATTTAGTTATAATTATTTAGTCATAATTAGCTAGTTAGTCTTAATTTTTTATTTTTGCTTAACTAACATTGTATGCACGCGAAGTATCGGGAGATCAAAGTCTAAAATGATACTGTAGATTTGCTGTTAGACGATATTTAGTTGTACGAAGGGAACGAGGGTCCGTGCACTTAAGACGCGAACGCATACCGTCTATCAGTAAATCTACAGTATTATTGTAGTCTTTGATCTCCCGATACTTCGCGTGCATACAATGTTAGTTAAGCAAATAAAAAAAACACCAAGACTAGGTGGCCTTCAAATTAACGTGGACCAGACAGCAAAGACAGGATGGTAGCTGCAGCCGTCCTTGTGTGCAGCGATCTTTCTCTCCAAAAGCAGGACACGCGCACAAACCCCCATCACTAGCAGGCACTATAGTAGACGCCAGCACAATTCAACCTCAAAAGCACTGCATGCTATGCCATGTTGGCGACTTGGCGTTGCCCTGCCCTGCCCTGTCCTGTCCTTGCACGCCACACCACAGCCTACCTAGCTAGCTGCTAGATACATATTCTTTGCTTCGCACAGTTCACACATCATATATCAATTAATAATCGAGAAGCAAGAAGCATCGGCAGATAAAAAGAGGTGAGAGGTGATCAAGAAAAGGAACGAGAAGGGTAAGGTTTTGATTGATTCAGAGAAGGAGGGAGGCGAGGTAGCTCAGCTAGCTGCAAAGGGTGGGAACTAGGGAGGATGGCGGCGAGATGGGAGGAGGAGGCGGCGCCGGCGGCTGGGTGGGAGGGGGAGAAGGAGGCGGAGATCGACTACGTGTTCAAGGTGGTGGTGGTGGGCGACGCGGCGGTGGGGAAGACGCAGCTGCTGGTGCGATTCACCAAGGCCGAGTTCTTCCTCGACTCCAAGTCCACCATCGGCGTCGAGTTCCAGACGCGCACGCTCACGCTCCACCGCAAGCGCGTCAAGGCGCAGATCTGGGACACCGCCGGCCAGGAGAGGTACGTGCGTGCGTACGTCCACTTCGTTCAATTCAATTTCAACCCCGTTCGATCATTTCCGGCGCACCACTTCCTGCACCGTACACACAATTCTGTTCTGATGAATGATCACGGCATAAATTTGCGGTCGTTTTCGTTAGGACATTACATATATGCGTGATACCAGCTATTTATATATAGATGCTTGCGTGTAGCCTGTACTGTATTGGTGTGAATGTTTTGTTAATGTGAACGAAGCCTTGCCTTCTGTTTAATGTTATCTTCAAGTTATTCCACCTGATTTGGCTGTTTTCCCACGTGATTGGTATCATGGAGGAAAATCCCGGTCGGTTACCATCGGTTACTGTAACCGGCCTTACCGGTCGGGTTCGGTAACGGAAAACCAGTCGGTTTTTCCCGGTTTAGTAAATTCAAATTCTAGTTTTTAAATTTTGGCTAGTTTTTAAGTAAATTCAAATGAATTTCATCCGGTTTTTTTTTCGGTAAATTTGGTAACTGGCCGGTTACCGTTACCGGCCAGTCACCGGTAAACTAGGCGGTTCTGAGTTTTTTATCCTTGATTGGTATATACCGCCAAGTACGTTTAAAATAAAGAGTTCTTGCTTCCGAAGGAGGGGATGATGATGTCAGTCGATCGACTTCATTTTCCTTGTATTTAAGTTGATCACCGATTGGATGAGTACCAAGACTCCTGAAAGAAATTAAATTGCAAGAAGATGCGAAGATAAGAGAGTTTTTTTTTTTTGCTAAAATGTTTCCGTTGACTGGCTGTAATAACAAATCTACGCTTCCGGACATCACTCAGCGGAGGACTGTGCCCCAAGGACACGGATTAGGTAGGTCTAACTCTAGTGATCTGGAGTACACAGCCTCCGGCCTTCGGGGCATGGACGAGCGAGGTTCAACCTATGGGGACCTGATTTGGCGACGTGTCGAGTAATGGCTGCTCTGCGATGCTATTTTTGCTATTGACTTTAGAGTATTTTTTTTCTTCAAAAAACTAAAAGATAAGAATGCTTGCCTCAAAAAAGAAAGGATAACGACGCAGAATGGTAGGCAGTTTTCATGAAGCCACGTGAAAGCTATACCCATGTCGACAATGCGACGATTGGATGCTATTGCTAAAGACAATTCGTCGGAGTCAGACCACCCAAGCATGACAACCACTGAAAGTGTTCCCTGAAAGGAACACCTTTTCCTTTGTAGGAAAAGAACTAAAAAACCATCACATAGTGGGGGCAATCTTACATGCTCAATTTGCTCAATTCGCATTTGGATTAGCCGGTTGTGATAAAGACTCGTTCTCCCACACTTTCTTTGTATTAAGGTAGAAATAGGGCTATATACTGGGCATGTGAGTTCGTAACCTTGTGAGTCTATCATTACACCCTAAAAGAGTTCCTCGTTGGCGCCTAGCGACAACTCATTGTGAATGCGGGGTTTTAGAATTATACAAAATAGCTTCTACACGATTGGTGTGAAATTCGTGTTCCAAATGCGGAAGGCCAAAAGATTTCTTCACAATTTTGAACACTTTTTAAAAAAATCAAGTGGAACCATGCTTAGTTTAATTGGCATTTGGACTGCGTGTGTGTGCAGGTACCGGGCGGTGACGAGCGCGTACTACCGCGGCGCGCTGGGTGCCATGGTGGTGTACGAAGTGACCCGCCGCCGGACGTTCGAGCACGTGGCCCGGTGGGTGGAGGAGCTACGCGCGCACGCCGACGGCTCCACCGTCGTGGCGCTCATCGGGAACAAGGCCGACATGCCGGCGCACCGCCGCGAGGTGCCCGCCGACGAGGCCGCGCGCTTCGCGGAGGAGCAGGGGCTCTTCTTCTCCGAGGCATCCGCGCTCACGGGGGACAACGTGGAGCGCGCGTTCCTCACGCTCCTCGAGGAGATCTTTGCCGTCGTCTCACGCAGGGCGCTCGAGCTCGACGAGGCACGGCGGGTGCGCAACGGCGGCGGCAATGGTGGCGACGGAGGTGAGGTGCTGTCGCTGAAGGGGACCAAGGTGGACGTGGGCTCCATCATGGAGACTAGCGCCATGAAGAAGAGCTCGCAGTGCGCCTGCTCGTGATTGGCAAGACTAGGTTCTGGTCTTCTTGATGGCGTTGTGAGACGCAAGAGTTTTTTCGTTTTTGAACTTCACAACTTGCATTCTCGAATATAGAGAGGGGTTCGGGCATGTAAAGCATTGTATATGTGACAGGAAATGGTTTAATTCTTCATATATGATTGTATTTAATCCATCAATCATCGATCTTAATTTTTTACTTCGTTGGTGCGTAGAAGAGAATGATCGTGGTTTTAACCTGTATCAAACTCAGGCCCCGTTTGAAACGCGGAAAAAATTACTTCTGGTTCACTGATTTCGTCATCACTTTTTCTTTCTACTACTTTCGATGCAACTCCAAGAATTCCCTTGAAGGAACACCAAAATACAGATTCTCTATTAATTATAACATCTAAACAAAGCTAAAACATTGAAAACACATTAACATAGGGCCGATTCATATTAGCAGATTCCTATAAGAGCATGCAATACCCATGCTTAACAAATAAAAACTGATTTTATTGCCACATAGGACAGTTCAGGTTTTTATATTGTAGCATGGATGTTTTAGTAGGCACCAGTGCTTAGCGGTTAGTTATACATCTAAACACCTATAGAAAAATACTTGCATTAGAGAAAATGAATTTTACATAGGTGTTAGATGACATGACTATATTATCTCTCTTTAAACACACATGTCCGAGCATCTCGCATTATACAATTCCTAAGATCTGATAGGGTCTACCAACCTAGTAGTAAAACATACTCAAATGTCAAATGAAAACCCAAAAAGTTAGTTAACTCCATGCAAAATTGTCTGCAAAGCTACCGTTTTGTTTCCCTTTGATTATTTTCGGCAGCCTTTACCATAAAAAAAGGTCCATTCTAAGTTAGAGGTGCAAGAGAAATGATGCTTCTCCCACTTTTCTCTTTGTCAAACTCAATAGTCATCATATTGTCATACCCAAGTATCATACAACGACAAGTCGACAACAGAAATGTCACAAGAAATCTAGCACATCATATCGGCAGGACCAGCAGACATCTCGGTTAAAAAAAACTCCCTCCTGTCACAAATTCCCCGCTGTCATAAATACATGTCATTTTGAATATTAATACGGTCCCAAAAGCGCAATTTTGACCACTAATTTATATAGTTATAACACCCAATAAATTATAATATTATGAAAATACTTTTCGAGACAAATCTATATATATTATTTTTATGCATTCAATCTAAATATTTAAAAATATATTGATAAACATAGTTTTGAAAGTTTGACTGAACATAGTTTCATAATATTGATAGCCAAATATTATGAAAATACTTTTTGAGATAAATCTACATATATTATTTTTACGCATTCAATCTAAATATTTAAAAATACATTGATAGCTAAAGTTTTGAAAATTTGACTACACGTATCCCAAAACGATATGTATTTGTGACATAAGGGAATAGATTAAAATTCTAAAAACTAGTGCACACATTTAACCATGAAGCACATCATTACAACTAACCACAGCTCCAGTATATGAACAATGATGTCGTAACATGAAGTAACCGGTCCTTCTTGCTCATTCTTCTGCTTCAACAGCTGGTAGGCCTTCCTTGAACCATGTGTAAAGTCCTCCATCCAGATGGAACACATTCTTGTAACCATTTAGGACCAATAGGTATGCTGCTATCAGAGACCTGCCAAAGTAAAAAAAGAATCAATGAGTAACTCTGTGCTCAGAAATGGATTTATAATTTCCTTTGGAACATAATACAGACTTCTAAAAAGGTCAGGTGAAGAACAAATAGATGTTTGGAAGACGTACATTATCTTGCTTCATAGCAAACTAAGTAGCTTCCCAATTGATAGCCTGGAACAAGTACATCTTACAGATAGTTCATTGTAATGCAGTTTCTACCTATTTTATTTTCTTAAAGATGCAATTACAGAACTACTAAACGATCTGGGGATGTCATTTCCATTTTTAAACTATAGAAGTGAATGCTGTATGCCTGCATGTAAGTTCCCCAAGTATGATAATGAATTCACATGATTTATTAGAAGTTATTATGTTGGCAGCTTTGCATATGAAAAAAAAAAACTAAAACTGTTGGTTCTCATCTATGATTTACCTTGCAGAACCTGAAAATTCAACAGCTAAAGCTCAGTAGTCAAACACATCATGAAGTGACACTATCCAGAAATTGGGGGAAAATAGATAAACTGGTAACTTAGATTCAAGTACAGCCCATTCTACTTTGCTGCATATGGATGTGCAATATGGCAGGAATTGGAAATTGTATCTGGTTTTCAATTGACTGTTCACTGTAATCACATGCACAGTATTGAGTTTGATCCACTTCTATTACACATATACAAAAGATTTTACAGAAGAACAATTAGAATGTTGTTAACATCCATACATAAAAATCATTTTTCAATAGTTGGCTAATTTTATTGCTTAAGTAATTCAACTTGTTATGGTTGCAAATATCATGTACCTTGATACCTTGAAGAATCATCTATCTTTTTAACAGGATAATATCTTAGTACTGAAAACCATTATGACCACCACATGATAGTGCTAGAACATGCCAAGCCTACAGTGTCAACACTAAGAAAAAATGAAACAAAACCCCAGTACAAAGAAAGAAAAGATGTTCAAATTGTAAAATAAATTCCCAACAACTAACAAAGGATCCTGACAACATAGAAAACATTTTATGGAAACCGGGTTAGAATAACAAAGTAGTAGTAAATAGGCACATTTCTCATTTCATGAAAGATGGAGAGAATGTTCGCTTAAGCCAATCACATTAATAAACTGAATCAGCACTTTCATGTCAGTTAGAACAGGAACATCAATCTGTAGGAAAGGAATCAAGTTTAGCGATAAATAATACTTGGGAACATAACATACCTAGATTGCTTCCCATCAGGTAGATTCTGTGTTGGCTTAATTGTTCCTCCCGTCGAACATGCCACAATTATCTTTGCATCTTTACCGAGTTTTGCTTCAACACCTGACAAAGATAACATATGCCGCTGATTGCCGATTCATATACAAGTAATCAAGGAGAAGCGAACAGAACTTGCTACCATACTTTGTAAGAACTCAGGATTCTCTTCTGTTCCTGCAAATATGCCAAAGAACGCAAATGCTGCACGTCTTGCAATATCCCATGCTGTCCATTCCTTTATTAATCTATATATTTGTACATTAACGGCACCAGGTGGATGAGCCTGAATAAGAATAAACTCCATAACTATGATGGTATTGCCACCAAAATTTAATGACCCTTGAGTAGTGAAATACAAAATTCCATGATATGAAGCAGCACATAGTATACCAGAACAAAGTTTGACAATTTTTTAGACATCATTAGAAAGGATTTTACTACTTTTAGCCTTTTAGATTCTCCCAACCTGAAAAAATAATTTCTGTTCATCTATTTGCAACCTATGTTCTTATCTTCAGTTATTACAGAATTGTATTCAATTAGTACTGTTGAATCAGTATAGGATCTCTGATAGTCTGATACACATCAAATTTGCTAAAGTTCAGGCCTTTTTTTTGCTAAAGCTAGTGTTTCTGACCGATGAATGGCACAAAGAATTGCAATTATGTGGTACTGTAAACGTAAGCTATTGCCTTAAACCTAGAGCTGAATTGTAGTACAACTGGAGACAGCAACTACAGGATACCTCTCTAAACTCCGCTTCTGGTCTGACATCAAGAATTACAAAGTTGTTTTCCTTTTGAAGGCGCAGTGCTTCCTTCACATCAACACTGCGTACCTGCAGAAGCAAACAACAGCAACACCTCTAATGTAAATGGCAATTGCTAAGCATAAAAGGCTCACCATGAGTCAACAGCAAATTAACACGAGTCAACAGAAGTAGGGTAGATAAGTTCCTATAGATGTCAAAATAGAGCCTATTTCATGTGGAATCTATATTTTTTCTACCCATACATGTGTTATTCAAACCCCCTTCATTGAACTAAAGGTTAAGTATTTCGTAACAAACTTCATATATATTTAATGATAAAATAGTTAATAGTAGAATTGATGGTAATTACCCGATTTTCTAGTAGGACTTGCCGCTTGGTCTTCCAATCTTCTTCGGCTGTAAAAAGATAAAAACAAAATCAAAAGGATCAGAGCAAGACAACACAATACCAAACAGAAATACTAACAGCAAGAAAAAGAAGAGCATATTCACAGTACCTGGAGACTTTGCAGGCTTAGTGGCAGTACAGGTTATCCGCGGCGAGCGCACAGTACGCGTCCGGTAGAGCTTTGCAGCCTCTATTGGACGCCAAGAATGACCAGATGTGAAGTCTGAGCAGGAGGATATCCTTGAAGAGCAAGTAAGGTTAGTGTTCACTATGGAGCTAGCTGCGAGCATTGTGGTCATGAGAAAAAGAGCAGCAAAAACTTTGGAGGACTCAAGAAAATTAGAAGAGGGCTTAGCTCCTAACTCCTAAGGCTGCATCCTGTTTGCTGGAGTCTGGAATTGAGATTTTTTTGGATGTGGAAATTTCCAAAGGACCCAATGGTTTTGGATGGGATGTGCCTGCATATCTGAACTGGTGGTGGAGGTTGAGCAGGTAGTGAGATTGACAATCTAGATTGTGGACATGTAGCTTGGCCTGACCCCACAACACCAACAATCTAAAAAAACTTACCACTGCATTTCTCTTACCATGACATAATTTCTAGTGTTTGACTCAGAAAAATATCTAGCTTTTTCTGAATGTGCAAAATAAATTGAAAGAAAAGGACACAACATCATTTCTGTAAAATCCATCTTCATTATTGGTACTCACCAGTTACCACCTACAAATGGGAATACTAAGATGCCCAAACAGACTGCTTCCTGAAAATCAAATCGATAACTAAACAAAAGTACACCAAAAGCCAGAAAATGGAGCCCCTTAAGATCACTTAGACCTCTCAAGTCTCAATTCAGAACACAAACAGAAGACACCATTCCTCGCTCTTCTTTAGCTGAGCTATTCTCACTCACTCCAGTACCCATCATCTTCCTTCTCCTTCTTCTCATCCTCTTCCTCATCTCCCTCCTCGCCAATCTCCATCACAGCCTCCTTAAACCGCTTGACATCGTCAAGTGCCGCCTTCCGGAACAACCCAATGTCCACTGCACCCGACACCATATGGTACCCCCTCAGCTTGAGCTGCTCAGGTGGGTCATTCGGCATCGCGAACCCGCCCAAATAAGCCACATTGCCATCCGAAGCTGCCTTCTTCTTCCGGGCCTCCAACACCTTCCTCTCGGCCTCCCTCAGCGTGGCTCGCACCTTCCGGTTCCCGGGGTCCCACAGGTACCCCATGCTGGCTGACAGGTCGAGGGGGCCCATCTGGACGACGTCGACGCCGTCAACGGCCGCAATGGCGTCGACCTCCGCAATGCCGGCGGCTGTCTCGACCTGGCAGATGATGAGGGTGTCGTCCTCGCAGCGGGAGAGGTAGGAGTCGTCGAGGCCGTAGGCGGAGGCGCGGACGATGGGGTGGGCGGCACCGCGGAAGCCACGGGGCGGGTAGCGGCAGTGGGAGACGGCGGCTGCAGCGGCAGCGGGCGACTCGACGGCGGGGAGCATGAGGCCCGCGGGGCCGAGGTCGAGCGCCTTCTTGGCCCACACGGGGCAGGCCTCGGGGAGGCGGAGGATGGCGGGGGAGCGGGCGGCGTCGAGGGCGCGGAGGCATGCGAGCGCTTCGGGGATGCCACCCGGGCCGTGCTCCATGTCAATGACGACGTAGTCGTAGCCGGCGAGGGCAGCGAGCTCGGCGAGGGTGGGGGAGAAGGAGAGGAGGAAGAGGCCGTAGAGGGTGTCGCCGGCAGCGAGCCGGGACTTGAGGGACTGGGCAGGGGAGATGAGGTCGGAGGCGGCGGAGATAGCAGTGGAGGAGGACTTGCGGCGGAGGGAGAGGCGGGAGGATGGACGGGGCGGGGTTCTGGGTTTGGATTTGGGCCCGCGGAGGAGGTGGGAGAGGGATGTGGCGGTGGCGGAGGCGGCCATGGTGATGGGGAGTGAGACCGATCGGCGGAGGGCAGCTTGGTGCTGATGGTTTGGTTTGGTTTGGTTTGGGGATCTACAACGGCCGAGGCCGGCGGCGGCCGGGGGATTGTGGTGTAGGAAACAAATCTCGGGGGAGGGGCCTCGCCCCCGCATCCGCCGTCCGTTCGCTACAGTTCGAGAGGGTGTGGGATCCAACGGCGGAGGGGGCTCAGAGAATTTGCTTCCTGTGGTGGAGTGGTGCGCGAGTGTGTGTCGCGTCACATTCACGACGATTTATTCTTTAAGTCTCAACGATCAAATGTTAACCAGAAATAACATGCGGGAATTCTAAGCTATTTTTAGATACAAGCAAAATGTCCGTGTGTTACAACGAAATTCTAAATCTTATATGTAATATTATTTTTATTTTGTACACATGTATATCAAATGTATCAATCAAAAGAACATTATCAAAAGAGGGCGTCATCTGCACAGGATATAACCAATTGTGTTAATACAATACAATTCTAAATAAACACATCAATCGAGAAAATGCTAGTAGAAATTCATAATAAATATTTACTTTGTATGCAAAATATAAAATTCATATTTATACACCGAGGGAATCCAGTTAGATTGTAGTTATTGCACTTTCAATCCTCTAACCTTGCTACTATGATGTCAAAGATGTTGAATGATTCAAATGTCATTTAATAGGAGCGAGCGTGTTCTATTGACTACTCCTCTAATACCAACTATAAGTCGTTTTAGCTTTGGACATACAAATTAAAGAGTAAGTGTACTGTCAAAAAAAGATCCAAGTGAAAATCACCTTGGGGTCATTCATGTATTTAGTATAGTTCCACTCTTAAATATGTCGTGTAGGAGATAAAGGTTGAGAGATAGACCTTATTATTAATGAAAATATGAGCATTTATTCAATGAGGGTATAACATGAAGAGTGGGATAAATGTACCTTAAATTTTAGAATGATTTATATCTAGAAAAAAGTTCATAACGCTCAAATAACTTATATTTAGAGAAACGTTCATAACGCTCAAATGACCTAGATGCTTTCATCGGGCGCACAGGCACATGGTGGCGGTGAAGGAGGGGCGGCGAGCACATGGGCTTGGCGATGGCGAGGGGAGGCCGCCAGGTGGCTCTGGGGTGGCCGAGACGGTGGGGCGACGACGATCGGCTCTGGGGAAGAAGGGGCAGCGGTGGCGTCCAGCTACAGTGGCGGCCAGCTACGGTGGCTCCTCGACCGAAACAAGGTGGGGAAAAGATAGATGGGATCGAGGTGGCGCTAAGGGTGCAAGGGAATCGGGAAGAAACTCACCAAGGTGGCGGCAGTTCGGCTGGAGGCGAAGAAGACGACCGATTCTGGCGATGTGTTGCGTCAAACGCGAAATTGATTTAGGTGAAATGATCAATGGCCTCGGGAACATGACGTGATGTGGTTAGGATAGTATAATTCTCACTGGAGGGACAGAAAGACGAGACGGAGGTGCGACCGACGACAGGGAAGATGACGCGTTCTGGCGACGTTATAGCATGGGAGAACGCAGGAGTTGGGGCAAAACAAAGAGGAGACCAAGGCGGACTCGATGCTCTACTTGTTGTCATGGGGAGGCAGAGGAAACGGACACAGGTGCAACGACATTGATGGCAGTGACGGTTACTCGCAGAAGGAGTTCCAGAAGAAGTGGGGGATCGACATGCTAGTGAGTCGCGGGTGGGGGTGGCGATCGTCCCTCTGCGTGGGGTAAACCCCAATCTTTATTAGTTAAGTATGCTAATTTGAATAAGTCAGAGAAAAATTATGGTGCACAGTGTAATAATTGTCATATGAAATATAATTATTTTTGTTGTATTAAATGGATGCATGTATTTGTAGAAAGAAATTTCTTGTGTAAATCAAACCGAAGCAGTAATTTTAATTATTTTTATTGTATCAAATGGATATATTTGCAGAAAGAAATTTCTTGTGCAAATCAAATTGAAGCAGTAATTTGTATGAGGTACTGATTTTTATTGTTGTTCTTGGTATCCTCTTCGGTAAGATTGGCCTGGAGGCGTGGAGTCCATTTACAGCATGAAGACAGCAACCATCAACGATATGTAAACCAAATCGCTAGCAATGGGACTATCCTTAACATTAGAGTTACTGTTATACACGTCTTGGCCGAACTAATTACAATGAGGTCTTTGGACATTTGATTAAAGAAATTTTCAGTGCTGCATTGACAGAACCTTGCAAATATTACTTACATACATGGTCTTACCGAACTGATTGATCAGCACCAAAGATCTCTGCATTTTCGAGAAGACCACCAGTTCAAACTCATAAAAGGATTCACTAAAATCATCAGGCAGAATTTTGAACAGAAAATGCACAGCTAATAATACCTTAGCCAAGATAAAATAGACTTATAGACAGTTAAACACATCTTAAATGTGAAAGACAAGCGAAGAAGTAAAACATGGTCATTAAAATTCAAAGCTTTGCCCTTACCTTCTTGAATCGGATTTTTTTTTATAAGCAAGGAAGCAATGGATCTATTGATCTTCGTTGTCTCATATCTATCTATCTATCTATCTATCTATCTATCTATTAAACCAGAGTCAAAAGAAACCACCACGTTCGCTCTCAAGGACTAGTAATTCTCACATTAATCAGTGAAAAAAGAAAAATATCTACGCCATCGATCGTGGTGGGTCCAGATTATAACGATCTATATTAAAAGAAAAAGTCCATATCAAGTAAAATAAAGCTGAAATTCAGAATTAAAAATAAAATGAAATCAGCAATTTGATTTTCATACAAATTGCTAAGTAGAAGAGTACACTACAATAAAACTAAAATTTAGAATAAAAATAAAATAAAATTAGCAATTTGATTCCCATACGATTTTCTAAGTAAAATCCCTAAATAATTATAATTCAAAATAAAAAAAATAGAAAATAGAAATTAGATTTGTATATGAAACCCAACCAAAAAACAACTGAAATTCAGAATAAAAATAAAATAAAATCAGCAACTTGTTTTAATACGAATTCCAATAATTATATATTGGAATAAAAATTAAAGAATAATTGTAATTGGATTTATATATGAAATACAACAAAAAATTGAAATTTTGAATAAAAATAAAATAACATTAGCAATTTGATTTCAATATGAACTCCAAAGTAAGATCCCTAAATAACTTTCATTCGTAATAAAATTTAAATAAAAACTAGCAATTGGATTCAGAGACGAATTCCAAGCAAAAAAGATTGAAATTCAAAATTCAAAATAATATAAAATTTCCAATTTGATTTCCATACGTATTTGTCGACGATCAAATAACTTAACTTACAAATATAAAAAGACAGAGGAAAATGACACGTATCTCTTGACATGGGGCTGCTCTTTATTGAGATGAACTGGCTATTACAAAATATGTCTACAATCTGGACCAAAGGCTAATTCTCCTAACACTGGAGCAAAATACTTGCTATGACTTTGCAATATAACCGACTGGTTATCTTCTGAGAGTGATTCCAATCGATGTTCCCTTTGGTCCCTCCCTCCTCCTTCCACAGTCCTCCTTATGTAGTTGATGAAGTGTTGGCAGTTGTCCCTGGGAAAGACGCCTGTTGAGAAGTGACGTGTCTGGTCGGAGAGAGGCGTCAGTTGACAATGTATCAAATGTTGTGCGGTTATATGTGAGTGAGTCATTTAACCGTATTCCAGTATCTTAGAGTCACGTAGCGTCGCGTGGTATGGAATATGCAGCACATGTTCCATTCGTCACACGGTAAAGTATACACCTGGACTTAGATTCAGATACCAGTTCAAAGCCTTGTGAGCATTTTGACTGGTCGGAGACTAGGTTAGGAACCTTGTCCGACCAGGTTATGTATTATGTAACCTCCGGGATCCTTACGACCAGTGAGGTCGTTAGCCTTGGGGGTTACGACCATGAAGATGTATGGTCTTCTATATTCTAAATAATAAATAGAGGTTTTAATCCTCGTCAGTATTCCAAAATAAAATCTCAAAATAACTAAAATTCTAAATAAATGAAATAAATTTAGTAATTTGATTTGTAAACGAACTCCAATAAAAATAACTGAAATATTGAATACAAATAAAAGTTATAACGAGAATGACACGAACGTCATCTGAGGAGACGTAAAAGTAGCCACCACGTTCGCTATCAAGGTCATGTGTTTCTATTGTTGCTTTCTATGGAACAAAAATAAAAAATAACTAAAATTTTGATTAAAAATACCAGTTATAACGAAGATAGCGAATAGTATCGAAGTAGACAATGAAAGAGTGTAATAGCATCGATCCGTCCTACAAGAAGACATTGATCCACGTGGAAACGAAGAGCAAAAGTGGCGGCGACGGAGATGAATGGCAATGTCGTGTTGCTCATCGGAGCCATTGAAGAGAAAGACCAGTGTTGAATGAGCCAATGGCCGCGATGACAAGTGGTAGGTGTCGGTATTGTTAAAGAAGTTAGTGTCCAAAGAAGCTTGATGATGAAGAACCCCTGGCAGAGAGGACATGAAGTTTTGCATTGAAGACGAGCTATGGACGATATATGGTCATCTGGTAGCTAGGAGCATGCCATCACTGGTGAGGGGCATGTTGTTGTCGATGATGGTAAATAGATTCTCTATATCGTTAGACAACGAGTAAAGCAGACATGCCAACATTAGTAAAGATGGGAGGTCGTCCCGGTTAGTGAGGAGGCCACAATGTTAAATTGGCCAACGTCGAAGAAGAGGAGCAACTAATATAAGAGAAGAGGATGTCGAGCATGTATAACATCATGTATGTACATGTATGCATTCATATGAATAGAATCACGGATGTACAGAGGCAAATGAGCAAAAAAACCTGGAGTAGAGATGACATGGACATAGGGAATATGCTAGAGTCAACGAAGAGAATGTGACACGTGTCCCCCCGCTGGGATCAACGACGGTTGTATGTGTATGCGTGTTGATGTCGTAATAGTTAGCATTAACTAATAATTGAGGAGAAGTATAAGATAAATATGTACTAGAGTATTGCATTGGAAGGGGTGGCAGCTAAGAGGGATCGATCAAGATTTGAACTTACTTTTGTAGGATCAAGGATAACTGACTAGAGGGGTGAACAGGAGATTTTAAAAAATTCTTCTACTAATTAACAATTTTAGCACAATTATGAATTTGATAAAACTAGATACAATTCTAGTTAAGCAATTATGCACAAGTAAAATGATAGAATTGTAAATACAGAAGAGTAAAGACAAAAAAATTAAACCACTGTAAGATCGAGGTGGCCGACTAGAGGGGGGTGAATAGGCGGTTTTAAAAATTTTATCGGGCTAAACCAATAAATAAATGCGGAAGCTAATAGCGAATTGGTTTTGCACAATTAAAACCTAAATCAACTAGGCTCAACTAAGTGCACCGACAATATGAACACATTACAATATGAGCAATCATATGTAAGATCGAGGTGGCCGACTAGAGGGGGGTGAATAGGCGGTTTTAAAAATCTATCGGGCTAAACCAATATATAAATGCGGAAGCTAATAGAGAATTGGTTTTGCACAATTAAAACCTAAATAAACTAGGCTCAACTAAGTGCACCGACAATACAAGAGAGCAAACATACAATGATATATAAGCAATTAAAGCAAGAATGTAAATTGCTCAAAGTAAAAACAAGATGACACGATTATGTTTTACCGTGGTGTTCGGAGACTTGCCGGTCTCCCCTAATCCACGTTGAGGTAAGCCCAACCCGCGTTGGACCGGCTCCTCAAATGAGCACACACCTCCGAGGTAAGTCCAACACTTGGACCGGTTCCAAACCGAATCAACACCTCGCTCAACTGTGGTTGCTCTTCTTCCACTCCGGAGATGGCGAGCACCAAACCACTCACAACCGTCGGGCCTTCTCACAAGCTTCTTGAGAAGGTCACCGAGCACGACGCCTCCACGCCGCCTAGGTGTCGGCAAACACCAAGAGAAACAAGTCTCAACGATCACTTGAACTAATCAAGTGTCAACGCTCAAGTGGATACTCAATCCACTACCTAAGGCAACACATGCACTTAGGGTTTGCTCTCAACACTCACTAAGTGCAACACATGCACAAAAGAGATGAGAGGCTTGCTCTTAGCTCAATAGAATGAATATGGGCACCAGCAACCTCTCCCAACCGGCCAAGGTGGCTATATATAGTCCACACACAAAAACTAGCCGTTGGAGGCAAAGTTGCAGAAAAATCAGGGAAATCGGAAGTTCCGCCAACTAATATGCGGAACTACCGTTTTCTACTGTTCATGGGCTGTACGGGTGCATAACGGCTCAAAAACTAGCCGTTAAAAAGTTTGGTGCGGAAGTTCCGCGAAGATAAAAATCGGAACTTCCGATTATCGGAAGTTCCGCAAAGACAAAAATCGGAACTTCCGCAGCCCAATTTCAGCACAGACGATACTCGGTAAAAATGTCATAACTTTTGACTCCGATGTCGGAATTGAGTGATCTCGGACTCTATGGAAAGCTTATTCAGAGGGCTACACAACCTATCTATTTGATTGATCTCAAACACATTTGATCAAATCAAAAAGCACAACTCCAAAGAGCCACTATCATGATCTAAGTCCAAATAAATAGCAATAAGCAATCTTAGACCATGCCAAGGGAATATGCATGAATCCCAACAATTTGCAAAACACATTTGCAAACTTAGATCATGCCACAAGGTGTAGGTACATGGACTTCAACCATTTGCAAAACACATTCGCAAAAGTATAGTCACATGCTACAAGGATTAACTGCATAAGCCTCAACTATTTGCAAAGCACATTCGTAAATAATAGCATCATGCCATGTAGAGCTAGAGCAAGCAAGATTGAGCTATCAACACATGATAAGACTCAAGCTACTAGACAAGACCCCTCTTAATAGTACGGCAACCTATACTAGCAATCCGGTCTTCCAACCAAACACCAAGACCGGTAAAAGACTAGGAACACATCCTTAGCCCTAGCTAGTCATACCTTTGCAGTGAGCATCTTCTTGAAGCTTGATGACGACATCTTCACTTCAAGTCCGGGTCATTGTCTTGACATGCATCAACCCATGATGCATCATTTACTTGACCTCCATCAACACATGATGGATCTTCTCTTGACTTGACGATCAACTCATGATCATCTCCTTCTTCGAGATCTTGTTATGCATCAACACACGATACATCCTCTTCTTGAACCTTAACTTGATGACGATCAACTCATGATGTCATCCAAAGTCTTCGTCACCCTAGAACATAGCCTATTCATCCAACTCATGAAAAATGTTAGTCCCACAATGATTAACAATAATTATCAAGATATACATGCAACAAATGCTTCTAAACAAACTATTGTAGAAGGGTGCGGTACTACCGCTAACTATCATGCAGTAGTTCCGATTATCTAAGTTCCGCTCATTTCATTGCGGAACTACCGCACTTGCGAAAATGGCTAAGTCCCTAAAAAGGGTACTCTCTGGAAAAATCAAACCGCTGGAAATCGGACCGTCCGATAATCGGAACTTCTGCACGTATAACGTCGGAACTTCCGATTGTGCACAGAGAGAAAGATTTTGCTTTTAAAACCAAACCAAAAGACAATGCATGATCCTAAGTTGATCTTTTACTATCTTTGCATTTCCTTTTCATGTCTTCATTCGGACTCAGGACTAAACCTTGAACACATCTTAGCGCACACATTAGTCCCACAACACAATTGCAAATAATTGAATATAAAGCAATATGAGTATATATGAACTACACAAGTTTTATATACTCAAAGGATTTGTTTCAAAGTAATGATCCTTAATATGTAAGGAGAATGGAATATGGATCAATACTTATGAAACCACAAAATATAGAGTGAACTCCCTAAATGTGTGCATACACAAATGTGTAATAAGAACATATGCACATATTCAAGTTTAACTTATGGTTGAGTTCAACCTATATTTTGGATTCGAGGAATGCAACAATATATAAGATTAAGATGTCGATTGCATACCTCATTGAATTTCACCTTTATATCCAAATGAGACTACACAAGATATTACTAGATAAAAGAGTTAGTCTCATATTTGGATTTGTCATTAATCACCAAAACAATCCATTAACTCATAATGGCGGGTCTAGATCTTTCAATCTCCCCTTTTGGTGATTGATGACAAATCCTTTTCAATAACAACATTTGGATATAAATAGACATAACAGAGAATTTAAGTTAATGAACTATGTCTATGCATGCCATAAGGTGAAATTTTAAAACATCAATCATTATGCATATGAGAAACGTCAATCATTATGCATATGAGAATGATATACTATACATTTAATGCATTCTCCCCCTTTTTGGCATTTTAAACAAATGTAACATCCAAATGGAAGAGTATTGATATAAACATTCTCCCCCTTTTGGCATTAATCACTAAAAAGGACACAAAGGGAGGTTTGCAAATCGATACCACTTGCAAATATCGAGGTTGGTCACAAAAAGTATGAATTGAACTTATATGACCAAAGAAGATTTTGTTCTCAAGATATGAGAGGAGAAACAAAGATAGGTTATAAACCTATTGATCATAATATTTTCCCCTTTTAAATCAGAATATTGAGAACCACTTGAAATGATTCGACTTGAAATTATATTTGAAATACATTCAAATAATCTCCTTCTTTGAAGTCTTCTCAAGAACATTTTCAAATTCCAAAACGAGAAGATCAAAAATGGCCAATATTGAAAATATATGGAAGCAAGCTCAGAAAAATATGAAATTAATCATGGAGCTAGTGCTGGCATATACACACAATTTTCATTTTGGGAGGCTTAACCAAATGTCAACCAATTTAAA
Organism: Hsuehochloa calcarea; assembly: GCA_036346395.1. NCBI lineage: Eukaryota > Viridiplantae > Streptophyta > Magnoliopsida > Poales > Poaceae > Hsuehochloa > Hsuehochloa calcarea. The sequence continues at coordinate 19,306,620 of CM070609.1, read as the reverse complement.
GATATGAAAATCACAAAGTTTCATAAAACTGAAAAATTCAGGATTTTCAGATTTTGACAATTCATTTGAGCCTCAAAAGACAGCTGAGAAAATGGGTAAAATGGTTCCAATAAATTTTAGAAATTTTTTCAACATAGAACCACTATAGAGGATCAAATTTCATTATTATAGCTTCCTCTAATTGTGAACCCATTTAAAGATACAAAATTCACAAATCTGCTCAAAACCATGCACAAATCTGAAATTTCAGCTTTTGAGCAAAGAGAGAAAAAGTCAAAACTTTTTCAATTCAAGTCGAAATACCTTCAAATTTGGCAGAAATAAACTTTAGACTCCTGAGAAACTTATCCAAGAAGAATTTTCTAAAAAGGAGTCTCCAATCAAAAGATATGCCAATTTAAGCTTTGAAGGTAAGATTTTAGTTTAAAGAGAAGAAAAGTCAATACTTTTACAAATGAAGTCTAAATTCTTTGAAAAGTTTTAGATTTTAACTTTGGACTATTTAGAGTGTTTTCCAACAAGAATTTTTGAAAAAGGACTTTTCTTTCAAAAGATATGGCAAAATGCGCATTGAAGGTATATAAAGAGAGCAATTTTGCCTTTAAGATCCAAAATGCAAGCTAATTTGGGTTTCATGGAGATTTTCACTTTCTTGGATTTGTATGAGTTAGAAATACTATTTCAAGCCAAGATACACAAAGAAATCCGGCTCAAATAGCAAAACTCACTATATGCAAGAATATGTCATTTTGGGTCAAAGCGAGTTTTTTGATGAATTTCAAATGAGTATAGATTTTCAACAGTTGGTCTTTTGTAAAAACTTTGAACTTGAGAAATGTTTGAAATGACCAACCCTATGAGTTTGGTATTGAAAACTTTTTCAAAAACTCAATAGATTTTGATTTAAGGAAATATGTCATTTAATTCAAAATCAAGATCATATAAGATCCTTTTGAGGTCAAATTTTCTATTTTGTTTCCAAAGTAGGAATTTTTACTTCAAAAGCATTTGAAATACATTTTTAGATACTTTTGTGTAGTTTTTCATAAGATTGACCGTTTTGAGCAAAAAGCCACTTGTAAAAAATATTTGGACTTTCGAATGGAAGGCTTGATTTTGAAAAGCTAATCTTGCATATGATTTATAATGTCACTCCAAGAATACCAAATGAAGCAAATGAGAATGAAACACATTCATTCACAAGATCCAATAAATTATTTTGGGCAAATAGGTAAAATAGTTTCCCAATATTAATACTTTACCCATTTTTTATTAAGCCCAAAAATATTAATAGGTTTTTCACAAAAAAATTCCTTTACACAAAGGTTCCAAAAAAAACTTTCTCCTTTGACACACAAAGGTTCATCATCCATCTTGTCATCTCTTAGACTATATCCATCCATAATTGAATTTTGCAAGGTGCTCGAACTTCTCTTCTATTGATCTTCCATGAAAGCATTCCAAAGAGAAGAGAGAATTTTGATTGACATGAGAGAATTGTGGATACCATTTTAACGAATAAGATGATATCACTTGAAAAGATGAGACTCATGCCAAGATCAAGATGATCAAAAGAAGAAGCTACCACTTTTGAAAAGAATACCACTTGATAGATGCAATTTGCATTTGCAATTAGGGAATGGCAGTAGTGGGTAGCTAGCAAGGATATAGAGGATCAACTTGATCACTGGAAGTAGCCACAAAAGATTTAGAATTGACGTGTTCGGATACTTGCCGGTCTCCCCTAATCCACGTTGAGGTAAGCCCAACCCGCGTTGGACCGGCTCCTCAAATGAGCACACACCTCCGAGGTAAGTCCAACACTTGGACCGGTTCCAAAACGAACCAACACCTCGCTCAACTATGGTTGCTCTTCCTCCACTCCGGAGATGGCGAGCACCAAACCACTCACAATCGTTGGGCCTTCTCACAAGCTTCTTGAGAAGGTCACCGAGCACGACGCCTCCACGCCGTCTAGGTGTCGGCAAACACCAAGAGTAACAAATCCGAACTTTCACTTGAACTAATCAAGTGTCAACGCTCACGTGGATACACAATCCACTATCTAAGGCAACACATGCACTTAGGGTTTACTCTCTAATCTCACCAAGTGCAACACATGCACAAAAGAGAATAGAGGCTTGTTCTTAGCTCAAAGAATGAGTGTATCACTTAACAATAGCACCAGCAACTTCTCCCAACCGGCCAAGGTGGCTATATATAGCCCACACACAAAAACTAGCGTTGGGAGACAAACCTGAAAAATCGGAAATCGGAAGTTCCGCAAGCACAAATACGGAACTACCGCATGAGAGAGAAAAACACCCCAACGGCTATGTCAGACGAGAAACTAGCCGTTTGATTTTTAGTGCGGAACTACCGCCAACTAAATTTCGGAAGTTCCGATTCTTCGGAAGTTCCGCTCAACACATAGCGGAACTACCGCACATTGAATTTTGGCTAAGTCCCCAAAAAGGTGCTTCTCGAAAAACCAACCGGATTTTGAACAGCGATAATCGGAAGTTCCGCTAGTTACACTCCGAACTTCCGCACTTCGAAATCGGCTAAGTCCCTAAACCGCCGCTCTCGAAAATTCAAGCCGCGGAAAATCGGACAATCGGTGCGGAACTTCCGCCGTTAAGTCACGGAACTTCCGATTTTCCTGACAGAAATCAGAAATGGCTTTTACAACAACTTCAATTGCAAAACACATTTGCTAATTGACAAGCCATGCCAACAAAGGTCACAAGCAAGATTCCCAACAAGTTGCAAAACACATTTGCCAACTTTTGGAATCATACCACAAGGAAAAAGGTACATGGGCTTACTCCATTTGCAAAACGCATTTGCAAACTTAAGTCACATGCTACAAGGGTTATGCATGAGCCTCGATTATTTGCAAAACACATTCGCAAATAAATAGCGTCATGCCTCGTTGAGCTAGAGCAATTATAATGAGCTATCAACACATGACTAACTCAAACTACTAGTCAAGATCCTCTTAATAGTACGGCAATCCTATACTAGCAATCCGGTCTATCAACCAAACACTGAGACCGGTAAAAGACTAGGAACACATCCTTAGCCCTAGCTAGTCATACCTTTGCCTTGCATCTTCTTGAAGCTTGATGACGCACATCAACACTTCAAGTCCGGGTCCTTGACTTTGACAATCATCAACTCATGATGATTTCTTCACTTCGAGATATTGTCTTGATCATCATCAACACATGATGATTTCTCCATCCCGATTCTTCACATGCATCAACGCATGATGCATTCCTTCACTTGACCTCCATCAACACATGATGGGTCTTCTTTTGTCTTGATGACCAACTCATGATGCATCATTTACACCAAGCTCTTGACTTGATGATCAACTCATGATCATCCCAAGTCTTCATTATCCTGGAACATAACCTATATATCCAACTCATGGAAAATGTTAGTTCCACAATGTGATCATCATTAATTACCATACCATACCATTAACTCATAATGGTGGGACAAGATACCTCAATCTTTTCCTCTTTGGTAATTGATGATAACCACTCAAATTCTCATAAATTTAATGATGATAAATGAGAGAACAAATGAGTATATATAAACTACACAAGTTATATATACTCTAACATGAGTATATAAGAACTACACAAGTTCTATATACTCATAACATGAGTATATACGAACTACACAAGTTTTGTATACTCAAAGGTTTTGTTTCAACGTAAAGATCCTTAGTATATGTGGAAAATGGAATATGGATCAATACTAATGAAACTACAAAGTATAGGATAAAACTCCCCCTAAATGTGTGCATACACAAATGTGTAATAAGATCATATGCACATATTCAAGTTTGACTTATGGTTGAGTTCAATCCTATATTTTGGATCCGAGAAATGCAACAATATATAAGATTTAGATGTCGATTGCATACCTCGTTGTGTTTCACCCTTATATCCAAATGAGACTACACAAAGATAATACTTGATAAAAGAGTTAGTCTCATATTTGGATTTGTCATTAATCACCAAAACACTCCATTAACTCATAATGGCGGGTCTAGATCTTTCAACCACAATAGATATAATGATGTTTTCTCGTGGTATCGAAGACTTACCGGTCTTCACTAGTCCACGTTGAGGAAGCTTGAATGAATCAAGCCGGCTCCACGAATTAAGCCTCAACCTCGATCACTAGAGTTGCCCTTCCACCGCTCCAGAGTTGGTGAGCACAACACCAATTACAAACCCTTAGGGGTCACTTCACAGGCTTCTTGAAGTGATCACCGCGCAACTTCTCCAAGCTGTCTAGGTGCTAGCAAGCACCAAGAGTAATGAATCGCGGTCGTAACGTTCGGCTAGAACGGAGTTACCATTTTCGAGCTCAAGATTTCACAAAAAATCCTTCACTGGAAAACTCGTACCGCCATGTAAACATCGGTACTACAGCACTTCGGTTGTACCTCTTGAGGGACTACGGTCATACCGATTCAAGGAAGATCAAAACTCCCAAAAAAACATGCTCTATGTAATATACGTACCGCCATATAATTTTTGGTACTACCGACCTACTTTGGAACAGTTGTGACAATGGACAACTAGTTTAATAGATCATCTTTACCAGAAGGGGAAAAACAGATGAAGATGCGCTAATGTAAATTGATACAAGAAGATTTTTTTCTACATTGGTGCTTCTACTATATAATATTATATTTTCATAATTAGTGTTTTGGAGACTATGTCGTCTGAAACAATATTTATTCAACAATAAAGGGAGTAGATACTAATAAAAAAAATTAACAACTTAATTGAAAAGGTTAGAAGGAAGTGAAAATGATTAGGACGGGCTTTGAGCTTTAGGGTTGGGCTATACTACAGCTTATGATATTTAAAGATGAATATTAGCCCAGTATTCACGCTCTTGATTTTTTTCCCTTATTAACCAAACCTATAGTGGAGAATCTAATTCGAAACTAGTATTTGAATTAGTCAATTAACCGACCAATTCCAACTGTGAAAACAAAAAAGACTCGGCTTTCTTCAACTCCGTAGCTCTATGGCGCTGTTTGGTACAGCTCCAGATTCTGCTCCTGATTGCCTGAGAATCCACCTCTCTGAGAATTTGGAGCTGTCTGTTGAAAACGTTTACCTGGTAGGTTGGCTCTAAAACCATATGAGGGAGGATTAGAGGCAAATAGACTATGTCACCCCTGAGTGTAATACTTCAATTGTATTTGTGTAACTGTGGTATTTGCAGGTAAAAACCTTCAACTTCAAAGGGTATTTTCGTTTCTGAAGGTTGGATTCTCACAAGAATCTGCTGGGAGGCTGCTTCTCGTTGCTAGTTCATTTTCGAGACAGCTCCTGCGAGAAGCAGAATCTAGTGGTTTTGAGAATTAGGGTGTTTGGTACGGCTCTATGAGAATCGATTGAGAAGCTAGGAGTGGAAGCTGTGCCAAACAGGCCTATATCCCGTTCAGACCACGAGAATTTAGTAGAATATTTTTTTTACAAGAACTAGTTCAATGCTCGTGCTTTGTTACAGATTAAAAAAAATCTTATCTCGTCAATCGTCATCGTGCTCAGCCTACAATGCAAGTGATCCACCGGTAACCCGTTCTTGGAAAGATTAATGGAATCTTTGTGCTTCTTGCGCACCAGCTTGGGCAGTTGGGGTGTAGGGGGAGTGGAGAGGAGGCTCACATCTCACGAAGAAAAATAAATCTAACGGCTCACATCGCATAAGGGAGAACGGACCACCACCAATTCTTTGTTTTAAGCAGGAGAGACAACACCGTTTAATAGAAAAATCATGTGCCCTAAATTAGCCCTCCAACTGGACTTTAGCCCAGGCCCTAGCCCATTTATCAAGCTTGTTTCTCGTCCTCATCTCTCTCTCCCCTCCCATGCAATCGCCCACACGGACCATCCTCGGTTGTCCCTTGTCCCTGTTGGGTTGATCTCGGCTAACTGACGACCGAGATATCAGGGGCATAACAACCCACGCGCACCTTGATCGGGGGTGCAACCGACGAATCGGTTTTGGTCCCGTTCACCCAGCGCTATATTAATTAGTTGGACTTGGCAGACTAGGACAACTTTGTGTGATTCTAGGCTACACAAGTCCAAACAGTCCGATCGCATATAAGCGCCGAGGTGAGCGAAGATCCTCAACCGCGACACCACCGGACTCCCTCAAGTCTCTTCTTCGACTCAGGCCGACGCTCCGGTGCCGTCTCCTTCACCGTCGCCAATCAACCCTAAGCCGTATATGGCTTCATCGGCATCGGATATGTGCTAACGCTTTCGCACTAATGCTTTATGTTAGATGTTTATCTATGATATAAGTTTATATGTGTTTAAATCAAGTATTGACTCTCAGTTTTATTAACATCCCCCTCGCCGTCGGTCGGCCGTCTGCCCGCCTCACGTCTCCGCCGCCGTGCACCGCTCCTCAGTCCTCACCCCTCGGCCGTTCCTCGCCCTAGCCGCAAGCCACCCACACCTTCCCTACCACGTGTGCGCGCCCACCTGCCATCTCCCACCGTGGATCTCCCGTCGCCGCGCCAACTCCCCGTGGAAAAAAGGAGCGCGCTAGGAGGAAAGCCGCTGCTATTTAGACGGTCGGTCCCAACTCCCAAGAGGGTTAGATCACGGAGGAAGTGAACGGGGAAGAGACTCGGCTCCGTCGCTCCGAGCCCGCGCCCGCACGATCTGGTGGGGATCCACTCGCCCGCCGCCGGAGGTCTTTGCCCGCTCGGGTTCTGGTACCGTCTCCGCTCCCGGCCGTTAGCTACCTGCTCCTATTAACTTTCTGTACACCAACGACACACGCGAAATAATGCGCACATCGAATCGATCGCCAATCGCGGGAGGTGCCTTGCCGATTGACTTATCGGACTTGCTTGAACTGCAGCTCGTGTGCGATTTAGACGAGGAGGCATGAGGAGGCGGCCGGGGATCGCGGGCTTGCAGAACGCGGCGGCTACTCGCGTATGTGCAGTTCTTTGCTCCTTCATGACATCGCGAGCTTAAAGTTTTTTTATTTTTTGGTTTGGATCATGAAATGGAGTGTGTTCTTGGAAACTTTTAGGATCAATTCCGACTGGTTGGGGAAAATGTGGCAAAGGTCAGGACGGATGTCATGAAGGAGCAGCTCGCGATGTTCCGGTCGCAGCTTGAAGAATTTGCTCGCAAGCACAAGGTGATTCCCTGCTCTTGAATTTTAGTTGCATGTGGAAAGTGGGGTAAAAATTTATGATACTTCCACTGAATCGATATGTTGAATTTTCCAATCTATCTGTGGTTTGGGCGGATAATGATATCTATCTTGGAGGTTAGGATATATCAGTTGCGGTTGTATTACTATCCATTGAATTCTTACAGCCACAAATGGAATGGTTATTTTTTGCAAATCTGAAAGCGATATAGTTACTGGATTACTGCTTGTATCTAGATTTAATTTGTCAATCAAACTTTGGAGGGAACCTAACTAGCTTATAAGTGCGTGGTCCAGCATATACCCTGAAGTAAAGAAAATATGTTATTTTGAGCATTTTTTAATTTGTGGAATAACTTAGAAATAAAAGTAATGCTGTGAACAATCTCCTAATCTTGATAAATATGTCAAAGGAAAGAAAAAAACCAGCCAATTTGTATTTTTCTTCTTCTTTGACATGGCCTTATCAAATCACCATCTAGAATGTTGCACTGTAGCTTTAGAAAAGCTATATGTTTCCCTTTATGGATTATAGTCCAATTATGCTTTATGCCAAATTTTGATGCTATTCAGCAGCTTCATTGGTTGATTTCTACCATTGAAGTGACATATATTACCCCTTGGCTCTGGCCACTCGGCAATGAGTTAATCACCTTCTTATCAAGCAAAGTAAAACTAGTCTTATGCCAAGACAGCTGGGTGGATGATGTACTTCATTTCATACTCAGATGGCAATTGATTGTTAATTCTTGTGATAGCTGATAGTTCTCGATTTCACTCATCTCATGACATCTAGTACCAGTGAGGTGGTATTTACATTGTTATTCCCATGTGCTACAACAGATCACAAAAGAGCTTAAATGGCAAAGTATATTTCAATGCTCTCTAGTAACATTATATATGTTGTCCTAGTGCAGAATGACATCCGTAAAAATTCGGTATTTAGACAGCAGTTTCATGAGATGTGTGCAAAAGTTGGAGTAGATCCGCTGGCATCTAATAAAGGAGTTTGGGCAGAGCTTCTAGGGATTGGTGACTTCTACTATGAGCTGGGTTGGTATACTTACTTTCAGCCTCCTTAGATGTTCTTTTGATCTTGGAAGTTTCTTTTATTATTGCTACCTTTTATGCTCTGCTTAACATCCATGTCTATTGTGGCAGGTGTTCAGATTGTTGACATGTGCATTGCAACCAGGTCGCATAATGGTGGCTTGATTGACTTGCTAGATCTCCGCAAACTGCTCTGTCAGAAGAGCAAAACTGATCTTGGATCATTATCGTCAGATGACTGTTTACGTGCTATAAGTAAGCTGAAGGTAAGTATTTTAAGCTTAGATTCTTGAATCACATTTTATTTAGGATTTTAAAATTGCACTCAAACTTGAATTAATGGACGGTCCTGGTTCAATTCAATGTTATTTGATGTACTTGGATATATTTTTGGCTCATCTGATCCTTCATTTGTGAACTTGAACTTGCAGGTCCTTGGTAGTGGCTTTGAAGTAATTTCTGTTGGGAAGAAAAAGCTTGTGCGATCAGTTCCTACTGAATTGAATAAAGATCACAATGGAATACTTGAGCTAGCTCAGGTTTGTGCTTTTACTAGCGTATCATTTAATGCCATAGTACATTATACAAGCATATCGGTTGCTGTATGTTTGAAGTCAAAAGTCCCTGTATATAATACTTCAGAAAACTTTGTTGTGATGCTTATTTCAGTTAGCAGCTAGACATAGTAAACAAGATTAGGTATTTATAAGCTTTTAAATTGCTAACATGCACAAACTGTTACCTATACCATAATTTCCATATTCCTCCAGTTATAACATCATTCACATGCAGGCTAAAGGCTTTGTCACAGTAGAACAAGTTGAGAAGGAATTCTCATGGTCAACTGGCCGTGCGATCGACGCCCTTGAAACTTTGCTGAAGGTAAATACAGCTTCCTGATTCCCTCTCTACAATAGCAATCTGTATGGTTCATTCTCGTGCCAAAAGAAAAGAAAAAACAGCTTCGTTTGAGGCAAGTTATGTTGGAACTCTGAATGCACGCTTGTTGGAGCCATCCTTGTAAATATGTAATTGTGTATATGCATGCCTGTGGACACTGCTTGTGACCAGATCATAATTGGAGGTAGAAGTCTTTAGGATCTATACGCAAATGACGATTTCTAACTCACGAAACTGTATTGCACAACCAGGAGGGACTTGCTATGATCGACAATGGGCACAGGGACGGCAAGCGCAGATACTGGTTCCCGTGCGTCACTCTCAGTTCTGATGCAACTGGTGCTGAAGGGAAGCCATAACATATTCTGTATCAATCAATTCAATTACGTTGTTGTATTCTTTTCCTTGTCTTCATGAGAGCTGGAACCACCAGTGGCACTGGAGCATTACATTTTTTTGGCTCTGCCGCTTGCACTAGCATATATCAATGCACCTGTGTAAGAAGTATGGAATAACACTGCGCTTGTTGTACCTGCGAATATAAACTGTGTGATTATAGCTTCAGAACTCTGATGGTTCTCTTTTTAAGAGGTGAATTCTGATGGTTCTGGGTCATGGACTCGTGGAGTGTAGCTGTGCTTTCTACTAGGGTGGTGCCTATCTTTACGCATAGATGAAGGCGAGTGCGTCTTAGCAGAAACTTTGTGAAACTTCGTGGAAAGAAACTGTGTGAAACTTAGTAGAAACTTTGAGACATCGTGGATTTATCTTTAATATTCGTATTTCAGACTATAGTCGTGCTAAAGAACGCACGTGAACGTGTGTGGTGTTTGTGCGTGCCTGCGTGTGGTCTGTGAGCATCGTTAATAGCAAAAATACAATCCACTAGCAATATTAACACGAAATCTAATGCCATGGCCCATGAGCCGTGAGCCCATGATAACTGGGCAGTGCGGGCCGTGGACTAGTCTTCACTATTTTCGGTCACAAATTTTATAACAATTTTTTTTAAATGTGTGCAACATTTCAAACTTGTAATATTTAAAATCTACTTATGAAATATTTTGATTTCATATGTGCAACAAAATTTCACAGCACAAAAACTCATCGCAACTTCAAGTGAATGCAACACAGGAGAAGAACGGGTGCAACATTAAAAAATGGGTTTCAAACTAGGTGGGGGGAAAGAATTTGCAACATCTCAGAATCAGAATCTAGCGTTTCAAAAATTGTTGCAATATTTGGAAACATCTATTACAACATCCCGTGAATGATCATGCAATATGGCGAGAATGTAATAATCCTCAATTAATTATTTATCTGTAATTCTAATTATAGATAGTAATATCTTTATACTACTCACAAGTATATCCCTTACTATACATAAGGGATAAGTTTAATCGAGTGGTCGTAAGTCTAACTATGACCACCCTCTGGTCGTAAGCATTTCTACGACTAGTCTCTAGTCGTAAGCTTTTCTACGACCATCTCTGGTTATGAGCATTCTCTATGATCATCTTGTGATCGTAGATTTATTCATGACCGCCCTATAATCGATGGAGTCTGCAGACATGTGGGCCTAGTCGATTAAGGAGTTTTATACACCGTGTTCAAACACATGGGGTAGTTAATATACGTTGTTATTCTCTGAAATAACTGCACACTTTATACCTCTATCTCTGACAATAATTGCCTAGCGATGTAGGGGAAGTTATCTTTCTGACAACAACCTTCATCATCTGGTTCATCATTTGGAACATTAAGACGTAACTTGGATTAAACATCTTCATGCACTATATAAGGGATGAAGTTGGCAGACAGAGGGACGACACGATCTGAGAGAAGACATTAGGCTTTAATATTCCTCTTGTTTGTAATAAGCACATTCAATAAATCCACACGGGAGTAGGGTTGTTATTCTTTTCAGAGAAAACCTGAACCTCTATAAAATCACTGTGTCATCCTCTGCGTGGCTTTAAATCTAGAAGACCCCCCAATATTCATTCGTAAGATCGATAGTAAAAAAAATCGACATAACATTTAGAGGCTTCCTGTGCAACAAATCAAATACAGTGGAAAAATCCAACAAAAAGACTTCATATGCAACAAATCAAACACACAAATTGCAACAAAAAACTCTTACCACAACATTTGATACAACGCGCTACCTACCCACTGGACGAGCCCAGGTACCGCTGCCGCCTTCTCAGCCGTCGCTGCGCGCCACGCCACTCGGGCTGCCTCGGCTCTCCTCCTAGGCCTTCGCTGCTCGAGCTACCTTGGTTCGCTTCCTGGGCCTCCGCCGCTCCAACACCACCCCAGCCACCGGCCGTCGCCAAACTCCATGGCAGCGTCGACGATGCTGCTGCGCCGCTCGAGCTCCCGTCCCCCTCTTCTCCCCCACTGCTCCCAAATTGATCACGTGGTTGATGATCCACAGCTTGGTAGATTATGATTTGATAATGAAGATTGGATTAAGAAGGGTTTTTTGGATTTTATTTTGGCTCAAACGTGGTGAGATGATAGGAAAAGTGGGAATAGAGAAATGTGCTGATGATAGGAAAGTGAGAATGGGAAGTGCTTCTGGCAACAAGTGGAGATAAAGGGGGATGAGTCGTAGGAAGGATATATAGCGAGTGGTTGACAACGATACACGTGTTAGTCGTAGGATCGGTAACGCTAGGATCGGTAAGAGCTGTATTAATACCTAAAAAGAAAAGAAGAACGCAAGATCCATGTTAATTCTCAAAAAGAAAAGAAAAAAGGGCATAAGTTAGACGGTGAAAATGGCAACCGAGAAGCGCCGGCGCCACTACTCATCCCCGGCGGCGACTCCTCGTCGTCGACACCGCCTCCGCCCACTCTCCGTCCCCCCGGCGGACCTCCTCCCGGACATCACCCACCGCTTGACCTCCCTCGAGGACTTCTTCTTGCGCGCCTCCTGCCGCGCCTACCGCGCCCTCCTCCCGCCGTCGCGCCCCCTCCTCGCCTCCCATGCCCCGCTGCTCCTCGTCGCCCTCTTCCCCTCCTTCTCTGAGGCGCTCTTCCACCTCCGCCTCCGCCGCCTCCCCTGGGGCCACCACCTGCCCCCCTCCCGCCACACCCTCTACGCTCACAGCTTCCTCGTCAACGCCACCACCGCGTCCACCCATTACCCCCCGAGGCTCCTCCTCCTCCACCTCTTCACCAGCGATTAGCTCCGCCTCCCCAAGGTGCCCGCCCCGTTCTCCCGCGTCATCCTCTCGGACGACCTCCTCGCCGTCCTCTTCTTGCCCGGCAGGCCGACCGTCCAGCATTGCCACTCCGGGGATGCGCTTTGGCGCGTGGCTGCCGCCGATGCTCCCCACGTGTTCGACGGCATGATCTTTGTCAAGGGCACCCTCTATGCGCTGGTTGGTCTCCGTCTTGCCGTACTCGAGCTATCAGAAAGTTGGCTGGAGTTGTCATTTCTTGGAGGAGAGTACAATGACGAGAGCAGGCCACTGGGGGAGCGATTCATGTTTGGGGAGTGCGAGGGCGAGGCGCTGCTCATCAGTGAGGAGCACGAGGAGATGACGATGTACCGTGTTTTCCGGTGGGTGTCTGGGGAGGGAAAATGGGCTACAATCACATACTTGTGCGGGATACTGTTTCTTTGTTTTAATGGATTTGTAGCCTGCATTAGTCCAGATTGCCCAGGTGAAAGATCTAGACCCGCCATTATGAGTTAATGGAGTGTTTTGGTGATAATGGCAAATCTAATTGTGAGACTAACTCTCTTGTTTAGTATTATCTTGTGTAGTCTCATTTGGATATAAAGGTGAAATTCAAACGAGGTATGCATTCAACTTGCACTCTTATATAATGTTGTATTCCTCGGATCCAAAATATAGGAAGAACTCCATCATAAGTATATCTTGAATATGTGCATATGTTTTCTTTACACATTAGTGTATGCACACATTTAGGGGGAGTTTTGTTCTATATTTTGTGTGTTCATTAGTATTGATCCGTATTCTATTTTTCACATATATTCGGGATCTTTACTTTGAAACATATCCGTTTTGAGTATATAGAACTTGTGTAGTTTGTGTATACTCATGTTTGAGTAAAATAGAACTTGTGTAGTTCTTACATACGCATGTCGTGAGTATATGTAACTTGTGTAGTTCATATATACTCACGTTGTGTTAACTTTATCAAATCAAATTTATTTGTGTTTGAAATGGTTATCATCAATTACCAAAGAGGAAAAGATTGATGTATCTTGTCCCCACCATTATGAGTTAATGGTATAGTGTGGTAATTAATGATAATCATATTGTGGAACTAACGCTTTCCATGAGTTGGATGTATATGTTATGTTCCAGGATGATAAAGATTTGGGATGATCATGAGTTGATCATCAAGTCAAGAGTTTGGTGTAAATGATGCATCATGAGTTGATGCTTATCAAGAAGAGATGATCATGAGTTGATCATCAAGACAAGAGAAGACCCATCATATTTTGATGGAGGTCAAGCAAAGGATCATCATGTGTTGATGATTATCGAGTTAATGACCCGGACTTGAAGTGTTGATGTACGTCATCAAGCTTCATGAAGATGCAAGACAAAGGTATGACTAGCTAGGGCTAAGGATGTGTTTCTAGTCTTTTACCAGTCTTGGTGTTTGGTTGGAAGACCGGATTGCTAGTATAGGTTGTCGTACTATTAAGAGGGGTTCTAACTAGTAGTTTAAGTTAGTCATGTGTTGATAGCTTAATATGGTTGCTCTAGCTCATCTAAACATGATGCTATTTATTTGCAAATGTGTTTTGCAAATAGTCGAGGCTCATGCATAACCCTAGTAGCATGTGACTTAAGTTTGCAAATGTGTTTTGCAAATGGCGTAAGTCCATGTACCTTATTCCTTGTGATGAATATTCTAAAATGTTGGCAAATGTGTTTTGCAACTAGCTGAGAATATCATCTTGTAACCTTGTTAGAATTGTACTCAAATGGGCGAATGTGTTTTGCCATTTGAAGTGAAGCAAATGTATTTTGCTACGTAGTGTCACGGCCGATCACGGTGGACCGGTCGGCCGGTGGTAATCAGTTGAACCGCCATGTGTTGGGCGGTCGGACCGATTTGCTTTGACTTGGAATCTATGTCCGGAAGTTCCGCCCTTGTGAAAAAGGAACTTCCGATGTGAGGAAGTTCCGGGGTTGATGCGGAACGTTTATTCCAGAGAGCGCCCGTTTTGGAACTTAGCCAAATTTCTATCGGGCAGTCGGACCGGCCAGCTACGGCGGTCTGACCGATTTGTCGGCGGTCCGACCGGCCATTGCATGGCGGTCCGACCGGCCGAAGGCCCAACGGCTAGTTTTCTAGCCGCTGGCGTATGGGGCGGTCCGACCGACCATTGGTTGTCTGTCAGACCGATCCTATGCTGATTTATGGGAATCTTCTCCCAACGGTTAGTTTTTTTGTGTGTGGGCTATATATACCCACCTTGACCGGTTGGGAGAGGTTGCTGGTGCTATTGTTGAGTGCTATACTCATTCTTGAGCTAAGAGCAAGCCTCTCATTCTATTTTGTGCATGTGTTGCACTTAGTGAGAATTGAGAGCAAACCCTAGGTGCATGTGTTGCCTTAGGTAGTGGATTGTGTATCCACGTGAGCGTTGACACTTGATTAGTTCAAGTGAAAGTTTGGATTTGTTACTCTTGGTGTTTACCGACACCTAGACAGCGTGGAGGCGTCGTGCGCGGTGATCTTCTCAAGAAGCTTGTGAGAAGACCCGGCGTGTTTATGAGTGGTTTGATGCTCGCCATCTCCGGAGTGGAGGAAGAGCAACCATAGTGGAGCGAGGTGTTGGTTCGGTTTGGAACCGGTCCAAGTGGTTGGACTTACCTCGGAGGTGTTGGCTTAATTAGTGGAGCCGGTCCAACGTGGTTGGGCTTACCTCAACGTGGATTAGGGGAGACCGGCAAGTCTCCAAACACCACGGTAAAATTGTGTCCATTTTGTTTTTACTTGTGCTTTACTTTAATCAATTTACATTACATGCTTTAATTGCTTATATATCATTGTATGATTGCTCTCTTGTATTGTTGGTGCACTTAGGGAAGCCTAATTGATTTAGGTTTTAATTGTGCAAAACCAATTGTTATTAGCTTCCGCATTAGATATTGGTTTAGAGTCGATTTTTTTTAAAATCACCTATTCACTTTTCTCTAGTCGACCACCTCGATCTTACACCAGATATTCGAGGGGATTGCGCTTATATGCAGCTGGGCGGCGCTTGGGTGAATGGTGTGAATATTCCATGGTTGATGGAACTCGTGATGTATGGTATGCCGAGTATCCAGGCGCACCACCCTTGAACAACAATTCCACCTATCAGGCCTCCGGTTTGGGTCTTTCCCAGCTTCTGTTGATGCAATCCTGAGAAGGCTTATCCCAGATTGTTGTATAACTACTGAGGTTGACATAAAATTAAGGATGGTATATGCATGATCCCTGAACTTGCTGTCACTGAATCTTACCATGTTGTTTCTGTATACAAGATATTCATTATCAATCAGTACCACCAGTTAATGGTTATTTTCTTTTGAGACTGAGAGCACGTTTGTTGAATTTGACCAGAATCAATAATTTGGTCCTGCCCGTAAATGCGGATAGCACTATAGCAGTATTTGTTTTTGGTGTTATGCAATTTCCTGAGACCTGCCTCAAGCTTCTTATGGCTTTGTTCTTGCCGTATTGCTTTGAGACTGCAGCAATAATGAGTAAAGTCATTGCATCAAAGAAATATGCGAGCACCTTTATGAAGTTGCACGATTTTCTAGTGGTGTATGTTGGAATTAATACAGACTATGCTTAATTTTTAATTCTAATTAATTTTTAAATTTTTTAAAGGTCTATGTGGATATGTTAAAACTGTTTAAATCCCACATGGAGAGTTGAAGGGGAGTCACACTATTTTATAAGGTGAAACGTGGTAGCCTCCTTGTGGAATTGGAGAGAGCCAACACAGCGCTCGCCGCTCGCGCAGAGCCGTGCGGTGTGTGTGTGTGTCTCGCATGAGCGAGCATGTTGGGTGCGAGCGCGTTTTTCTTTATCTATTCGAAAATTAAAATGCACCGACTCGTAGTAAATGGCATTAACGAAGCGGTGGTATTATCGGTTCAATTACTAGTGAGTAATGGCCACGGTTAACACCGATTGATGGCAAATCAATGTCGATAGTTTCCTTAGCAAATCAAAAACTCTCTGTCCTCTTTGTTTTTGCTATTAAATTCTTCTCCGATTACTCCACGAAAAACTAAGACAGAACTCAATGAATTTGTTCTTTGGATCTCGCGATCTCCATCTGGCAGGCGTGTGCGGTCAAAGCTGGAAGAGCGAGCCTCGGAACCCTCATCCTTGAAGGCTTGCGGCGAGGGCGAATAAGGTTTTTGGGAGTGTTCGCGCATCGCTCGCTACTTCCTCTTCATTCGATTACCGCTACGTCTACATCAAGCGCACGACATCTACAACGGCATGACGAACGCGACCTCACCAAGACGACCTCACCAAGACTCTGCTTTGTTGCTACTTCTTTCTTCGGATCTGGTATGCCTATCGCACACTTGTTGCTTGGTTAGCTTCATTATTTGTTGTTGCCTTGAACACCGAGATAGGAATGGTAGTTTCCATCCTTCTAGAAATTCGTATAACTATAGTGTTCTTGGTTACCTACTTTACGAAAAAGGCAAAAGTTTTTTTCCATAATTCATCTAGCATATTTACGAATTAAAGTAATTCAAAAAATGCTCAAATTTTCATCAATCCAAAACCTTATTCTAGGCATTTCGGTCTTGGCACATATGCCATGCCATGTGTCCTCTCAGGGCCCATCGCCATCGCCATATGCGCGCATACTGTCCCTTGCTGGCGCCGTCTGTGAAGGTTGATGCTCGATACCATCGTAACACCACGACCCAAAATCGGCTCAATGCCCGACCCAGCGTCGGGGCGGACCACACATAGCACCTCGCTTACACTTTCGTGCTCGCCGTGTAAAGGGTTAACCCGGAGGTGCTACGTTTGGATCAACAGGCATTATATACTAGTACAACTCACTTGAGACAAGCAATGTGGGACTAATCCACTACACAACTCCTCATGGGCCACATGGGCCCGCTATGGCGGTAGGTATTACACTCTATCCTTAGAAAGATTGACCTCGAATCTACGCGCAATCTACTCGAAGAAGCTGCGTGCGGAATGAAACAGCGATAATTCAAGCTTGGAATTGCTCACGATACCATCGTAACACGACCCAAAATCGGCTCAATGTCCAATACCCGTGGGGCGGACCCGCCCACCTAGCACCCATACACTTTCGTCCTCGCCGTGTAAAGGTTAACCCGGAGGTGCTACGTTTGGATCCAACAGGCATTATATACCACTACAACTCATGAGACAAGCAATGTGGGACTAATCCCACCACACAACTCCTCATGGGCCACATGGGCCACACTACGAGCGGTAGGGGTATTACATTCACCCCGCCAAGGGTGGCGCCCTCGGCGACATCCGCATCGCGGCAAATGCCAGAACCACCCCTCGGTACACGTCCGTGCGTCAGTCTTGGCATATGCCATACCATGTGTCCGCTCCGGGCCCATCGCCATCGCATATATGCCCGCCCACATCCATGCCAGCGCCCGTCACAATGAAAGTTGATGCTCGATACCATCAGTAACACCACGACCCAAAATCGGCTCAATACCCGACCACAGTGGGCGGACCGCCCACACATAGCACCTCGCTTCACTTTCGTCCTCGCCGTGTAAAGGGTTAACCGGAGGTGCTACGTTTGGATCCAACAGGTATTATATACTAGTACAACTCACTTGAGACAAGCAATGTGGGACTAATCCCACTACACAACTCCTCATGGGCCACATGGGCCACGCTATGAGCAGGCCGGGGTATTACATCATTTTTCGTCAACTGGCTTTGCTGCTGCGCTCAAACCCTTTGAGTTCGATGGTGCGAATTACAAGAGGTGGTGCACCAAGATGGTGTTTTGGCTAACTGCTATGAACGTTTTCCATGTGGCAAATGACAAACTTGAATGAACACTTACTCCTGAATAGGAGCAAGCGTTCGAGGCTGTTGATAACCTCTTTAAAGGTGACGTGGTTAGTGTTCTTGGTGAGAAGTTAGTTGATGCATATATGGTGATTAAAACTGGGAAAGAGACGTGGGATGCACTCGAGGCCAGGTTTGGGGTTTGGAGGCGAGCGTTGTGGTGTATCTCATGGAGCAATACCATGACTATAGAATGGTTAATGGTCGTTCTGTAGTTGAACAGGCTCATTAAATACAATCCATGGCCACAGAATTTGTGCACTTCAAGTTTGTGTTATCAGACAAGTTTGTCACGGGAGGCATTATTGCCAAGCTTCCTCCTTGGAGGAATTTTGCTACTTCTCTGGAACACAAGAGACAAGAGTTTTTTGTTGAAAATCTCATTGGGCCTCTTGATGTTGAAGAGAAGGTGATGGTAAAAGATACACATACCAGAGGTAATAAGGGACATTCTAGTGCCAATATGGTGCAGAAGAAGAATGGTCAAGCTCAAAAGTTCAAAGGTAAGAACAAGACTGCACAAACAACTAGCTTCAAGAAGAAGAAGAAGAACACAAAGGATGACCATAGCTTTGTGTGTGGCGAACTAGTCATTGGGCCAAGGATTGCGACCAACACAAGGGTGGGAAGAATCGACAAGAGGCGAATTCCAAATGCGCTAATATTGTTGTTAGTACCAGCGAGGCGGGAACATCGAGGGTATGGTTGACCAGAATCAATAATTTGGTCCTGCCCGTAAATGCGGATAGCACTATAGCAGTATTTGTTTTTGGTGTTATGCAATTTCCTGAGACCTGCCTCAAGCTTCTTATGGCTTTGTTCTTGCCGTATTGCTTTGAGACTGCAGCAATAATGAGTAAAGTCATTGCATCAAAGAAATATGCGAGCACCTTTATGAAGTTGCACGATTTTCTAGTGGTGTATGTTGGAATTAATACAGACTATGCTTAATTTTAATTCTAATTAATTTTTAAATTTTTTAAAGGTCTATGTGGATATGTTAAAACTGTTTAAATCCCACATGGAGAGTTGAAGGGGAGTCACACTATTTTATAAGGTGAAACGTGGTAGCCTCCCTTGTGGAATTGGAGAGAGCCAACACACGCGCTCGCTCGCTCGCAGAGCCGTGCGGTGTGTGTGTGTGTGTCTGCATGAGCAGGCATGTTGGGTGCGGGCGCGTTTTTCTTTATCTATTCGAAAATCAAAATGCACCGACTCGTAGTAAATGGCATTAACGAACGGCTGGTATTATCGGTTCAATTACTAGTGAGTAATGGCCACGGTTAACACTGATTGATGGCAAATCAATGTCGACCGTTTCCTTAGCAAATCAAAAACTCTCTGTCCTCTTTGTTTTTGGCTATTAAATTCTTCTCCGATTACTCCACGAAAAACTAAGACAGAACTCAATGAATTTGTTGCTGGATCTGGCGATCTCCATCCTGGCGAGGCGCGTGTACGGTCAAACTGGAAGAGCAGGCCTCCGGAACCCTCATCCTTGAAGGCTTGCACGAGCGAGGACGAATAAGGTTTTTGGGGAGTGTTCGCGCGACTGCTCGCTACTTCCTCTTCATTCGATTACCTGCTACGTCTACATCAACTGCACGACATCTACAACGGCATGACGAACGACGACCTCACCAAGAGACGACCTCACCAAGACTCCTGCTGTTGCTACTTCTTTCACTGGATCTGGGTATGCCTATCGCACACTTGTTGCTTGGTTAGCTTCATTATTTGTTGTTGCCTTGAACACTGAGATAGGAATGGTAGTTTCCATCCTTCTAGAAATTCGTATAACTATAGTGTTCTTGGTTACCTACTTTACGAAAAAGGCAAAAGTTTTTTTTTCTCCATAATTCATCTAGCATATTTCTGAATTAAAGTAATTCGAAAAATGCTCAAATTTTCATCAATCCAAAAACCTTATTCTAGGCATTTTTCGTCAACTGGCTTTGCTGCTGCGCTCAAACCCTTTGAGTTCGATGGTGCGAATTACAAGAGGTGGTGCACCAAGATGGTGTTTTGGCTAACTGCTATGAACGTTTTCCATGTGGCAAATGACAAACCTGAATGAACACTTACTCATGAATAGGAGCAAGCGTTCGAGACTGTTGATAACCTCTTTAAAGGTGACGTGGTTAGTGTTCTTGGTGAGAAGTTAGTTGATGCATATATGGTGATTAAAACTGGGAAAGAGACGTGGGATGCACTCGAGGCCAGGTTTGGGGTTTCGGATGCAGACAGTGAATTGTATCTCATGGAGCAATACCATGACTATAGAATGGTTAATGGTCGTTCTGTAGTTGAACAGGCTCATTAAATACAATCCATGGCCACAGAACTTGTGCACTTCAAGTGTGTGTTATCAGACAAGTTTGTCACGGGAGGCATTATTGCCAAGCTTCCTCCTTCTTGGAGGAATTTTGCTACTTCTCTGGAACACAAGAGACAAGAGTTTTCTGTTGAAAATCTTATTGGGCCTCTTGATGTTGAAGAGAAGGTGATGGTAAAAGATACACATACCAGAGGTAATGAGGGACATTCTAGTGCCAATATGGTGCAGAAGAAGAATGGTCAAGCTCAAAAGTTCAAAGGTAAGAACAAGACTGCACAAACAACTAGCTTCAAGAAGAAGAAGAAGAACACAAAGGATGACCATAGCTTTGTGTGTGGCGAACCTGGTCATTGGGCCAAGGATTGCAGCCAACACAAGGGTGGGAAGAATCAGCAAGGGTAGAATTCCAAGTCTGCTAATATTGTTGTTGGTACCACTGAGACGGGAACATCAGGGTATGGTAATTTACCTACTGTTCTTTCTGTATGTCAATCTACCGATTGGTGGATAGACACTGGTGTTGATATACATGTGTGTGCTGATATTTCATTGTTCTCTTCTTACCAGGTCACTCGGGATTCAGCCGTTCTAATGTGGAACGGGTCACATGTCACTGTTCATGGTGTTGGCACGGTAGATCTGAGGTTTACTTCGGGGAAGATTGTGCAATTGAAGAACCTGCATCATGTGTCATCTATCAATAAGAATCTCGTCGGTGGATCTCTTCTGTGTAGAGATGGCTTTAGACTGGTATTTGAGTCCAATAAATTTGTAGTGTCCAAGTGTGGACAATTTGTTGGTAAAGGCTATGTGTGCGGAGGCTTGTTCCGCCTATCTCTTTTATATTTGTTTGTGAACCATATTTGCAGTGGTAATGAGACTATTATTTGGTATTCACGACTTTGTCATATAAATTTTGGTTGCATGACGGGGTTAGCCAGTTTATAGTTAATCCCGAAATTCATTCTTGCCAAAGGTTCTAAGTGTCAAGTTTGTGTGCAATCAAAGTAGCCTCATAAGCCTCATAAGGTCGCAGAGGTAAGAAACTTGGCACCATTAGAACTCATACATTCAGATCTGTGTGAGATGAATGGTGTGCTGACAAAAGATGGTAAGAGATATTTCATAACTTTGATTGATGACTCCACTAGGTTCTGCTATGAGTATCTTTTGAAAACTTAAGATGAAGCTCTTCACTACTTTAAAATCTATAAGGCAGAAGCTGAGAACCAACATGAAAGGAAAATCAAAAGGGTTAGGTCTGATCGTGGCGGCGAGTACTTTTCTAATGAGTTTAATTTATTCTGTGATGAACATGGTATAATCTATGAGAGGACGCCTCCCTATTCACCTCAGTCAAACGGGGTTGCTGAAAGAAAGAACCACACTTTAACTGATTTGGTTAACGCCATGTTAGACACAGAGGGTCTTTCCAAAGCATGGTGGGGGAGGCTATATTGACTTCGTGTCATGTCCTAAACATGATTCTCACAAAGAATAAAGAAACAACCTCATATGAGCAATGGGAGAAGAAAAGACTATTATTTTCATACTTGCGCACTTGGGGTTGTTTGGCGAAAGTTAATGTGCCAATTCCCAAAAAAGCGTAAGTTTGGACAAAAATCATGGATTGCGTCTTTCTAGGCTATGCTCACCATAGCATTGGATATAGATTTCTAGTGGTAAAATCTGGAGTACCTGACGTGTATGTCAGTACAATTATGGAGTCCAGAGATGCTACATTCTTTAAGGATATTTTTTCGATGAAAGATATGCCTAGTTCATCTAGTTAGGAGCCTGATACAACTCCTGAATCTACTTTTCCAATGGAATATTTTGAGCCAACCCCTAAGCAAATTCCTAAGGAGGAAGACAATGAAACTCTGAGGAAGAGTAAAAGACAAAGGACTGCAAAGTCTTTTAGTCCTGATTTCATTGTGTACCTTGTGGATGATACTCTAAGTATCATTTCTAAAGCATATGCTTCTCTAGATGCGGAATACTGGAAGGAAGCAGTCCGTAGTGAAATGGATTCCATTATCTCTAATGGAACTTGGGAGATCACTGAGCGACCTTATGGTTGTAAACTTGTAGGATGTAAGTGGGTGTTCAAAAAGAAGCTTAGGCCTGATGGTACTATCAAGAAGTACAAGACACGGCTTGTGGCCAAGGGTTATACCCAAAAGGAAGGCGAAGATTTCTTTGATACTTATTCACCTGTGGCTAGATTGACAACTATTCGAGTACTACTATCTCTAGCTGCCTCGCACGGTCTTCTCGTTCATCAGATGGACATTAAGACAGCTTTCCTAAATGGAGAGTTGGACGAGGAAATTTATATGGAACAACCAGATGGATTTGTAGTAAATGGTCAAGAAGGAAAGGCGTGTAAGTTGTTGAAATCTTTGTATGGTATTAAATAAGCACCTAAGTAGTGGCATGATAAGTTCAACAGAATTTCAACATATGCAGGTTTTATTGTGAATGAAGCTGATAGATGTGTGTATTATCTCCATGGTGGGGCCGAGGGAGTCATTCTATGTATGTATGTTGATGACATACAGATGTTTGTGACCAACATTAATGTGATTAAGGAGGTCAATAATTTCTTGTCTCTGAATTTTGAGATGAAAGATCTGGGAGTAGCTGATATTATCTTGAACATCAAGCTGTTGAGAGGTGATGATGGTGGAATTACATTGTTGCAAACCCATTATGTGGAAAAGTTTCTGAGTCGTTTTGGTTATAGTGACTACAAATCCTCTCTAACACCTTATGATCCTAGCGTGTTGCTTAGGAAGAATAAGAGAATAGTCAGAGACCAATTGAGATATTCTCAGATAATTGGTTCACTCATGTATTTAGCTAGCGGTACCAGGCCTGACATCTCGTTTGCTGTGAGAAAATTAAGCCGTTTTGTTTTCAATCCGGGAGATGATCATTGGCATATTCTTGAGAGGGTAATGCGCTATCTAAAGGGTACTATGAGCTATGGCATTCACTATACCGGGTGTCCCAAGGTACTGGAGGGTTATAGCGATCCAAACTGGATATCTGATGCTGATGAGATTAAGGCCACAAGTGGATATGTCTTCATACTTGGAGGTGTCGCTGTTTCATGGAAGTATTGCAAGCAGACTATCTTAACGAGGTCAACAATGAAAGCAGAACTCACAGCATTAGATAGTGCCACTGTTGAAGCCGAATGGCTTCGTGAACTCTTGATGGATTTGCTGGTGGTTGAAAAACTGGTACCGGTTATTCTGATGAACTGTGACAATCAGACTGTGATTATCAAGGTGGATAGTTCTAAGGATAATATGAAGGCATCAAGACGTGTGAAGAGAAGACCAAAATCTGTCAGGAAAATGAGAAACTCTGGAGTAATAGCTTTGGATTATACCCAAACAACTAAGAATCTGGCAGATCCTTCACAAAGGGTTTATCACGGAATGTGATAGACAATGCATCGAGGGAGATGGGTTTGAGACCCACGTGAGTTATACCATAGTGGTAACCCATCCTATGTGATCGGAGATCCCGTGAAGTAGGATTGACGAAACAAGCTATTGGTTAACTGGGAGGAGAGTAATTTTATAGACCCACTCCATTGGAGATGCAATTCTCTCCTAAATTTGTATGGTAGATTAATTTTTATCTTAATGTGTTATGTGGCTTGTTTAAGCAAAGATGTTGTCCTACATAGCAGTCTTGAAAGAACACACCTATATGAGCCCGACTGCTAGTCACAGTCTATGAGATAGGATAATTTCTAAGAAGCTCATGAATAGGTCAGGAGTATGACTTATATACTCCAACCTGCGAGGATGTCTGGCAGCCTAGTATCAGTTAAGGACTTAAGTGAAACTTATTCATACAAAACTTCCAATTCAAGACTTATTTTATTGTGCAGTTGTGGATAAGTGTAGCTTCTGTTCTAGGTTGATGTTTGTCGGTGTATTAGAACCGATCTTACGTAAAGATTGTTTGATTCGGGGGGTCTCCTAGAGATAAGATCACGCAGAGTGGATTGACACGGGATGTTTAGACAGGTTCAGGCCTTCTCCGGAGAGAATAATAACCCTAATCCTGTGTGTATGGTATTCTTGATGATCAAGTAAAAGACTAAGACTATTACAGAGAATAGCACTTGTGTTCCTACTTGACTGGCTCTTGTTCGCTGCCCCTTGATCTCTCTGATCGATGCCCTTATATAGTCGTGAAGAAGTAGCCGTTTTGCTCTGCGGGAGATGCGCTGATTAATCCAAAGAATGGCGCATGATGGCGAGAATTACCGCGCCTCGGCTTCTTCACGCCGTCCGCAATTATCTTCCGTAGATAATGGGGTAATTACGCACCATTAATAAGCGGAATAATAGTGCGTGCGCACCGCTCGATTCCTTAATCAATTGGACCCACTCGCTGTAGGTTTGATTATAAGGTGGTCGTAGTTTACGGTCGTAGAAGAACTTACGACCGTGTAGCGATCGTAGAAGGACTTACGACTATGTAGTGGTCGTAGAAGGACTTACGACCATGATATAGTCGTAGCAAGACTTACAACTGTGGGGGTGATTGTAGAAGAACTCACAACCACTTATTGGGCTTCTCCCTTTTAGATAAGGGGTACCTCTGGGGACTATGTGACATCATATTTACCCATAATAAGAATTATAGATAAAAGATAAAAATGAGGATTATTAGATCCTCGTCAATGTTCAACCTTAATCAGTCTCCATCGAAATACTGGTATATTAAAACAATACTGTGGATCAAGGCATTTGACGGGGATTGTTGGAATTAATACGGGCTAGGCTCAATTTTTAATTCTAATTCATTCCTAAAAAATCTCAAAGGCCCATGCGCACGTGCTAAAACTGTTTAAGTCCCACATTGAGAGTTGAAGGGGATTTACACCATTTTATAAGGTGGAATATGGTAACCCCCTTTGTGGAATTGGAGAGAGCCAACACACG
Organism: Hsuehochloa calcarea; assembly: GCA_036346395.1. Taxonomy (NCBI): domain Eukaryota; kingdom Viridiplantae; phylum Streptophyta; class Magnoliopsida; order Poales; family Poaceae; genus Hsuehochloa; species Hsuehochloa calcarea. The sequence goes on along the minus strand of CM070609.1, from coordinate 19,281,027 downwards.
CGCTCGCTCGCTTGCTCGCCGAGCCGTGCGGTGCAGTGCGGTGAGGGGTGTGTGTGTGTGTGCGTGCGCAGGCATGTCGGGTGCGGGTGCGTTTTTCTTTATCTATTCAAAAATCAAAATGCAATAGCTCATAGTAAATGGCATTAACGAACGGCTGGTAGTAACGATTCAGTTACTAGTGAGTAATGGCTGCGGTTAACACTGATTGATGGCAAATCAATGGCGACTGTTTCCTTGACAAATCAAAAACTCTCTGGCCTTTTTGATTTTGGCTATTAAAAAGAACAGTGAACTGGTTCTTCTTCGATTCACTTCACGAAAGACTAAGACAGAACTCAACGAGTTTGTTGCTGGATTTGGCGATCTCCATCCCTACGAGGCGCGTGTACGGTCGAACCGAAAGAGCAGGCCTCCGGAACCCTCGTCCTTGAAGGCTTGCACGAGCAAGGACGAATAAGGTTTTTGGGGAGTGTTCGCGCGACTGCTCGCTGCTTCCTCTTCATTCGATTCTCTGCTACGTCTACATCAACTGCACGACTACTACCACGACGTCTACTACGCCATGACGAACGACAATCTCATCAAGACTTCTACTGCTACTGCTTCTTCCACTGGATCTGAGTATGTCTATCTCACACTTGTTGTTTGGTTACCTTTATTATCTGTTGTTGCCTTGAACACTGAGATAGGAATGCTAGTTTCTGTCCTTCTAGAAATTCGTATAACCATAGTGTTTTTGGTTACCTATTTTACGAAAAAGGCAAAAGTTTTTTTTCCATGATTCATCTAGTATATTTCTGGATTAAAGTAATTCAAAAAATGCTCAAATTTTCATCAGTGTATGGTTACAATCTTCATATTTTGATATGCCCTTGTAGAAGTAGGCATAATCTGGAATATTGCGTAGGTATAGGCGATATTGAGAGAAGTCAGTATTATCTTGCAGGAAATTAGTCATAAATGGTGGCCCTTTACTCATTGCTTATTTTCAGATCAGGCCAGTGGCTTTATTAACTTGTTCTTTTATTAATGTATATAATGCTGCAGATTCTGCAGAGTTCTTACAGTTAGTTCTGCGACAATGAGAATAATATCAGGAATAGATCATTGGCATAAACTTAACTGTTACTTCTAAAACTAGGACTTATATTCCTTGTAGAAATACAAGTAAACTTTGACTCAGACTGAACTTTCCAAGCCGGTCTAGGACTAGAACTCTCGTTGATAAGAGGTTTCGAACAAGTTCAAAATTAGTTACATGATTAACTACTCTCGTAGTCTCATTAGTGAGATAAGAGGGATTTGAACAAGTTCAAATTTAGATACATGATTCACATATATATGTACCTCAAGCTTATTTTGCACAAAGTTACCTGACGTTTGATTTTACTATTATAGAGAAGCACTTGTTTAAGTCTGGGTACTTGCCATTCGTAACTTGATGCGCTTCAATATATTTGGATATCTGACTTGTGCATAGGTTTGCATGTTCTGACCCTTTTTTTCTGAACCAGATGGGAGAAATCCCAGGTTTCATGTAATGAAATCTCGCCTGCTCTGCTTTATGAATAGCATTCAGAAATCGGAATTTAAGTTAATCAACAAATGCATGTCAAAAATATTTCGAGTCGGTGATAAATATGCAAGTTAGCAACTTGTGATGCAAAGCTGCTGAACTTGTTGTGAATCATACATACTCAAGGTTTAAGAAATCGCCTCTAGGCGCCACCTAGGTGGTCGGTGAAGCCCTGCAACCGTGATTTCGCCAAAGTCGGCGGACTAGGCGGGTTGGCCGTCTAGGACTTGCTAGGCGGTCAAAGTCGGTCCTCGGCGGTGCTAGGCGAGGCGGGTTCTGACCACCCCACGCCGCCGAATCGAGCTCGCCGCCTAGTTCTGGCCATCCTACACCGCCAAATCGATCTCGCCGTCGCCGAATCGAGGTCGTCCCGCCATCTCTGCCACGGAATCGAGTTATGTCGCTCCCCACTCTACTCCCGTGCCACCCTCGCCTCTACTGCCTCGCGCTCCCCCTCCCGCGCCGCCTTCGCCTCTGCTCCAGCTTCCTCGCGTCGCCTTCTTCTCTGCTCTCTGCTCCTGCTCCCCTCTCTGCTCCCTCATGCTAAACCCTCCCGGGCCGCCCTTGCCTCTGCTCCAGCTCCCATCTATGCTCCCACACCCCTCTAGCCCTCTCAGTTCTTTGTCGTAGCCTTTGCTCCAGCTCCCCACTCTACCCTAGCCTATACTCCCGCCTTCTTCTTCTCGCACCAGAGCCAAGTTGGCGCCGGCCTAGGCGTGTTAGGCGCTGTGAAAGTTGGGAGAGAAAAGTTGATGTATGCAATTGACCGCGCATCCATCCAGAGCATGACAAGGAATATATTGGCCGATCTTACCGTGTCAAAACATAACATTGTAGTCGATACAAAACAGAGTTACAACAATGTTACAATCGGAATCAATATCTAAAGATCTCGGTAGAATATAGAAGATTAAACCACATGTATTTGATTACAATACGCACATGTATCTACCTCGTGGTCCTTACTTCAACACTCCCTCAACCACAACTTAGTACTCAAGTTGAGATTGTGCCGAAGATGCTCAAACGATCGTCTCGTTAGCGTTTTGGCGAGTATACAATAAACTTGATATCCAATGCCTTGCGAGCCACTCTTTCATGAACGAAATGAAAATCAACTTCAATGTGTTTTGTGCGAGCATGAAACATTGAATTCACCGAATGGTATGTAGTACCAAGATTATCACACCAAAGTGATGGAAGTTGAGACTGAAAGATTCTAAGTTCACCAAGAAGTGATTGCATCCATCTGGAAATCGTTGCTTCTTTCCTGGAGCTCCACTGATGAGGACATCAACCCTCCGGATACAACCGCTACTCCACGTCATGGTACAAAGAAGATCCCCATGTCATTTTGGTTCCAAGTCAAGCAAGGGTTCCAGTGGGACACGTTCTGGAATCCAATTCGGCCTCCGGAGATAACACCGACTTCAAACGTGCATAAAATTCGTGATACGGACCCGCTTGAGCTATTTGAGGACATGATGGGAAGCTTATCTTATCACATTTCCAACAGATCCGCCCCACCTTCAAATTCATTTTGTGCGCGTAATTGTCAAAACAATTCAAGGTCATTTCGAGTCCGAGATGTAAGGGTGCCGCACCACCTCCACTTGGGCCCATGGGCCTTGTAACCCTAGGGGCATGCGTACAACCCCCTGGCAGTCACCCTCATATATTCTCATATGTGCGACACTTTAGGATTTGGATTTCGTTTAGTTAAAAGTTAGCTACATTGCAACTATACCAACCATAATCCCGCTTCGGAATCCCACCTTTATTGAGTACTTCAATCTTATTTGTAATTTCAGATTGCTTATTGATGAGGATTAAAATCTCTATGTATTACTTTAATACATAATGAAAAGACCATATGTCTTCGTGGTTGTAACCCCTAAGGCTAACGACCCCATGGTCGTAAGAGTCGTAACCCCTAAGGCTAACGACCTCTGTAGTCGTAAGGATTCCAAAAATTATTTATAGGTACCCTGGTTGGATGAGATCCTGTACCTAGTCCCCGACCAGATAATTGCTCATACAAGCAATGAACTGACAGCCGGATTTTTCTCTAGACATGTTCCTTATCGTGTGATGAATGGAGCACATGTCATATTGGCTCCATACCACGTGATGTTTCATTGTCCTAAAACACTAACAACAAACTATCATGCTGTTTAGTGTCCCAGACATCAACAGACGCCTCTTCCAGGATTAACTGCCACCACTTCATCAACAACTTAAGGAAGAACGCGAACGATAGAAGACTATCCAATTCGAAAGATCAATAGACGATTGGATTTCATCTAAAGCATTAGCATAGCAAGCACTACACTTAGTGTAATTAGGATTAGTCCATTGCCTTGTCAAGGGCACCCCCTGTAAAGGATCTAGTTCATAGCAATAAAAAACAGTCTCATCATCTCCCAAGAACTCTTTGCCATTTTTCTCTGTTTATTTCGTAAGATCGGCGGCTCAATCGTCGACAGTCGGCGCCGTCCGTGAGGAAGAAGGCATTGAGTTCTTGAAGTTTACTTCGCTCGAGCATTCCTCATCCACTTCCTTTGCCTCATCATCGCTTATATGAATATGACAGAGACATGGGATGAGGAAAACTGATTCGACCTGGCGGACTACGCCGACCTCGACATGGACGCATGCATCCGCATCATGGAAGAAAATGGGATGTCATCATCCTCCTCCACCACCAGCTCTCTAGTCGTAGATATTAGCGAAATCGCTCGGATGGATGAGGATTCACCGCTGCCATCAATGGCGCTCTCAGAGGAACCTCTCATTCTGACCAGTTCGGAATGTCCAATGCCTCTACAAGCCCTGTCGACCCTACCGGCAAAAACAGCAATGGAAGCCCAGCGCTGCAATCAGAGAGTCCATGTACTCTCAATATTGTCATGGGCGACCGGTATTCGCCAATGGCTCCTATGTATTTCGGAGGCCAACTGTCATCTGGTAAGGGTATCGATGAATTTATCACCGATCGTAGGCCAAGTGGGCATGGTAAAACTCAGCATACGATCGGTAATCCCCGACTGGAAAGGCTCTCTCTTAGCTACGACGGGAGTTCATTGGAAGATCACTATTGGCGCCACGAAGTTAACACATTCGGAGATACCAATCCAGATGCCATGCACGATCCTCCATGGGTTAACTCGCCACCACTTGCTGGTGGAAATGATAAGGGCGCTCAAATAATATGTTATCTTATTATCAAGTATGCCATCTCTGCCACGGAATCGAGTTATGTCGCTCCCCACTCTACTCCCGTGCCACCCTCGCCTCTACTGCCTCACGCTCCCCCTCCCGCGCCGCCTTCGCCTCTGCTCCAGCTTCCTCGCGTCGCCTTCTTCTCTGCTCTCTGCTCCTGCTCCCCTCTCTGCTCCCTCATGCTAAACCCTCCCGGGCCGCCCTTGCCTCTGCTCCAGCTCCCATCTCTGCTCCCACACCCCTCTAGCCCTCTCAGTTCTTTGTCGTAGCCTTTGCTCCAGCTCCCCACTCTACCCTAGCCTATACTCCCGCCTTCTTCTCTGCACCGTAGCCAAGTTGGCCGCCGGCCTAGGCGTGTTAGGCGCCTGTGAAAGTTGGGAGAGAAAAGTTGATGTATGCAATTGACCGCGCATCCATCCAGGAGCAGCGACAAGGAATATATTGGCCAGTCTTACCGTGTCAAAACATAACATTGTAGTCGATACGAAAACAGAGTTACAACAGCGGTTACAATCGGAATCAATATCTAAAGATCTCGGTAGAATATAGAAGATTAAACCACATGTATTTGATTACAATACGCACATGTATCTACCTCAGGGTCCTTACTTCAACAGCTCCCCTCAACCACAACTTAGTACTCAAGTTGAGATTGTGCCGAAGATGCTCAAACGATCGTCTCGTTAGCGTTTTGGCGAGTATACAATAAACTTGATATCCAATGCCTTGCGAGCCACTCTTTCATGAACGAAATGAAAATCAACTTCAATGTGTTTTGTGCGAGCATGAAACATTGAATTCACCGAATGGTATGTAGTACCAAGATTATCACACCAAAGTGATGGAAGTTGAGACTGAAAGATTCTAAGTTCACCAAGAAGTGATTGCATCCATCTGGAAATCGTTGCTTCTTTCCTGGAGCTCCACTGATGAGGACATCAACCCTCCGGATACAACCGCTACTCCACGTCATGGTACAAAGAAGATCCCCATGTCATTTTGGTTCCAAGTCAAGCAAGGGTTCCAGTGGGACACGTTCTGGAATCCAATTCGGCCTCCGGAGATAACACCGACTTCAAACGTGCATAAAATTAGCATACGGACCCCGTTTGAGCTATTTGAGGACATGATGGGAAGCTTATCTTATCACATTTCCAACAGATCTGGCCCCACCTTCAAATTCATTTTGTGCGCGCGTAATTGTCAAAACAATTCAAGGTTGTTTCTGAGTCCGAGACAGAAGGGTGCTGCACCACCTCCACTTGGGCCCATGGGCCTTGTAACCCTAGGGGCATGCGTACAACCCCCTGGCAGTCACCCTCATATATTCTCATATGTGCGACACTTTAGGATTTGGATTTCGTTTAGTTAAAAGTTAGCTACATTGCAACTATACCAACCATAATCCCGCTTCGGAATCCCACCTTTATTGAGTACTTCAATCTTATTTGTAATTTCAGATTGCTTATTGATGAGGATTAAAATCTCTATGTATTACTTTAATACATAATGAAAAGACCATATGTCTTCGTGGTTGTAACCCCTAAGGCTAACGACCCCATGGTCGTAAGAGTCGTAACCCCTAAGGCTAACGACCTCTGTAGTCGTAAGGATTCCAAAAATTATTTATAGGTACCCTGGTTGGATGAGATCCTGTACCTAGTCCCCGACTCTAGGCATGTTCCTTATCGTGTGATGAATGGAGATAATTGCTCATACAAGCAATGAACTGACAGCCGGATTTTTCTCTAGACATGTTCCTTATCGTGTGATGAATGGAGCACATGTCATATTGGCTCCATACCACGTGATGTTTCATTGTCCTAAAACACTAACAACAAACTATCATGTTGTTTAGTGTCCCAGACATCAACAGACGCCTCTTCCAGGATTAACTGCCACCACTTCATCAACAACTTAAGGAAGAACGCGAACGATAGAAGACTATCCAATTCGAAAGATCAATAGACGATTGGATTTCATCTAAAGCATTAGCATAGCAAGCACTACACTTAGTGTAATTAGGATTAGTCCATTGCCTTGTCAAGGGCACCCCCTGTAAAGGATCTAGTTCATAGCAATAAAAAACAGTCTCATCATCTCCCAAGAACTCTTTGCCATTTTTCTCTGTTTATTTCGTAAGATCGGCGGCTCAATCGTCGACAGTCGGCGCCGTCCGTGAGGAAGAAGGCATTGAGTTCTTGAAGTTTACTTCGCTCGAGCATTCCTCATCCACTTCCTTTGCCTCATCATCGCTTATATGAATATGACAGAGACATGGGATGAGGAAAACTGATTCGACCTGGCGGACTACGCCGACCTCGACATGGACGCATGCATCCGCATCATGGAAGAAAATGGGATGTCATCATCCTCCTCCACCACCAGCTCTCTAGTCGTAGATATTAGCGAAATCGCTCGGATGGATGAGGATTCACCGCTGCCATCAATGGCGCTCTCAGAGGAACCTCTCATTCTGACCAGTTCGGAATGTCCGAATGCCTCTACAAGCCCTGTCGACCCTACCGGCAAAAACAGCAATGGAAGCCCAATACGCAATCGAGAGTCCATGTACTCTCAATATTGTCATGGGCGACCGGTATTCGCCAATGGCTCCTATGTATTTCGGAGGCCAACTGTCATCTGGTAAGGGTATCGATGAATTTATCACCGATCGTAGGCCAAGTGGGCATGGTAAAACTCAGCATACGATCGGTAATCCCGACTGCTCCCCATATGGAGGCTCCTTGCAGAAGCACTGAAAGGCTCTCTCTTAGCTACGACGGGAGTTCATTGGAAGATCACTATTGGCGCCACGAAGTTAACACATTCGGAGATACCAATCCGGATGCCATGCACGATCCTCCATGGGTTAACTCGCCACCACTTGCTGGTGGAAATGATAAGGGCGCTCAAATACTAACTACCAAAGGCAACCAAGTTGATGAACGTGCATCAGTTAATTCACCTGTTCCTACTGTTGGAAATATGCCCTAGAGGAAATCATATAGATGATTATATTTCAGTATGTTCATAACATTGTATAATATGTTATCTTGTTCATGGAATAATATAAATAATATTTATTATCAAGTATGTGACTTGATTGTAAAACTCTATATTTCTATGATGATTATTCTTGAACATTTTCTGGTCGAAAATATATGAGAACACATATGAATAGACTAGCATATATATTGGTCGATGACTATGTTTCACAAGTCATGGATATGGAGATATCAAACCAATAATATGGACACATGTTAGAGAACATGGTGTTGGAAAAGACCCATCTTGAGACACTGTTGAGAGTGTTATTATTCTATGTATCATTAGTTGGTCTCAAGCAATGATGATGTATAATCCTTAGACCTGAAATCAGCATGGTTTCCTACATATGTAGTAGCACTCTTAGGGGTTACCAAATGCTACTCATAACTGGGTAGTTGTAAAGGTAGTTTTCGGGTATGCTATGAAATATGCGGAGGGATGTGAATGGTCAGATATGAGATTTGCCCCTCCTAACATAACAGGAGAGATATCTCTGGGCCTCTCGTTGTGGTCGGATAAAGAAAGTGCATGGCCATACCACTAGTGGTCGAAGTGTCGACCACATGAAGTTATTCGACATTTGATCGAGAAAGTATTGAACAGTCCATGGATGATACAACCTCTCACCTGGAGTTCAACCAGACATCGTGAGGCAAAGGGAGAATACACGAAAAGGTCTTTCAGTTCGATCAGATACAGACTAGTCGTATGGAGATACGAGCTGGTCGAACATGGTCACTAAGTGGTCGAAACCTGATCGTAAGGAGTTACAAATTGGTTGAGACCATATATGAACTGTTCATATAGAGATACGAGCTGGTTGTTAGTGATATGGACCTGGTCGTAGATCATATTGCATTAAGGTTCGTCCGATATATTCTATGTGTGTTTGGGAATCGTTATGTGCTACTAGGTACCGCTGACGACTAGTGGTCGGAGAAGAGTTTTCGAGTCACAACCGATTACACATGAACCTATAGGGTCGCGCACTTAAAGGGTTGGGATTTGATTTGGATGGTGATCCGAATTCTTGTAGGCCTCGAGTTCGTAATGGGCCTCAAGTTCGAGACCCATCATGGAGGCCTATAAATAGAGGCGGTGGCAAAGGGTATTGTGACGATCTTTCGAAGAACTTTTTGAAACCCTAATAGCCACGCCTTCCTCAACCACACTGCCGGTGCTAGCACTCCAGCGCGTGGTGTCCCTGCCCGTACGTGTAGATACCTTGGAGGTGTTGTTGCGAGGCGTCAACACTATGACGATTCGCAACTTGTGACGATCACAGGAGTCAGAGGAGCAGACGTGCGGTAAGTACGACTACTCAGGGGAGCAGACACGCGGCAAGTATGACTACTGGTAGGAGAAGACGCACAGCGAGTACGACTACGACCGCATCAACTCGCTACATCGACTCTACTTCCGCTACGAGTCGGCGCGTCTAGTGATAATCTCGTGATCTATTACTAGTGGAGGTTCCTTGGTTTGCACGGTAAAATTTTGTTTTGTGCTAACGTAGCCTTCCCGTGATCCTTCAAAGACGGCTCTTCTCAGCAGTCACTCCTCCTCCTCATTAAGAGGAATGATCACTTGATTCAGGCGATCTTAGGCATCATCTGAGCCAAGCAAGTGGTCAAAGACATTATCATAACATCCACGACCGAATTGGGACACTGGATCCTAGGTATGCAAATCTGAGGAACCGATCCCCAATTGATTATAATCCGGCTCCTTTCAGAGAAGACGCCATGATTCCATTACGGGCTGCCGAGCATTTTCGGTAGGTCTCCAAGCTGTTCGTTGGCCAAACAGATCTGACCAGCCAACATAGAAAAGTTCAATGAGACTCAGAACCCATTAGAATTTCTTTACATTTATACTACCGCCATCAAAGTTGCTGGTGGTAATGACGACGTGATGGCAATTTACTTGCCCACGGTCCTTAAGGGGTCTGCCCGCTCGTAGTTGCTTAACCTACCACCCGGATCTATCTATACTTGGGAGCAGCTCTACAATACCCTGATTGCCAACTTTCAAGGGACGTATGGCCGCCCCAGGAAGGAGGATGATCTTCATCGGTCGAAGTAGAAAACTAACGAAACTCTTCGACAATATATCAAAAGATTCAGTCAAGTTCAAAACTCTATCCCAGATATCGCAGAATCTTCTGTCATTCGGTTTTTAAAGTAGGACTGAGAAATCGCTGGTTTACAGAGGATATTGCAATAAATCCTCCACAGATGACTGTTGAACTTTTCGACATGGCAGGCAAGTATGCAGCCGATAGTGAAGCGGTCGAATGGTGCGATGCTATTGATCGAAAAGATAAAAAGGCTAATCAGGCTTGGAGAAGCAAGAGAAGAAAAGTAAGAAGTCTCTTAAGAATAAGAAGAATGGTAAGCCCGATAACAAGGAAGTCCTTGCGATTCCCGAAAAGTTTACCAAGGGCAAGAGAGACTTCACTGGTCGGAACAAGACTAAGGCGTCGACCAGCAATTACAAGAAAAGTAAGAAGTGGTGTTCACTTCACCAGGCAGCAGGGTATGATTTGCGCACATGCCGAGCCTGGCAAAAGAAACTAGAGGATTACTACTCTGGTAAAGATCCCTTCCACCTCCATAACAGAACTCGGAGAACCAAGCTCCAAGAAGGACAAAGATGGCGACGAAGAGATGGAGTACTAGGAGCCGCAGCACACAATCGATATGATTTTTGGAGGTGAGCCTTGTTGAGTCTCCGATAACCGTCAAGTCGTCTAGGTGGTCGGAAACTATAATCTCCTTCAGCAAAGAAGATTGCCCCATCCCGTCTACTCAACCAAGTAGGTTTTCTATCGTAGTTGAACCTACTATTAACAATTGTAAAATTAATCCAGTCTTAATAGATGGAGGTAGTTCTTTAAATATTTTATTTACGGGAGCATTGGAAAATATGTATGTTCCCAAGTCTAAGGTAAAACCCGTGAAATATGCCTTCCACGGCATAGTTTCTGGTTCTACCGCCAATCTGATAGGACAGTTGTTCCTACCGGTTACGTTCGGAAGCCCTGACAACTTCCGAACATAAAAGGTTCCATTTGATGTTGTAGATTTCGAAACCACATACAATGGAATCCTCGGTCGTCGGCTCTAGCAAAATTTCTGATGGCCACGTACTATAGTTATCAAAGTTTAAAAATACCAGGACCGAAGGGAGTTATCACGGTTCGAGGAGATCAAAAATGGCTTATGCATGTGATCGGAAATCCTTAGAACTGGTCGATGAGCTTTCGACCAGAGAGACTAATCCGTCTACCATGTAGATCAAGTACTCGAGGCCAAAGATAGCCCCAAAGCCTTTCGACCAGACCAAGGAGGTACCACTCGGCAAAGCGCTCCTCTAGAATGCACCAATGCACCGTCTGGCTCAAAAAACGCTAAAGCGTCTGCCCAAAAGATACTGGTCGGGGCAGGACTGGACCCCAAATAGGAAGAATTGCTCGTCTCCTTCTTCCTAGCAAACCAGGACGTATTCGCCTAGCAAGCATCTGATATGCCCGGAGTCCCCAAGGAGGTGATCGAGCACATGCTAGCTCTCCAGCCTGACAAAAAACTGGTCAAGCAGAAGCTAAGATGTTCCGCATCTGATCGGAAGGAGGCAATCCAGTCGGAGATTGACAAGCTCCCCAAGGTTGGATTCATTCGTGAAGTCAACCACCCAGAGTGGCTCGCCAACCCTGTAATGATTAGAAAAATCAATGGGAAATGACGAATGTGTATTGACTTCACAGATCTTAATAAAACTTGTCCGAATGATGATTTTTCCTTTCCACGCATTGATCAACTTATAGACTCTACTTCCGGGTGTGAGTTGTTAAGTTTTTTAAATACATACTCAGGGTACCACCAGATTAATATGAGTAAAGATAATGAAAAGAAAACTTCATTCATCACTCCATATAACACTTACTGCTATGTTAAGATATCATTTGGTCTCAAAAACGCTGGTGCAACTGTTCAAAGATTGATGCAAAAAAAAACCTTTGAAGTATGACGCCAGCGAGATGGAGTCATATGATTTGGAGCAAGCGGCGCGACCATCCAATGGAAGCGTGATGGCCCACTTGTGGAAGAGGATGAAGGAAAAAGAATCCAGTTCTTCGTCATCTCAATCGTCCACAACCACAAGGTGAAATACTAATAGAGAACTCAATCACTACATCCCCTATAACTTTGCAACCAATGATCCTACCCTTTTGGGCCACAAGGTCATGCTCCTCGAATGGTGGAGGGATAACCGTCGCATATTTCCCGCGCTGTGCTATTCCGCATGGGATGTCCTAGTCGTTCTGGTCTTTATTGTCTCTTCTAAGGCAACATTCAATATGATCAGTAGAATAATTGAAGAATGGAGACCCCTTACGTCCGAGATAGTAGAGGCAATCACCTACATCAAGGATTGACAAAAAGCAGATGAGCGACGACAACATCAATTGGAGGATCCCGAGATCGTGCAAGCATTAGCCGACCTCAATGTCGAGTAGCCGATATATATGCATGAATGCAGTTATTGTACTCTTTTTCTTACTAGGGGATACTCACTCTAAAGCGTAAGATTTTTAACGAGGCAGTAACATTGTATCTGTAAAATATCAAAGAAATTCCACTTTCAAATATTTACATATCCATATTTTTATGTAATTACTTAAATGTTAGCTTTCCCCTTCTTTCCTCTTTTTTATTTCTTTCTCTCTTTCCCTTCTTCTCTGTTCTGCTTTCTTTTCCCCTCTTCTCACTCCCTAGGCACTAGATCTGGCCACCCCACCTCGATCCCCTCCGCCACCCTCCTTCCCATGCCCTATCCAAGCGCGAGAGCGTCGGAGGTAGGCAATCGCGGCAACAATGGTGGCCATGGCCACGACCTGGCGGCGGTTGACAAGTACGGCAGCAGTGGTGATCATGGCCTAGCAACGGCGGCAAAGGTAGCAAATGTTGCCGTTTGTTGTGCTCGTGCAGACACGGCTCAATTGTGACCCGGCGTGACAAACCATTTGTCGTGCTGCTGTTCGCCGCTGGCAGGCTGTGCCGACCCGACGAGGTTACCGTGCCACGCCGCCGCAGCTCGGCTCAGCTCCTACATCTAGTTAGTTGTTACTGGCTTACTGTAATACTGCCGGACGTTGGCGTATTCTAGGCCTAATGGGCCACTAACCTGCTGTTGGGGCCACGTGTAGTGAGCGCTAGACTACTGTGGGGCCCACATGCAGTGAGTCAAACTGCACTCACTAGTCGCCTCCCAACTCCTCACCGTTCTCTTCCAATCCAAACCGTAGAGCACGCGCCCGCCGCGAACACACACAATGCAACTCCCCGCGCTCCTCCGCCCGCTCCCTCAGCTCCCTCTCCTCCCCACGAATCCCCTCGCGGCGCGATGTCGCCACCGCGGCCCAGGCGTCCGCTTGAGATGCGCCCCCGGGGAGGGCTCGGGCGGCGAGGAGGGCACCGCGGCATGGCTGAGCTCGGCAGTGGGGGAGAAGGTGGACGAGCTGCTGCGGCGCGAGGAGAACCGAGCGCTGCTCGAGGGGGTCGAGGCCGCCGAGCGCCGCGTGGAGCGCGCCCGCGCCGCGCTCGCCGACATTCAGCGCCAGGAGGCCGCCGCGCGCCTCGCCGGCGAGGAGGTCCGCCGCCTCGAGAAGCGCCTCGACGAGGTATAGTATATCACCACGACATGCTGCTGCCTGTAACCTGTTCGATGTTTTGCCTGCTTGGCTCAACGAAGGATGCCCCTGGTGAGAGCGCCTGGGCCACTCATGGGAGAGCGACCTGGCGTGACCTGCCTGTACTGTACGTGCGTCCTGCCCCACCCTGCTACGCGCGCCCCGTGGCCAAGAGCCCAAGACGTAGCATGAACCGGCATCACCAGTGTAGTGCTGCTTAGTTCTGGTGCCATGCTATGCTACTGTGGTTGTGGTAGTACTGCTGCCCTTGTGTTTGAGCTAATGTGGTGCTGGCGACCTTAAGGAACAATGCTCTTTGATTAGCCAAACAATGGAAGCAGGCCATGGGTGCATGTGATTTAGGAAGGTAATGCGCGCAAACAGTGGAGCGTCGATAGAAAGACAAGTGGCAGATAATGTGAGAAGCTCTAGCTAACTACTATATTGCCATTTGCCAAAGCTTGTTACTGCTTGAGCGGCATGTGCTCGCAGGCAAAAGAGATGCTATTTGTGAAACTCGCGAAGGCTGCCGACTAGAGAGTTAAGTCAAACCTGATAGACATCGTATTGTGTTGGATCGAAACGGCGACTAGAGGGAGGTGAATAGGAGCACGATCTCTTTTTCATCTTAATCAGATTCAACACGTTTTTCACTCCAATAGCTATGAGAGCTATGAAGATCAATATACAAGCATAACGGAAGACTTGTATTGAATCCAAGCCTAGTCCCGATCATCCTCGTTGTTAACGTCCAAGCCACTTACACAACAATAGACCAAGAAATCGATTCTGGGAATAAGTTATTCGCAACTTGATCCACGTTAGTCAAAACATGTATCATGTAACACATATGTACTGAAACCCATGAACTTGACCTAACTTACAATCATCGCCGCCAAGATGGCCGACGAACGAGTCAAAACCGGTCAGATCGCCACCCTTGGCCGGTCTGACCGCCACCTGACCGGTTTGACCGCCCAGCAAAAAGACTTAGCCAAATTTCCTCCCTGGAAATCCAAAGCCTCTTTGGAAATTTCAAACGAATAAAACTTTTGATTTGAGGCTCCAAAAATTATGAGACCAAGTGTAGGAGAAACCCCTCTCTTGCTTACACCCTCTATTTTTGGCCCGATCCAAAATTCAACAAAACCTTTATGGCCGGTCAGACCGCCGTCTCCTGGCTAGTCTGACCGCCAGCCTCTTGGTCAAAACCCAGGCCGGTTTGACCGCCTACTTCCTGACAGAAACTGAACTTTGCCGAAAACACGTGTTTCGACAAACCCTTAATACCATTGCTAATTGTAACATCATCTTAAGATCATGAACATATCCTCGTGATATCCATATATTGCCTTCTATTGGACTGACTTTTCCACCCTTTTTGGGTTCAAGTCTCCAAGACGCCCTTTGGGTGTTTCTTTGGATAAAAGTGCTAAGCACGGGATCCATACTGTTGGTAAATTGGAATTTACATCTTGTCTGCTTGCTTCATCATGGTGTGTTGCTTATGCATATCCAGTTTGAGATGCATTGTAAAAATATAGCTCTTTGCAAACTTGTTGGTTGGTCTGGTAAACTAAGAAAATGAGATGGTTCCATGTATTTTGAGCAAACATAAAGTACTAGTAGCATGTGCCATATCATGTGGTCCCATGACTACGAAGGCAGAATGATTATTAGTTGTGATATCAACTTTCTATGATAATACAGTTCTGTAATCATCAAAATATATTTCCTTCAATAGACATGGGAAAGACACGAGTTATTTGTAGCTTGGTTCTTCCCATGGGCTATTTCTTCTTAATAATGTGTTTACAATGCTACATTACATAAACAAGATTGCAGAGTCCCAGCGGGAATTGCTACAGGCAAGAGAAATGATTAATGAAGCACAACGTTGCTTGGCTTCTAGTCTTGAGAATCAAAGCTTTGGAGATGTGTCAGGCGGAGATATCGATGAAGATAGTGAGAGACTAGAATCTGTAAAAGCCGCAGCAGTTTCCTCTATCGTCGGTGTTCTGGCTAGTTTGCCCATATCTTTCTATGAAGTCCACAGTTTGCCACAACTATTTGTTCAGTCATCAGTTGTTTTCATAAGTTGTGCTTTGTTTGGAGTCACGTTCAGGTATGCCATTAGAAGAGATCTGGATAATATCCAACTGAAAACGGGGGCTGTTGCCGCATTTGCTTTTGTTAGAGGTAAAACCAGATGATGTCATTTCTAGAAACTTTCTCAACAAATATTCCTGAGGTTGGTTATTTTGTTTATCGGAACTAAATTGTTTTCAGGTCTTGCTATGCTGGAATCTGGGAGGCCCTTTGAGCTGAGCACTGATGCCTTAATATCACTCGCTCTTGATGGTGCAGTTAGTGTGGTTGAGAACATTTTTATATTTCTGCCTGCTGCTGTTGCACTGGACTATTGTTTTAAGATGAGATTTTTTAGTCCATTCCCAACAAGAAAACAATAATTTCTGTGAATAATCTGTAAGATCGATAATGATATGGGTTACTCCAATCATCATATGTACTACTGCTGATTTCTTAGATTCATTATGAGTTATGACAAATATATCCCCGTGCAATCAAAGTTTCTCAAGTTTGTGAAATAAATTGTTCTATTTAACAGCTGGATCTTGTCCCGTTTCCTCAGATCTTATGTGAGATAGATAACTCATAACGTCACTGTGTACTTGAATTTCGCTTCCTTTGTTACATAATAGGGACAAAAGACGACACAAACCTTTACATAGAAAACTCTTGCGGGAAAAACCGATGGATGTCAACCAGCGATGATTACTATATGATGAGTGTTTACAAAATACATGAGAATTACAATGAGGTGTCAACTCTCTCTCGTGCGGCTAACAAGAGGTATATAAAGGGGTAAAAGGATTTGGAGTCCAAGTAAGAAAACTAATTCGCTAATATGACAAGTTTGAATTCGACCATATTAGAGGTTTGGATCACATATCTCAACAATCTCCACATTGAGACGAATTTCCTCTTGTAGCAAAATAAAGAATCATCAATCACTAAATAACCCCACAATAAGATAAAAATCACCATGCTCCAACTAGTTTCTAGGACTTAATTGTAACACTAACTAAGCTTAAGCAAAGCTCAAACTTAGTAACAGGAACTGACTTTGTCATCATATCGCCTAGATTATCATGATTACTTATCTTTTACACCTTGACATCACCTTGAGCAATAACACATCGAATAAAATGATATCTCATATCAATGTGCTTTGTTCTCTCATGGAATATCTGATCCTTTGTAAGACATATAACACTCTGACTATCATAAAATATAGTAGTGCAAGAATTATCTCCATAAAGCTCAGTGTACAAACCTCACAACCAAATTGTTTCTTTACAAGCTTCAGAAATAGCCATATATTCTGCTTCAGTGGTAGATAAGGCTACAATAGCTTGCAAACTTGTCTTCCAACAAACAGCACAACCACTAATGGTGAAAACATAACCTGTGAGAGACCTCCTCTTATCCAAATCACTAGTATAATTAGAGTCAACATAACCAATAAGTTCATCCCTAGAATTCCCAAACTGCAAACGAGCATTATAAGTGCCGTGTAAATATCTGAAAATCCACTGAATTTCTTTCCAATGCTCTTTTCCAGGATTAGTCATGTATCTACTAACAACACTCAGTGCATAAGATAAATCAGGACGAGAACAAACCATAGCATACATAAGAGAACCAATTGCACTGGAATATGGAACTCTAGACATGTACTCAGTATCATAATCTGACCCAGGACATAAAGTTGAAGATAATATGAAATGCGAAGCTAATAGAGTACTCACTAGTTTTGCATCATGCATATTAAA
The DNA here is from genome assembly GCA_036346395.1 of Hsuehochloa calcarea. NCBI lineage: Eukaryota > Viridiplantae > Streptophyta > Magnoliopsida > Poales > Poaceae > Hsuehochloa > Hsuehochloa calcarea. Next base: position 19,263,629 of record CM070609.1, on the reverse strand, counting down.
ACGACGAAGAACCTTCTCAATATAACCTTGTTGACTAAGATATAACTTGTCAGATTTTCTCTCTCTAATAATCTCCATGCTAAGAATTTTCTTTGTTGCACCTATGTCTTTCATCTCAAATTCATTACTCAATTGTGCTTTCAGTTTTGCTATTTTCGACTTACCTTTTGCAACAATCAACATATTATCAATATAGATAAGCAAATAAATAGTTGAACCATTAACAGTTTTTAAATAAACACAACTATCATAATCAGATCACTTACAATCATGAGAGGGCATAAAGGAGTCAAATCTCTTGTACCATTGCCTAGGAGATTGCTTCAAACCATAAAGATATTTCTTTAATCTACAAACAAGGTGTTCTTTTTCAGGAATAACAAAACTCCTAGGTTGGTCCATATAAATGTCTTCTTCCAACTCCCCATGTAGAAATACAGTTTTAACATCTAATTGCTCAAGTTCATAATCATGTATAGCAACAATACTGAGTAAAGTGCGAATAGAACTATACTTCATAACTGAGAAAAAGACATAATTAAAATCAATACCGGGAATCTGACTATAACCTTTAGCAACCAACCTTGCGGGTTCAGTAGGAGAAATCTCTTCCTTTTTTTTTTTGAAAATCCACTTACAATGAACAAGCTTCTTCTCCTTCGGCAATTTCACTAGTTCCCAAGTGTCATTCTTTTCAAGTGACTCCATCTCATCATGCATATCAATTATCCACTTATTACAATAAGTGGAGTCAATAGCTTCAAAGTATTATGAAGGATCTGCATTACTTTTAATTTCTTCTGCTACACTCAAAGCATAAGCAATAATATTAGCTTCTTCAATCAACCTCCTAGGTGGATTAATCTCCCTCCTTGGTCTGTCAACTGCAATGGACCGTTGTGGTGGTTGCTCAACAATAGGAGGATTCTGAACAATAGGCGCATCATGAACAATAATATTTTCCTTATTTGATGTGTTATCTGAACCAACAAAATGATCCACCTGAACACTTGAATTTTGCTCACTCTCAACAGAAACATTAGTATGCAGTTTATCACGAAGTATAGCATATTCATTAAAGACAACATTTATACTAATTACAACCTTATTTTTTTAGGATTCCACAACTTGTATCCTTTAACACCAGATTTATAAACAAGAAAGATACACTTAACAACTCTAGGCTCTAATTTTCCATTATCAATATGAGCATAAACAGTACAACAAAAACTTTCAATTCTGAATAATTTGCTGGGGAACCAGACCATACCTCAATTGGAGACTTATTTTTAATTGCAATAGAGGGTGACCGATTAATAAGATAGCAAGCAGTGGAAGCGGCTTCAGCCAAAAAACGCTTACGCAAAAACGAGCCTTGAAAATGATGGTCATGTTCATACGCTCAGCTACACCGTTTTGTTGAGGAGTATGTGGAATGATGTAGTGCCTGACAATATTTTCAGTCTTGCAATATGACTCAAATTCTATAGAATAGAATTCCATCCCATTATCAGTGCGAAGTTTCTTTACCTTCTCTTCAGTTTGCCTTTCAACAATAGTCTTCCACTCTTTAAATGCTAAAAATGTGTCTAACTTATGCTTCAAGAAATAAGGCCACACTATTTTAGAGTAATCATCGATAATTGTTAACATATAACGAGTACCTCCTAGCGATGTCTTGCGAGATGACCCCCATAAATCAAATGCACATAATCCAAAATACCTTTTGTAGTATGAACTTAAGTATTGAACCTCACCCTTTTGTGTTTGCCAAACACACAATGCTTACAAAATTTCAGCTTACCGATGCTCTGTCCATTAAGAAGTCCTCTCTTCCTCAATTCTGTCAAACTAATTTCACTCATGTGCCCAAGGCGCATATGCTAAAGATTAGTAGCATCAGAATCAGATAATGAACTTAAAATTACAACAACATTACCTGATATTGTAGTACCTTGCAGATGGTACAGATTGATAGATTTAATATTTTCATCACAACAAGAGAGCTTTTTGATACCTTCAAAGCTCCACCTTCACCAAAATACTTGTACCCTTTAGCATCAAGAGTACTCAAAGAGATGAGGTTCCTTTTTAAATCTGGAATGTGCCTCACATCTGTCAAAGTTCTGACAATGCCATTAAACATCTTGATCTGAACAGAACCAATTCATGCAACCTTACAAGATGAGTTATCACCTATCAACACAATACCACCTTCAACAGGTTCATAGGTGGCAAACCAATCCCTGTTAGAACACATATGAAAGGTATATGTAGAATCAAGAATCTATTCATCATTGGTCTTAGCACATCTAGCAAAGGCAACAAGAACTTCTCCATCAGAACTATCATCAGCAATAAGAGAGGCTTTACCTTCATCATCTGGTTTACCTTTTGGCTTATAATAGTCAGTTCTTTTTTTCTTTATTCTGCAGCTTCTAGCATTTAGAGATGTCGTGCTCACTTTTTTGCAATATTTGCACGGCTTGTACTTGCCTTTGGATTTTGACCGGTTCTTGTAGTCGTTCGAACTTTTGCCTCCATATTCATTGTTTGAGTTCTCCTCCTTTTACCTGTCACGAATAAACAAACCTTCTTCTTGTGAACTTTAATTTTCAGAAGGTACTATCTGTTTCATCTTCTCCTTAGCATGCAAAGCTTCATAAACTTTATTAAGCATGAGAGTATCTCTACCATATAATATGGTATCTCTGAAATTTGAAAAGAACTAGGCAGGGAGCACAAAAGAATAAGACCCAAATATCTATCATCATATTTTACCTCCATTGACTCTAGGTTGGCAACGATCTCCTTAAACAACAAAAGATGATCAAGTACGGATCCTCCTTCTTGCAACTTGTGGGAGTGCAACTTCTGCTTGAGATGCATCTTACGCTTCAAAACCCCCTGCAAAATATTATTTGATAAATGAAAGTGTTGGACCGAAAAGGTGAGATCTTTTGTCATGCAAATTTATTGAAGACTAGTATTGAATTCAATTTAATCCCTAAGCAATATGACAAAAACCACAAAGATCCATAATGTAGCATATATCTTACGCTTCAAAACCCCCAATGACGAAGTTGCAAATATTATTTGATAAAAATGAAAGCCCTAAAATCACGAAATTGAAAGCAAGAACGAAAATAGAGTTATCTCAAGCAAACCTTGCATAGATTAAATTCGTGATTGATGCTGGATTACACCCACTCCATCAAGGAACAGTGGTCAATCCAAGATCACGAAAATCACCTCAAACCATCAAGAGCCCTAGCCTCCACCTCAACTCCCCCTAAGCCAATTAGGGTTTTGAAACATAAAAGAGGCGAGAGATAGGTGGTGCAGCCACCACCTCCTCCTATTTATAGTAGAGGCCTAGAACTTCTAGGGTTTGACTCTATTAGGCTCCCGTTAAGACCCACTAACAAACGGGTCACACACGCACGCTTCGCAAAGCGCCGTCTTTAACCTTTTGACCTAAACACCACCTAGCGCCATCTTGCGCCTCATTTGTTAATAGGTCACCCTTGTCCATCTTGCGTCACGCTTGAGTCATTGACCTCACCCGCATCGCCGATCGCTCGACCTCAACTCTCCAAGTCTAGTGAAAGTAAATGCTTGAGATAAAGCCTTACGGTCTTTACACTTCTCATCTGCGGTCCATACGGTAGGTTGTTTCTCAAAACCTTCCAATGCATCATCTAAATCTATTTGTGCCAACACAGCCCTTATCTTGACTTGCCAAAGTGAAAATCTTGTGTCTCGACCCAGGAGTGGAAGATCATACTTCAAAATCGCCATGAGGAATAAATCATGAAATTACTGGTACTGATCTCTTAGTATGCTTCTCAGGTGGACGAAGCAAAGATCTCCAAAAAACTTGGATCCTTCACGTGAAGCAAAGATGGCTAGTAGCTGGTTTACCTCCACATGATTCAACCAGAACGTGCTTGCTCAGCGTGATGGCCGGCCGGTGAATAGAGACAGAAAATTGATGGCAAATTCCAACAACAAAGAACAATTGATGCGCGTGGCTTCCACTGCGTGGTCTGCTGATGCTTGCACACGCGGCTTCCAGCGAAGATGCACACGGCTTGGCTGATGGCGACGCACGACCAAAGCGACGACTTGGACCAAGGCGAACGCGTGCTGCAGCTGCTTCGCGTCGGACCAAGGAAACGAAGGGCGTTGCTGGTGCGCTTGGATCGAGGCCGCGTAGGGACGCAGCAGATGATGCACCAAGGAAATGCGAGGAAGCAATGAGCCCTCGGGAGCGACGCGACGGAGACGAAGACTCGCTCGCGAAACGGCGACGTCGAATTAGATCTGCTATTTTTTAATCTATCTCAAAGCGCTAATCTCCTGTGCTCTGATACCACTCGTTACATAATAGGGACAAAAGGAGACATAAATTTTACATAAAAAACCCTTGTGGAAAAAACAAAGGACGTCAACCGGCGATGATCACTATATGAGGATTGTTTACAAAACGCAAGGGAATTACAATGAGGCGTGAATTCTCTCCGTGTGGCTGACAAAAGGTATATAAAGGGTAAAAGACTTAAAATCCAAGTAAGAAAACTAATCCGCTAATATGACAAGTTTAAATTCAACTATATTAGAAGTTCGGATAACATATCTCAACACCCTTGTCGAGTGTCCTTCTCTTTAAAAAGACAGGCACAATAGACTTTTGTGTTTGCGTTCCTCCTGTATCATTGATGTTCACGCTGAGGGAAATTTTTGATGTTCACTTGAATCAGTGCTTTGGATTGTCTGTTTGACATGGGTTTCATACCAGCTTATGGTGAAATGCTGCACAACCTGGTCTGTCCTTCCATTGGCCCTCATCCTTATGCAAAGAGAATTCCCTACTCCTTATGATCATCCACTGTTTCTATTTTCTGGTGCAGAAGAAACATTGTGTAATAGCTTTTCTTTGGTATGTTGTATCTGTCATGTACATCGATTAATGCTTGCTGTACCGTGCTTGCCTACTAGTGTTCCTCCATTCGTTTCGCAGTTGATGTGAAGCAACTAGCTGCTGAACTGTGCTGTAACCTGATACAGTATTATTCTGGCTCTTCATAAAGCGCCAAGCCAGATGGAACCGGGCGACATATCATTGCATCACAAACATGGGTCCACAGGAAGGTTGTCACTGTAGACAGATGGATGCAGAACAGGCATTTCCGCTCTTGTGAGCCTCGGCGTCACGCACCTGGGGCGCTCATTCTTCATTCATCAAGGGGGTGGGCACAGCCTGACCTGTTGGAGTTGGAGCTCGCTAGCATTGGGAAGAAGACACGCAGGCCATATCTCCATACTGAATGGTGGTGGTGGGGGATTATGCAGGGAAAGCGCCTCATGAACCATCACCTGGACAAGGTTACCTTCTCATATTCTCTTCCATTATTATTTCAATGATTACCTGATCAACGTAGTATTATCTTGCTCATACCCACTACATTGCTTGGTTAGTGTTGAGTGTTGACCGGTGCTTTAGTTTTGGAGCAAACAGCCCCACGAGGTCTGTCATAAGAACATCTTTGGATACATTGTATGTGGGAAGCTAATCAGAGATGAGAGAACTAATGAAAACCACTTGTATGTTTGCTTCTTGTTATTATATCTAAAATAAATTTTGTTCCAAAGCTGACCCCTGAAATTTCTAACCTGATTGAGCCAGCCTTCTTTACCAATTTGTTGCAAATGTTTTTCTTGATTTGCTTACTTTAATAAGAAAGAATGCAAGATTGGACATCTCAGTTCATAAAACAAGATTGTAATCCCTTGGTCTGAAACAGATTGGGAAGAAGGCCCCCAAAACACCAACAAATTATGGGAACTAATTAGTCTAGAGAGAGGGACGAGAGGGGTCATTCTGACTCTTGTATCATCCAAATAGACTGCAAAATGGATACAAATTGATCAAGTGATAAATTTATAACAAATAAAACATGATAAAATGGTATTGTCATCTAAGAAATTGGATATTAGCGATCTGCGACTGAACTTTTTTTTTAAAGACGTAAGGCGAAACCCCTGCTTTATTAAGAATGCAAACACAATAAGGGAACCTGCGCTGTGACTGAACTTTTGCCACTACAAATTGCATGCCGGCGCCTATGCCAGCCATTAGTTGCTCATGTGCACCTGGAGTCACTACTTGTCTATGCCATCAGATGCCGTAATAGGTTGCTGTTGATTGCTAATTTGCAGGCTTCTGCCTGTTGCCAACCGCTACTTGCCTGTGCTGTCACAGCCCTTTGTCCGTGGCTATGTGCTATGGACAATTCACAACCACACCATACATCAAAAACCAAGTGAAAGCATGAGCAGCTTACTGTTAAATGATATACTTGGTGCTGCAATTTTCAAGATTCTTGTTTCTTGAGAATAAGAACAAAATGCCAGAAGATGAAAATTACATCTCTTTGAAAAGCTGGAATGATGGACATTTTGTACAGATATCAAGTATCTGATGAACTAATGGATTTCAATTTAACTCCTACTCTTGAGTCTTGACACCTGCTGACTCTGGAATTCGTCAGCTGCTAAAGACTATACTTGGTCTAATCCTGTCTGCGAAGAAAACTCACCTACTTATTCCGTGCTATGACCCTGAGATGACTACTTTGTTAGAAGTTTGCACGATATCAGGCACCAATTAGGCTCGATTCATTCTGTGAATGGGGCCCCAACATGCACATGCAGTGTACCACATTTTGGTGGTCGGACTCTTTCTGAATCATTCCCTACCTGTTGTGATTAGTGAAACTGACCTTTGCTGACTTTGAACTGAATGTAGCATGAGACTGTAACAGGTGTGCATATCTACCTCAGTGAAAGAATTTACTTCAGTTGAGTCAGGCCAAGGCAGTTGCAACCAAAAGTCCATTCTTTGTCTCCTGGACCATTCAATTATGAGACTAGTATCTTTATATAAAACCATGCCATGCATTTGAGGATCTGAGCTACTGTCTGGCTTTCACTTCTGATTTCAGATTGGTTCTATAGAGATGGCCCTAAAGGTATACAGTTAGCTCACGCTGATACACCTTTTGTTGGTGTATGCTGCGAAGTACAGGTCTTTGCAGTTTCTGTGTGAGATTCAAGTCAATGTTCTTGTTTTCGGTGATATTGCTAATAATCTACGAGTTCTGATGGCATTTCCAGGTGTTCAATTGGCTGAATCGGAAGATGCATTCTAATGCAGAGTACTGCATCATCCATGGAAACAAGGGTAACCATGTCAGGCTACATTTTCTTTTATGTGATCATACATTTCTTTGCTCTTATATTGTCAACTTTTTTTCTTTCCCGAATGGAACAGCCGAGGAGAAGGAAGACTGTGTGCGTGAGAGTGTGGCTGAGCAAGACACTGAAGCCCTGCTGCTCTGTGATGTGCTTCTTAACGGTATACTAGCGATTGGCACACTTGGCCACAACGTAAACTCCCTTTGTCCTGAGGCCTGTATTGAACAAGATGAGTTCGTCATCATGGATGAAGAGAAAGTGGAGGAAGAGAAGTACGAAGAAGAAAAGAGTGAGACCAAAGAAGACAAGTTGGCTACATCACCAAGTGAACCAGCACCTGCTGTTGAGCCTGCCAAGATGCATTCATCATCGATCAAAGAAGACAAATTCACGTGTTTCGTAAAGGAAGAAATCCTGATGCGTGAAGTTGAAGTGGATGATGTCGCTAAAATCCAGGAACGACCACTTCTGATGGTAGAGAAGGTGGAGAAAGTGAGAACTACACTTGCTGATCTATTTGCAGCAGAAGCATTCTCATCAAGTGATACAGGGGAGAAGAATTACCAGAAGATCATCATTGTTGCTGGGGCATCCACTTCAAAGCCTACATCATGCATGGAAAAGATGCATCAAAAGAAGCCAACAAAGCCAACACCAAAGCCACTGAAGGCTACACGAAAATTAAGTCGAGTATGGCTTTCTTCGTCTCTATCTTATATGTGTTGCAACTATGCTCATTTCTTAGAAACACTGACGAGAATCTTTCTGCTCCAATTGCCAACTTAATCAACACTGACCGGACACCAATCTGATGTACTCCAAGGTCAACAGACATAAGAGTGAGAAACCCCTCATATGGTAACAGCCTGTAGACATTAGTCAGTTCCCAAAGAGTACAGAAGCTCATGAGAAGAACAGTTTTATATCCCTATAGGTTGTGTAATAAGTCCTGAACTGGTAAAGCCACGTTACCTTGTCGTGTTACACTATCTCTTACTAGCCTGGAAGTGGTCCAAATTTATCAGACTTTATTCCATGGAATGTGTTCCATATCTTATTCATATGTTTTACCAGATAGCTACAATTAGATTAAGTAAGCATTATGCATCTAGCCTATCTTGATAATAAAGTCGATCACTAACATGTCATGCATCTGTTGGTATTGGTTATCTGTGAAAATAAGTAGGTCATGAGGAAGATGTTGGGGAAGAAGATCCACCCAGAGCAGCTCAATGGACGTAGCAATGCAGAGGGCCCTCTCACTGCATGATGCCTAGTCCCGCGGACAAGTTTGCTTTCTCTATCCGGTAATCTACTACCTGGAGTTTATTTTTTTCAGCTGTCCTTTGAGTTATATAGCAATGCTGAACCCAGCTCAAGGCCTGGTGGTTATCAAATCAACATGCCTAGGTGTCTTGTGGACGGTTATGTACAGTTTGAGGGTTTCTTGGCTTTTCTTATCCCAGTGCTCCTAATAAAATTATGTTATTTTTGCGGTAGTTTTTAGCATACAATGGGTCCCTTGTCAAATCTAGATTTGTTTATGGGTCTTACGACCAAGGATAGAAAACCCGGTACCGGTGCAAATCCTGGCCGGTAGGCGGTACCGGTAACCGGCCGGTTACCGGAAATTCCAAAAAAACCATACATTTTTCAAAAATTGAAATTTGAACGATGAGGTTTCAAAACCGCTTACCGGAACGGTTACCGGATAAACTGGGGAAAATCTGATTTTTAAAAGAAAAAACAGTTATGGGTAATTAACAATTGGAATAATACAAATATTAATTAGAAAATACTTAATGAAGTAACAATCCTCCAAGTGTTTAATGAAATAGAAATTAGAAATGTCACTGAAAGATCTACTTTATGTTTTAACAGTGTTAAATATACTGAAAACTAGCAAACATACATGTTTCAATACGTAATCTAGTACAAAAAGGCCTAAATCAATCTAAAAAGTTCATTATGCAGTCATAAATTCAAATTCAAATTCAAATTTAATAATTTTTAGCTGATTACTGTTTACCATGTGTCCACTTGTAAAACCAATAACCGGCGTAGTAACCGCTGGGATTTGGAACCCTGCTTACAACTAGACATGACCTACCAATCACAATTGCAATTAAGAAACTGACTCTTGTGGCAACATTTACTGGGAATATAACATGTGAATTTTGTCAGCTTCAGTAACGTGAATGCAAAAGAAGTGAGCACAGAAAAATCATTTCATGTATCAAGTTGTTTACAGTGTCATAAAAAGAAGCAATGGTCTGAAAAAGAAATTTTTGTCACCTATTGCCTCCATTTATTTGGAGCTCACAAGAGAGTCTAGGCATCTAATTTTCTGCTCGCACCGCAGACAACACAGTACCCGAGAAAAGAGATTTTTATCACCTTTTGCCTCCACTTATCGGGAGCTCACAACACAGTCTGTTGCTGCTTGTGCCACACACTATGGTTCAACACCTGAAATATCCCCTTGTCCTTTTCTTTTGGTGTTACACTCCCCCTTTTTTCAGAAAATCCTACGATGAAACTGATGACAGTTTAAGTAGAAAGAATGGTGTGAGTTTGATTGTTTGAATGCTTAGGGAATAGCATGCCAGAGGTCAGACTGTGTCCTTCAGAGTGTTACTTCTTTTTTTTTAAACGTGTCTCTGAATCCTATCATGGAACTGCCTATGGTGGGAAGAGTGACACGAGTTGAACTTGGAACACCTAGGGACTAGAAAGCATGGATTCGGACTCCCCCTCCGCCATGTCGTAAAGCTTCCTTAATTAGAAGCAAAATGAGCACATGGTGTTGTACAGTTGCGTGCACCAAGCGCTGCAACTGCAACACGACGAGCATGTGCTGAAAAAAGTTAGCAGACAGGCAACTAATCATCTTTTGATGAATCTGTCCTGAAACCATTCGTTCCTTGAAATCTCAACAAGTTGATGGATTCGGTCCCAACAATGTCAAGGTAAGCAAGCTCTTCTCTCCTGTATTATTGTGGGCTGAAACCTTCATGGACCAAACGAAAGCAAACTTTTCACCATATATAAACGTCTCTTCGATCTTGTTCTCTATCGTGATATGTCATCCTAGTTAAAGTTATATATAATCTGGGAGGAGGAACATGCAAAGCTGTAAACCAAAGTTGAGCTGGTTGAGTAATTACTTGATCACAAAACAACGCAGTTTTGGCCACCATTATGTCTTGATCGGGAACTAATAGAACTCCTTTTTACATTTGCAGGACTCCTTGGATCCCTATGCTCCGGATTCCTTGCTCGAGAGAAACATCCAACCATAACGTCGACGATATTCAGTCCTTTTGTTGCCTGTTTGCTCGCAGTGATGAAGAATAGCCCGCCTATATTTGCATGTAAATCTACAGTTGAGGTGTCTTGTACTGTCCTTGCCGTGCTGTCTCGTCGTCGTGATATGTCGAAATTAATAAACCTCTGTCCTATTTATCCATTTGCGTATGCACAATCGCTTGTCCTTGGACGCACGAAGGTCGTGTCGCGTCATCAACTGTCCTCTCATTTATTTATGATAATTTTATCCCTGTCTGTCTCATCGCTGGCTAGCTAGCTAGCTAGCTAGCTAGCTATACACAGACGGGCCATGTATGCATATGCTGCATCATTGTAAACGGGACGCCTTCACGTCTTCCCGATACAACCAAGGCGAAGATGCCAAAACGGCGGCGGCACGGCAGCTGGTGATTGTAAGCTGAAAGGCAAGCATCGGCGCGTGAATCTCTCGCCTCCGCACGTCGATTTTTCCATCTCGCGATGGGCGGAAGCAAACGAGGGGGGCGACACGAAAACGGGGGCGCATCGATATCACGAGCAGCAGTGCTCCTCATCAGCGCCCTGTGGATATACGCGCCTTCGCATTCAGCGCCCTTATGATGTCGGATCTGAAACCTCATCGCAACGCCTTCTGAATTTTTGATTCTCCGTCTCCGTCACTGCCGGCCTCGCTTTGAATCAGTGGCTGCCGTGCGTCTCTCGGGAGAGCTAGCCTCGGTGCTTCGCCTGTGGTACGCTGACAAGCACTGCCACTAATGGAGTCTTGTCATTGGGGCTTATAATCTTGCAGTACGAACCATTGGATTCTATGGCAGCTTATAGCTCACTGTTGTCCTCGCTAAGCTTTCGCGCGCTGATAGTGCTATTAGCACTATGCTTCCACTATAATGCCCAAACAGTTCAGTGAGAGGAGGTGACTGCTACTTGTGTCCTTGTCTAAAGCTAAACTGCTTTTCTCATAAACAAGCCAACAACTGCGACACAAAAGGCTTATGGTTATGTGCAAATCGGCCTCTCAATGGCAACAGCATCTTCGATTACGTAGTTCTCTGCTAAACGGTTCAGATCAAGTTTCTAATTTACCTCTAACTAGTAACTAGTGTTGGACTATGATCGCTATTAACTGGAAGGATGCCAAGAAGAGTGTAAAGTGGACTTGAGCTATGTTTTGGCTGGGCCATGTAGGAGCCTAATTATATCTCACCGTTGTTGGGCTGTATCGGATTCGGATTTTGTAAATCAAATCTAAATTCTAGGTTAAATTCTCCGTGAAAATATTGTGCTATTCCTAGATCAATAGATAACACTAACAAACACATTGCTGAATCATTTTATACATAGCGTAAAACCATACCATTCATTAATTTAACACATAAGAGTTTACATAGCCACATCGGGTCAAGTTTTTATAATAAGGGTCGAATATGCCAAACTAATTACATTACAAAAATAACGGAAGCGACAACAGAAGCAAAAGGGGGAGAGCACATCTCTCCATAGGCAAGCGACTAGAGAAACCCATGTGCGACCGATATTATACTAAAGACTTGGATAATATTGGATGCATGCAAACACCGACGGAGTCAGCTGGACTGAGGCGAGATCTAAACTAAAAGAAATAAACTACTATTCATTATCTCCTAGACCTCTAACTTCCGGATCCTCGTAGTAGTCATAATGTCCATAATTTTCTACTTCTGAGGGTTTTGGGGGAAAGAGTGAGAATGAGCATAACTTTCGTGCTCGCGAGCCAACACACAAGATGCAATGATAATAAATGCAAGACTTTAACAAGGATGGCTCGGGTTCTTTTATTTTATAAAGCAATGTTTTCAATTATCATAAATTACAAACTCCTATCACTTAGCATTTTAACCAAATTTTATTTTATTAGTAATTGTGCAATATTTGTATCAACAGAGGTTTCCTCCGTCGGAAACTCTACTGTATGTTTCTTTTGATTGCAGCTACCTCCACTTATTAACACCACTGAGTTTGAAAACCCAGGAAAAATCCAACCTCAGGGCTAGGTGAGCCTGACCTGATTTTCATACCACCCACAAAGGTTTTTGAAATAGAACTAACTCTAGTAAGTTCATATGTCCGCCTTTGACTGTAGGCACGACTGTTTAAACAGTTTAGACTCTGTAGAGGTTGTACACTGTACCCATAAAAGATAATTATACTTATTACTCCACATGATTTTGTAGTCATGTAGTTGAGCGATTGTCACGATACCTTTTGAATTTTTGATTCTCCGTCTCCGTCACCGCCGGCCTCGCTTTGAATCAGTGGCTGCCGTGCGTCTCTCGGGAGAGCTAGCCTCGGTGCTTCGCTGTGGTGTACGACAAGCACCGCCACTAATGGAGTCTTGTCATTGGGGCTTATAATCTTGCGAAGACGAACCATTGGATTCTATGGCGACTTATAGCTCATCGTTGTCCTCGCTAAGCTTTACATGATAGTGCTATTAGCACTATGCTTCCACTATAATGCCCAAACAGTTCGGTGAGAGGAGGTGACGCTACTTGTGTCCTTGTCTAAAGCTAAACTGCTTTTCTCATAAACAAGCCAACAACTGCGACACAAAAGGCTTATGGTTATGTGCAAATCGGCCTCTCAATGGCAACAGCATCTTCGATTACGTAGTTCTCTGCTAAACGGTTCAGAATCAAGTTTCTAATTTACCTCTAACTAGTAACTAGTGTAGCACTATGATCGCTATTGATTGGAAGGATACCAAGAAGAGTGTAAAGTAGACTTGAGCTATGTTTTGGCTGGGCCATGTAGGAGCCCAATTACATCTCATCGTTGTTGGGCTGTGTCGGATTCGGATTTTGTAAATCAAATCTAAATTCTCGGTTAAATTCTCTGTGAAAATATTGTGCTATTCTCTGGATCAGTAGATAGTACTAACAGACACATTGCTGAATCATTTCATACATAGCGTAAAACCATACCACTCATTAATTTAACACATCAGAGTTTACATAGCCGTATCGGGTCAAGTTTTTACAATAAGGGTCGAACATACCAAACTGATTACATTGCAAAAATAGCGGAAGCGACAACATAAGCAAAATGGGGAGAGCACATCTTTCCACAGGCAAGCGACTGGAGAAACCAGTGTGCGACCGATATTAACCAAAGACTTGGATAATATTGGATGCACGCAAGTACCGACGAAGTCAGCTGGACTGAGATGAGATCTAGACTAACAGAACTAAACTACTATTCATTATCTCCTAGACCTCCAACTTCTGGATCCTCGTACTAGTCATAATGTCCATGATTTTCTACTTCTGAGGGTTTTGAGGGAGAGAGTGAGAATGAGCACAACTTCCGTGCTCGCGAGTTAACACACAAGATGCAATGATAATACATGCAAGACTTTAACAAGGATGACTCGAGTTCTTTTATTTGCTAAAGCAATGTTTTCAATTATCATAAATTACAAACTCCTATCACTTAGCGTTTTAACCAAATTTTATTTTATTAAAGAGAGTAATTGTGACGCCCCGTGTCATTACCCCAGGGGTAATCACACTTAGGCACACGGATTACTATTCGTCTGCTCGGTAGAACACCGCTCCGACGAATAGCAAGCCATTATCAGAGTACGCAGCAGAACAATAAGGTGGAAACTGTTCTTTATTACGACAGTTAACCACGCAAGACTAAGGTTACTTACAAGCGGTAAATTACAAAACTGCCAAAAGAATTGGGACCAAGTCCCTTATCTTGCCTTCCTTGCACCCTCCCAACTTCTAGCCGTCCCAACTGCTGAATGAAATGCCCCTCTCACCCAGTTCCTCGTAGTCAACGCTATACCCTCCTGCGGCGTCTTCGATACCTGCAAGCCCTTCGTCCACTCGGGATACTTCCCGACCGGACTCGGATCTACAAAGGAGAATACTAACAAGGTTGAGTACAGATGTACTCAGCAAGCATTAGTAGCAACATATGCATTGTATGACTCATCTCTGGTTCTTATCACAATTTCTAGAATCATCTCATTTCTAAAAATAAATCATTAAAACATTAGGTTGCATATTTTAATGTTGAAAATACTACTAGTCACTCGGAGAGAAGATAGACCCCCAGTGGTTCCCGTAGACTCCAATCCAGGAGACTGGCATGAATTCATGATTTGTATAGCACTGCGCAGGCTTGTACCACTTTACCCATAGCTATTCTGAGCTCTCTGTGAACTGGGTCCATCGCATTTCCTTTGATGCGACTTCGAGTTCAGAATACAGAACGTTTTCCAGGTTACGTGATTAATTTCTCCACCCATTACTTTCCGTCGGTGTCGACCTCGTCTTCACACCGAGTTCTGGTAATGTTGGTTGAGGCAGCTCCTGTCCTGCACTCAACACTCCACCTTAGCGCTATAGCGCCTTGGATCCCCCACTTCCGGACTTCTCCTACCGGTCCTGGGTTCCTCCATATCACACTCACACCTATTACTTACCCATTGTGAAAAGCATAATCACGTAACAAGGTAGCATTTTCTGCCCGTCGAAACGGGAAAATGGTTGGCACTTGATTACGGCATCTGACCGAGTAAGAGTTTTGTTGGTCCTTATATTATAACCATATGTAAAGGGGTCCCACCTCTTACCTCATCATTATCATCTTTTTCTCATTTTCTTCCCCTGCCCTGGACCCCCTTTACCAGCCATATCATAATTTCATCACATTTCTTTCATCTTTCTCATCTCTTTCATAATCATCTCAATCAGTTGATTTAAGTTTTGGGAAATAAATTTTTGATGCAATACATATTCTACAGCAATATACGGTTTACATTTAAAATAGCTATATTGATGTTCAAGAGGATCGCTTGCCTTCGGAAATGCAGAAAAGATCGTCGTCGAAGGAAATCTATACCAACTACACCGCAAGTCGCTCATCTCGCTGCAATTATACGACTGCGAGAATAATAAATAATTAAGCAAATACTTAGTGATTTTATGTGATATTATGCGAATAAACTGCTAATGCAACTCCTATTGGTTAGCCAATTTCATTTTACAAATATTTTTCGAATCTCGACCCAGTTAGCACTTTCCCCCTAAATTCCTATTTTTATTACTCTCCTAACCCTAATTTCTAGCATCTAATCCTAATCACCTAATACTCTTAATCCACTATCCCTAATTAACCCCCCCTTAATCTACCAATTCCTAACCCTACTCCTCTACCCAATCACCTAACCCTAACCCCTTCCTATTCCTATCCCTAACCCCAGCCGACACTCTCACTCACCCCTGCCTCTCCTCTCATCCTTTCTTCTCCCAGGCGCCGCCCTCGGTTCCTCCGGCTCCTGCGCGGCCCTCCGGCTCCTGCGCTGCCCTCCCCTCCGCTCTGCTGGCTGCCGCCCGCTCCTGGCCACCACTTGGCTCTTGTGCTCCTCCCTCGGCTCCTGGCCCGGCTCATTGCTCTCCTTCCTCGGCGCCCCTGCGCCTCAGTCTGCCGCCTCCTCTTCCTTCTCCCTCAGTCACCCGGCTCCAGATCTCTCTCTCCTCTCGGTTCTCTCGCGCCTCCTTCTTCCCATGCGGCCGTAGGCCGGCCAGGCCCGCCATGCGCCGCCCGGTCGCCTCCGTCGCCTCGGCTCTCTCCTCCCGGCTAGCCCCTCTGGGCTCAAGCCTAAGCGCCACCGCTCCCGAGTCCTCCTCGCTCTCTCTCCGGTCCCGCAGACGACGACTCGGCCGGCTCGGCCTTCCGGCCCGACCGCCTGGCTCCTCGGATCTGCCCGGTGCTTGGCCTCCGCTCTCGGTCCTCTCCCGGTGCCCTAAGCCCACTCCGGCTCGGCGTACTACGATTTGGTTCACCGTTCTAGTTGATTCCAGTTATGTTGATTTTTAGCAGATCTAGCTGAATTCATTACTAATGCTGGTTGATGATTCTACATGCATGATCATGGTGATGGATTTGGGGTGAGGGAAGCTACTGGGGATGAATGGCTCGGCTGCCAAGCGAAAATGGAGGGGTGGCGGCTTCGGTTGCTACTGAGGTGAACTGATATTCATATCTTGCTACTGTGATCTCCCTACTCCTCCTAGTGCTCTGTGATGTGGTGAACTGATATTCAAATCTTGCTACTGAGGGATGAACACGGTGCTTGTGTATGAATGAGTGGCAAAATGGTTGAGGGAGAACTGGTGGTTTACCTGAGGTTTAGGGTTGCGGCCGATGTGGTGGCCGGTGGTTGAGATGATGATGCATGCAGTGGGGGTGGAGGTCCTCCTGCTGCTGGTTTCGGTGTGGCCTTCGGTGGTCACTTGCGGTTCACAGACCACGCACGGCCGCCTGCTGCTCGGCTTACTCCTCCTCTTGCTCCCTTCTTTGCTGCTGCACCATTGTGAGGTGCAGAGCCTTGCCTTGCCTTCGGTTCTTGCTTCTGCTAGCTGTGGGATGGAATGGCTGTGTGGCTGCTTGAGCTCTTGCTCCTGCCTTGCTCTTGGCAGTGGGGTGCGGCCTTGTGTTCTGGCTTTGTGTGGGGGGATGCATCTCGGCTGGGGGGTCTTGGCCTTGTGTTTTGGCTTTGCATTGCTTTGGTTTGAGGGGTTTGTCTGAGCTGGGTTTGTGCTGGCTCTGGGGCTGGCTTGTGCAGGGGGAAATGCATCGGCCTGGGGTGGTTAAGGACCACTATGCCCTTGTGCTCACCGGCTGGCTTTCCCCAGATATTTTTGGGCTGAGGGCAATTGGGTCAATTGACTGGCAATTCACTATGTGAGGGATTCTCTGCAGTCGAGACAATCTGATATTCGTAGGTGTTGGGTTCGAAAATGCCGAATGATGAAACCTACGGAAATGAGACGGCGCCGATTATCTTAGGTTGGTCTAGGTGTCGTGAGTATCCAGGTGCCGACTGATTTGGGTTTGCCTAGGTGACTTGAGAACCAAGATGCCGGCTAACCTAGGTTGGTTTGGGTAGTCTCGATACTCAAGGTGCCAACTAACCTAGGTTGATCTGGGAACCGCGATGATTCCTACTGGACTCGACGGCAAACTACTTTATTCTAACTCTATTATATAGTTTTGAACCGCTAATGGTCTTGTGGTTGATTGGCGGACAATGGAGTTGGGAATGACGTTTGGATTGGGTCGAGGAAGGCGGTTTGATTGACTGGCGATGGGCGAACCATGCTTCAAGGAAGACTTCAAATGATATGCAATGCAAGATTTTAATTTAATCTTTTGTAATGTACTCAAAGTTGTAAACATGATGCATTACGATGTAATAAATTCGTATTACTTGAGTTCAGAAAATTTTTACTTACTGCTAACCAGCTATTAATGTTAATTAGGTTAGTCTGATTTTTCCGGGTTCTCACAGTAATTGTGCAATATTTGTATCAACAGAGGTTTCATCCATCGGAAACTCTACTGTATGCTTCTTTTGATTGGAGCTACCTCCACTTATTAACACCGCTGAGTTCGAAAACCCAGGAAAAATCCAACATCAGGGCTAGGTGAGCCCAACCTAATTTTCATACCATCCACAAAGGTTTTTGAAATAGAACTAACTCTAGTAAGTTTCTATATCCGCCTTTGACCATAGACACGACTATTTAAATAGTTAGACTCTGCAGAGGTTGTACACTGTACCCACAAGAGATAATTATACTCGTTACCCCACATGATTCTGTAGTCATGCAGTTGAGCGATTGTCACAGTAACCTTTCAAAGTATTTTGCCCCTTCCGTCATCTCACCCATATGGGGTTACGTTCAAACATCGTGTGTGATGTTTACCTCTACGACTGGAGTAGTTAGACTACGCCTCGTCAACTGACAACTTCACCTTGCATCGGTGTCCCATTCAAGCCGGACGTATGACTCGCTTGCACGTTCCTACTATCCATCCAACGAGATGATATTCAGGGTTTAATAAATTTAATAATCCAAGTTGCACTTTGCAGACTTGTGGTTGTACTTGTTTTACATGGGAGGTCATAACAAGATTAAGTCCTTAATCCATTCGGGCGGTTCGTACCACATACCAACCACTCTCGTGCCCGACGGCACCCACCACCATTTCATCCGCCCAGATGTGGTAATAGCAAGTTATTGGAGTTTTGAGGAGTAAAACCAAATTATCTCATCATTCCGGTCATTTACCCATAATGACTACCCAAAATCACTTTTATGTTTAAAAGATGATGGTTACGACATTTAATGTCCCGGTACTTAAGCAAGACTAGCATGTCGCTTAAGTACAACCTATAACTAGTAATTACCACATAGTTACTAGGGTGACATGGAATAATGGATTCAATTATCAAAGGATGGCTTAATAATTATTTAATCATCAAATGAGTATTTAACTACCTTAATCTTTAACATACATTTGATTAAAGAATTAAAGTATGCAATTTTGGCAATTTAAATAAATATAGTTTATATAAAATGTAGGCTTAAAATGATCAAAATATCGACTCGCCTGGGTCAATTTATCGTGGCCTTGATCTTACTCAAAGCCTTCTCAGTCAGTGGTCTTGAATTCTTGGTCTGCCTCTTTATCCGAATCTTAACCTCGCTCGAGTCATTGTTTCTTCGGGACTCCACCTTCTAATTACACGATAATCGATCGAAAACCAAATAAATTCAAAGAACTTCAAAATGTCAATTAAATTTAATTGAGCTTGATTAATTTTTGCGATGATCGAGATTATGAGAAAAGAACTGAGCAAGAACCGGACCGAGGTTATCAGGACATTGAGCAAGGCGAGCCAATACTTTGATCATATTGTACCTAGTGTTTGCAAATTATGTTGCTTTAAATTATGATATTGCATTACTATGATTAATACAACTATACTGGTTTAGTTCATAGTTAATGCCCTAATAATAGTTGTGTATAAACTTCCAATCCTTGAACTTGGACACTATCATTTCTCACATTAGAATTAATGGTTTACATACCAGTTAATAAGTATGTATCTAAGTGTCATGCTTAGCATTGCTTAGATCCTGGTCATGCAGGCATTAAATTGTCCGACAATAATCATTCAAAACATGAAAACCGGATTTGGGTAGTCGAGGCTGGAGCCTGACTGGTATGTTGGACTAAAGGTTATTTTAAAAACAGGAAAACCTAAAAAAATAGATTTCGACTTGGGCGGCTAGAAAGAGTGGCTGGTGTTGGTGATGCACGGCGGTAGGGTATGTGGATGTACTGTCCAAGTCCATAAAGGACTGAGTTCTTGTGATGACCTCTCTGAAGGGACACGAGTATGCTACTGTTGGGGAACGCGGCAAGGCTACAATAAAACAAACAAAAATTTACCGCGCAACCAAGGAACCACCGCTAGACGCGCCGACTCGTAGCGGAAGTAGAGTCGTCGTAGCGAGTTGATGCAGTCGTAGTCGTACTCATGACGCGTCTCCTCCTTCGAGTGGTCGTACTCGCCGCGCGTCTGCTCCTCCGAGTGGTCGTAGTCACCACGCGACTTCTCCTTTGACTCCGGCGATCGCCACGAGTCGCGGATCGTCCTAGTGCTGATGATTCGCAACAACACCTCCGAGGTATCCACACGTACGGGGCAGGATCACCACGCGCTGGATATCAACGGTTGAGAAGGCGTGGCTATTAGGGTTTCAGGAGTTCTTCCAAAGATCATCCTCCACTCACCCCATGCCACCGCCCCTCTTTATATAGGAATCCATGATGGGTCTCGAACTTGAGGCCCATTAGGAACTCGTGACCTATACGAATTCGGATCACCATCCAAAACAGATCCTAGCCCTTTAAGTGTGCGACCCTACAGGTTCATGTGCAATCGGTTATGACTCAGAAACTCCTTTCCGACCACCAGTCGTTACCGGTACCTAGCAGCACATAACGATTCCCAAATACACATAGAATAGCAGACGAACCTTGATGTAATATGATCTATGACCAGGTCCTCATCACTTGCTATCAGTTCGTATCTCCATAATACCAGATCGTATTTGGTCCTGGCCAGTTCGTAACTCCTTACGACCAGGTCCTTACCATTCTGTGATTATGTTCGATCAATCTACGACCAGATCGTATCTCCATACGATCAGTCCGTAACTGATCGAAATAAGCGACCTACTCATGCATTCTCCCTTTGACTCACGATGTCTTGTTGAACTCCAGGTGAGATGAGTGTGTCATCCATGGACTGTTCAATACTTTCTCGATCGAGTGTCGAATAACTTCATGTGGTCGACACTTCGACCACTAGTGGCATGGCTATGCACTTTCTTTATCCGATCACCACGAGGGGCCCAGAGACTCTCCTGTTTTGTTAGGAGGGGCAAATCTCATCTCGACCAGTCACATCCCTCCGCATGTTTCATAGCATACCCGAAAGCCACCTTTATAACTACCCAGTTACGAGTAGCGTTTGGCAACCCCTAAGAGTGTCATTACACATGTAGGGAACCATGCTGATCTCAGGTTTAAGGATTATACATCATCATTACTTGAGACCAACTAATGACACATAGATTCATAACAATCTCAATAGTGTCTCAATGATGGGTCTATCCAACCCCATGTTCTCTAACATGTGATCACATTATTGATTTGATATCCCCATATCCATGACCGGTGAAACCAAGTCATCAATCAATACATGTGCTAGTCATAGAGTCACTGGTGTTTCGACCAGTGACCTCAGACTAGGGATACATTTAGAATGACATCATATAAGTTAAAGAGTTCCGCCAACAAGTCACATACTTATTGATCTATAACAAATGATTCATTCAAGGGACACGATAACATATTATCAAAATTATGAACATAATGAAATACCATCATCTCTATGATTGCCTCTAGGGCATATTTCCAACAGCTACGATAGCAACAATTCAAAATTTCTACCACGTAAACTAGGAAACCAAACAAGTAGATGATCACATATCGTTACTACCAGACGCGCAGTGCAGCGAAAGAAGAGTTGGAGCAAACCGATCCAACGAAGAGCGCGCCGGTGAAGTGGTCATTGTCGATCGTCCAACGTTGAGCACGTCGATGCAGGGCTTGCAGTCGATCGTCCCCTCCAGCAACCTCTGTAATTCCTTATGAAGATCGCGGATTGTCCTCAAGCGCAGCAGCAACCGGAGTAGCGCCTCTACGGTATCTACACGTTCAGGGAAGGAACAACCGAACGCCAGTGTGCTAGCACCAAGTCGCACGGCGAGGCTCTCAGGAAGATGGCGGCTAGGGTTTCGGTGGAGCGATTCACGTCAACTCATATATCGCCAATATCACCCCCTATCCCAGTAGCCTCAAGTACCTCCTTATATGGTGTCTGTGACGGATCCTATCCGAACATATTTGACGAATCGTATCCATATTGGTTTGTTCCAACCCGTTAAGTGTGTGACCCTGTAGGTTTATGCGTAATCGGTTGTGTTGGACCGAAAAGGCGACTAGAGGGGGGGGTGAATAGGAGCACGCTCACTTTTTCAACCACGATTAGATTCAACACAAATTTCACTCCAATAGCTATAGAAGCTATGAAGATCGATATACCAGTACAGCGGAAGACTAGGATTGAATCCAATCAAAACCCAAGCAAAACAACCAAAAACAACGAAACTTAATTTCCTAAGAGAAGGGCGGTCGACCTCTACTGTGGGCGGTCGACCTCTCCAAGGGGCGGTCCGACCTCTAGCTAGGGCGGTCTCGACCTCCAGTAGATGAACAAAGTGAAATCACCCAAAAACGAAGTTGCAAATAGGTCTAACTTTTGATCTACAACTCCAAACTTCATGAAACTTGGAACACACCTTCTCTAGGATGTCGGGAACCTATTCCAATCAAGATCATGGAGATCCATGGAAAAGTTACGACATTTTTCAGTTTGAGAGATGGATGGTTCAAAACCGAGTCAAACGAAACGTGACCCAAAAACTTGCTCGTGGGTGATTGATGATCAAGATGATCTTAGATGTGTTCCCACATGTCACAGCAAGCTATATCATGTAAAGAAATCAATCAAAAACATGCGAATCAAAGAAAGACTCAAAATCACCAAATAGAGAGAAGAAGGGCAAAGAGACACATCTTTGATCAAAGCTTTCTTTGGATTGATTGATAGGGTTTGGGTTTACAGCCACTCTATCAATGGAGAACAAAGCTCAATCCGAGAGTACAAGATCAAATCAAAACTCTCTAGAACCCTAACCTCCACTAATCCTCTCCCTAAGCCAAAACTAGGGTTTCAATAATGATAAAAGAGTTGGGGGTGCAGCCACCTCCCTCCTCTATTTATAGTGGAGACTTAGACCTTCTAGAAGATTAACTCAAATGGGCTCCCGTTAAGGCCCAACACAAACGGGTCACACACGCACGCATTTTAAAGCGCCGTCTACAACACCTCTTAACCTAAACCGCTTCTCTTGCGCCGTCTTGCGCCGTGGGTAGGCAAAAGGTCACCAAGGTGATATTTGGTAAGATTACCAAAATACCCCTTCTCGGTCCTTCTCCGAAGACCGAGTCCATCTTCGCGAAGCACTTCGCATGCTCCGCCACGTGTAGGTTGATCAACGGCTCTCTCCATGTCGGCAAGTCTCTCCCATCCGGCGCCCACCGAAACCACCATGGCACTTGCACCGACTCCCGCGCCGCTTGATCAAACCAGTCGCACCGAACTGTCCGTTCGGTCATCCTTGTCCATTCTGCACCATACTTGATTTCATTGACCTCACCCGGCATCGTCGATCGTTCTGGACCTAAGCTCTCCAAGCCTCGTCCCGATCATCCTCGCCGTTGACCGTCGTTGACCACCAAGCAACCTGCACAACAATAGACAAGCAAATCGAAACCGGAACAAGTTCTTCGCAACTTGACCCACGTTAGTCAAAACATGCATCATGCAACACATATGCATCAAACTCATGACTTTGACCTAACCAGCGAACAACGCCGCCACGACAGCGACGTTCAAGTAACAACCGGTCGATCCCCTCGGGGCTCGGCTCGACCGCTGGCTTTGCCGGTCGGACCCACGACCAAAGGCGGTCGACCGCCGTAAGGACTTAGCCAATTTTCAACCCCGAAAATCCAAACCTCTCGGAAACTTAAAACCAATAGAACTTTTTATCGAGACTCCAAAATTATGGGAGCAAGAACAATGGGATCCTCACTTGCCTACACCCTCTATTTTTGGCCCGACTGTTTGACCACTTTTGTCACGGCCGGTCCGGCCGGCGCACATGGCGTCCGACCGATTTGGGACCCGGCGGATCATTGCTATGGCGGTCAGACCGCCCTATCGTAAAGTCCGAGCAGTCTTTGAAACTTTGTCGAAAACCCGTGAAACGACAAACCATTAACGCCATTGCCAATTGTCACATCATCCTAAGATCGGAGCATATCCCCATGATATCCACAATCTCCCCTTGATGAACACATTGGCAATAATCCGAAAAATGTAATTTGAAGGTTTGAAAAGTAAAATACTTTCGTTTTAAGACAAAGGCACAACTTGGTCCATAAGCAAGAGAAAGCAATGGAAATGACCAAGCTGGCATCAGAATAGCATAGACAAGTGAGATAAGGCAAAAGAAAGCATAAAAACTTTGATTTCCAGAAAAAGTCAAAAATCTCACTTAAGGTCCATATGAAAGAACAATTGTTCAATTGACCTTTGATCATTGTGAGGAGTAATAAATGCAATTCAAGTTCAGAAGAGTCAATAAGACAATAAGAATGCAATTCAAAACTCCCCCTCACTATGATCCTCGGATTTCAGAAAATTTCAAATTCTCCAACTTTCTCCCCTTTGTATAAACTTCTCCCCAACATCGAAATATCTTCTCCCCCTTTGACAATGGAGTCATCAAGGAATCACGCCTTCCTCTCATCCAGAGATAGCAATTTGCAGAATGAAGAAGGAAGCAAAAAGAAGAAGTATGCATGAAGTGCAATGGAGTGGCTTCATTTTTGTATTTTTCAATTTTTGATTACAAGAAGCTTTGAAGATTACCCAAAAGAGCAAGTCAGCATTTCTAATATTGCACAAACAACATATCAAGCCTGATAGTGCTAGCAAGATCATGGTAAGACATATATAACAAAGCTAAGCATAAAGGCTCAAAAGTAAAGCAATGGATTTGATCAATTTAAGCAAAGCTTCAAATTCAAAGAAGTTCATCAACAGGATCCTAAAATGAAATTGGCCATGTCAAAATGTCAAAGAGAGATCAAAAATCTAACAAAGACCACATTAAGAGTCAATCAGGTCCTGTATTGAATCATTTTGCTCAGTATTTCTTAAAAGCCCATTTGTCAACAGTTTTCACATATGCATTGAATATTTGAAGTTGACTAATGATCTAACTTAGTGACAAGATCCTGGACTAGGAGCCATCCACAAACTCATCCTAAGCTTCGACCAGAAGTTGATTAAAGATATATCTTAGTAAAGAAGATCCTGGACTAGGAGCCATCCACAAACTCTTTCTAAGCTTCTACCGGGGCGACAAATCTTGAGGTTCATGTCGTTTCTGACAAGCAATCCCCATGAGATCGTCTGGATCATCAAACTATCTCCAAGTTCATGTCATTTGACAAGCAGTCTCGTAAGAGTAGTTTGGCACATTTTAAACATAAGACAATCTTGATTTTTCATTTTTCACAAGAGCAGTTTTTAGAATCTCAAGAACACAAAAGCTCAAGTAATGGTCAATTTTAGATCAAAGAGCTAACAAAGCAATTTTGACAGGGCCAATGTCACAAAAGGAGCACTAATTGCGCAACTCGCTAAAACATCCACAAATTGCAATTTCTTAGTTCGAGTTTGTTTTTAAAGTTCTAGCTCATATAGCAAAGACTTAGCTACACATGTGAAAGCATGATAATTCTAGCAAGTCAAAGTACTAGACATGACATTGAGCAAGAATTGAAATACAAAAGCTCCAAAGGGTAATAGGCAAAGCTTCATCAATTTTAAAAGATAAGGTAAAATTTTATATTACAATGCATCTTTTGGATTTTTCAAACCACTTGAAGTATTTTACATATGAATGCAATATGATACAATGCGATGCAATAAAAGCCTAAAACCTAAAAAGTTCAAAAGATCAACAAGTTCGTAAAAAGAACAATAAAAGATCAAAAGAACAAGGTAAGATCGGTAAAAGATCGAACTCCCCTCAAACCAACCCATAGGGATAAATTACCCTAACTCACTTCTCAAGGTGGCAAACCTAGTTGGGTCTAAAGGTTTGGTGAGGATATCACCATTGAGCCTCTGACTCCACGAAGTGTAGCACAATATCACCCTTCTCTACATGGTCTCTAAGGAAGTGATAGCGAATGTCTATGTGCTTGGTCCTAGAGTGTTGCATGGGTTCTTAGCAATGTTAATAGCGAATGTTATCACGTAAAAGAGGAACACTAGCAAAATTTAACCCGTAGTCCTTAAGAGTGGATACCATCCACAAAATCGACTACAAAGAACTAGCGCAGCTACATACTCGACCTCAGCAGAGATTGTGCAATGAGGACCGCTTCCTAGAAGACCAAGAAACAAGAGAAGTGCCTAGGAAGTGACAAGTGCCCGAGGTACTCTTCCTATCGTCGACGACCGCAAAATCGTAATCGAAAACCCCGAATGGATAAAGAAGAAGAACAGAGTACCAAATGCCATCTTGGAGGGTAGAGTGTAAATACCGAATATGCGCTTAATCGCTTGGCGATGGGAAGTTCTCGAGACGCTCAAACCTCGCAGAGGCGATCGTGAAGTGGATGTCCGGTCTTGATGCCGTCAGTGCAGGAGGGAGCCGATCATTTGCGGTACTCGCGTTGATCCACGGCTTCTCCTTCCTCATCTGGATCCAAAGCGATCGAAGTCGCCATGGGAGTGGCGATCGGCTTGCGATCACCCATGTCGAAGCGCTTGAGCAGATCCTTAGTATACTTCGTCGATGGATGAAGATCCTTCCTTACATTGCTTGATTTGAAGCCCCGTAAAGTAATTGAGCTCTCCCATCATGCTCATCTCAAATTCCTGGACATAGTCTCGTAAAAGCTAGAAACAAGAGCATGAGAAGAACCACCAAAGATAATATCATCAACGTAAATCTGAGCAAGTAAGAAATCATTGCCACGCCTAAGAATGAACAAGGTCTTGTCTACCTTACCCATCTCAAAATCATTCTTAAGCAAGAAGGTCTTAAGTCTATCATACTGTGCTCTAGGGGCTTGTTTAAGACCATACAAGGCTTTGGATAGCTTGAAGACATGATGTGGGTTCTTGGGATTCTCAAAGCACGGGGTTGCCTAACATAAACCTCCTCCTCTATAAAACCATTCGAGAAAGGCACTCTTAACATCCATCCGATATAATCTAAAGCCCTTAGAGGCAAACAAATGCAAGAAGAATGCGAATAGCTTCTAGTCTAGCAACAGGAGCAAAGGTCTCATCAAAATCTAACCCCTCAACTCGGCTAAAACCCCGAGCTACTAACCTAGCCTTGTTTCTAACCACGTAACCATCCTCATTTTGTTTGTTTTTGAAGACCCAGTGGGTTCCTATAACATTATGACCACTAGGAGGTTCTACTAGGTTCCAAACCTTATTCCTCTCAAAATTCTCTAACTCCTCATGCATGGCATTGACCCAACTCGAATCGGATAAAGCATGTGATATATCGCGGGGTTCAAAAGAAGCTACAAAAGCGAGAATGAGAATAGAGGTTTGGATCATGATACCGGAGCGAGTGACTCGCTCATGGATATTACCTATCATCCGATCCGCGGATGTCGCTTTTGAATGTGAAGTGGCGCACCGAGAAGAAAGTACCTCTTCGACCTCCGCAGTATCTGCGATGATGAAGATGCGGCAGTGCCTCAACCAAGGCGAAGTAGTCACGGCGGGTTCTTGTGCAGAATAGGAATGTCAACAATGAAGCAGTGGAAGAGTATCATCGAGTCCATCATCATCTTCCTCTACAAATATACTCTCTGTCACCTGTGTATCACCTGAAATATCTGATCTAGCTCCAGGGCTAGTCTCATCAAAAGTGACATTGCATGTCTCCGAACCAAAGTTAGTTTCAAGATTAAAACTCGAAACCCCTTGAATGAGCAGGATAACCCAGAAATAAACCATCAAAAGTTCTTGACTCAAATTTATCTAGATTTCCTGTCTTGAGAATAAAACACTTGGATCCAAAGACTCGAAAGTGCGAGACAGAGGGTTTTCTATAAAAACGAAGCTCATAAGGAGTCTTGCCCAAAGACGGTCTCAAAAAGACACGATTTGCAATATGGCAAGCAGTAGAAATAGCTTCGGCCCAAAACCTCCTCGGAGTGCTATACTCATCTAGCATCGTCCTAGCCATCTCGACTAGGGTCCTGTTCTTCCTTTCCACAACGCCATTTTGTTGAGGGACGTGTGGGGAGGAGAACTGATGCTCAATTCCACGCTCAGCACAAAAGGAAGCAAAGATGCATTCTTGAACTCCGTGCCATTGTCACTGCGGATCGCTCTCAAGGCA
This sequence comes from Hsuehochloa calcarea, assembly GCA_036346395.1. Lineage (NCBI taxonomy): Eukaryota > Viridiplantae > Streptophyta > Magnoliopsida > Poales > Poaceae > Hsuehochloa > Hsuehochloa calcarea. The sequence continues at coordinate 19,235,565 of CM070609.1, read as the reverse complement.
CTCGGAAGTTCAGAAGCCAAACGAAGAACAAGATCATGATAATGATCAAAAGCTTCATCCTTCGAAGCAAGAAAGAACACCCAAGTGTATCTAGAAAAATCATCAACTATGACAAGAATGTACCATTTTCCACTAACTGACCGAACCCTAGCGGGACCAACAAAGATCCATATGAAGCAACTGTCCCGGTCCGTCAGTCATAACCATAGTCACTGATGGGTGTGAGGCGGCAACTTGCTTGCCATGCCTACAGGGCGCACATACAGCATCTTTGACGGCTTTGAGTTTAGGCAAACCTCTCATGAGCTCAAGGTTGCTAACTCGCGTCAGATGATCAAAACCAATGTGCCCCAAACGACGGTGCCAAAGCCAGAACTCAGAAGAAGAAGATGAAATTAAGCATTTGAGAGAACCAGCAAGAGATTCGAAAAATCGGCCCAAAGATCCTAGCAACTCTAGTAATCCCAAACACAAGCTCACCAAATGAATCAAGCACCGACAAGCATTTTTCTTAAATCTAGTCTCATAGCCATCATCAAGAAGTTGAGAGACGTAAAGCAAATTAAACCTTAGCTTGTCCACAAGGGCGACGTCCTTGAGGATGAACTTGTCGCTCACCCCGATCGATCCGTTCCTTCAATCCGCCCTTGCCTATCATCTCCAAAGGTGATGAATTCATCACCGTCGACCGCGTGAAGGAGGTGAACCATCTTGAGTCTCCGGTCATGTGGCGTGAGCAAATGAGTCGACGAACCACGTGTCCTTCCTCTTCCGCGGTAATCCCGAAAATCAAGGCACGGAAGAACAATGTGTCTCAACATCAAGTTAGTTAAACAAGACTTGGGAACCCGAAGATCGAGACACATGTCTGAGTAGTATGCAAAGCGTAGTGCTATCCTTGATTAAGTTTGAAGTTCATTATGAGCAATGGTTACTTTAACATAAGAGTTATCTGTCTAGGAACATGATGATGAGCATGTGACACAAATCCTAAACCAAGTTTCCTCTTTTCTACATTACCATGTCTCATAAAAGCTCTAGGTTGATTGAGTGAAATTCTAGCAAAATTTTTCTTATCATTTTTCAACCTACGCCAATGTAACTCAACCAAATGTCCATTCTTCTTGCAATAGGTGCAATGGTACTTGATACCACTGGGAGAAGCACCCTTTGACTTAATGAAGTTTGGGCAAAACCAGTAGATTTGAAAGTAGTTTTTGCAGTTGGGTTTTAAATTCAACTAACCCATTTTCCAAGACTTGAGTTACTTGGGGCTTAGAATTATCTTGGACAGAGTTGTATCCTAATCCTTGCTTCTTATAAGGAGTCTTAGATTTGTCCGTAATCATGTTTAATTGTTTCTTACCTTTAGAAAATTTTTCTAAGGTATCCTTAAGATAAGCATTTTCTTTTCAAGATTAACACATGACTCACAAGTTTTGCCTTTAATAGCTCTAGCATATTTTTCCTTATATAAAGCAATTTCAAGTTTAAGAGCGGGACATGAAGCACATGTAGAAGACTCAATCTGTTCTTAAGCTTGGCATATTTAGCTCTAATCGCTTCTAAGATATCTTTAACTTCATGTTCGCTCAATGCAAAAAGAGCAAAGGCTAGGATCAATAAACACGGGAGCAACCAACTTGCTGGAATCTAAGCATTTTTCACAAGGAGCAGATTTAACCTCAACTAACTCAGTCCTAGCATTTTCAAGTTGTTGCAAAGCAATATCATGAGCAGATTGCAGTTTAGCAAATTCTGAGTGTAGGGCATGGCAGGAAGAACATTCATCAGATTCAAGAGTCTTAGTATTTGCAAGTTCTAAAGTCAAATTATCTACTTGAGACTCTAAGTCCTTGTTCCTAGCCATGATATACTCTAACGCCTTATCCTGGCTCATGAGTTGCTCAAAGATAGTTTCGATCTATCGAGAGGACATCATAGGAGAGAGGTACCTCATCGTCGTCGACGTCGTCGGAGTCGGCCATGAAGCAAACGCCGGTGAAGTCCTTGGCCTTCCCCTTCTTCTTGTCTTGAGGGATCTCCTCCTCCTTGTCATCCTCGCTCCCGGAGTCCACATCGCTAAGGATTGTTCCCCAAAAGCGGCAAGAACCCTGAGTCGCCTTTGTGAGCTTGGCAAGATCAAATCTTGATTTGTTCCATTGAGGCTTCTTCCAAGTGGCTTTCCTTCCTTGTGGTTGCTCTTTCCTTTCAACTTGGGGCGCTTTGCGGATGTGATTAAGCTCACCACACTCATAGCAAGTCACGGACCTCCTCTCTTTTGTTTCTCATATTGTTATAGGCCCGTGTGGCTTTTCTCGACTATGAGGGCTAACTCGGCCTCAGAAGACTCTCAAACTCCTCTTCATGGATTGCGATAAACCAAAGAAGCGAAAATCCGTAAGAAGACTCGGAAGACCCATCGAAGCTCTCTTGAGCGGTCCGCTACCAAGGCCATATTTTCCTTCTTGGGATGATCAATCCTCTTGATCTCATGAGTCTTAAGCTTGCTATAGAGCAGCTCCAAAGTCGATCGTAGAGGTTGACGTTCTCCTCAATGGCGGTAGCCTTTATCTCCCACTCCTTGGTGTTGATTGCGGCCAAGAGGTGGGTGGCATTTTCAGATCGAGAATATTCAATTCCAACGACCTTCATCCGATTAATCACTTTGTTGAAGCGATCGAAAATGTCATCGATGCTCTCTCCGGACGCATCTCGAATTTGTTATATTCACGCTTATAGGTATGCGGCGTACTTTCTTGATTTGGGACGAACCTCATGGTAGGTTTCGAGGGTGTTCCAAATCTCGCATGCAGCCTCAAGATTGCAAATTCGATCATACTCCCGTCTACCAAGCCCACCATACAAGAGGTTCTTTGCCTTATTGTTGTTAGCCAAGAGGGTCATTGAAGCCGGCGTAATAACTTCAGAAGAACGAGCGGGGCTCGAACAACCTCCCATATAGCTTGTCCTTCGCTCTCAAGGAAGACTCGCATGCGATTCTTCCAATAGGCATAGTCGTGCCCATCGAAGATATGCGGCTTGGTGGAGTACTTATCCATCGCCAAGTTCAAAGGACCGGTTAAGATCAAGATTGAACTAACAGGGCTCGATACCACTTGTTGGACCGAAAAGGCGACTAGAGGGGGTGAATAGGAGCACGCCACTTTTTCAACCACGATTAGATTCAACACAAATTTCACTCCAATAGCTATAGAAGCTATGAAGATCGATATACCAAGATAAATGGAAGACTAGGATTGAATCCAATCAAAACCCAAGCAAAACAACAAAAACAACCGAAACTTAATTTCCTAAGAGAAGGGCGGTCGACCTCTACTTGTGGGCGGTCGACCTCTCCAAGGCGGTCCGACCTCTAGCTAGGGCGGTCGACCTCCGGTAGATGAACAGTGAAATCGGCCAAAAACGGTTGCAAATAGGTCTAACTTTTGATCTACAACTCCAAACTTCATGAAACTTGGAACACACCTTCTCTAGGATGTCAGAACCTATTCCAATCGAAGATCATGGAGATCCATGGAAAAGTTACGACATTTTTCAGTTTGAGAGATGGATGGTTCAAAACCGAGTCAAAAGAAAACGTGACCCAAAAACTTGCTCGTGGGTGATTGATGATCAAGATGATCTTAGATGTGTTCCCACATGTCACAGCAAGCTATATCATGTAAAGAAATCAATCAAAAACATGCGAATCAAAGAAAGACTCAAAATCACCAAATAGAGAGAAGAAGGGCAAAGAGACACATCTTTGATCAAAGCTTTCTTTGGATTGATTGATAGGGTTTGGGTTTCTGACCACTCCATCAATGGAGAACAAAGCTCAATCCAAGAGCACAAGATCAAATCAAAACTCTCTAGAACCCTAACCTCCACTAATCCTCTCCCTAAGCCAAAACTAGGGTTTCAATAATGATAAAAGAGTTGGGGTGCAGCCACCTCCTCCTCTATTTATAGTGGAGACTTAGACCTTCTAGAAGATTAACTCAAATGGGCTCCGTTAAGGCCCAACACAAACGGGTCACACACGCACGTATTTTAAAGCGCCGTCTACAACACCTCTTAACCTAAACCGCTTCTCTTGCGCCGTCTTGCGCCGTGGGTAGGCAAAGGTCACCAAGGTGATATTTGGTAAGATTACCAAAATACCCTTCTCGGTCCTTCTCCAAGACCGAGTCCATCTTCGCAAGCACTTCGCATGCTCGCCACGTGTAGGTTGATCAACGGCTCTCTCCATGTCGGCAAGTCTCTCCCATCCGGCCCCACCGAAACCACCATGGCACTTGCACCGACTCCGCCGCTTGATCAAACCGATCGCACCGAATCGTCTGTTCGGTCATCCTTGTCCATCTCGCACCATACTTGATTTCATTGACTCACCCGCATCGCCGATCGTTCGGACCTAAGCTCTCCAAGCCTCGCCCCGATCATCCTCGCCGTTGACCGTCGTTGACCACCAAGCAACTGCACAACAATAGACAAGCAAATCGAACCGGAACAAGTTCTTCGCAACTTGACCCACGTTAGTCAAAACATGCATCATGCAACACATATGCATCAAACTCATGACTTTGACCTAACCAGCGAACAACGCCGCCACGACAAAGCGACGTTCTCAGTAACAACCGGTCGATCGCCCGTCGGGTCGGCTCGATCGCTGCTTCTGCGGTCGGACCGCCGACCAAAGGCGGCCCGACTACCGAAGGACTTAGCCAATTTTCAACCCCGAAAATCCAAACCTACTGGAAACTTAAAACCAATAGAACTTTTTATCGAGACTCCAAAAATTATGGGAGCAAGAACAATGGGATCCTCACTTGCCTACACCTCTATTTTTGGCCCACTGCTTTGACCACTTTTGTCACGGCCGGTCCGCCGGCGCACATGGCCGGTCCGATCGATTTGGGACCGTCGGACCGCCGTGCTATGGCGGTCAGATCGCCCGCCCGTAAAGTCCGAACGATCTTTGAAACTTTGTCGAAAACCCGTGAAACGACAAACCATTAACGCCATTGCCAATTGTCACATCATCCTAAGATCTGGAGCATATCCCCATGATATCCACAGGTTGTGACTCGGAAACCCTTTTTGACCACGAGTCTTAGCGGTTCCTAGCAGGACATAACGAATCCCGAATACACATAAATTGTATCGGACGAACCTTAATGCAATATGATCTACGACCAAGTCCTCGATCACTCACGACCATATCTTATCTCTATACGACCAGTTCGTATTTGGTCATGACCAGTTCGTAACTCCTTACGATCAGGTTTCGACTACTCTGTGATTACGTTTGACCAGTCTACGACTAGCTCGTATCTCAATACGACTAGTTCGTAACTGATCGAACTAAGCCACCTACTCATGTATTCTCCATTTGCCTCACGATATCTGGTTGAACTTCAGGTGCGATATTATGTCATCCATGCACTGTTTAATATTTTCTCGATCAAGTGTTGGATAACCTTATGTAGTCGAACTCTTCGACCACCAGTGGCATGGCCATGCATTTTCTTTATCCGATCACTTCGAGTGGCCAAGAGATATCTCTCATGTTATGTTAGGAGAGGCAAATCCCATATCCGATCAATCACATCCCTCCGTATGTTTCATAGCATACCAAAAAGTTACCTTTATAACTACACAGTTACGAGTAGCGTTTGACAACCCCTAAGAGTGCTACTATGCATGTAGTGAACCATGCTGACCTTAGGTCTAAGGATTATACATCATCATTGCTTGAGACCAACTAACGACACATAGAATCATAACAATGTCAATAGTGTCTCAAGGTGGGTCTATCAAATACTATGTTCTCTAACATGTGTTCACATTATTGATTTGATATCTCTATATCCATTATCAGTGAAATATGGTCATCAATCAATACATGTGCTAGTCGTAGAGTCACTGGTGTTTCGATTAGTGACATCCGACCAGGGATACATTTAGAACGACATCATATAAGTTAAAAGAGTTTCACCAAGAAGTCACATACTCGTTGATCTATATAACTAATGATTCATTCAAGGAACAAAATACAATTTATTCAAAACCTCATAAACATAGGCATGATACAATTATCTCTATGATTGCCTCTAGGGCATATCACCAACACTCTCGTGTAAAAATAGTACAATCAAGTCTATAATGGGTACAACCTAGCTAACTAATTTGTTCGCTTCCTTGCAACCTCGCCACTGATAGATGTGTAGGGTGTGTATGGGTAGTAGTCACAGGAAAGCTACACGGCGCAAATGAAAACCTCCCAGGGGAATGACCCAAGGAGGTGATGCCTAGCGGTGTGAGGTTGCATTGGGGGTGGCATTGTAAAGGCTTTGTGATAATCAACTTAGTCGCACACCTATGAAAGTGTGCATGAGACATTATAAGTTGAATATCTCTTATGGGTAAAGTGTACGAACTCTACAGAGTAAGAAAACTATCTAGATAGCCGTGCTCACGGTCAAGAGTGGTGCCGGAAAGTCACTTGAACTAGTTTTTATTTTTATAAAATAATTTGTGGATGGAATGGAAAGATGGGGTGGGACCCCAGGGATTTGAAACAGCCTAGTTGGGGACCAGTGGTAAATACGGGATAGCCTGAGCATTGAGTGGACGGAGCCATTCAATGGTATAGGAGATGGAATCTCCACTAGTACTTTACAATAAAAACTCAGTTTATAAAACTTGTGTTAGTAAAATGCTAAGTCTCAGGATTTGCTATTACTTAATCTATTTCAATAAATGGCTTTGTGCAAAATAAAAGACCCAAGAGCCCCCCTTTGATTAGCCCTGCATGTATGATAATTGCATTATGTGTTGGCTCACGAGTACGGTTGTGTACTCATACTAGCTATTCACATTCTTTTAGTCAGTGCGCACAAAAGAAGACTACAGGGACAATTATGAGTATTGATCAAGACTGAAGATCAAGAAGGTCAGGAACTAGGTTGCGAACCCACAGTCGATTGCCGGTGGGCATATCGTGAGGGTCCCACATGTTATACTTTGATTCTTCTTCCGATGTTGTTATCTGAAAGTATTTGGCCTATCCGACCATTCTGCAAGCCACAAGTTGTAAGATATATTTATGTTTTGTTTAATATTATGCAATAACTCTGCATTTTCGAAGTATGTGCTTGAACCAATAATGTAACTGTGTGTGCTATCTACTGATCCAGAGAATAACATAAATTAACATAGTAGGTCCCAAATTACAAATTTGGGGTCTCACACTTATATATGGTCTTGTTCTCCAAATTGAGCATGCTTCAGACTGAAACATTCTCCCGCACGGAGAGCCCGAGAGCTATAGCTTCGTGTGTTGCCAGCGTGGACTGCTGATGGGAGCCAAGGTGTGAGCCACAGGTGGGCCAAGTGAATTAGGTGGTGCAATATGCAACAGATGGTAAAAGGCAAAATTGGCTACAGGGCACTGCACTTTGTCGCCCTTTGCCAACGGACATCCAAAAAACGTTGTTTCGCTAGAACAAATTGAAATTAGGTGTAATTTTGCCGTAGGACACCGAGGCGACTATTATATGATTTCTGGGTCGGGGAGGAGAGAGAAAGCATGTGAATTGTCTAGTTTGCCCTTCGGTCGGACCTGGCTCAGACGGACCATTTAGGCTGCTCCTAACCCGACTATGGCCATCTCAAACTCGCTCTCTCTCACCAATCTCGCACTCTTTCTCTCTCGTGCTTGTTCTGAAACCCTAGCGACCGCGGTGGTGACGGGGTGTTGCTCGGCGGTAGGCATGGCGGGTGGTTCATTCTCCCGGTCGTCTTCCTCGGCGTGCGTGAGGATCGGCTCGCACGTACGGAGCGGTAGACTCCCCCTGGTGTAGTGTCCCCTTTGCCAGACGTCGGTGGTGGAGCGCACCTCCCGGATGTAGGATCAAGGATAACCGATTAGAGGTGGAGTGAATATAAGGTTTCTAAAACTTTTCGATAAATTAACAATTCTATCTAATATGTCTTAACAATACTTTCTAGCATAATTCAAGGAATGAAAAACTAAACTATGTTAAGACAATTTCAATAATATGCCAATACTAAATACAAATCTAGCTAAGTAAATTTTCACAATTAAATTGATAGAATTGTAAATGCGAAAATAGTAGAGGCAAGAAATAAACCACGATGAAGACAAACGATATTTTTCCCGTGGTATCGAAGATTCGCTGGTCTTCACTAATCCACGTTGAGAAAACTTAAACAAATCAAGTTGGCTCCACACGAGCACTTTCCTTGATCACTAAAGTTGCTCTTTCTCCTCTCCGGAGGTGGTGAGCACAACACTACTTTACAATCCATTGCTGGGACTATTCACAATCTTCTTGAAGAGCTCACCACACAAACTTCCTCTAAAGCCGTCTAGGTGCTGGCAAGCACCAAGAATAATAAACCAAGTGTTTGCTTGAGGAAAAACAAGTGCTAATAAGATCAACTAAAGATGCAATGCACTTGAATGCTCTCAACTGCATCAAAATATGAATCATGATCAAATGGGTAGAGGAGAGTGCACTAGAGACTCAAATGTATTCAATGAGGATTAATATACTCAAAGGTACTGAGCTAGATGCAAGTGGGGTGTATTTATAGTCTCGACCACAAAACTAGCCTTTTGAACCAACTCCTTGAAAAATTCAGGATTTGCGGTAGTGTCGCTATTGAAACCCGGTACCACCGGAGCCACTGTTCAACGGTCGGCTGGCACATTTAATTCTTCTGAACTAGTTGTTATATAAATATATAGTCATACCGCACTCACAAGATCTGGTAGTACCGCGCGCCGGTAGTACCACTCGGACAGATCGAAACTATCGATTTCCAAAGCATCAGAAATCACGAAAAATACTTTCTTTGGAAATAACGTACCACCATGTAAAAAACCGGTAGTACCGCACTCCGGTAGTACCGCTTAGCTCAATCGGCACTACCGATTTCCAGAGGTTTAAGAAACACAAAAAACACCCTCTCAGAAAATAACTTACCGCCAAGTAGATTTTGGTACTACCGCACTCTGGTAGTACCACTCAGGAATTGTGGTCATACCGATTGTCAGAGGAGATAAAAATTCCAAAAACAAGCTCTCTGGAATAAATGTACCACCAACTAGATTTTGGTACTACTGACCTGCGGTAGTACCACTCATCAATTGAGGTCATACCGATTTTACAGAACAAAATCCAGAAATTGTTCTAAATGCAATGCATGACTCCTAGTTGATCAAGATGATACAAATATAAATCCTCAAGCTACTAGCAATGACGCATCTTTATAGTACGATATTTAACCTATAAATCTGGTCTTATCTCTAATCACTGAGACCGGTAAAACTATAAACGGATCCTTAGGTTATAATATACCTTTGCCTTGAGCCATGTCGATCTTTGCATTTCCATTACCATGTCACCATTCAAACTCCGGGACTAAGCTTATAAAAATATCTTAGCACACATATTAGTCCCATAGTACATTGTCGTCATTAATTATCAAAATCATCTTTAGGGGCCTAGATGCTTTCACTAGACGAGCTCCAATCTGGGCAAGAAGTTCTTCAAGTGCCCCAAGAATGAAAATGTGAGTAGTATTTAGTGTTTTGTTGATATTTGGTTATGCATTTTTCTTGGAATTTGACGGATTCATTTTCATATCCTCTTGGTTTTGGACTTTGGTTGATTTTCTGCTCCCGAACCATTACAAAATTTTCATGTGGGAAGATAAGTACGAAGCCTATTTGGTTGATAAGGATTGCTCTATTTTGACATTAGAAGTCCTAATGATGCTATGACTTGACTGTCGGCGGCGGTGTCCTCCATGGAAGCCACCCTGGATGAGTTGAAGTTAGTCGTGAGTGAGGTCTAGGAGACCGTGGAAGAAATGAAGAATTTGATGACCAACATGCAGGGTGTCATTGTTACAATTCCGTTCGTTTTGATTGCGATGAGGAATACCATGAATGGAATGTATGATCATAAGAAGAAGGGACTGAGGTTTGGGATGGCTGGCAATGTGGCTATGGTGAACAAGAACCGTCACTTGGGTGAGAGGTTGATGATGGTTGGCTGGTTGATTGCCTTCCTCCTTGTGGCTATCCTGGTAGTGTCTCTTAAGAAGTAGATGTAGATGTTCATGTTAGGAATAGCATAATGTAGATGTTAATGATAGTCTGTATTTTGTTTCCATTCTTTTGGCTTCAAATGGTTAAGTTCTCAGTAGCTTAATATGTATTTTGTTGACAATATGGTGGCTTGAAATGGCTAAGTTATCAGGAACTTAGTATGTACTATGTAGACAATATATTGGCTTGTAATGGCTAAGTTTTCAGGAGCTCTTGACAATATGTTGGCTTGAAATGACAATATGTATGCCTCCAAGTAGTTTTTACATATGTATGCCTCCTGACAATATGAAATGACAATATGTTCTGTCAACTAGTGAATGCTCTCTACATATGTATATGAATGTCAGATTAATAACATGGAGATAGATGTAGTGAACTAGTGAATGCTCTCTACAAAATGTACCTATTCCATGCCAGAACCATGCCAGAACATTGACATGTGCCTGTTCAATACCATAAATTGAGATATGCCTATTCCATACCAAAACCATGCAAGAACATTGACACATGCCTGTTCCATGCCAGAACATTGAGATATTCCATACCATGAACTAAACATTGAGATATTCCATACCAAAACAAGAACTACATAATTACATGTCCAGAAGAACTACATAATTACATGTCCAAAAGAATTACTTCAACTTCAGGATTACGTGTTCAACTCCAGAAGTATTGTATTACAGGTTCAACTCCAGAAGTACTGGATTACAGAATCCATAACATGACATGCACTAGCTTTACTTACAAAAGTCATTGGAACTCGAGTGAATTACATGTCCATAACATTGTACTAAACAAAAGCCTTAATTCTTCTCCTTTTCATGCCTTGCTTCTTCTCCTTCACTTGCTTAGCCTCTTAGGACCTCTCCAGCTGTTGATGAACAAAAGTTTACAATGCAGCATAGACAGCTACAAATTAGTAAGAACTTTACAAGATTTACCTCCTTGTTAGTGGACCAGGAATTCTGTTGAACTCCGGACAGAGGATTGGAGGAGCATCCTTGCTAGTGACTGTTTGCTTGGCATGTTTGCTCCTTTTTCTCTTTGGCTTTGGGGGTGCAAGTGGAGGAGCATCTAGATCATTAACATGCTCATTGCATGTCTTCTTCATGTGCCCAAACTATCCACACCTCTTGCACCTAGTGGTCCTTTTGCCAGAACCTCCTTCCTCACAACCTTTGTACCTTCTGTTCCTTGGCCTTCCTGCTGCCCTCTTGAGTATAGGAGGCTACAGCCTGAATCCTAAGTCAACCCTAGGCCACTGATTCTTGTCTGTCATTGCCATCACCAAACCTACATATGTTACCTTGAATTTGTCCACATTGTAGTATTCATGCACATATGTCTCAAGTTCTTCATTTCTCTTGAACAAGATGAGACAAATAGCATGTGTGCAGGGCAGTCCAATGAGCTGCCACTCCATATAGCTGCCACTCCATATAGCTGCATTCCTTAGCATTCAAATCAACTATATGCCTTCAAGTAGTCAAGTTCTTACAGGTGCCACCAACCTCACATGTGAAATTTATGACTATGGAATATTTTGTAAGGTAGGTTTCTACTCTTTGCATTGATGTCTTTGATGACATGGGGAATTATCAATCCCTGCAGCTTTTCAGCAAGTTTTCTCCTGGTGCACATCTTCTACATGATCATTTGCCTTATCCAATCCATTAACTCTATAACAGGGAGTGATTTCTCAAGTCTGACCTAGTTGTTGAATGTCTCTACAATGTTATTTGTGACATAGTCACATTTACTTGTAGTAGAGAACATGCTCTTGGCCTATAGATGCTTGTGGTTCTCCTTTATCCAATATATGGCTATAGGATAGGCCTCCTCCATTTCCTTGTAGTGCATATCAAAATTTCCCCTTTTATAAGCCTTGGAGGCAGGCCATATATTCCTTTTGAAAACTTACCCATGGAACCTCTTTTGAAATTTTTTTTGACTAGGTGCCTCATACACTCCCTATGTTCAACCCCATTGGTGAAGATCCTAGTAACAACAGAGTCAATGCCTTTCTCTGCATCTGTAGATATCACCAAACAAAGGGGTTAACTAATGGCTCCGTGTAAATTGTGCATGAACCACTGCCAGTCCTATTCACTTTCTGATTCAAAAACTCCATAAGCCACAGGAAACATCCAATTGTGTCCATCAATCCCTATGGCAGATGCCAATTGACCCTCCACCTACCAGTGAGCACAGTTGAGTCAATGCCTAAGTATGGTCTGCAGCCATTGAGGAATCCATCAATACAAACCTTGAGGGCAACAAACATCTTGCTAAACCTCATCTTGTTGCCAACCTACTCATGTTATATTTCTACTATGCTACTAGGACATCTCCTCTCCAATTCGACCTTGAAAATGAAAACATGTTCAAAATTGTCCTCCCATTTGCCTAATATCTCATCCAGTGCCATTTGCCTTCTATCCCAAACAACATAATAAAATATGTTGATTTTGCATTTCTCCTCTAAGAACTTCTTCAGAGCTATAGCATGAATTGTAAGATCATGTCTCAACTTTGCAATAGCCCTATCCCTGACCCGTGCATTGGTAGTCATACATTTCCTCTCTACTTGGCTAGAGCTTGGACATGTATGCTTGTATGGCATCTTCTTAATTTGCAAAGGAAAACATGAAGACATGATATGAAAACATGGCAAAAGGTGAATAATACGAAAACATGATAGCTTATGAAAATCAGAAAGCTTACCATCCAAGTCTTGCCATCCTGAAGTCTTGACGCATGTATACTACACTTGCACTTCTTGGCTTTGCAATGTATTCTGTACCTGGATGCCTCACTGTAGGTAGCTGCAATTTCAACCTAATTAAGCATTGCATATTGCCTTATACACTTCTTAAAGCATTAACCATCCTCAAAAGTAACTCCAGGGTCTATGTTAGAGTTCTCTATGTCAGTTACATGCACATTAGACTGACAACCAGACTCATCATCAACTGAAGATTCATCCTCACTTTGATCATCATTATCAGACCCTAGCACATACTCAAAGTCTGAGACATCGTCACCACATCAAGTCTTTGTACTTAAGCTTCTCACACTATTACACAAAGGGTCATCACAGATGGTTTCTGAACCGTCCGATTTTATGTTTCTATGATGACATGGGATCATTACAGACGATTTTTTAACCGTCTGTGAAAAAAGCTATCATATTTTTTCTATTGCAAAAAAATTCAGATTTTAAACCAAACCAATCAATTGCTGGATAGTAGTTTCCATATGCAACCTCTAGCAAGACAACTAAAATCCAATTAAAATTCTAATGGCAAACATATTATAGGAAAGGGAAATCAAAAGTTTTCACAACGTCCCCTCCGAATGGGAAAAAAGAATAAAGTTACAAAGTTAAACTAGCTAGAAACCACATGTGCCTCCAAGCTCCTGAAGAACTCATCGGCTTCTTGGATTGGTCTTGTGAGCTCCTCTTTGTACCTCACCAGCATATTACTAGTTGTTCTTACATGTCGTCCGAGTTCGACTCAAGCTCGGCGGTGAGGAAGGAGAGACGATTGAAAACCTCTAGCGGCGCTCTGACCTTAGGTAACACAAAATTAAGATATTTTTTTACGATAAATAGCCAACAAATTGTGTATATTTTGAGGATGTACATGTACCTTCCGGCAGTCTACCTCCTGCGGCAGACAAGGAGCTCCTTTGCATCCCTCCTCCTCCTCCTTGTCGACTGTGTCTCCTCGCCGAACCGCGACGGGGAATCGAGGGTGGTCGTCGGAGCTCGGCGTGGGGAGGGGAGAGGGAGAGACCGATGGAAGACAAGGCTGGGGTGGTTATAATATATAAGGACAACGCTAAAACATTTTGCCTCCCGCGCACACATTCAAATTTTTTTGAATTCCCGCGCTGTGAATCACAGACGATTTCATACAAAAATTGTATGTGGCGACATATCACAGACGGTTCTTAATACGAACCGTCTATGATATTAGCTCATCATGGACAGTTCTTAGCATATCTAGTAATAGATACGGTCGCACTGATAAAATCGTATGTGATTACCATTAACACTGACGGTTTTGGAAAACCGTCTGTGATAAGACGTCCAGTATTAGCCTTTTTGTAGTGGTGTCATCATCCACACCCACATACTCTTTCTGGTCATCCTCACCCTATTTGTCCACATCAGCAGCAGGTTTGCAAGGTCCTGGCTCATTGTCATGGCAAGCTATGCTTTCTTGTGTTAGGAAACCAAGGGCATATGGTAATGTCTTATGCGAGAAGGTGGCCTGCTGGACATAAGACATATTTCTAGTGCTTGGCTACCTACATGCATTTGAACCAGATACACTAACAAGCACTGGGAGCCTCCCCATGTCCCAGTACATGTCAAACACATCAAGCAAAATTGAGTCAGAAGCAACCTCGGTGTATCTACAACAATTTTGTTCCAAATGGTGATAGTAAGTGTTTGGTTGCTTCCATGTTGCATTTCACCGTCAAAATCTTTCAGTAAGTCAAGGAAACAACTAGTATCCCTGTTTACAACTCAGTTAATGTCACAACTAACATGGTACTCTTGCCTATCGTTGTTAGTGACCTCAACAAAAGAACCAACACGAATAGTTACTCTGCATGCCGATCCCGAATCCATCATACACACATTATAATAGAACGAAAACAACAATATCAGAGTGCAACCCTAAATCGACACAACCTCAACACAGGGCAGGCAGCAAGTGAAGTAAAAGGGGGTGAGGATGAGAAAGAAGCTTACCCGTCGGGGACCCATGAAAGCTGCATAAGCTTCGATGGGAAGTCTGTGGTCCTGAGGCGCCGCATCTTCGACTCCAGCTACTTCGTCTCCGTTAGCCCTCAACGACCCGTGCTCTAGGCAAATTCGAATGGTGGTGGCGGCGGGTGATGACAAAAAATTTGGGGGGAGAAGTACTTTGGGGGAGAAGGACTGTAATGGTTTTTTTGGCTTAGGCCCGACGCGCGTGAGATTTAGAGTTGGCCTTTAGGGTTCGATCGCACCGGGATTGCTAGGGGCATCGAAGTCTTTTCCAAAAATCTCTCTCTCCCTTCGGCCTGGAAATCATATAATAGTCGCATCGGTGTCATACGACAAAATTACACTTAATTTCAGTGTAGTCTTGCAAAATCACGTTTTTTAGATGTCCGTTGGCAAAGAACGACAAAATACAGTGCCTGTAGCAAATTTTACCATGGTAAAAAGACATGGTGTTAGATGAGAAGATTTATAAAAATCTAGAGCATTATGAAACTATGATAAAAATTATATAGCCCAAAGTGAAATTTACTGTACCACTTTTCCCGGTTTCAGGAAACACATTTCGGGAGCACAGCTATTCACGGCGCACTTTGCCTCGAGAGCGTATTGGCCGTCTATCTCGATCTGAACGGCACAAAACGTGGCATGCCTCGCCATCCACCTGTCACTTCTACCACTCGCCCCACACCCGTCTATAACCTACTGGCCTCCACCATGTCCACCACCGTCTCCGTCTCCGCCTCCGCCTCCGCCACCACTACCTCCCTCCCACCCGTCGCCCGCCGCCGCTCGCCACCGGCATCTAGGGTCCCGACAATCAGCCACCGAGGAAAACTTCGCTCCAAGCCCCATCTCTCCTCCTCCGCCTCCTCCCCGATTCTCCCTGCCGCTGCTGCCATGGCTACCGACGGCGCCGCGCCTGCCGCCTCCGGGGCGGGGTCCAAGAAGAATCTGCTCATATTCGACTCCAAGGAGGACCTCGCGGTGTCTCTGGCGAAGTACACGGCGAAGCTGTCCGAGAAGTTCGCCGCCGAGAGGGGCGCCTTCACCGTCGTGCTCTCCGGCGGATCCCTCATCAAGGCCCTCAGGTACTTGGCCGGGCATCCTCCCCAAAAATTTGCGCCTTTACTGGTTCCCCCGGGGTTCCTGATCGCGTAAAGATTTGTCGTCTTTGATCTCGCAGGAAGCTGGCGGAGCCACCGTACCTGGAGGCGGTCGACTGGAGCAAGTGGCACGTGTTCTGGGTGGACGAGAGGGTCGTTCCCAAGGACCATGAGGATAGCAACTACAAGCTCGCCTTGGATGGGTTGCTCGCCAAGGTATTCTCCACAAGTTCCTGGATTTATTGTTCTTTCTGCAACGGCTGGTTCGACTCATTTAGGCCTTCTCCATGATCTGTTCGGGTTACCCGGGAATTCATCCACCCAACGCTTCGTAGTGAAGTCCCGCAGGTTAGAACCAAAATGTGCCAACTCATGGGCAAGTTCATTGCAATTACGGGGGCAATTCTAAACCTGATAGACATTGAACCTTAGGCAACTAATAAAGCTTATTTCTTTGAAGAGAATAACAGCTGGTGCGAGGTCATAAGCATTTCCTCCCAAGGCAGGCACCGGATTCATAGTGTCCGTTTCAACCTGAATATTCACCATGCCGAGATCACTATAGGGCATTTTGCACAAACTCAATCTTACCAGCTCCTGCTAGCACTATTTCTCCCGGATCATTCCTGGCTGCAAAGCCCCATCCACCAGCCTTTTGTTCATCACAGAACACACAATCAGCATTAAGTTTGAGCATTCCTGCCTGCGGTACGTCCCATTTTTTGGTCTGTTTTGTATCCTCCCTACTTACATCAGCAGTTTGTTTCATGAAAACATCAGAAGACAGTGTTTCAGTGTCGTGCACTATGTCCTCCGGCCTCTTTCCCTTATCGCCTGCATTTAGGCTGTTTCTGGAATCCCAAATGGACCACAAAAGGATCGCGGCACGGATTTTTTTGCTCCTCCCTCATCGACAGCAGGCTTCTTATCATTTCCTGGGATGTTCTTCTTTCCATCAAGTTTATCTGTACATCTTCCATACACATGAGACTCCAACATTTTCTGCTGAGCTTGCATTTGAGGAATAAATGACCGCCATCCTCATCTAATCTGTAGCATGAAGGACGTCTGGTATCCAGCTCCACTCTCTTCCTTTTAATATTCATCTTCAGGAATTGGATTATGGTAAAACTTGGATTGATGGAAAATGAAAGCGAAGAACTACTTGTATAAATTATGTGTGTCTGCAGGTCGCATTAACAAAAATTTTGGCTTCTTGGATGCTAGGATATTTAATTCGTGGTGTCCAGTCATTATGAACATTTGGTAATGGGTTATTTAGCTTTGCCATGATATCTTTTGAAAAAAATTGGAGATGTCTGAGTGTCTTCATGTCTTGTAAGAAATATTGTGAGGTCTCTCACTCTCTCTTTAGTCTTATACTCTTATACTTGATGAATACTATTATAATCCTGTGCAACAGATGTGCTTAGATAAACTCTAGTAATTAAACTAAACTTGGTAATTTATCATACAAATTACAGTGCTACTCAAAATCATTTGCATGTATGGCATCATGTCATATTTATGTCAAAACTTCAGTTTGAAATCATCTACGCAAATAACATGTGATTCTGGAAAAATATGGGCTTGCCTATGAATTGCACGACTTGTTCGTTAACCTTTTTTTTGTTTATCATCCTTGTTAGTCTGAAGTAGCTTTTGAGGATCAAGTGAAAATTCTCTATTTTTGCAACTAATTTGTTGAGTTCTTTAGATACCGTGAAGCATGAAACTTGAAACTTGAATCTATTGTAACAGTTTCTCAAAATGATATGTGAAGAATAGATTTAGATTTTCAGGCTTATGGAAAGTGACTGCAATAAATTTTTATGTCTTGTCAGCATTTTAGATGAGTCATTAATAAAAAATCAGTGCTTTTCATCCCAGTTTACGAAACCTCTGTTGTTCCCCTTGTGCTCTGTTAATTAGCAGCATGTGGTATTTGTGGTAGAGAAGCACGGAAAAGCAAAACCGCATGTACATGGATATCCATGTATCTCTCTCTCTCTCCCGACGCAGTCCTTCTCTTCCAGCTCCAACGCGGTCGCGGACTCCCGGAGGCGGCGCTGGCCCCGGCGCAGCGCGGCTTTGCGACCGTGGGCGGTGTGGCTCTGCGAAGAGGGAGTGAAGGAGGGAGGCGCTGTCTCTGGCGGCACGTCTTGAGGAGGTGGCAGCGGCGCGGCTCGGGGGAAGGAGGCAAGCGGTGCATCTTGGAGATGGAGGAGAGACAAAGAGGGAGAGACAAGGAGAGAAAGGGAGTGGAGGAGAGAGAGAAGCGTGAATCTCGAAGCTGAATCCAACGGAGGAGGATGTACATGGACATCCATGTATATGTGGTAAAACCACTCTCTAGAGAAGCATATGCAAATCAGCAACGATGATACATTTTATTCAACACTGGGTTTCTATAGTCCACTTAGATGTATTCATGCTCAAATGTGTGCCAAGCTCTTAAAATATACCATAAAATGACCTTATCTACTATATTGGTGTTTCTAGAGAAATAGGTGATAACATCAATAAAAGTGTACATATTTAGGTAAGAATTTGTTGAAGTTGTGATCAGAGATGCATTCTTATGTCTAGTTATTCCATTATCATGAGTTTTCACTTGTCAGGTCTGTGTAATTTGTTATGTATTCAAAAGTACTTAACTGAGTGATGTCTTTCAACTTTGTAGGTGCCAATTCCTACTGGCCAAGTTTATGCTATAAATGATGCCTTGTCAGCTGAGGGAGCAGCGGATGACTATGAAACTTGCTTGAAGCAACTTGTTAAGACTGGCGTGATTGCAATGTCACAAGCAACTGGGTTTCCCAGGTTTGATCTCATGCTTCTGGGAATGGGCCCTGATGGCCATATTGCCTCTCTGTTCCCAGGCCACCCTCTTGTTAATGAGAACCAGAGGTGGGTCACCTACATCAAGGATTCTCCAAAGCCGCCACCAGAGAGAATTACATTTACATTTCCTGTGATCAACTCATCTGCATATGTTGCAATGGTGGTCACTGGAGCTGGGAAAGCTGGTGCAGTGCAGAAAGCACTTTCAGACAAGCAGACTTCATCTGATTTACTGCCTGTTGAGATGGCTATACTTCAAGATGGAGAATTCACCTGGTTCACTGACAAGGCAGCAGTGTCAATGTTACAGAACAAGTGAAGCCCATGGTGATCTAAGCTTGAAGCTTTTATCTTAAATAAAAGATCCAGGGGGATTGCGTACATTTGCATTCCTCCTTTATGGTTCACTTGTAAGGGAAACTTGAGCTAGTAGATTGTTAAGAGAAATGTGTTTCAGACACTCGCTCGGTTTCCAGCTTTTTAGTAAATAACCTTTTCTGGGGCATTGCTCAGCAGTTGTTTATATTGGACTTCTGCTGTTAATTGTTATAGTTCCATGCTTAATAAACGCAATGCTCGTTGCATTCTGTTACTGTCATGTCCCAAATTCCAATTATGAGTCCAACGCCTTGTGCTAGTTCAAAGGTGTTCAGTGATCAACTCAACTGCATATAAAACTTTTTCAGACACGCATAGTTCATCTGATGCGCTGCCTACTGAGATGGTTTCACTTCAAGATGGAGAATTCACTTGGTACTGACAAGACCAGCAGCGGTGCGATGTTGCAGAACAAGTGAAGCTCTGAGCTTTCTTCTTAAAAAAAATAGCCCGGAGGCCCTGCATAGTTGCAGATGTCCCACTCCTACCTGGATAGTATATTTTGTAAGGAGAACCTGAGCTCTTTGTAGTACATTATTCAAATTCCAGAGTAATGCGTTTCAAAACACTTCAAGTTTTTCAAACTCACGGTGGATCACACACATTGAGTTTGAAGAGAAAATACAAATATTATGCTCTAGTTTGTCGCTTCGTAAAGAAGTCAACAACCTGTAACTCTGATGGCACAAACTGTAAAGCAAGTACTCCCTCCTGCACCTGTGAGAGTGTATGAAACATCCACACCAATGTGCTTAGTGAGTTCATACTTCACTGGATCCCGGGCAATACTGATAGCACATGTACTGTCAAATAAAAAGGTCGTAGGTCTCATCACAGGTACTCCAAAATCTGCAAGTAGTCATGTCAACCAAGTAACATCTACTGTCACTGCCGCCATAGCTCTTAACTCAGCCTCTACACTCGAACGGGAAACTGCAGTCTGCTTCTTGGTCTTTCAGGCAATCAGAGAGGAACCAAGAAAAAAACAGTAAGCAGAAAGAGAACAACTATCAGAAGGATCACTAGCCCAAGTCGCATTGGAGTACGCCTGAAGCTATAGTGAGGTAGAGCTAGAGAAAAACAAACGATGAGAGATAGTCCCATACAAATAGCGAAGAACACAAAGAAGGTGACTGTAGTGAAGATAGGTAGGACGAGCCATGAACTGACTCAAGATATGAGTATCATAAGCAATATCAGGACGAGTGCTCACAAGATACACCAAACTCCCAACAAGATGGCGATAGCGAGTAGGATCCTGAAGAAGATCATCATCAGTGGCACAAAGCTGTAGGGATAGCTCCATAAGAGTCTCGGCAGTATGAGTGTCAGTCATACCAGATCGATCAAGAAGATCCTGGACATACTTCTGCTGGGAGAGGTAGCAGCCCTCAAGCATAGAAGAGACCTTAATCTCAAGGAAGTACGTAAAAAACCAAGATCAGACATCAAAAACTATTCACTGAGATGCTTCTTCACACATGATGAATGAGGAATCATCACTAGTGATGAGCATATCATCAATGTACAGAAGAAGCGGTATTCTACCTCGAGATGAGACATGGACAAAAAAGAGCAAGATCATAGGAACTGACAGTGAAATCGGCAGCAGTATTCACAGAGGTAAAACACACAAACCAGGCACGATGAGCTTATTTGAGGCCATAAAGAGCACGACGAAGACGACAGATGTGCCAATCGGAAACATAATATCTAGGTGGTGGCTGTATGTAGACCTCCTCATGCAAAACACCATTTAGAAAAGCATTCTTAACATCCAACTGAGAGATAGACCACCGGTGAACAGAAGCAACCGCAACAAGAGTGCGAATAGTGGTCATATGGGTAACAGGGGCAAAAGTCTCATCGTAGTCACGACCGTACTCCTGCTGAAAGCCACGAGCCACAAGACGAGCCTTGTAGCATTAAATAGTACCATTAGACAGGGTCTTAATCTTGTACACCCACTTGCACGTGATCGGATGAGCATGCACATGTGTTGGTACAATATCCCAAGTCTTCGTACGTCGAAGAGCATCAAGCTCCTCTACCATAGCGAGCTGCCACTCAGAATAAGGAGCAATCTCACGATAAGAACTAGGCTCAGTGACAGAGAGAGCATGAGCTATCGGAGCAAATCCAAGACGATCAGGAGGTCGAAGGGATGTCTGATCACGAAGGACATAAGGAGGAACATCATCAGGAGGATTAGATGTGGGTGTCTGCAAGATACCAGGAGAGGAGACTAGTGAAGGACGAGGACAACTAGAGTAATGAATACCAGAGAAACGAGACGGTGGTGCTGCAGGAACAAGAGGCGGTGCTGCAGGAGGTAGCACTGGAGGCGGAGGTACAGGAGGAACCACTGGAGACAAACCAAGGGAAGATTGTAATAGTGGAGAAATAGGTGAAAAGTCAGAAAGAGACAACCATGAAATCGACTTAACGGTGGAAACACGAGAAGGAGCCGAATCTTGATAGAATAAAGGTGGAGATTCATCAAAGACAACGTCTCGGGAAATCATAATCCGTCGAGTAGAAGGATCCCAGCAGCGATAACCCTTATGCTTAGAACTATAACTAAGAAACACACGCTCAACTGACTGGACCGATAGTTTAGTGCGCTCACGAGGCTGCAGCAGAACAAAAAAGTACAACAAAAAATATAAAGGTGAGTGTACTGGGGGGCTCGAGAGTAGAGGCCTTTGTGGGATCGACACCCTTAAGAAGCGGTGGAAGGTCGCATATTGATGAGATATCACGGTAGAGAAACAAGATCGACCAGGCGTGGAGGAACGTGAGAGGCAAGGAGAAGAGTGCGAACAGTCTCAATCAGATGACAATGTTTGTGCTTAGCAACCCCACTCTAAGAATGGGCACTAGGACCAGATGACTGGTAAAGAGTGTCCTGCTCAGAAAGAAACTGTCGAAAAGCGCCAGAATAGTACTCGCCAGCAGAATCACGGCGAGAAGTACGGATGGCAAAATCAAACTGAGTAAGAACCACCATTGCAAAGCTACGATAGATCGCAAGAAACTGTCCATAATTAGACATAAGGAAAATCCATGTAAAACGAGAATAATCATCAATGAAGATAACATAAGATTTATACATGTCTTTAGAGATAATAGGCGCATGTCCACATACACCTGAATGGACTAGGTAAAAAGGACGAGAAGACAAGGACTCACTAGAATGATAAGGAAATTATAGCTGCTTGCCAAGCTTACAACCCTGACAAAACATGGTCGTGTCAACAGTAACACATCCAAGAACACTCTGACGAACTAATGAAGAAAGACGGGACCTACACAAGTGACCTAAACGGTGATGCCACTGCACAAAAATGATAGAGGTGGTGGCAACAGTGGCGATGGAAGTAGACGTAGAAGTGACAGGAGCAACTGAAGTGGACGGAAGGTGGAGGCGATCAAAAATGTATAGACCCTGACGACCCCTATGGTGCCGACCAATCCCAAGTACCGTCCCTATCTGTCGATCATGGATGAAATAGGTGTGAAAGTCAAAACCAACCCTATAACCAAGATTTGTAAGCTGACCCACCGAGAGAAGTTGCATGGTAGGTTGGGGAACATAGGAAACAGCTGGAACAGAAAAGTCAGTGGACAAAAGAGTACCCTGACAGCTGACAGACAGAGTAGCACCGTCAGCTGTCTGAACAGAGATAGAAAAAACAGGAGGTCCTACTAAAGTGAGAGATGTGGAGTTTGGTGTCATGTGGAAAGAGACACCAGAATCCAGAATCCAAGAAGTACCTGGAGGAGACGTCTGAGTTAGACTGGTGGAACTCGCTGAGCTGTGTGAGAGCTGCTGAAGTAGATCCTGGTAGAATTGCTGAACATGGTCACCTCACTGAGAAGGCCCTGACATGCTAATCTATCCTTCCGTCGAGGAAGGGCCTCCCTGCCCCCCTTGGATCGTTCAGCCCCACGCGCTTTGTTCTGCTTTTTTTGCACCATACAACGCTGATAGTCATATCCGAAGTTCTTACGATAATTGCACTGAATCCCAGTTTGTGCAAAAACAGGAGCGGAAATAGACACCTGAGGAGGGACTGTAGTCGAATCAGAAACCATTGGTGTAGTCGAAGAAGAATGGGTAGCAAACACAGCCGGAACAAAATGTGCCGCTAACCCGCGGTGAAGCTCCTTAGCACGAAGCGTCGAAAGAGCCTCGGTGACTGTTGGTCGTGGTGAGCGGTTTAGTAGTTGAGCCATAACAGGCTCAAACTCTGGACGAAGATGACAGACATAGTCATAAAGACGAAGGCGATCGTGATCTGCCTTCTGCACTTTATGGCGATCGTGATCTGCCTTCTGCACTTTATGACACTCCTGACTGAGCGGAGAAACGAGCTCGTCTAACTGACGCTAGAGACTGGCCAGGGCTCGGAAGAAGTCGTCGACGGAGGAGTCATCCTGGCGAACCATCTTCAACTCACGCTGAAGCGAAAAGAACTGAGCATCATTGCTCTGCTAGTATCGCTCGTGCAATTACTCCCGATCTAACGAGTGTCACACAGACCAACAATATCTGGCTGGATGGAGTCATCGAGTGTGATCTCCATGAGTGAAAACCACAACCTGTAGTTCGTCCCATTAAGTTTTGTTCCTGAGAATGAGATTGCAGCGGATGGAGCAGAAGCCATTGGTAGGCGGCATTGGATGGCGCGGCGACCAAGGCAATGGAGTCTAACAAGAGGCACAACGGTTATATTGATGTTTTTTTTACTTGCGGGCCATGCTGGCTAGTAGACCTTATGAAGATTGGTTAAGAAGACAGCCCAACACGGCCTGCTAGTAAACCGATGGCCCGATGCACACGCGGCGGGCGGCACTTCGGCAACGACCTCGATTGTAGGAGATGTGGAGCCACGCGAAGGTGATGAAGAAGAGCAGGCCGATGGCGGCGGCCTCAGAGACGCCGACATAGAGCACGGGCAGCAGCGGGCGCAACAAGCAGGAGGGCGAGCGTGGCAGCTCGACGTCCGAGGCGGCGGCGGCTCGAGCTCGAGGTCCTGTGTGCCGGCAGCTCGGGCTCAAGGTCCAGTGCGGCAGCGACTCCAACCCGACGAGTGACAGCGGCCGGGAGAGCGACATCGTCGGGCGACTGCGCAGTCGGCGAGGGCACCAACAGGGACCTGAAGGGGAAGTCCCGCCAGGGGCGACACAAGGCGACAGCGCAGTCGGTGAGATCAGCGTACGCGTCGGGATGGCAGCGGGAGGAGAGCTAGGTTAGAGCCCTCGCTCTGATACCATATTATGAATATTGTGTGTATATATTCAAAAAACCCAATAAACAATATATATATAGGGAGTACAAAGAGAGTTGTCATACACAGATAAGTAAAGACAAATGGAGTCTTATTCTAACACCTGTAATCTGTTTGTTTTTACTGTTATATATTGTTCCATCCATGTTTCCGTCTGAAAAGACATCGCATATATTTTACTGCATTTGCACGCCCGACTTACAGTTCAGAATTTCAGATAAGCACTACTTTTGCTCTTTAGGTCTCCTTTCAGCTGCTTGAGACACAAGAATTTGTGATTGCAATTGCAAGGGGATGATGACGCTTCCATGCTTAGGTATTTAGAATTGGAACGTGGTCATGCTTGATACTGATGCACCTTAAATTTGCTTGACTTCCATGCTTAGGTGGGAAAGAAAATCAGTAACTAAAGTTGGTCATATTGTTTACAAGTGGGTCTCAGATTTTATACTTTCTGCACGTACTGCACGAACACGAATTTACTCAGGCAACACCGTTAAGAACTGTACGTCCAAGATAGGGGAAACGAGGATTTATTAGCAACATGATCCTTCTAACTAACATAAACCATGCATTTGTTACGTTGTCTGACACTGACCTCGGTACTTTACCGGTTATGTTGTCCAACTAATTTCTCACACATGCTCACCTTAACCGTCTTAGCCATCTAATCAAAAGGCTGTCCAAGTGAAATTGTACTTCTGTAACATTTCATGTCATAACAAGTAGTCTTAACCGTAGAGCTATGATATACGCTGACGCACACAACTTATTAAGTTATTATCATATAACGCCGAAGCGCACGACTAACTAATAATCTGACGTGTTCGTTTTTCCACAATTGTCAGGCACAGAGTTGCTCATGATTTGGTAGTCCAACCAATGGACACATTCAGAAATGAATGCAGGGAGATGGATCATGGCTGCCCTCGTGCTGCGACGGGCTGGCTGGCCGGCCGGCCGCACCGACCAATCCGGCCATTTGCATTGCATATCTGCATATTTCAGCCATGGTCCTCGTGCACTGCTGCTCCCAGCAACAGCAATCTCTGAAGGAGGAACACATGATGACATGAGGCCCCCCCCCACCCCCCACACACACTGCTGCAGTTTCTGTACTCCAATTTGCAAGAACCTAACCTAACCTAACCTAACCTAACATCCCAGGTTCATGTGACTTCTCAAGCCTCACATGAACATGCAGAAAAAGAACATGGCCTAGAATATAGGGCACTCTAAAATCTAGCCTTATTTTTATTATTATCATATACATAGCCATGTTAAATTTGCTCTGCATCATGTTGTGGCCAAGGCTTTTGTTCATATAAAACTGAAGATTCAGAAGTCTGGTCTTGGTCTAGGGGACACGTTGTTCGCTGCATGAGCAGCCGTGTCGTTGCTGCTGATGGGTTCTTCTTGCCTTTCTTGGCAGTTTTTATTTGCCTGCTTCATCTGCAGAAAATGGCCGAATTTGTGTGAGCTAAGTGGGAATTGCTTAGACATAGTAGTAGAAGATCAGAAGATATCATCCGCCTTTCGCGGCCGTCAAAAAAAGAGAAAGGTAAAGATGTTGCTGAAAATGGAGTGGTTATAATTGCCTGAAAAACCTGACTGATCGATGTGCTTTTTTGTTATAAGGTGATGTGCTTTTGGTGCCTGCTTTGGTGCTCAAAGGAATCCAAGTAGGCGATACTTGATTTTGCTTGAAGGTGGAAATGCTAAGCGCTAAGGATCAATCCTAACTAAGAGATCAATACTAATTAAGACACATCAAATATATATATCAAGTTGCAGATCCTATACATTCATGGTGATCCTTGGTAATCTAATTTCCATGTCATGATGATCGTCAACAATTATGACATTACCGCTAGATTCGAAGTCTCCATTGAGGATTTGATGTTTTTTTAGAAACATGTAATACCTAACTTTTATAGAAAGCTAATAAGTTATGCAATTATGTACTTTGATCTTGTGTTATTAATATAAACCAAAAGATCTTTGTAAAACAAATTCTATTGTTGTTGTTATGAATAGAAATCGATCACGTGATTTCGCCTACAATAGAAGATATTCCAAAGCATGTTTGACACATAATTTTTATAGAAAATTTGCAGCTACTAGGTAAGGCTTGTACGTTACTATCGTAGCATTTTTTGGCCTCTACCATCAATGTGTGTGGCCTATTCTTTGGTCGCTCATTGATGTCTTTCTACAACCGTGTTTCCCACAGGATTGAACGACCAGTTCAAAGAGTCCGTCCACGGGAAATATTTTTCATATTTCTAAAGCAAAATTATTGGGTTGTGTGGAGCAAAATCAGATCCATTGGCAAGTTGAGATTTTCCACGAGCTAAACGTGTCGGCAAAAAAGTCAATTCGTCTCGATTACGCCCATGCCGTTGGTAACTTCACACTTTGGTCTACACAAAACTACCATGTGAATAGCTTAGGAAATGGTTAAGAAAACTAAGCATGAGCTTCTCCTGAATCAACCGTGTGGATTTCCTCTGATCTAACTGGTTTTCAACACTCTACATTTATCTTTTAGCCAAATATTTGGGCAAAAAAACCCACTAAAAGTCTCTCAAACATCAAATTTGACATTGTAGCATAACTTAAAATTTATCGAGAACTCAAGTTTTACATAAAACTACATCGCAAAAAATAGTGCGTACACGGCTGTATTATTACCTGAAAACTGCACCAAATAAAAAGCAAACTAAAAAAAACATTGTAAATTATTCAAGCCAATTTCCTTTATACAAAAACATAAAAATGAGAACCGGATAAGATAAACTTCTTCAAAAGTTGACCTAAAAATTCATGAAAGTAGTATTAAATGCTGGAGGGTTAAGTGTCCTACAGGCCCCACCTGGAAGGCCCGAACAGGACCCGTTCAAACGCGCACGGCACCCACCGTCTCCTCTCCTCCCCTTGTGTGGCTTTATTGGCGTCCGTCACATGCTCTACTCTTTCTTTCTCTCTTTGCTAAAAGCTTAAAGGGGGAGTTAAATCGAAAAGAAAAAACTAAATTAAATCACACTCTGTGAGTCTGTGACCACACGGCGACGCCGTACGCCGGCGGTGGGGGTGGCGCCGCGGATGCGGGGGCCGGTGGAGTGGCGCTGGTGCTGGTAGTGGCGGGCAGTGGTTGGGTGGGTGGGTTTGCGGGGTAGGTGGGTGAGAGGGACATGAAGGCCCTGCGGCGATCCAGCACCTCGTCCTCGCCGTCGTCCTCGTCGTCACCGACGGCCGCGTCCTCCCCGCCGTCGTCGTCGTCGTGGGTCCACCTCCGGTCGCTCCTCGTCGCCGTCGCGTCGTCATCCTCCTCCTCCTCCTCGGCGGCGGCGGGGAGCTCGGTGGCCGTGGTGTCTACTTCTGCGGCGGCCGCCTCGTCTGCGTCCTCGCCCGCGTCTTCCTCGCCGCTCTCGGATCGGTGGGTTCCCCCTTCGGATTGGTGAAAGGCGGCGTCTTTAGGACTAAAAATGTCTCCTTTTTAGTTCTTACAAAAGGTTTTTCCTGTGGGAGTTTTTGATCTGATGCTGTGAACTCTGGCCTAGCTTGTTGTGATGGAATTGGTGGCCTGGAGGTCACTTAGGTGCTCAAGTTAGGGTTTTTATGTGCTTCGATCCTGTCAAGTTTTAGATTGCAGCTTAGGGTAGAGTAGAACGTGGAGTGATGGCTTAGCTTAGTGTGCGTGCGCGTGGTGAATCTATTTTGCATTCAATCAGTTGTCACTACCATGCGTGAATTAGTAATTGCAGTGGCATGCTTAGTTAAGTATCTAAGTTGGGGTGTGATGGGCATTTGTTCTAGTCTTGTGATATTGTTAGTGGTCAAATTACAGCTTGCGGAATTGCCTCAAGGATTAGTTCATGTTGTGTTGTGGATTGGTGATTCGGAGGCGACCCCTGTCCCCTAAGGTAGCAAATGTAGTTCCTATGAATGATACTGAATACATTATTTTTTCTTTGGTTTGGGAGTGAAGCTACCACACTTTGAAAGTTACCTACAAAATCGAGATAACTCCGTCCACGCGTCAGATCATTGTACTCACATGGAGTTACAGGTCGTTGTGAATCATGAGCCTTTTAAACTTGTGTGAACCATTTGTCAACTCCAGTTTTTCTTCCCTTGTGATCTGTCTATACTGCATACATTTAAGTTTTACTTCTTGTCATGTTACCTTTCAGCTTATTTTTTTTCACCAATGTAGTGATATACAAAACTGACATGCTTGCACTTTTCATTGAAGCCATTTCATATAAGATGGTCTGGGGCCTGATATAACTGTGAAACAATGCCCACAAAAATGTGTTCTTTTGTCCTGTCACATTTTCTGATGAAATGTGGCCTAGTGTAGATGCAACACTTCCCACATGCGCTTCCAATTTCCAAAATCTTTGCTTATGCTCCGACAAAGTTATGTTGTAAATGAATGTAGTATTTGGCTATTCATGGCTAGTTCAGAATATGGTAGAACACAACTAACCTGATTAAAATTGGTTCATGCAGTGGATAATAAACCTGTCCAAGTGCTGCCCAATTATAGTCTAACAGCATTTTCGGAAACAATAACTAGGAGGAAGTTTGACCATATTAAGTTTATTTGGTAAACTAATCAGCTCACCATTTATAATTTTGTCAGTTATATGATTTGATCTCATGCTATCATATTGAATTCAGTCTCGTGCATTCAAATAAGGTGTGAACTCTGAAGTAACGTTAATGTGGACTTGAACCATTCCCTCTTTAGACGCTATAGCCTATAGAACAGCGGATGAAGTATCAAGTATGCACACCATGAGAGAGTATGTTACTGTAGTATTTAGCCTGTCAGTTGGTATGCTGACTTTATCTTTTGTTGACCCATATCTATCTGGTTCTGCCATTTGCTAAACATATACCAAATCTTTTTTCAGAGGTGGAATTAAATCTCCATGGTCTCGAAGGAAAAGAAAACGAGCACTTTCTCGTCAACAGTGGGATGGTCTATTTTCAGCAAATGGGAAGCTCCGTGATGGAGGAAAGAAGTTTCTGAAGAAAGTTCGCAGTGGGGTAAGTTTAGTTATTCATTTGCACCCATGTCCTGCATGTGTATACAGTAGCTTACTTGTCTATCCATTGTGTTTGGTTGAAGAAATAGGCATATCTACACTACTGAAAAATGTTATGCATCCTACAGTGTAATTGAACCTACTGAAATAAATGACTCTTTTATATTGTACCAGGGTATCGAACCAGGCATTAGGGCTGAAGTTTGGCCCTTCCTACTAGGAGTGTGAGTTACTTGATCTCTTTTTTTTTTTCATCTAGTAATTTATAAGCATTCATATTTTTGACCAAGTTTGATGTTGCAGCTACACACAATACTTCCCAGAGCACTTTGTTGGTTAATGAAATAGTCAATTGAAAAGTGAAAACAAGATTCAGGATAATTGATTGCTTGAGATATTTCTTCAAGATAATATTAAATGAGCTTCATAACAAAATATTACCAGATTGATTGAGATTCAGTTTGCATTGGGTTATAGCTGACTTTTTAAAAAAATATTTGAATCCGGGTTAATTAATAACTGCATAACGAAAATTTACCAGATTGGTTTTGATGGGTGCTTGTACATTACCGGTTTATGCACACCAGTTGGTATTGGTTGACAGTTTTGGCCTGGTTGATTTGAATATTAAATCTAATATAAATAAATTCGAAGCTGATGCTTGTTTGGGTGGCAGTTTTTTTAGAAGCCATTAAAAGTGTAAAACCAATCTTTTTTTCCTTTTAATAAACACAATTCTAAATAATGCTGTTAATAAATGATATGTTTACTTAAAAGAGGAAAATTCTGTTGGAGGTCTGTCCAATTTCTAAATAATTCAGTTTCAGCCAAAGGTGCACAAGGTTCTATGCAATTTCCTTTTCGTAGTACAGGAGCATTCCTTTTTAAAATATTATTTAATTCATGTTATTTTCTATACACTAATTTGGTATTACCGAACTTGAAATGTATGCTGTCCCACAAATCAAGATGATGGGTGGATGTTTTAGGAAGTGGATAGGCGAATGCAACTGTGCATAGTATATCACCAAGGCACCAAGGATAGACTTGTCCAGCAAAAAAGTGTGTGTGCACATGCACATGAGCTTGGGTAGGTATCATTTTAAGTATGTCATGCCTATGGTGGCACACTCTTGTCTAGGTCGCATTTTTAAGTAGTGTTACATTAGGAGCATGGCTTATTAACCAGTCAAAATGGAGTACGGAGGATTCAGTACTATTTAAGTTTTGTAATAATCTATCTGTAATAATAAGCAACACGTGTGCTCTGGTGGCCATATCTAGTAAGCATAAGTAACCGATCTTATAAGAATGTGATTTTGCAAGATTACTCTCGATTTATGGTTGATGATAAATGTTATAAATACCATACTACACGGTGAGTGGCTTCTCAGCGTGGGATGGTGTCATAGAGTCTGTTCCGATTGTGTAAAAACGTTGTGTTATATGCTTCTTATTCTAATATGCTTTGCAACTTCAATATTTCATATCCACAGAGGCTGACCTTGTTGGTTCTTATCTGCAGCTACGAATTAAATAGCTCTGAAGAGGAAAGGACTACCATCAAGATCAAGAAAAGGTAGCTTATTCATTACTCTAAAAACTAAAAGGCTATTCTTCGATTTAATTGGCCTTTGCTTTATAGGTTTGGTTGAATGCCTGGTTTGCATTAAACATAAACATTTGGCTCAATGTACCATGATTCCATATAGCAAGACTAGAACAAATAAGATGTAAATACTGCAGCAGCATGCATTGTCTTCATACTCCCCTGAGTAGTTTCAAAAGAGAACGGCATTGTAAATTTGCAATTGCCTAAAGAGAATGACACTATGATATTCTAATGTTATTAATATCCTGCCTAATCCATTAAGAATTTGTTGATTGACATGGCTTTTGGTTCAGGAAAGAGTATGAAAAGCTGAGACGTCAGTGCCAGCAAATTCTGAATTGCTACAAGGGAAATGGATTGAAGGCAATAAATGAAGTCAATAATGAGGAATGCTCTGGTTTAGGGTGTAGTGCTGAAGGATCAGAATCACCTTGTTTCGAAGATATCAATGTTGCAAGGGCTTCTGTGACACTTGAGGAGTTGAAGCCTGAAAACAGTGAGGGCGAGCAACCAG
This sequence comes from Hsuehochloa calcarea, assembly GCA_036346395.1. Taxonomy (NCBI): domain Eukaryota; kingdom Viridiplantae; phylum Streptophyta; class Magnoliopsida; order Poales; family Poaceae; genus Hsuehochloa; species Hsuehochloa calcarea. Next base: position 19,203,818 of record CM070609.1, on the reverse strand, counting down.
AGAACTCGACATGCGTTGTTATAGAGTGTATGGAAGAAGACACAAGTGAGTTAGCTTGTGTAGATCCAGGCATAGCAGAATCAGAATCTTCTGATTCTGAATCATCTGATGAAGATGACCCTGGAAGGATATCTGTGTCTGTTGAGGAGAATTGTGATCCAGATCCTAAATTTAACAGGAGTACTTCATTCAAGGCTGATTTTTTAAAGTCTAGCAGAACCTCGGAGGACTTTGCCACATGGCAGCGAATTATAAGGTTGGATGCTATCCGGGCAAACACAGAATGGATTTTGTTCTCTCGTAACCTGGCTGAAGTCTCTAAAGAGAAAGCATGCCAGTCTGCAGCATCTGTTGGGTTGAAAGATTATGACCATTTAGAGCCCTGTATGATTTATCATGCTGCTCGATTAGTTGGTCTTCTGGAAGCTTATGCGGTCTATGATCCAGAAATTGGTTACTGCCAAGGTATGAGTGATCTCTTATCACCAATAATTGCAGTGATGGAGGAGGAAGATGAAGCATTTTGGTGCTTTGTTGGTTTCATGAAGAAAGCCAGGCACAACTTCAGGCTTGATGAAGTTGGAATAAGAAGGCAGTTGAAGATTGTCTCCCAGATTATCAAGCGTAAAGATTCACACTTGTATAGGCATCTGCAGAAGTTGCAGGCTGAGGACTGCTTCTTTGTTTACAGAATGGTAGTGGTTCTCTTCAGGAGGGAGCTCACTTTTGAGCAGACTGTGTGCCTTTGGGAGGTTATGTGGGCTGATCAGGCAGCTATACGAGCCAGGATTGGGAGGTCCACCTGGGGAAGGATAAGGTTGCGTGCTCCACCAACCGATGATTTATTGCTTTATGCTATTGCAGCTTGTGTCCTCCAGAGGAGGAAGCTGATAATCGAGAAGTATAGTAGCATGGATGAGATATTGCGGGAGTGCAATAGCATGGCCGGGCAGCTAGATGTCTGGAGGCTACTAGATGATGCACATGACCTGGTTGTTAACCTTCATGACAAAATCTGATCTGATCTGACAACTTTTTGAGGTATCTTTTGCTGCTTCTTGAAAGTGTTCTATTATCTGTTGTTCGTTCCTGGCACAGAACCCACTTCTAGGTATAGAGAATGTTATAAGTTGTAACCTGAGTGAGGACTTGAGTGTCCTCGCATAAGAAAAGCTGAAATACTGTTTAATGTCACTGAGACACTGTAAACTATTCATTGTTTAACCTGTTATAGGCAAAAACAGATTTTCAGGGATGGCACTTCATCCATTGTATGCATCCGTGCTCAAGCTATGAAGCAATAACCAGTAGAAAGGTGTTGTATGGACTGTGAATGTGAACTTCTAAGTTCGCATTCATGCTTCCAAAATGCTCTCTTCTGTTTCTTGCTGCGTACCTGGAAGTATATGGCAAGGAAATTCTATATGCTGGAAATGTCCCGACGTCTTATGCTCTAGTTTTGGGGGTCCTTCCGGTTAAGTGTTTGGTAAGGCTAATGTATAGGAGCTGTTGCTGCTAAATATTATATAGGGAAAAAAAATCCATCCGTAGTCCTTTACACTTTCGGTCGTCTAATTTTTATCCCCTGTATCTAATACTAGAACTCGTCCCTCAAACGCCAACAAGTACAAATTTGTCTTAAAATCAGTTTTGTGGGTCGTTTAAGTGATGTGACTACTACATCATCCTTTTTGCTATATCATTTACAAATCACCAACTTGACCCTATTTGTCAGCCTCTCCTCTCCCTTACTTCCTCCACTTGGTAATGGTCGTCACATGTTAGTAGTATTTTTGGAAACAGAGAGCAAAGAGAAGCAGCCATAGGAGCTTCTGGCTTAGCTCAGCGCCTGCACTGAAGGCATCGGTAGTAGCCGGTGAGCATAAAAATGGATCGTGGTTGGCAAGGCGAACTCGTGGCTGGAGGTGGTCTACAGCGGGCAGGCGGTTGCATAAAGGCGGCGGGGTGGCACTACCACAGTGGCGATGGCACGGTGGCGGCTAATCTGAAAAACTGAGCATGTCACAACCATCTATCGAATGAGGGGAACTCACTGGTGCGAACAGTGAAGGTAGGGACGAACCGAGGCTGGCGACGGAGACTCAAGGCGGTGGGGCGAATTTGTCATAGCGGCGGTGCTGGGGTAGAAAACTGAAATTGGGGGTTGTGGAAGAAAGAGGGAGGTGAGAAGATGCTCTGGTAGGAAGGAATTTGAGCGAGACTCGCTGGAAGAAGAATGGTGGCAGTGGCAGAAGTTTCCGGCCGATGACGGGGAAGATGATAGGGTATGAGTTCCTATGAGGGAAATGCAAAATTGATTGAGTGGAAATTAAGAGTTCATGGAACACAATGTGACGCGAACGGTCTTAGAAGAGCTCACTTTATTCAACAGGAATAGTGGAGCGGATGTGGTGAGCGCGAACAACAGAAGTTTCCGACCGACGACGGGGGAAGACGATGGGGGTATGGGTTCCTACGAGGGAAATGCAAAATTGATTGAGAGGAAATAAAGAGGAGTTCGTGGAACACAATGTGACGCGAACGGTCCTGGTAGAGCTCACCAAATTCGATGGGAACAGTGAAGCGGATGCGGTGGGCGCGAACGACAGAAGTTCTCGACCGACAACGGGGAAGACAATTGGGTATGGCTTCCTGTGAGGGAAATACAAAATTGATTGAGAGGAAATGAAGAGGAGTTCCTGGAACACAATGTGACGTGAACAGGATTTGGGATAGCTCACCAGATTCGATGGGAACAGTGGAGCGGATGCGGTGGGCGTGAACGACAGAAGTTTTCGGCCGACGACGAGGAAGAAAATGGGGTATGGCTTCCTATGAGGGAAATGCAAAATTGATTGAGAGAAAATGAAGAGGAGTTCCTGGAACACAATGTGACGCGAACGGTCTTGGGAGAGCTCATCAGATTTGATGGGAACACTAGAGCGGATACTGTGAGCGCGAACGGCGGCATTGCCGGAGAGGAGGAAGACAACATTGTTGTCTCTCTCTCTCTCTCTCTCTCTCTCTTCCTCTGTTTCTCCCTCACAGAGGAGGAAGACAAATATGATTTACTTACATGTGGGTCAAGGTAATGATGCAGTAGCCACGTCACTCAAAATCATTTACAAAATTGATGTTGAGACATAATTTGCACTGATTTTGATATTTAGGGATGAGTTCTAAACAATGATACATACGAGGGACGGAAATTAGACGGCTAAAAGAGTTGAAGGGACCAGGATAAGCTTTATTATGTAATTAAAAGCTGATGACGGGCAACGATTGCCAAAAAAAAGAAACATGCTAGGTATTTTTAAAAAGAAAAACATCTAGTCAACCGTGACGGCGTGACAATGTCTACATGGAAGGATAATGCAAGATAACAAAAAATCTTTGAGGGGAAGAGAGTCCATAAATTTTAGTAGGTCCTAGCATACCATTTTCTCCTGCTACTCTATTGTTTACTATTCCCGAAAGAGCTTGTTTGACGTGCATTTTGGCTGCCGACTTGTTGCGGCATGTTGGATTCTTTGTACTCTCCGAGTGACAACTTGGTACGATCCCGAAAGAACTTGTTTGACGTGCATTTTGGCTGCCGACTTGTTACGGCATGTTGGATTCTTTGTACTCTCCTAGTGACAACTTGGTACGATGAAGCAGACTTGGATGTGATCTTGCCTGAGCCAAGGCTCGAATAGTGGTGCAGCCACAAGTTGCAAGATTTTTTACTTTTTAAAATAAATTATTTTTAATTATTTTACAATAGTCACCCGGGTTTTATTTTATTTTACAGAAATAACCACCGCTCGCAGATCCACTAGACGACTAGGCCCAACAGTACGGTGAGACAACGATTAGATGATATGAGAAGCCTAGACACGCGACCACGACCGAGGCCTTGGTCTGCCATTTATCTCAGTCGTGAGTTGGTGGCACGACTAAGGCCAGAACATGATTGAGACCAGTCGTAGATCAGGATGACAACTAACACATTCTTAATAAATAATTTAAATAAACTTAGCTTTAATTTTACGAAATTAAATAATTGGAAGAGTTGTGTGTGAATAATTGTTAGTGTAATAAAGTTGTGTTTGTTGATCGCAAAATTACTATCGAATCAAGTAGTAACAAGTTTAAAGTAAAGGTAGCTCGCAACAAATTAAACGGGATAAAACTATGAAATTGATTACACAAATTGACCACAACAATAGGAACAAAGCACTCATAATATGGGCACAAACTGTATCAGGTAGCAACTCCAACTTCGTGATCTGCAACATGTAGCCCTCCATGACCTCCTTAACAACCTCTCCCACGACTGCCATTACTATGTCGTTGTGACCTGACCCGTTATGCTTCGCACACTTGTTCTTCCTTTGCCCATAATATTCGCAAAGGATACACCTCTTTATAGGGCCTCCGCTTCAGACTTGTCCATGTCGTTTCGGATACGACGAGTTTGCTGTTAGCCCTTGCTACCCTTCAACAAGTTCAAATCAGGAACCCATATCCTATTTTGCACACCATCCTCTGTGAAGTTACCAACAACATGGAATCCACGAAGCTCCTGGCTCCAAGTCTGAACCATATTTTTCTTCATGAAGAAGCCCAGCACATACTGCGCGGAGTCTATATTGATCATGTCACATGCAACCAACACACGAGAGCATGGCTTATAGAGTAGTATTGGCTTGTTACACGTGCACTAACAAGTGCTGTTGCCCTCTTGTCCAAGGCTCACATCATGCATGATGACACCTCTTGCCATTCCAAGCCCACTAAGGTTCCTGACCAATACCTCGAACCAAAGCTCCATAGTGCCCATAAGGAAGACTGAGTGCACTCGGGCCTTCTCGCTCTTCTTGGCCATGTACTCCATCATCTTGGTATAATAGAGTGTTTGTGTATTCAGCATATGCAATGCAACATCACTTTGTCTTTCCTTGAAGTACTTGATTATACCATGTAACATACCCTTGATGATTGCAACAATGGGGCATGCCATGTGGGCTCCTGATCACCCAATTGTACACCTCGGCCAGATTGGTCGTCATTACGTCGTACCTTGCACCGTCGGTGTCGTAAAGCAATGCCCACTTCTTCATTAGCTCAGCCTCGATACAATGCGAGAAACATTTGATGTTCCTCACTGTCCTCCAGCTCAAGTCGGGTGGGTCAATGTCGAGCAACGACGCCAACTGTCCTCACTATCCTCCAGCTCAAGTTGGGTGGGTCAATCTCGGGCAACGGCGCCAACTGTTCCAGCACATTGGCTGTGTTTTCATCAGGTTGCTTATTCCTCTCCTCGACGTGTTTGGTGGTGAATTCATCAAGTTTCTCCCCGAGTGCATCGAACTTCCTTTACTGGTTCTGCTTGCACAATCTCTTGAACAATTTCATTAGCCTCTTGCTCTTGAAAGCCTGTTGTATTACCATGTACCCCTTTGGTTTTTTTAACCTTATCCTTCATAACAATGTATGTTCCGGGGTTTCCGTCCCTTTGCACATCAAGTAGTCAAAGGAGATTGTCGTAAGCCGACTCAAACGTGCCGAATGTTCTCTCCATTGCCTTCTGCTTCACCCTCCAAGCCTTCGCATAGTTGATCTTGTATTTGTACCTATGCGCAATGACTAGCATGATGTGTTTGGCTTCTATGTCCTTCTTGTCCACAATCCCCCCCCCTTAACATGCCATTTGCAATGAAAGAAAAAAGTGAGGTTGCAGAGTTTTGGCAGTACGTTGCTCATCACACACGAGTGGTCATCCACTTTCGACGCGATCCAGTGCATTTCATACTTAGGCTTGTAGGCGTGAACACGCCAAGGACACCCATCTTCTCACACTTCAAAGTGTACTGTATTTTGCTTGATTTGACAACCTTAAATTGCCTCTGCATTTACATTACCCACAATTTGACAACATTCTATAGAGCCAACTTATTTGCAAACATGGCATTAATGAGCACCACATTTTGCCCATACTCCCACCGGGAATCGTGGCCATCACTCATAGCCACAACAGCTAGGTCATGTCTCACTACTACACAAAATCTCATCATAGACGGTTCTAAACCATCATCACATACGGTTTTTTGAACCGTTTGAATTTATGTGTCTGTGATAACATATGGTTATCACAGACGGTTTTAAAACCGTCTGTGAAAAAAGGTATCACAGACGGTTCACTCCCATACGAAAACCTTCTTGACCCCCTTACGGCCTGTGAGTACCCCGATGTTGCCCATCTTAACCATGACGTCAGCGAAGTGGGTGATGAGAAGGCCCGAGTAGGAGCCAACGACGTCGACGGTGGAGGTGTCGTTGTAGAGCACGACGTCGGAGGCGATGACGGCGAAGCCATTGCGGATGTGAGCCGATGCACCCATTTACCATTTACGTATGTGCACCCATAGGTTAGCTACCATGATCGATCTAGTCATCGAGGAAGAAGAAGTTTATTTGCTTACAGCTAAGGAGGATGAGGTCCTTGTCGTGGAGGCCTGCGGTGGTGAACTTGGACTGAAGCACGTCGACGGAGACAAAGTTTAGTAGCACGTCAGCGACCTGCGGGTTCAACACCCTCCCCAGCACATCCCGCCTCGACTTGGCTATTATTTATAAGGATAGCGCCAAAATATTTTGCTTCCTGCGCACGCGTTCAAAAATTTTTAACTCTCGCGCTGCAAATCATAGACGGTTTAAGATAAAAACCGTCTGTGATAAGCATCTCATCACAGACGGTTCTCAATACAAACCGCCTGTGATGAGATACTTATCACAAACAGTTCTTATTACGAACCGTCTATGATATGTATCTCATCACAGACAGTTTGTATTGAGAACCGTCTGTGATATGATTTTACCATAGCACACAATCCTCTGCCATGGTAGCCAATCCTCTGCCATGGCACAAAATCCTCTACCGTGGTAGCCAATCCTCTGCCGTGGCACATAATCCTCTACCGCGATGGTAGTGGATTATGTGCCACGGCAGAGGATTGACTACCACGACAGAGGATTATATGCCACGGCAGAGGATTGGCTACCATGGCAGAGGATTGTATGCCGCGGTAAAATTAGATACATATCATAGACGGTTCGTAATAAGAACCGTCTGTGATGACTTAGAGTATCATAGATGGTTCTTGCGCAGAACCGTCTGTGAAGTATCATAGACGGTTCTTGCTCAGAACCGTCTGTGATACTCTAAGTCATCACAGACGGTTCGTGGTCAGAACCGTCTGTGATACTTCACAGACGATTGCATCTCAGAGGGCAAGGAGGACACCAGAACACTCAACGCGTGGGCTTGGACGGCAAACCCCGGCACCATTGCCAAAGTGGTGTGGACCACCCTTGCTAACCGGAATGGTGAGGCCACACACCCTACGTCGGAGGTGACCTCCAGTACCCTAGACCGGTGGCGGCACAGACTCTCTTTCCGGGTCATCATCCACCTGAACTACATCGAGGACAACACTGTCGCGCCCCTCGACGACGTCATCTCTGCGGCGGATACAGTCCCCTACGAACCGATCACCACTAGGCTTCTCTGGTGCCTCGGGGCTGTGGATGGCACGCCAGAGTCCAAGCTTGAGAAGCCAGAGGAAGGAGGTGGGAACCAGAAGGATCGAGCCCAGAGCCGGCCCCAACCTCCACGCCGGTCGAACGGTGACGAGCACCCCACACGCTTCACCTTGAGGCGTAAAGAAGACAAAGACGACGATCGCCATCAACAAGGGAGCCGCCACACGACCAGGTAGGTTAGCTCGGGTGGTGACAAGCTATGGGGAGGCCCAGGTCGCGACCGAGATCGGTCTCCCCGTAATAGGCATGCAGATGGCTACTACAGAGACAACAGGCGCCGCCGAGCTGTACCGACGAGAGGGGCGGTCCATGCAGGGCCTTTCCCAACAGGTCTAGAATGCTTCGCCCCCCCTAAACCCTCTCCGGCAGAGATCAAATACAAAGTTGATAGGACCCTACAAGACCTTTTCTCTTCCTACGCTAAGCAGCTTAGGGAGGCACATCATCAAGTCCTCGGCAGCCAGACCCCTTCAAGTCCGGAGAAGTGGCATGAGGGGAGGGATGATTGGCTCCGCAAGGCAGAGGCTTACGTCAAGGTGTCAAACACGCAGGCGGTCAAGCTTGGATTGGCCAGATACCCCCTACTCGCCTCGCCAACACAGGGGCCACCCAGGGTCGAGGTTACCTCCCGTGCTGCTGGAGCGCTGAACCACACGGTCATGATGGGAGGGATGGCGGATAGCACACCCCAAGCTAGCACTGCACGAACTACTCCACCTCTATCGCAAGTGTAGACCAATGTTGTGGCAACCGCCATTGAGATGGTGGGCAATGGGTCGGCAGGCTCGCCCATTCTGGGCCAACACAAGGGCCATTTAGGGCTGGATACAGAGCAGAACCTCTTGCAGGGCATGGGGACAACACAAGCAAGCTCTAACCAAGCAACCCCCACAATTGTTGTGCTCACGGGTGCATGGCCCAATATTTCATGCAAGCGAAATGGGGCGCACCAGGTGGAGGATCAGCTTTTCAGCGCACCGGTGGAGCCACTCCTTGCTGCCCCAATGGTCAAGTCCTCTCGGTCGGTGAGGAGGTTTGAACTTACGGTGATTTGACGTAGCGTGCATTTAGCTCAAAAAAGGCGCACCGAAAACATGCATCAAAGGGCTTAGGAGACGCTAGCCCACAAGATGGGAACAGCTGCCGGAAGGAGCAAGCCTCATCGGAGACGCCCTAACAGACTACATGAAAGCTTTCGACGGCCCACTCAACCAGCAGGCCATAGCAGCCCTTTCCAGTCTATTCAAGCTAGACTGTCACCTTACAACACAAGTGGACAGCTCTCTTGCCGATCTTGGAGGCCTTGCTATGCTGGAAGGGGAAGGCCTACACGACGCCGTACCTCTGGCGGGGGACAGCACCGGCATCCTGGCGGTCGATCCTGCAGTGGCCTAGGCGAGCGGGCACAAGACACCGATGACGACGACCACCTTTGCCATGATCGACCTCAGACATTCTACGCTTATTTATATTTTCGTCCTACGTCGTCTAGCTGGCGTTCTAGTAAGAACTTTGGTATCTGTTATCAAGTGTGCAATGTTCGTCGCAAGTTCTTATGTGAGTCTCCTTCATCCTCCTCTCTTCGGGCCTCCATCAGCTTAACCACCAACTCGCTTGGCAGCAAAGCTCTTCGGCTCGCCTCAGCTTCTTCAACCAAAGTAGGTTCGAACAAGTTAGCCGACACGCTCTAGATTCACCGCTGCCATCAACACCACTATCAACAGCAATACCACCACTAGCTGCTTTCTCTTCCCTCAATGATTGTCGGTAAGGTTCCACGCAGTTATAACACAAATGACCTAGAGGACCAACAAAGTTCGGTGCCATACAATTATGAATGGTCCAAACCTCAACGTCATCTGCTGGAACGTATGTGGCCTTAACACACCGGCCAGATGAATGACGGTCCATGAGAATCTCTCATCCACCACATGTCACCTTGCTTGTCTGCAAGAAACGAAGCTGCAAGTAGTGGACCAAGCGTTAGCATACTATCTAGGAGGACACAGGTTGCACAACTTCGCGCAGAGGCCAGCCGTTGGCACTCGTGGTGGCATCCTACTTCTGTGGAATGATGACCACATTGCGGTAGAGGCTATCCAACTAGAGGAATACAGTTTGTCAGCAACGGCTCAAATCAAGGATTGCGGCACAGTTTTCCGCCTTACAGTGGTCTATGGCCCATCTAGAGATAGCGAGAAGTCGACGTTTTTGCAAGAACTAAAATCCCTTCGACCGTTGTCGGCCACCAGATGGCTGGCACTTGGCGATTTCAACCTGATCTACAAGGCGAGCAACAAGAACAAGAGCAACATTAACCGAGCAAGGATGGGTCAGTTTAAGAGCACCCTAGACGCCTACGAGCTCAAAGAGATACATATGCAAAATAGAAATTACACATGGAGCAACGAACGGGAGAACCCGACGATGATCAAGCTAGATAGAGTCTTATGTAATCCTGCTTGGGACGTTCATTTCAAAAACCACATTCTGCACGCTCTGCCTACTTCTCTTTTGGACCACTTTCATCTTCTCCTCTCGAATGGCATTGGCCCAAGGCGGACGGCTACCTTCCGCTTCGAGAATTTCTGGGTTAAGGTGCCCGGCTTCAAGGAAGTGGTCCAACAAGCGTGGACACTGAACACCCACCATACGGAGCCGTGCCATAGGCTTAACCACAAATTGGGCACAACGACGAGGAGGTTATGGTCTTGGAGTATGAAGCTCTTCTCACAGGCAAAGCTACATCTTATAATGGCCCTAGAAGTAATCCTCCGGCTCGATATAGCTCAGGAAAGTAGAAATCTTTCACAATCAGAAAGAGGGCTAAGAGCAGGACTCAAGAAAAGAGTGTTGGGGCTGGCAGTGATAGAACTCTCCAGGCGAAGGCAAAACTCCCGTATCACAAATTTAAAAGAAGATGACGCAAACACAAAGTTCTTCCATCTCAAAGCTAATTCAAGGAGACGAAAAAACCACATTCAGCAGCTGCGCGTGGGGCAGGGTTGGGCACACACGCACCACGAGAAACAGGAATTCCTACAACTACATTTTCAAGAGATCTTGTCCACACCAACTACAATAAGCTACAACATGCATTGGGAAGTGTTGGACATCACCCTGCAAAACCTGGATGGCCTTGATGGACCGTTCTCGGAGCAGGAAGTTGCATCCACGTTAGCACAGATGCCAAGCGATAAGGCACCAGGTCCTGATGGTTTTACATTCATATTCTTCAAAACTTGTTGGTCTATCATCAAGGCGGACATCATGGCGGTTTTCCAAAGCTTTTATAGCCTCAGTACGACGAGCATCCACCTGCTGAACACAACAAACATCTCTCTGCTTCTGAAGAAAGAAGGGGCAGAGAGTGTGGCAGACTACAGAACCATCAGCCTCATCCACAACGTAGGAAAGTGGATAGCCAAGACATTGGCATTACGTCTAGCCCCACATCTACAAACGTTGATATCCATTAATCAAATCACTTTTGTAAAAAGAAGAAGCATACATGATAACTTCTTGTATGTCAAAAACCTTACAATGAGGCTGCACAAATCCAAAACACCCACACTTTTCCTCAAGCTAGACATATTTAAGGCGTTTGACTCGGTACGTTGGGACTACCTTCTAAATCTTCTCCAAAGAAGGGGTTTTCCCTCCAGATGGAGATACTGGATTGCGGCTTTGTGGTCGACGGCCTCCTCAAGAGTCCTCCTCAATGGCATCCCTGGTGGCAACATCATCCATGGTAGGGGCCTGCGGCAAGGAGACCCGCTATCCCCTTTTCTTTTCATCTTGGCAGTCGACCCTTTACAAAAAACTATTTAAAAGAGCAACACATATGGGTCTTTTGGAACCCAACCGTGGACGTCTACACACGCTCAAGACATCGCTATGCGCATATGACGCGTCTGTCTTCATTTGCCCAACCACAAGTGACGTGCAATCGACATCCAACATTCTACAGCTATTCGGGAATACCTCGGGCCTCGAGACTAATATTCACAAAAGCACGGTGGTGCCTATAGGGTGTGATCACATTGACCTCGACACGCTTCTCACAGATATTTCGGCCAACCGCTCTAACTTCCCTGTCAAGTACTTGGGGATCCCGCTACATCACAAAAAACCCAGGAAGGTTGATTTCCAGCCTTTCTGCTGGACAAAGTTGGCCAAAGGCTAGAGGGCTGGCAGGGTAGGCTGCTCTCCTCTGCTGGTCGATCCATCTTGGTAAAATCGGTGCTGTCCTTGATGCCGACCTACTACCTCATGGCCTTCAAAGCACCAAAATCCATCCTCTGAACCTTGGACCGATTAAGGAGGAGGTTCCTCTGGGCGGGGTCAGAAGTGTTAACAGTTGGGAAGTGCAAAGTAAATTGGGAAAGGGTGTGTCGTCCAAAAAAAGCTTGGCGGGTTGGGGATTCTCAGTCTCTCTAGGTTTGCAAGGGCACTAAGGCTTCGCTGGCTCTGGCAAGAATGGAAAGCTGAAAACAAACCTTGGGTTGGCATGGATATACCTTGCGATGAGACCGACAGACGATTATTTGCGATGGCCACCTCAATCACTTTAGGCAACGGGAAAAAGCAAAGTTCTGGACTTCAGCTTGGCTCAATGGGACTTCCCCTCAGGTCATCGCACCAGAGATATACTGTCTTTCCATCTGAAAAAACAGAACGGTCCACGCGGCACTGCAGGAAAATTGCTAGATACATGATATAAACCTACAAGGCGTAATCCCAGATGGGCTAGTTCATCAAGTTCTACCAAATCACCTTGGATCCATCAGCCTCGAATGAGATCACCTGGAAATAATCTTCTAAGGTCGAATACTCAGCAAAATCAGCTTACGTTATGCAATTCCTAGGTTCAACGACAACGGAGTTTCAAAGTCTCATCTGGAAAACATCGGCGCCACCTAAATGTAAACAGTTCGCGTGGCTAGCGATTCAAAACAGACTTTGGACCTCTGACAGACTACAAGCGCGAAGCTGGCCAAATCAGGCTCTTTGTCTCCTCTGCAGATAGGCCCCAGAATCGGTCATGCATCTTATGGTGGAGTGCAGGTTCTCTCGTCCAGTATGGCAATCAATGACAGACTGGGTGAGTTGTGCGCCGCTTAGGCCTCTCTTCTGGCCGGTCTGTCATGGCATAGAGGAATGGTGGAGGACAATCTGCCACATTGGTCACTTGCCGAGAAGGGCAACTGCTTCTTGGGTGATCCTAATCACTTGGGAGATCTGGATAGAGCGCAATGCTAGAATCTTCAAACGTTGATTCTCCTCGCTTTTGGAGCTAATCTCTAATATTAAAGAAAAAAAGAAGAACTTGGACCATATATCTAGAAAGAACTGAGCCAATTGAACTGGCTAGTGTCGCAACATCACACCATCACCATCTATCCATTTGCAAAAGTAACATTAGGCTCCTCTTATCTTAGATGCAATGGAAGAACTCCAGAGTCCAGATACGATGGACTTGTAGGTAATCCTTTTCAAACCGTTGTCATGCATGTCACAGCCTTGCCTCCCTGATAAGAGCTATCTATTACTCTCTGTGACACACGCATACTCATCTGATGTTTTTTTTTTCTTCTGTACAGGCCGTGCATGCATGGGGCCACCCTTAACAGGGGAGAGTTGACCTCACTTGCACTACTGTTCTACCGATCAGCTCTGCACACGTGTGACTGGATCGATCGAGTACTACTCGTCCAAATGGATAGGCTCGTTCTGACGGTGCTTTTCCACAGCCATGATCTTACTGCTAAACATATAACATGTCGCATCGAGCAACTAGCTAGACGATGTTTACACTTAGTGCCTTCCCTAATAGTGTTATTACTTAAATACGACTGCATTGATCCAACGTTATTGGGCATCTGGTAGCTGGTAGCCTGGTACTAAGAGCCTAAAATTTAACTATACTTGCTTGCTGTCGGTTACGCACAAGAGAGCACATATTCCCTGCATTTGACGGTGGGAGAGTGCATTTTTCTCAGTCTACTGCAGAGACAGGACATGTGTAATCTTTAGCGGTTGTCTGAAGTGCATAAATTTTACAGTAATTTTGTAGGAATTTTACAAGAAACAGCTTAATTCCTTTAGGAGTTATACAATTTTCCGTATTAAGCGTGATAAATCCTACTGAACTTGCAACCGCACATTGTAATTCTAGTGCCGACTTCTTGTGCTTTTGTGATTGGATGGGCTGCACTTGCCAAGATCCTTAGCGAGCCAGCGCAGCGAGGATAATGCTCTGATGCCGATTTATGCTACAATTTGTGGCCTTTAAATGCCACGCATGCAGCGGTGAATAGTGATGATCAAACATCAGCTGAAATACTCCTGTAGTTGTTAGTTATCAAGTAGTACTTAAAGTACTAACCCCAATTATATTGAACACAGTGTGTGAAGTTGTCGCATTCGCAATAGCATGGGGACGCAAGGGAGCTGTGCTGCAACTGTTGAAGCGAATTTCCAATAGTGAGAGACGTACTTAACTAACAGTGAGAGAAGTGCACTGAACATCACCAACGGGGAGTTGACAGGCAAGTGTGGTTGACAAAAACCTCAGATTTAACAAAAAAAAAAACAAACTTTCGAGTGCTTCGTGTATCAAGCCTCCGTGCTGAGAACAATCGAGACATCTGCACATGTTGGGCGTCAACCTCTCGCAACTTGTCTCAGTGCTACTCCATCAGTTCGGTCTTTCTCAACCTTCTTCTCCAAAGTTTTCCTTCCTGATTAATTCTGCCGCGCCATATCATTCTGACAAAGGTTCGCTGGATATGTAAGAACTGTGTGCAGTAAGATCAGGCGATTGCTTGTCTGTTCTCTTGTCGACCATTGATAGTTCTACTGTTAGACACCTTGTTGGTCGGTTTCATGACTTATTTGGCACGCGATTTTTTTCCATATTCCTATTGGAAATAAACTGTTTCCTAAGAAATTCTTACAAGATTTCTGTAAAATTCTTGTGTTTCCAAAAAGCCCTAAATCTTAAAAATTGTGTGTTACTTTTAGATATTTGATTCGAACATAAGAATTATATTGTTTTCTTTCATGTGAGCACATCAAAACCACTGCCTAAACTGCTGATGAAGATATGTGCAAGTTGTCGAGCTAGGGCTTACTACATCTAATCTAAGGAGTTGTGGTGTAACTTCTATTTTCGGTTCTGTGCGTTAGAATTGGGTCTATATGTGTAAATGCCTATTCATTTATGAAATTTTAAAGCATACATGGTTTAGTCCCTATATTGACTAACCAAATGGTAGGAGAGCAATTTGTTGGAATTAATACGGGCTTGGCCCAATTTTAACTCTAATTAATTCCTGGAAAATCTCAAAGGCCCATGTGCACGTGCTAAAACTGTTTAGTCCCACATAGAGTATTAGTGGGGAGTTACACCACTTTATAAGGTGGATCGTGGTAACCCCCTTGTGGAATTGGAGAGAGTCAACACGCTGCGCCGCTTGCTTCGCCGAGCCGAGCCGAGCCGAGCCGTCGCGGTGTATGTGCGCGCGTCGCGTCGTGCGTGTAAGCGCAGTAGCGTCGAATCTTGTAGCGTTTTTCTTTATCTATTCGGAAATCGAAACGCACCGACTCGTAGTAATGGAATTAACAAACGGACTGGCATGCAGTAACGGTTCAGTTACTAGTGGCTGCTGTTAGACACGAGCTTTGTTTATCTTTACTTTATTTGAACACTGAGATAGAAATGCTAGTTTCTGTTCTATTAGAAATTGGTATGACTATGGTGTTCATGTTTCTCTGTCTTATGCAAAGGGCTAGAATATTGTTCATGTTTCATCTAGTATATTTCTGGATTAAAGTAATTCAAAAAATGCTTATATATTCAACAATCCAAAAACCTTATTATATGCATTTTTCGTCAACTGGCTTTGCTGCTGCACTCAAACCCTTTGAATTCGATGGCGCGAATTATAAGAGGTGGCGCACCAAGATGGTGCTTTGGTTAACTGCCATGAACGTTTTCCATGTGGCAAATGGCAAGCCTGAAGGAACCCTTACTCCTGAACAGGAGCAAGCGTTCGAGGCTGCTGATAACCTTTTCAAAGGTGGCGTGGTTAGCGTTCTTGGTGAGAAGTTAATCGATGCATACATGGTGATCAAAACGGGGAAAGAGATGTGGGATGCACTCGAGGCCAAGTTTGGGGTCTCGGATGCAGGCAGTGAATTGTATCTCATGGAGCAGTATCATGATTACAGAATGGTTGATGGCCGTTACGTAGTTGAGCGAGCTCATGAGATACAATCCATAACCTGAGAACTTGAGCACTTCAAGTGTGTGTTACCGGACAAGTTTGTTGCGGGGGGCATTATTGCCAAGCTTCCTCCTTCTTGGAGGAATTTTGCTACTACTCTGAAACACAAGAGACAAGAGTTTTCTATTGAAAATCTCATTAGGTCTCTTGATGTTGAAGAGAAGGCGAGAGCAAAAAATACACACACTAGAGGTAATGAGGGACATTCTAGTGCCAATGTGGTGTAGAAAAAAAAATGGCCAAGCTCAGAAGTTCAAAGGCAAGAACAAGATCGCACAAACAACTAGCTTCAAGAAGAAGAAGAAGAATACAAAGGATGGTCTTTGCTTTGTGTGTGGCGAATCTGGTCATTGGGCCAAGGATTGCAGCCAACACAAAGGTGGGAAGAATCAGCAAGGGCAGAATTCCAAGTCTGCTAATGTTGTTGTTGGTACCACTGAGACGGGAACATCAGGGTATGGTAATTTACCTACTGTTCTTTCCGTATGTCAAACTACCGATTGGTGGATAGACACTGGTGCTAACATACATGTGTGTGCTGATATTTCTTTGTTTTCTTCTTACCAGGTCACTCGGGATTTAGCCGTTCTAATGGGGAACGGGTCACATGCTACTGTTCATAGTGTTGGTACGGTCAATCTGAAGTTTACTTCGGGGAAGATTGTGAAACTCAAGAACGTGCATCATGTGCCATCCATAAATAAGAATCTCGTCAGCGGATCTCTTACGTGTAGAGATGGCTTTAGGCGTGTTTGAATCCAATAAATTTGTTGTGTCCAAGTGTGGACAATTTGTTGGTAAAGGCTATGTGTGCGGAGGCTTGTTCCGCCTATCTCTTTCAGATTTGTGTAATAGTGTTGTGAACCATGTTTGCAGTGGTAATGAGACTACTATTTGGCATTCACGACTTTGTCACATAAATTTTAGTTGCATGACGCGTTTAGCCAGTTTAGAGTTAATCCCGAAATTCACCCTTGCCAAAGGTTCTAAGTGTCAAGTTTGTGTACAATCAAAGCAGCCTCGTAAGCCTCATAAGGCCGCAGAGGTAAGAAACTTGGCACCATTAGAACTCATACATTCAGATCTGTGTGAGATGAATGGTGTGTTGACAAAAGGTGGTAATAGATATTTCATGACTTTGATTGATGACTCCACTAAGTTCTGCTATGTGTATCTTTTAAAAACTAAAGGTGAAGCACTTCACTACTTTAAAATCTATAAGGCAGAAGCTGAGAACCAACTTGAAAGAAAAATCAAAAGGGTTAGGTCTGATCGTGGCGGCGAGTACTTTTCTAATGAGTTCAATTTATTCTGTGAGGAATATGGTATAATCCATGAGAGGACGCCTCCCTATTCACCCCAGTCAAACAGGATTGCTGAAAGAAAGAACCGCACTCTAACTGAGTTGGTTAACGCCATGTTAGACACAGTGGGTCTTTCCAAAGCATGGTGGGGGGAGGCTATATTGACTTCATGTCATGTCTGAACAGGGTTCCTGCAAAGAATAAAGAGATAACCCCATATGAACAATGGGAGAAGAAAAGACTATCACTTTCATACTTGCGTACTTGGGGTTGTTTGGCGAAAGTCAAAGTGCCAATTCCCAAAAAGCGTAAGCTTGGACCAAAAATCGTGGATTGTGTCTTTCTAGGCTATGCTCACCATAGTGTTGGATATAGATTTCTAGTGGTGAAATCTGGAGTACCTGATGTGCATGTCGGTACAATTATGGAGTCCAGAGATGCTACATTCTTTGAGGATATTTTTCCGATAAAAGATATGCCTAGTTCATCGAGTCAGGAGCCTGATACAACTCCTGAACCTGCCATTCCAATGGAATATTTTGAGCAGACCCCTGAGCAAATTCCTGAGGAGGAAGACAATGAAACTCTGAGAAAGAGTAAAAGACAAAGGACGCAAAGTCTTTTGGTCTGATTTCATTGTGTACCTTGTGGATGATACTCAAGTACTATTTACGAGGCATATGCTTCTCCGGATGCGAGAATCTTTGGAAGGAAGCGATCCAGTAGTGAAATGGATTCCATTATTTCTAATGGAACTTGGGAGATTCTTGGCGTCCTTATGGTTGTAAACACAGTAGGATGTAAGTGGGTGTTCAAAAGAAGCTTAGACCTGATGGTACTATCGAGAAGTACAAGGCAAAGCTTGTGGCCAAGGGTTATACCCAAAAGGAAGGCGAAGATTTCTTCGATACTTATTCACCTGTGGCTAGATTTACCACTATTCGAGTACTACTATCTCTGGCTGCCTCACACGGTCTTCTCGTTCATCAGATGGACGTTAAGACGGCTTTCCTAAATGGAGAGTTGGATGAGGAGATTTACATGGAACAACCAGATGGATTTGTAGTAAATGGTCAAGAAGGAAAGGTGTGTAAGTTGTTGAAATCTTTGTATGGTCTTAAACAAGCACCTAAGCAGTGGCATGAAAATTTCGATGAAATTTTAACATCTCTGAGCTTTATTGTGAATGAAGCTGACATATGTGTGTATTATCGCCATGGTGGGGGCGAAGGAGTCATTCTATGTCTGTATGTTGATGACATACTGATCTTTGGGACCAACCTTAATGTGATTAAGGAGGTCAAGGATTTCTTATCTCAAAACTTTGAGATGAAAGATCTGGGAGTAGCTGATGTTATCTTGAACATCAAGCTGTTGAGAGGTGATGAAGGTGGGATTACATTGTTGCAAACCCACTATGTGGAAAAGATTCTGAGTCGTTTTGGTTATAGCGACTGCAAATCCTCTCCAACACCTTATGATCTTAGCATGTTGCTTAGGAAGAATCGAAGAATAGCCAGAGACCAATTGAGATATTCTCAGATAATTGGTTCACTCATGTATTTAGCTAAGCGCACGGGCACGACATCTCGTTTCTTTGTGAGCAAACTAAGCCGTTTGTTTCAATCAGGAAATGATCATTGGCATGCTCTTGAGAGGGTAATGCGCTATCTAAAGGGTACAATGAGCTAGGCATTCACTATCTGGGTATCCTAGGTATTTGGAGGGTTATAGTGACTCAAATGGATATCGATCTTTGATGAGATTAAGGCCACAAGTGGATATGTCTTCACACTTGGAGGTGGCGCTGTTTCATGGAAGTCTTGCAAGCAGACCATCTTAACAAGGTCAACAATGGAAGCAGAACTCACAGCATTAGATACTGCCACTGTTGAAGCCGAATGGCTTCGAGAACTCTTGATGGATTTGCCAGTGGTTGAAAAACCGATACCGGCTATTACGATGAATGTGACAATCAGTGTGATTGTCAAGGTGAACAGTTCTAAGGATAATATGAAGACATCAAGACATGTGAAGAGAAGACTCAAGTCTGTCAGGAAAATGAGAAACTCTGGAGTAATAGCTTTGGATTATATCCAAACAGCTAAGAATCTGGCAGATCCCTTCACAAAGGGTTTATCACGGAATGTGATAGACAATGCATCGAGGGAGATGGGTTTGAGACCCACGTGAGTTATACCATAGTGGTAACCCATCCTATGTGATCGGAGATCCCGTGAAGTAGGATTGGCGAAACAAGCTATTGGTTAACTGGGAGGAGAGTACTTTTATAGACCCACTCCATTGGAGATGCAATTCTCTCCTAAATATGTATGGCAGGATGATTTTTATCTTAATGTGTTCTATGGCTTGTTTAAGCAAAGATGCTGTCCTACAGAGCAGTCTTGAAAGAACACACCTATATGAGCCCGACTGCTAGTCACAGTCTATGAGAGAGGGTAATCTCTAGGAAGCTCATGAATAGGCCAGGAGTATGACTTATATGCTCCTACCCGCGGGGATGCCATGCAGCCTAGTATCAGTTAAGGACTTAAGTGAAACCTGTTCACACAAAACTGTCAATTCAAGGCTTAGTCCATTCTTGTGATTGTGGATAAGTGTAGCCACATTCTAGGTGGATGTTCAAGCTTAACCGGTCTCCATCAAAACTTTGGTATATTAAAACAATACTGTGGATCAAGGCATTTGACATGTGCCTTTGGGATCTGGTGGGGGATTGTTGGAATTAATACGGGCTTGCCCCAATTTTAACTCTAATTAATTCCTAGAAAATCTCAAAGGCCCATGTGCACGTGCTAAAACTGTTTAGTCCCACATGGAGTATTAGTGGGGAGTTACACCACTTTATAAGGTGGATCGTGGTAACCCCCTTGTGGAATTGGAGAGAGTCAACACACGCGCTCGCTCGCTCGCCGAGCTGAGCCGTGTCGTGCCGTGCCGAGCCGAGCCGAGCCGAACCGAGCCTTGCGGTGCGGTGCGGTGCGGGTGCGTGTGCGTGTGCGTGTCGCAGATGTCTGCGTCTGCAGACGCAGCGCCCGAGTGCGGCGCGTTTTTTCTTTATGTATTCGAAATCAAACGCACCGACTCGCGATAATGGAATTAACAAGCGGTGGCATGCGATGCGGTTCGATTACGATGGGCTGCTTTATAGCACCGTTGATGGTGTAGTGCGGTTCCGTTTCCAGTCTCTTTGTTTTTTGTGGACCATTAAAAGAACAGTGAAATGTTCGTGAGACTCTTCCTCTCCATTCTCTCTTTTCACTCCACGCGACGTTTTGTTGCTGCTTTCTCTGGCGATCTCCATCCCGGCGAGGCTCGTGTACGGTCGAACCGGGAGAGTAGGCCTCCAGAACCCCGTCCTTGAAGGCTTACACGAGTGAGGACGAATAAGGTTTTTGGGGAGCGTTCGCGCGACTGCTTTCTTCTTCGTCATCATCCGATCTTCTGCTTCATCTACATCAACTGTACGACTACGTCCACTACGCCATGGCGAACGACAATCTCGCCAACTCTTCTCCTGCTGCTGCTCCTTCAACTGGTTCTGGGTATATCAATATAATCCTTGTACTTTGTTTATCTTTACTTTATGTTATTGTTTTAAACACTGAGATAGAAATGCTAGTTTCTGTTCTATTAGAAATTGGTATGACTATGATGTTCATGTTTCTCTGTCTGATGCAAAGGGCTAGAATATTGTTCATGTTTCATCTAGTATATTTTTGGATTAAAGTTATTTGAAAAATGCTTATATATTCAACACAATTTACAAGGTGAAATCCTTGCTATCCCTTCAAACATATGACACATAACATGAGATGACATAAAGAGAACTATAGCTAAAGTCATACACATGCACGTACGCTCGCACGCGTGTTTATTCGCGTGATAATAGCGTGACTTGTGACTTACGACGTGTGACCGTGAACGTGTCGTGAATCTAGTCCACCTTTCTTTTACTAACCGTGCATTTATTTTTGGTCGAAATAATATGATCGAAATCATAGATCAGTGTGATCATAACATAGTTGTCGATATTTGCACTGATTTTGATATTTGGAGATGAGTTTTAAACAGTATTATATATGAAGGACGAAAATTAGATGACCGAATAAGTTGAAAGGACTACGGATAAGATTTATTATGTAATTAAAAGCTGATGACAGGCGACGATTGCTAAAAAAAAGAAACATGCTAGGTATTTTTAAAAAGAAAAACATCTAGTCGACCGTGAGGCGTGACAATGTCTACACGGAAGGATAATGCAAGATAAAAAAAAACAATTTTTTGAGGGGAAGAGAGCCTCATAAATTTTAGTAGGACCTAGCGTACAATTTTCTCCTGCAACTCTTATCATTTTCTATTACCGAAAGAGCTAGTTTGACATGCATTTTGGCTGCCGACTTGTTGCGGCATGTTGGATTCTCTGTACCCTCCGAGTGACAACCTGGTACGATGAAGCAGACTTGGATGTGATCTTGCCTGAGACAAGTCTCGAATAATGGTGCAGCCACAAGTTGCAATAAAATTTCTTTCTAAAATAAACCATTTTTAATTATTTTATAAAAGTAACCTAGATTTTATTTTACTTTACGAAAATAACCACTGCTCGGCGACTAGGCCCAATAGCACGGTGGGATAACAATTAGGTGACAAGAGAGGCTTAGACACGCGACCACGATCAAGCCTTGGTCTGCCACTTATCTCAGTAGTGAGATGATGACACGACTAAAGCCTGTGTAGGGTACAGTCGCTGGTTAGAACACGACTGAGACCAGTCATAGATCAGGATGACAAATAGCACATTTTTAATAAATAATTTAAATAAACTTAGCTTTAATTTTATGAAATTAAATAGTTGGAAGAGTTATGTGTGAATAATTGTTAGTGTAATAAAGTTGAGTTTGTTGTTTGCAAAATTACTACTACATAGCATAAAGAGGATACAACAAACACAAGTCAGGTTTGCAACATATCGAATCAAGTAGTAATATGTTTAAAGTAAAGGTAGCTCGCAACAAATTAAATGGGATAAAACCAGGAAATAGATTACACAAATTGACTACGACAATAGGAACAAAGCACTCCTAACATGGGCACAAACTGTATCCGGTAGCAACTGCAACTTTGTGATGCGCAACATGTCGCCCTCCACGACCTCCTTGATGACCTCTCCCACGACCGCCATTAGCCATGTCGTTGTGACTTTTACCTGACCCGTTATGCTTCATGCACTTGTTCTTCCTTTGCCCTTAATGTTCGCAAAGGGTGCACCTCTTCATAGGGCCTTCGGCTCCAGACTTGTCCATGTCGTTTCGGATACAACGAGTTTGCCGACAACCCTTGCCACCCTCCAGTAAGTTCAAATCAGGGACCCATATCCTATTTTGCACATCATCCTCTATGAAGTTACCAACAACACGAAATCCGAGGAGCTCCCGGCTCCAAGTTTGAACCATATTTTCCTTCATGGAGAAGCTCGACACGTACCGCACAGAGTCCATATTGATCATGCCACATGCAGCCAACACACGAGAGCATGGCTTATAGAGTAGTATTGGCTTGTTACACATGCACTAAAAAATTGTTGTTGCCCTCTTGTCCAAGGCTCACATCGTGTGTGACGACACCACTCGCCATTCCAAACCCACTAAGGTTCCTTGCAATATCTCGAGCCAAAGCTCCCCATAAGGAGGACTTAGTGCATTCGGGCCTTCTCGCTCTTCTCGACCATGTACTCCATCATCTTGGTATAATAGAGCGTTTGTGCATTCAACATATGCAATGTAGCATCACTTTGTTTTCCTTGAAGTACTTGATTATACCATGTAACATACTCTTGATGATTGCAACAATGGGGTATGTCGTGCAAGCCCCCTAATCACCCAATTGTACACCTCAGCCAGATAGGTCATCATTACGTTGTACCTTGCATCGTCGTGTCATAAAGCAATGCCTACTTCTTCACTAGCTCAGCCTCGATCCAATGTGAGAAACATTTGATGTTCCTCGTTGTCCTCCTACTCAAGTCGGGTGGGTCAATCTCGGGCAACGATGCCAACTGTTCCTATACATCCACTGTGTTTTCATCAGGTTGTTTATTCTTCTCCTCGACGTGTTTGGTGGTGAATTCATCAAGTTTCTTCCAGAGTGCATCGAAATTCCTTTGCTGGTTCTGCTTGCACAATCTATTGAACATGTTCATCAGCCTCTTGCTCTTGAAAGCATGTTGTATTATCATGTACCCCTCCGGTTTTTAAAAATCTTATCCTTCACATCGATGTATGTTCCGGGGTTTCTGTCCCTTTGCACATCAAGTAGTCGAGGGAGATTGTCGGAGGCTGACTCAAACGTGCCGAGCCTTCTCTCCATTACTTTCTGCTTCGCCCTTCATGCCTTCAGGAATCATACAATTTTTCTGTATTATAAACTGGCGTGTAATGAATTCTATTGCACTTGCAACTGCACATCATAATTCTACTGCCGACTTCTTGTGCTTTTGTCATAGGATGGGCTGCACTTGCCAAGATCCTTAGTGAGCCAGTGTAGCGAGAATAATGCTTCGATGCCAATTTATGCTATAATTTGTGGCCTTTAAATGTGTTGGACCAAAACGGCGACTAGAGGGGGGTGAATAGGAGTACGATCTCTTTTTCACAAAGATCGAATTCAACACGATTTTCACTCCAATAGCTATGAGAGCTATGAAGATCAATATCCAAGCACAGTAGAAGTCTTGTATTGAATCCAATCTAAACCACAGAGCAAAACAACAAAAATCAACAAAAACTCAATTTTCAAGTAATGGGCGGTCTGACCTCTATGTTAATGGCGGTCGGACCGGTCACCTTGGGCGATCTGACCTCCAACCTGATGAACAGTGAAATCAGCCCGAAAAACAAAGTTGCAAATAGAGGTAACTTTTGATCTACAACTCCAAACTTGATGAAACTTGGAACACACCTTCTCTAGGATATCAGGAACCTATTGCAATCAAAGATCGTGAAGATCCTTGGCAAAGTTCTGACCTTTTCCTGTTTGAGTGAAGGATGGTTCAAAACCGAGTCAAAACAAAAACTAGATCAAAAACCTTGCTCGTGGGTTAGAGATGATCAAGATGATCCTAGATGATATCCCACATATCACAGCAAGCAAGATTAGGGGCAGAAACCGAAGGAAAACTTGAGAATCAAAGACAGCCTCAAAATCACAAAATAGAGAACAAGAACGCAAAGAGACTCATCTCAAGAAAACTTGCATAGATTGATTTGTGATTGTTATTGGTTTACAACCACTCCAACATAGAGGACAAAACTCAATACATGAGCACACAATCAATCTCCTCTTCAAGAATACTAACCTCTCCACTCCCTAATCTAAAAAACAAAACTAGGGTTTCAAAATAAGCAAAAGGATTAAGGAGGTGCGCAGCATTCTCCCATATTTATAGTGGAGGCTAACCTTCTAGAAGAGTTTCTATTGGGCACCCGTTAAGCCCACACACAAATGGGTTTAACTCACGCACGTATTTGAAAGCGTCGTCTTCATCTTCTCTTGACCTAAACCGCTTCTCCTTGCGTCATCTTGCGCTGCGGTTTAGCCAAAAGCAATCAAAGTTGTATTTTAGTGATATTACCAAAATACCCCTTCTCGATCCTTCTCCAAAGACCGAGTCCAATCTTCATGAAGCAGTTCCATGCTTCGCCACGTGTAGGTTGATCAACGGCTCTCATCATGTTGGCAAGTCTCTCCCATCCGGCTCCCACCGAAATCACCATGGCACTTGTACCGACCCCCGCGCCGTTTGATGCAATCTGTCGCACCAAACTTCCCGTTCGGTCATCCTTGTCCATTTTGCGCCACGCTCGAATCCAATGACTTCACCCGGCACCATTGATCATTCTGAACCTCAGCTCTCAAGCCTAGTCCCGATCATTCTCACCGTTGACCGTCGTTGATCTCCAAGCAACCTGCACAACAATAGACCAAGAAATCGATTCCGGGAACAAGTTCTTCACAACTTGACCCACGTTAGTCAAAACATGCATCATGCAACATATATGCACTGAAACTCATGAACTTGACTCAACAAACAAACATCGCCGCTACAAAGGCCGATGATACAAGTGAAAACCGATCAGACCGCCATTCAATGGCCGGTCTGACCGCCTTCTGGTCGGTATGACAGCAGGCGTGGCTGGTCAGACCGCCCAGAAAGGACTTAGCCGATTTTCAACCCCTGAAAACCAAAAACTCTCTGGAAATTTTAAACGAATAGATCGTTTGACTGGAAGCTTCAAAAATTATGAGACCAAGTGTATGAGAATCCCCTCTCTTGCCTACACCCTCTATTTTTGGCCCAGCTCTAAACTCAAACTTTTGTATTGGCCGGTCCGATCGCCGCCTATGGCGGTCTTCTGCTTGAGGTCTTACAGCTAGGGATGGCGGTCAGACCGCCATACTGTCGGTCGACCGCCTTGCCTGCCGATCGGACCGCATATGATCTGACATCATTGGATTTTTGCCGAAAACGCATGATTTGACAAACCTTTAAAGCCATTGCCAATTGTAACATCATCTTACGATCATGAGCATATCCCCATGATATCCAAAAATGCCATGTATGTGGCTATGAATAGTGATAATCAAACATAAGCTGCAATACTCCTGTAGTAGTTAGTTGTCAAGTAGTACTAAGTACTAACCCCAATTATATTGAACACAGTGCATGAATTGTTGGAACATATGGACAATATTTTAATTCCATATTTGATTATGGTGCAAAAATCACAAATAACTAGATATGCATAAAGCGATATAGTAGTAGGCAACTATTGCGCTTCTAAACACACCCAACAATATTATTATAACAGAAAAACTGGTCGTACGACTGACTTACAGTCGTGCTTCATGAAGAACAGGTAGTAGCGCAGACTCGAAGTAGTGGTCGAAGCAGTGCAGATTGTAGATGATGCAGCGCAGCGAACGGTCAGGCAGATGCATTGCTCAGAAACCTTATTGGTCTATGTCTTTGACCACACTGGTCTAAGGCTTCGACCACATTATTACGACCACACTGGTCTATGTCTTCAGCCATACTGGTTTAAGGCTTCGACCACACTGGTCTATACCTTCGACCACATTATTACGACCACACTGGTCTATGACTTCGATCACACTGGTTTATACCTTAGACCACATTGGTCTAAGACTTCTGACCACTCTGGTCTAAGACTTCGGTCTAACGCTTTGCATGCTTTGAAATTTTAGGAATGAATATGCCTTTACACATATGAGCCCAATTCCAACAATCCCCCACCAATTCTAAGGCAAGCGACAAAAAGAATGATTAAGATTATTATGTTGAAGAGTTGTTGATATATCAGTCTTTAGTGTAAGTCATGTACGGGTTGAACTAGCACCTAGAATAACAAGATTCATCTTCTCACAACTGATGAATGGACCATGCCTTGAATTCACAGTATTTTGTGATTAGATTTCACTTGAAATCTCAACTGATACTAGGCTGTCAAAGATCCATGTCTAAACAGAGTATTATTTGGTCATGCTCCCTTATCAGCTCACGAGCTTTCTAGCGAATGCCCTATTCTCGTGAACGACGACCTCAAAGTTAAGCTCAAGTAGATGTATTCATTTTAGGTATCCTGTAGGCTAATACCTTTTTCCCTCGTTGGACACTAGAATACATTAAGGCTTTTAACCATCCTTCCATATAGTTGAGAGTACTTTGTCTATTAGGACACATGTACATATATTATTATAATGTACTCTCTTGTTAAAACATCTACTTGTTTTTTCTATTGCCTAAGTCATGGAATCTCCGATAAAAAGGTATGGGTTACTGTTGAGTTGTAACTCCAAAGGGCCTCATTCCCATGTCCATAGACAACGAAAATAACCTTCTGTGCTAGCCCCTTTGTGAAAGGGTCTGCCAGATTTTTCTCAGTGCAAATATAATTCAAAGTAATTACTCCGGAGTTTCTTAGTTTTCTGACAGATGAAGCCTACATTTCACATGTCTAGAGGACTTCATGTTATCCTTAGTACTTGTAACCTTAATCAACACTGTTTGATTATCACAATACGTTTGGATTGCTGGTATTGGTTTCTCAACCAGCGATAAAGACAACAGAAGCTCTCTAAGCCATTCAACCACAACAGTAGTTGTGTCTAGTGCTACAAGTTCTGCTTTCATAGTTGACATTGTCAATATGGTCCGTTTACACGACCTCCATGAAACTGCAGCCCCTCCTAGGGTAAAGACATAACCACTTATAGCTTTAATCTCATCTGCATTTGAGATCCAATTTGAATCACTGTATCCTTCTAATATAGATGGATACCCAGTATAGTGAACTCCATATAAGGTTGTGCCTATCAAGTAGCGCAACACTGTCTCAAGTGCCTCCTAGTGATCATCTCTTAGGTTAGAAGTAAACCGACTTAATTTGCTCACAACAAATGATATGTCTGGTCTTGTAGCACCAGATAGATACATAAGGGACCCAATAATTTATGAATATCTCAATTGACTTTTGCTTGATCCCTTATTCTTTCGAAGCTTAACACTGGCATCTTAAGGAGTTGGGGAAATCTTGTAGTTCTTAAAAACGAACAGGCTCAAGATTTTCTCACTATGATGGGATTGGTTTAAAGTGATCCCATCCTCAATTCTGATCAATTTAATATTCAGAATAATATCTGCCTCTCTTGGGTCTTTCATATAAAAGCATCTAGATAAGAAAGATTTGATCTCGTCAATAACAGTAGTGTTTATCCCAAATATAAGTATGTCATCGACATACAAACACAAAATCACTCATTGACCCCCACCATAATGATAATACAAACACTTATCTGCCTTATTCACAATAAAACCAGCAA
This sequence comes from Hsuehochloa calcarea, assembly GCA_036346395.1. NCBI lineage: Eukaryota > Viridiplantae > Streptophyta > Magnoliopsida > Poales > Poaceae > Hsuehochloa > Hsuehochloa calcarea. The sequence continues at coordinate 19,175,713 of CM070609.1, read as the reverse complement.
AAGTTAAAGTTTTATCAAATTTCTCGTGTCATTATTTAGGTACTTGTTTCGACCACATTGGTATATGTCTTCGACCACACTGGTATATGCCTTCGACCACCCTGGTCTAAGACTTTACCACCCTAGTCTAAGACCCTTGGTCTAAAGGCTATCTCTCTATGGGTGTCTATTTTCAATACTCAGCATCAGGTAATGTATAAGCCTTTGAAAAGAGTGTTTGACACATCATCCATGAGATATACAATAAAGTCTTTGCCAAAGATTTTCTCAACCTTTTGTCGCTTGCTCTGCGAGGAGCCTCTTCGACTAAATTGTTGTCTTCCTCAGGATTATCACAAACTGGTGGTATATCACTCATTAGTTTAGATATGGTGGGAGGTTCAAAATTAATATTATTCATAGTTTGATTATCCTCAGTTCGAGAAGTACTGCCTGCAATTCTCATGGGATAAATATTCTAAAAAAATGAAGCATTTATGGACTCCATTATTTTGTTAACAATAATCTCAGAAGTTTCTGATTTTACTACTAAAAATCTATAGGGCGTGTTGTTACGAGCCTATCCCAATAAGACACAATCGACTGTTTTAGGTCCAAACTTTCTCTTTTTCTGCAATAATATTTTGACTTTTGCCAAACACCCCTAAGTTCACAGAAAGTTAACATTGAGTTTTCTCCCATTCCATCCCTCATACAGGGTAATCTCACACCTTTTATTTTGTTAACAATAATCTCAGGAGTTTCTGATTTTACTACTAAAAATCTATAGGGCGTGTTGTTATGAGCCTATCCCAATAAGACACAATCGACTGTTTTAGGTTCAAACTTTCTCTTTTTTTGCAATAGTATTTTAACTTTTGCCAAACACCCCTAAGTTCACAGAAAGTTAACATTGAGTTTTCTCCCCTTCCATCCCTCATACAGAGTAATCTCACACCTTTTAGTGATTACTCTGTTTGGAATGAAAGTTGTCATTAATATAGCTCCCCCACCACATCTTAGGCATACTAACACTCTCCAATATGACATTCACCAAGTCTGTTAGTGTCCGGTTTTTCTCTCAACCATCCCATTTGATTGAGGTGAGTATGGTAGTGTAACTTCATGGACTATTCCATGTTCAGAACAAAATTAGGAGAATTCATAAGAGATATACTCTCCTCCACGATCAGACCTTAGTCTTTTAATTTTCTTTTCTAGTTGGTTCTCAACCTTGGCCTTATAAATTTTAAAGTAATTCAAAGCTTCATCTTTTGTTTTCAGTTGATAAATATAACAATATCGTGATGCATCATCAATAAGAGTTAGAAAATATCTTTTGCCCTCTTTGGTCAATATTCTATTCATCTCACACAAGTCATAATGAACTAGATCTAAAGGTGCCAAGTTCTTTTCCTCCTGTAACCCCTTAAAGTGTTTTCGAGGTTGTTTTGCTCGCACACAAGTTTGACACTTTAATCCTTTGACAATTTCATATTTTAGAATTAAATCTAGTATAGACATTCGAGCAATACTATTAAAACCAATATGATAAAAACGAGAATGCCATATATTGGCCTCACATTTATTCAAACCAGTTAAAACATTCAGACTATGATAATACTCTAAAGTACTTATGCGGAACAAGCCTCCGCTCTCATAGCATTGATCTGATTGTTCTGGCTGAGTCGTGCTGGGTGCATCTTTTACTTTTGCCTTTTCTTCCACTTCAAAAGCATCAATGGGATCCTCAATAGATATCTCTTCCATCTTGTGCTTTAAGCTAGTGGCAAAATCCTGCCATAAAGCAGGAAGTTTGGCAACAGTATGATCTACGACCAGGTTCTTATCACTAATGACCAGCTCGTATCTCTATACGAATAGTTCATATATAGTCTCGACCAGTTCGTAAATCCTTACGACCAGGTTTTGATCACTTAGTGCTTATGTTCAACCAGTCTACGACCAGCTCGTATCTCCATACAATTAGTCTATATCTGATCGAACTAAACGACCTCCCAGATGCGCAATGTCTCCGACCAGTAGCTGAAGCTCATGAGCATATGCAACTATCGACTTCACATCATCCATGCTGTAGTCGAAGAATTGCTCGCACATATAGAGCCAACAACCAGCCTTAACTTCGATATATTTGTGCTCGAGTGCATCCCTCAGCTCTGTGGTAGACTTGAAGTTCATGTACACATCATAGAGCTAGTCGGCCAGTATGATCAGTATGCATCCAAGGGCGGTGTTGTTATTTGTGTTGAACTTCATGGTCTATTCAATCATAAATGGATATTGTGGTCGGATCACCCACCACAGCCCCAAAGACATGAGCCAAAACTTGACCCTTGTCTGCCATCTACGAAAGTTCTGACCATAAAATCTCTCAGGTTTCATAGCATCAGAAGTACCAGCCATTGTTGAATCACAAAAATATCCACAATAAGGCTTCTGAATTGTTGTAAATGTGGACAATATTTTAATTCCATATTTGATTATGAGGCAAAGCTCACAAATAACTAGAGATGCATAAAGCGATATCCATAGTAGATAACTCATTGCACTTCTAAACATACTCAACAATATTATTATAGCAGAAAAACTGGTCGTACGACTGACTTACAGTTGTGCTTGATGAACAAAAGGTAGTAGCGTAGACTCGAAGCAGTGGTCGAAGTAGTGCGGATTGTAGATGATGCAACGCAGCGAGAGGTCGCGCAGATGCTCTACCGAGAAACCTTATTACCGCCTATGTAGGTGAACTCTGCAACAATGGTTCGGAGATATCCACTCACCCTCCTTCCCGGTGCACACCGAGGAGAAGGGAGGCTTGGTTCGACAGCTCAACTCTTCAGCACAGAAGAACAGAGAGAAAGATGGAAAAAAATGGAAGTGCTTTTCTGAAATCATCTTTGGTTTGGACGTCTCGAGCTCTTTTTTAGGTCGAGCCAATTACTCTATAGTAACCGCTCTTAATAAAGCTCATATTAAACCACGGATAACTGCTAATTCAAAACCAATTAATGATAATTAAGTAGTATTTATCATATCCTGATTACACACTAGTCTACAGCTTCAACCACTAGTCTACAACTTCAACCACTAGTCTACAGCTTCGACTAGTGTATTTCGACCATGCTGGTCTAAGGACCCAACCACTATTTTTCGACCACACTGGTCTATGCATTCGACCATAATTGTATATGGCCTTGACAATATTATTTCGACCATACTAGTCTACCTTTGGTCTAAGATGCATTCGACCATAATTGTATATGGCTTTGACAATATTATTTCAATATGAACCATACTAGCAATCATACTATAAGCAATTAAAGCAAGAATTAAATTGCTCAAAGTAAAGCACAAGTAAACACACGATGACACGATTATGTTTTACCGTGGTGTTCGGAGACTTGCGGTCTCCCCTAATCCACGTTGAGGTAAGCCCAACCCGCGTTGGACCGGCTCCTCAAATTACGCGCCAACGGCTAGAAAAGTAGCCGTTGGGCCTTCACTGCTCGACCGCCATGCATCGGCGGTCGGACCGCCCGATATCGGTCCGACCGCCCGTCTTGGCGGTCCGACCATCTTCGCGAATTTGGCTAAGTCCCAAAATGGGAGCTCTCGGAAAAACCGTTCGCTCGAACTCCGGAACTTCCTCACCATGAAGCTCCGATTTTACAATGGAACTTCCGCACAAGGAAATCGGTTCAAGTGTAATCGGTCGACCGCCCGTAGCACACCGGTCGGACCGATTTGCCACCGTCCGACCGGTGACCCTGCCGATCCGACCGTGATTCCTGAAAGCCAAAGCCAATTGCACCACTTCAAATGGCAAAACACATTCGCTCATTTGAATGCAATTTTCGACAAGGTTTCAAAGACGATATTCTCGATGAGGTTACAAAACACATTTGCTAACCCTTAGAATACTCATCACAAGGAATAAGGTACATGGACTTACACCATTTGCAAAACGCATTTGCAAACTTAAGTCACATGCTACAAGGGTTATGCATGAGCCTCGATTATTTGCAAAACACATTCGCAAATAAATAGCATCATGCCTAGATGAGCTAGAGCAACTATAATGAGCTATCAACACATGACTAACTCAAACTACTAGTTAAGACCCTCTTAATAATACGGCAACCTATACTAGCAATCCGGTCTTCCAACCAAACACCAAGACCGGTAAAGACTAGGAACACATCCTTAGCCCTAGCTAGTCATACCTTTGCCTTGCATCTTCTTGAAGCTTGATGGCGCACATCAACACTTCAAGTCCGGGTCTTCTTTGACACTCATCAACTCATGATGATTTCTTCACTTCGGGATCTTGTCTTGAACATCATCAACACATGATGATTTCTCCATCCCGAGTCTTCACATGCATCAACACATGATGCGATCCTTCACTTGACCTCCATCAACACATGATGGGTCTTCTCTTGTCTTGATGATCAACTCATGATCATACCATTAACTCATAATGGTGGGACAAGATACCTCAATCTTTCCTCTTTGGTAATTGATGATAACCACTTAAATTTTCATAAATTTAATGATGATAAATGAGAGAACAATTGAGTATATAAACTACACAAGTTATATATACTCTAACATGAGTATACAAAAACTACACAAGTTCTATATACTCATAACATGAGTATATCTGAACTACACAAGTTTGTATACTCAAAGGTTTTGTTTCAACGTAAAGATCCTTAGTATATGTGGAAAATGGAATATGGATCAATACTAATGAAACCACAAAGTATAGGATAAAACTCCCCTATGCATACACTTCATATGATTCAAGTTTAACATAGTTCAATATATTTTGGATCCGAGAAATGCAACATTATATAAATTGAGATGTCGATTGCATATCTTCGATCACTACTAGTTTAAGACTTTGAATATCATAATGGGTCTAGATCTTTCAACCACACTGGTCTATGCCTTTGACCGCATTATTATGACCACACTGGTCTATATCTTCGATCACACTAGTTTAAGGATTTGAACACACCTGGTCATGTCTTCGCATTATTGGTTTAAGGTTTCGACCAGATTATTACGATTACACTGGTCTAAGATTTCGACCACCTTGATTTAAGATTTTTGGTCTAAAACTTTGCATATTTTAAAATTTTAAAAATAAATAGACCTTTACACGTGTAAGTCCAATTCCAACATAAATTTCCAATAGCGAGAGACGTACTTAACTAACAGTGAGAAATGCACTGAACATCAGTAACGGGGAGTTGACAGGCAAGTCTGGTCGACAAGAACCACAGATTTAACAAAAAGCAAAACTTTCGAGTGCTTCGATCGAGACATCTCCACATGTTGGGCGTCAACCTCTCCAACTTGTCTCGGTGCTACTCCATTAGTTCGGTCATTTGTCAACCTTCTTCTCCAAAGTTATTCTGCCGCGCCATAATAATTCTGACAAACGTTCGCTGGATATGTAAGAACTGTGTGCAGTAAGATCAGGTGATTGCTTGTCTGTACTCTTGTCGATCATTGATTGTTCTACTATTAGACACCCTTGTTGGTCGGTTTGATAACTCATTTGGCGCGCGATACTTTTTTTCATGTTCCTATCGGAAGTAAACTGTTTCTTATGAAATTCTCAGAGAATTTTTTTGTAAAATTCTTGTTTTTACGAAAAGGCTATAAATCTTACCAACTGTGTGGTGCTTTTAGATATCTCTACTACTTAAAAAAAAATTGGTAACGGTCCGTGCTCCCTCATACGATGTGAACCGTTAGATCTATTTTTGTTCGTGAGATGTGAGCCGTTGAATCTCGTTCTTTCTCAGTTCCTCCCGTGTGTACAGTTGGCCACCCATAGCATCCTCTCCACTCCCCCCACACCCCAACTGCCCAAGCTGGTGCGTAAAAAACCTAAAGATTCCATCGATCTTTCCAAGAACGGGTTACCGGCAGATCACTTGCATTGTAGGCTGAGCACGACGACGGTTGACGAGATATAATTTTTTTAATCCGTAGCAAAGCACGAGATATCTCTACTACTTAAAAGAATGGATTGGTGGCGGTTCGTCCTCCTCATGCGATGTGAGCTGTTAGATCTATATTTCTTCGTGAGATGTGAGCCTTTGGATCTCGTTCTTTCTCGGTTCCTCCCGTGCGTACGGTTAGCCACCCTTAACCTCCTCTCCACTCCTCCCACACCCCAACTGCCTGCGCAAGAAACCCAAAGATTCTATTAATTTTTTCAAGAACGGATTACCGGTAAATCACTTGCATTGTAGTACAACGACGGTTGACAAGATAGGATTTTTTAATCCATAGTAAGAACATTGGACTAGTTTAATTCAAACATGAGAATGATATTGTTTTCTTTCAAGCGAGCATATCGAAACCACTGCCTCAACTGCTGACGAAGATATGTGCAAGTTGTGGAGCTAGGGCCTACTACATCTAATTAGTTGTGGGCACCGACCCAACAAAGTTTTCTTTCCTTCTGCTTTTCCCCACTCTGAGGTCTAATCTGCCTTATTTGGTCTGAGACACAGCACAGACGACACAAACTGGTTGACAATAGCAAATAGATGCATACTGATCATTTGGTGAGTGACTACTGTAGGAAGCTTGAGCCATCCTTTTCCAGTTCATAGGTTTGTGAGACATTGTATGCCGTATGCATAAGCTGAAACCCTCCAATCACTACTGTATGTAGGGGTGGGGAGCTTATGCCTGATTTTTTTAGCAATCACTTATGTCTATGGTACATATATAGCGATTGGTTGAAACATTTTTTTGCAAATTGCATAGAAACAGTCCAATCATGCAAATTGCCACGGACTTACTGCGATTTTACTGAATCACACAGAGCGCCAGATATTTTTTTTTGCAGAATTGAGCCTTCGTTCATCTTGAAAGTCTGCCTTCGTTCATCTTGAAAGGAACCAACATTAGGCAAGCAGGGGATATTCATTCTGCCGACTCTAAATAACATACTACCAAAAGATCATGCGTCAGATTCACGATGGAACAGTCTTTGCGCCAACCAATCATAAGCTTCAGAATTGTAGTGTAGCGTGCAACTTGGGCAGAGAAGTGACACATCAGGGCTTGGGAACTTTTGGTGGGTGGGGATAAGGGACGCGCACGCTCGGGTAGAAATGGTTCCCGAGTTGTTGTCGCTTTTCCGCGGTAGAGAATTCCTGGCTGGTAGCTCGGATACAATAAGCTATGTGCCAAGCTGATGCCATCCTCAGAAAAAAGAGAGTAGAGAATTGAGCACGAGGGGCAACAGGGCAGTATTTGTAAGTGTGTTTTAATTTGCAGCTGATCAAGGAATAAAATCTGGAGTTCTGGATATGCTTAGTGGTGGTTGGTATACCAGTTAAGTGCCAGCTTGTTTGATCATATGGAGCAAGAGAAGCAATTGCGTTTTCTTTTTATTCTTGAGATATCATTTTAGGGGGAGCAAGAGAATCAAGAAGGAATGATTCAGCTGAGCGTTAGAAGATGACGGCGACACTGATTTTTTTTTAAAAAAATTCCTTGTGCCGCTGAAAAACGTGGAGACGACTGCCGGCCGTATTTCCAGCCAAGATGGATCACCTGTTCACGGGACGGCAAGAGTAGGGAGAGAGGAGGAGAAAGGGTGGGAGAAGAGGGCAAACTATTCTTTGCACACAATTAACTTAAGGGGAGGTTATCGCGATGGCATAAAGGCAACCAATTTCACAGTCCAGTGGCATATAGAGAATAACTGATCGAGTTATTAGGTCGGAGGAGTCTGTCAGTGGCATATATATTTTTTTTAATTTGTTTCTTAGTAAATAGATCTACAACTCCATAACATTTCAACTACTAGCGCATACAAAAACTATTTTACAGCACTCCTGAAATGGCTACGGGGTAATATTATCTATCCACATTTGCCAAAGAAAAAAAATAAAGGGGGAAAAAGCTGGGAGCATTACAAACTGAAATATCACTGCCGCTGCCAGTACTAGATGTTAAAGTGCTACTGCTCTTTAAAGACGTCGTTGCCACCGGTCGGCTTGTTACTACACATGGTTATATGCTCGCCGTGCGCAAGCTTATCTCGGATAGCTAGCAAATGATAAGACTATCAGGGCATCTTCCATAGTTAGAAATAATTTTATTTTTAACGTATGTTATATTATTTTTAGATAATATCTCTAATATATAGTCTATAGTACACTCGTTAACATTTATATTTTATAATTTTTTAATATATCATGTCTTGTTTCGCGTTATGATATTCATGTATACAACAGTCTCTTCAGGAGGAAACAATATGTGCTCTATCTCCTCCCCCTTCCCTCCATATAAGATTTTGTTAACGTACCATAAGTAAGAAATGACAGTAAATACACCATTAAAGATGCCTTATATATAAAAGGTGAGATCTCCACTACTCTGTCTCTGTCCATCCACGTAGGACTAACAAGTCATCACACCACGGTGTCGAGGTTTCAGTGTCACCACCAGTGGGGCAGCCATCTCACATGACAGCTTCAGGACCTCTGACAGGTCGACGCCACGTGTAGGGTCGGATGCAGGAAGAAGTTCGAACTCGTGCAACAGCGTGGCGAGCCAAAATGCCACCGTGGCCATTGCAAGGCTCTTCCCCGGGCAGCTCCTCCGGCCAGCCCCAAACGGCGCGAGCCTAAGGTCCGAACCCATTATAGGGAACTCGGCCGAGCCAATGAACCGGTCCGGCCGGAACTCCATCGGCTCGGCCCACACGTCAGCGTCATGGGTTATGGCCCACATGTTAACCATGGCAGTGGTGCCGGCAGGGATCAGGAACCCGTCCACATGTACATCCGACGTGGCAAGGCGGGCCCACGAGAGCAGTGGGCCTGGCGGGTGGAGCCTCAGCACCTCCTTGATCACGGCGTGGAGGTAGACGAGTGAGGCCGAGTCGGACTCGGCCACGGCTCGGTCCTGTCCGACCACGCGGTCCAGCTCCTCGTGCACCCGGGCCTGCACGTCCTGGTGCAGCACGAGCCGGGCTAAGACCCACTCTATCAGCACGGACACCGTGTCCGTCCCACGGAACACCATTTCCTGCAGAAAATAAACTTGCATGTATCAGAAACTGAAACGAGACATGCAAGCAACGCTGTGCTTAGAGTTTGTTTGGGTTCGGTTGTACACACCCAGAGGACCGCGACCATGTCGGAGTCGGCGAGCTTGTCGCTGCCATGCAGGGAGAGCAGGACGTCGGAGAAGTCCGTGACGGCGGATGGAGACGAGCGGTGCTCGTCGATGACGCGGCTGACGAAACGATTCACGCGGGGGACGAGGCGGGAGCACCTGGCCCGGATGCTCTGCACGTCGAAGCGCGCGAGCCAGGGAAGGTGGTCGGACCAGTTGAGCTGGCCGAGCAGGTCGTACCCTTCGTCCACGAGGTTCCTCAGCTCCCGGGTCTCGTCGCTCTCCTTGCTGGGGTCCAGCTCCAGGTCGTACCGCCGGCCGAACACCGACCACATCACGTTGTGCAGAGACGCGCGACGCAGGACGCGCCGGACCTCGACGCCAGCCGAGGAGGCGCCTTGCAGCTTCGTGATGGCACTGACCATCTGGCGCGCGATCACCGCGCGCTGCGCGCCGGAGGCCGCGACCTGCCACGGGGAGAAGAGGTGCGTGGACGCGACGCGGCGCAGCGCGCGCCAGTAGGCGCCGTGCGGCGCGAACCCGATGGCGCGGTGGAACAAGAGCCCGTACGCAGACTCCTTGATGGGCCGGTCGGCGAAGGTCGGGCTGTTGAGGATCTCCCTTGCCACGTCCGGGTGCGAGGCCACCACCACCCGCGTCTCGCCGAGGGAGAACGCCATCAGCCGCAGCGCACGCAGGCGCGCGGCCGCGGCCGCGAGCTTGTGGTGGGCGAGACCGGTCATGAGCCACATGCTGCCGATCACCGGCAGCCCCCTCGGCCCGGGGATGACCGCCCCGAGCCGCCCCAACCCCCGACGCGTCCACCACCACCTGCCCCACGCTGGCCCTCCGGGGAAGGACCAGTGCAGCAGGCAAGTAACGAGGCAGGCAGCAGCGCAAACCACCAGAAAACCGACAAGGCGGCCCGGGCGATCACCGTCATCGCCGCCGCATTTGGCGGCCAGCGAAAGGTACAGCAACCAGCTGCCACAGTCCTCAGGAGTAGCCATTACCACTAGCTAGGCACCTCACTACACAGTCTCAGTCTTTGCTTGTGTCGTTCGTCGAGCTTTGTCGAGTTGAGGCTCGAAATACGTTCGACTTGATAGGCAAGGGCGGGGTGAGGCGCACTCTTATAGGCGCGGGAGAGGCGGCAACGCACGGACGGGAAGGGGAAGGGGAAGGGCCGGGAAAGCAATAGATGCAGCTTGTGCCCTATGGGCTACCGGTGTGAAAAGTTTTAATTATGGCGTTACAATGCAGTACAATTGATGATAGTTGCGAGAGGTTTACGTCGAGGCGGCCGATTTAGCGTCGTTTCAGATCGACGGCGAGACATTTCTGCTAGCACTAGCTATTACTAGTCTACTGCCAACGTGGGGAAACACTGTGGGTGGGGGTGGGGGTGGGGCGGGGTGCAGCCGCAGGGGCGTGCGGCACGCATAACGAACTGAGCGCGGACGAGCAGAGCTATGGCGGTGGAGGGACGCCTACGCGGCGGCGCGGGCTCGGAGGGGCGTGGGGCACGTGATGCCATGCATTGTAATATCATAAAAATTTAGTCCGTTTTAAAGTTTTAAGAAAGAGAAATAACCATTTGAATTTTTCTGTTAAAGTTAAAGCTTATTTGGAATTTTCAGAGATCAAAAATAATTTAATATGAATAATTCCAACATCAACTATTGTTAAAATTATTTTATTTGAATTCTATGGGATTGGATATATTTTCTAGAATTTTCTAGAATTTTCTAGAATTTTTCTTAGTTCATTTGCTATTTTCGATTTGTTATTTGGATTTTCTGCTATTTTATAAAAAGAGAAACCTAATTATATTTCCCTCAGAACAGTAGCAAGCCGAAGCCCACTACTATTTCGAGTCCGGCCCGTCCTATGTGACCCGTTTCTCTCCTCGGTGGCCCACCGACTCGACCTTCTGCTACAAGACGCGCTGCCGCTTTCTCTCTCCATTGTCTTGTGGACCCATTGTCACCGGCTGGCGTCGTCCTCCTCTCGTCGTCATTTCGGACTCTTGAGTCCATGTCTTGCACGACGCGTGCGCCACTGCCGTCTCTCCCTCAGATTCACCCATCCCGTGCTATTCAAAGCCGGCCCTCCGCACCAATTTCTTGGCCCGAAGCTCCTCTCCTCAAGACCCTAGGGCGCTGGCCCAAACTCGTTTTGGTTGCGCCGAAATCACTGAAGATTCGGACGCCATCGAAGCTCCTTCGCCGCTGGAATTCACCACCTTCAGTGCACCTCCGCCCGAGATTCCACCGTCGGGGGATCCACAATAGCGTGGTCTACACCGTGACGCCTTCGGCCGCGGACCACTCCATCGCCGTTTTCGTTCCCGTCATCAAAACCAGCCGCCGCCCCGTGTACCGATCTATGCCTCCGGTGAGCGTCCTGGCTTTCCGTGCGTGTCATATCGTGCACAAGGTTATTCTCGTCTAAACCCCTCTCCTTCCGCTGCTTCTCCTCCACCGAAGCACCATTGCTGCTCGTCTTCCTCATCTCCGGTCACCTTGCTCTCGCCGCCGTTCCAAGTGTTCCCCGGACTTCCTGATCTTCTCTCTGTGATCCTGGTGTCATCCCTAGTCTAGTGCTCATCTCCAATCTCCCCGGGGGCTTTTGCTTCACCAAGGTCACCGCACCCAAGCACCTCGCCGCCGCCAATGTCGCCGTCACCGCTGATCTACTACCGCCCTTGCCGAGCCACCACCTCCCAAAGCTTTGCCATGTCCTCAGGGTTCCGTTTTGGCTCTTCGCCGGAGCCGCCTCGCCGTGGTTCGCCGTCGACGCCGCAAGTCTCACCGCTGGCCATGCTTTGCTCCGTCCCTCCTTCGATTCTACCCCTGTGCTGATGTGGACGCCACTTCATCTCCACCTCAGCGGCCACGTCTTCAGTTTGCTTGTGTGGCACCTCCGTCAGCAGCCATGTGGCACATCCAAATCTCCACCGAACTAAAAAGTCCATAGACTCAGCCCACCATGGACCGTTTCAATGCCAAGTGGGACCCACATGTCGGATCCAATTTCTTTTATTTTCTTTCGGCCGAAAATCCTTGTTGACGTCATCTGACATCATAAATCCATTTTTAGTAGAAAAATAAATTAGTAAATCCAGAAATTATGATTTTTCATTATTTCATGTGATTTCAAACTTCTAAAGCCCATATCTTCCAAACCTCTGCAGAGTGTAAAACTATTCAAATAGCCGTGTCATGGTATTCTTGATGATGAACTTACAATCAAAGGTTAGGCCTCTCCCTTATAGAAATAAGGGTACTTACGGGGACTATGTGACATCATATTTACTCATAATAAGAATTACGGATAAAAGATAAAATGAGGATTATTAGATCCTCGTCATCTAGCCCCCGACTTCAAGTGAAAGTAACTTACTTGGTGAAGGTTTCAGTAAATGGTCTTACGACCATGAAAATGTCGAGAACAATAGTCGAAGGAAGAACTCTTCGATATTTGAATGCTACTTTGACCAGAATTTGTTTGGTCAAGAAGGTTGCTTACAACTATCAAAAGTCATAAGAACCCCTACAAGCTGTGTAGTAGTCGAGTAGGGTGATTGGAGAAAACCCTTCCGATTGATACTTCCTTTGACCGTAAAGACTTGGTCAGAAAGTAATTTTACTTGGAGATGATAAAACAAACATAACTTTCTCGAGCAGGCGTCTGGGAATTGCAAGCGATCTCTACAGATCTGTTGATGAGACAGTTCAAGTGATCGCGAATCAGTGAAGATTGTTTACAACTTAAAAGTCGAAAAACCCTACGACCGCCCTCCTGGTGGTCGTAGGGGAATCGGAGAAAAGCCTTCCGATTGATACTTCCTTTGACCGTAAATACTTGGTCAAGAATGTAATTTTGCTTGGGGTGACGATCGCACCTAATTTTTCTCGAGCGGACCATCGGGAATTGCAGCCGCTCTCTCGGACTTGTCCAGATGAAGCGGTTCGGCGGTACAACCAACTCCTCTGAGACCTATAAACGAGGCGGTTTCAAAGCGGCGGAGATCGTGTGGTTATAAAAACTTACCGAAGGTAGACTTGGGTTTTACTTTTCCGAATCGCTCCGCCGCTCTTGAACTCTTGCTTTCTCCATCCTCGACTAGGTTTCATCTTTTCGCCGCTAATCCAATCAAAAACTTCTTGCTTCTCGAGTTTAAATGGCCAAGAGAGTTTCGAATGGGAGGAATCGGAGATGGATGCGGCTAAGATCAAGATCTTGGTTGATCTTGGGAAGATCCCGAGAAGGCTCGGTGAAGTGGATTCCGCTATTAGGCAAGATCGCCATCGGGGAAAATGGGCAAATCCCCGCCTTCCAAGCGTATTGTGAGTGCGGCCTTGATTACACTGGGATTCCGGCGGATCTCGAATTGTTCCAATATTATTATGGGATGGCTCGACAAACCGAATCGCCGGAAGCCGTGGTCCAAGCTCCACGATTCAAGTCGAAGGAGTACATTCAGAGCTTTACCCGGTCTTGGTCGAGATTTGGAGGAAGAGGTGGTTCTACCGAAGGTCACCTCTCAAGATGCCTTTCTTTCGTGGGGAAGGTCATTGAAAAGAAATCTTCATGGGATTCAACCCCTCAAGATATCAGTAGGATTAGCCCTTATATTCAAGCCATTAAGGACTTGAAGGAAGAAGGGTGGCCGGATGGCATGTGGTGAAGGATTTCATCACACGCAGAATCGATCCTCTCAAGAAACGAGCATCTCCTATGTGGAGGTACTCGGGAGAGGAGACCCCACCGGAGACTACGAGGAGGGTAAGCAATTGTCGACTTAGTTCTCCGTTTGGTTTTCTCAACTTTGTCTAATATTTTTATCTCTTTTACGGATCTTTCACAGCCGAGGTTGACTCAGTCGGACTCATCTCGTGAGAAGTCCCCGCCACTCCGAGGGCGGTTCCTCAAGTCATTGCGGTTTTGTCCGCAGATGAAAGGATAGAGCGCCTAAAGGTAATCGTAAATCGATTCTCTCTTTAGGACTTTATAGTCGTAGAAGATACTTACGACTAATGGTGATCGTAGAATATCTTACAATCAAGAAAAGTCGAGAAAAACTTACGACTTGGTACTAGTCGTAGAAAAAACTTACGACTAATTAGTGATTCTTCTTTTTCGCTTTTGCTTTACGTAAAGTAGGCATGGAAAATCGCCAGACGACGAAGAAGTCGCTCGATGACTATTGGCGTTGGGTTGTCGAAGACAAAGACTCGGCTCCTCCCTCAAGAGACGCCGACTTGTAAAATCTGCCGACAAGGGGGAGCAAGTTCGAGTTTCGGTCTTTCACCAAACCTCTACAAGGCTGCGGCGGTACCTGTAGTTGTATCTGAAGCCGAGGCGCGCACCGTCGAAGCCGAGGAGGTTGAAGCGCTTGAACCTCTCAAGCGCAAACCTCGCAAGGCTAAGGTACCCTTCTATTATGACACGGAATCTTTCGCAGATTGGTGCCACTCCTAGTTTTATTAAACAACCGGAAAGGGAGAACTGGAAGGATTTTATGTCTTTTATGAAGGATCTTTGCAGATCAAGACAACTCGCAATCGAGGGCAAGGTCTTTATCGGAATGGTCGAGACACCTCTCGTCCATCCAGAAAATCAGAAACCGAGCTCGGTTCCTCGTTCAAACTCTGACTGGGCGTGGTCGAAATGAGCTAAATGTTGAACCTCACCGCACGTGGTCGTGGAGAAGAAGAGGTCCTCCGCTGGGAGGATTGCTCCAAAATTCTGGTTAAGACCAGTGCGAGAGGTATGTGAAATGTACCAAGTGTAAGAAGGACATTTACCTTTTTCTTTTCACAACTTTGATTTGCTTTTCTTTATTTGGTCACTCTTCTTGACCCCGGAATGCTTCACCGAGAAATCCATTGCTATCCCTTCACCATCGGAGAGGTAGCAACGGAGGTGGTCGAAGCATCACCCTTGGCCCGTGTGGCCGATGAAGTCGAGACTTCAGTGTCTCCACATCTGCCAAGTCGGACTACGACTCTTGAGGTAGCGGTCATTCATTGTTGAGGTGGCCGCCACGACTCATCAAGTCGAGAAACAATGAGGCTGTTGTGGAAGCCTCTCTGGTCAAGGTGGTGACCACCACGCACCGCCTGGGAAGGAAATCGAGGAGGCGTTCCTTCCCTACCCAAAGAGAAATCACAGTAAGCGTAAGAGAGAATTTCAACTTCGTGGTGACTTCTTTGGGCTGCCTCCGTCAGAGGGTCTTCGCCACAAATCTCGTGACCGAGTCCCCATCCCAAAGATATTCCCAATACGGACAATACTTTTGACAACGAGCGCCTCGAGAAGGTGTGGTGGGACAAAGTCGCGAGGATAGATAAGCTGCAGCACCCGGACCTTGTATATTCGATTTTTGCTAGAACGACTATGAATGTAAGTATCTTCAGAATACTTATATATGTGGCTTTCCTTCCCTTCTCACTGTTTTTTCTTTTTGCAGAAAGCTCTGGAGCAAATTGCTGTTCAATTGAGAATCCTTGAGGCTGAAATCCAAGCAAAGACCTTGATCTGCAATGAGTCCGTCCGCATTGCTAAAATGAATGCAGAGGACATCAGAGCTTGGGAGCAAAAGCATACTGAAACTGTTGCTTTCCATCGCGAAGAGGTCAAGAAATTGGATTCTCAATTAGTAGGTAAGAAATGCTTTTACCTACAAATATCTTTGTGTTATGTTCCTCTAGAAGTATTTTTGTTTGACCGGTATTATTCTTTTCAGAACAAGTGGTCGAGAACAAAAAGCTTCGCGAGGCTTCGACTTGTACCCAACAGGAGATGGAGTCGATGAAGACTAGTCTTCAAGGCAACATCACTCTCCTGAACAATGTGCTTAGTGAGCTACATTCTGAGGGAAAAACTCCTCGAGAAGATACTATAGCTGCTCACACAAGTACTATTGGAGAACAAGTCGGAAAATTGCAAGAAATGGTGACCACTCAAGGCTAATCGTCAATCAATAAGGGAGGCAATAAGTCGCAGAAGTTACGCTTTAGCGAAACTTAAAGCTCAAGATCCCCGCCTTAATGTTAAACCAATCGAAGCCGACTTCGGTATCTCCAATCGAGGCAAGTCGTCGATTGTGGAAATGCAATTGGCAAAAAGGTGGCGAGGAAATGCACTAGGCTCTCCCTTCGAGTAATCTTGTAACTACTTTGTAAGGCGTAGAATTTTTGTTGATGAGTAATATATGATCCGCCTTATTTCCTGAAAATCATCTTGTCGAGTAGTTAGTAACTCAAAAGATAATAAACGAATGAAAGACGAATGAAAGACTAAGAATTGAAGTCAAATTAATAACTTTATCCTAGCCCCGATTATTTGTTTAGATTGTTTAGACAATCTAAATAAATAGTGTTTGAAACGGTTTTACGAAAACAAAGAGAGGTTTATTTAACTTATAGCTTTTGTTATGGTTGTCAAGCACTGGTCGAAAGAGTAAAAACGACTCGACACTAGGAAGTTCCTTCTAGTGGGCAGGACCACGTGCAGAAAGGAAAGGCTTCGACTAGGTGATGTTTTCATTTCCGACTAGTTTAATTGAACCAAGAACAAAGAACTTGAGTTAAAGCAGACGCCTTAGAGGACTTTAGTAATTGCTCGCCCTTTTTGGTGGACTTCGATAAGTCTTTTCCAAAGAGCAAAAGTAGGAGACTCGAAAGCGGCGCTAGGAAGTTTCCTTCTAGTGGGGTGACCACATGCAGAGAGGAAAGACTTCGACTAGGTGTGTCTCTTCCTTCACCGCTTAAAACAAATCGAGTACACCAAAGGTGGTCGAACAAATGTAAGAAAGTGCACTCTACTTAGAATATTTCTTGAATTGACTGAAAAAATAAACTAAGATTTGAAAGAGTTGGCTTTGAGAACATTTCGACTGGATAGAACCTGAGCTCTTTGTATTGGCAGCAAAAAATGAGTAACGAGTCGATGCTAGGAAATTCCTTCTAGTGGGCAGAACCACATGCAGAGAGGAGAAGTTTCAACTAGATGATGTTACTCGCTTTTCGACCAGTGTAAAGAAAAACTGAGTTTTATTTTTGTATCATAGTCGAAATATATAAAAAAAACTTTACTCAAAAAATAAGGCAAGAGAGGTAGAAGGAACCTGGACTTTTATTGCCTGAGAAATCAGTCACACATAGAATTTATGCGAATCGGTCGATGTTCCAAGAGTTTGAGAGAACTCGTCCATCTTCCATTGCTAGTCGTGATCGACTCGCCGAAGTTACTTCGACCATCGTAAGGACCTTCCCATTTAGGGAAAGTTTATTCGATTAGACTTGGATTGGCAGAGCCTCAATACTAAGTCACCTACAGCAAGGCTGCGAGGTTGGACCTTACGATTATAGTATCTGCTTGCAGGCTTGTTGGTAGACCGCCGAACGGATTAAGGCTAGGTTTCTCCTCTCTTGAGTAGGTTAATGTCATCTGCCGAAGTTGTTCTCGGTCCGAATTGTTGAAGGTTTCAACTCGTGTCGACCGCAATTTTAGCTCCGAGGAAGCATGGCTTCGCCCAAAAACTAGAAAAATGGTGTTTCTCCTGTTGTTCGATGGTGGTCGCATTTAATCGCCCATAATATGGAGGGTAATTCTTGTACCCAAGCCCCGAGCGCTTAACAGTCGGGTCAAGACTCGAGTTTTAATTCCTCGCATTATTTGGCCGCTTGCACGCTCGACCGCCCCATTGCTTTGGGGATGTGCAATGTAAGCATAGCATAGCTTGGTACTAACTCGTCGCAAAATTCTCAAATTTTGCACTTGCATAATTGTTTATCATTGTTCGTAATTATCCGACTGAACTCCAAATCGACTAATTACGCTTCTCATCATGAACCTTTTGTCGCCGCTGTTATCCCGATTCTGAGTTCACTTCGATCCATTTTGTGAACGTGTCAATAGCCACAAAAGGAATTCAAACCTCCGGAGCTTTGGGAAACGGTCCTAGGATATCAAGCCCCAGTGTCGCAAAAGGCCAAGAAAGAGGTATTGTTTGTAATGCTTGAGTTGGTTGGTGTATCTCGCTACCATGGAATTGGCATCGACACACTTTTAACCACCTCCATAGCATCGCATGGTCAGAGGCCAAGAAAACCTTGTCGAAAGGTTTTACCAACTAATGTTCTCAGAGCAGCATGCGTCCCACAGATGCCACCGTATATCGTGAAGGAGTGTTATTCCTTCGCTTTATGGAATGCATCGCATGAGTATCCCTTGGGTTCCTCGCTTATAGAGGACTCCTTCAACCAAAGTATACATTTTGGCTTTTCGATAATCGATCGCCTCAAGATCATCTTCGCACGGAACCCTTGCAAAGATACTCATAGATGGGAGTCATCCGTATCCTCGTAATCTAATGAGGCCATCTCAAGAGGAGGTGTCTCCGTTCTTCGACCTGAGACGCTTTTTGAGTTGCTCCAAGAAAACTCCTTTTGGTATTATGGATCGGGAAGAAGCCATCCGAGCAAGTTGGTCCATGAGGAAATTATCCTTCGAGGGATAAATTGTACCTCGAAACCTAAAAATGTTTTTCTAGCTTACGATGCTTGATAAGTACCGAGCCATTGTTGAGTTAGAGCACCGTACTCTTTCCCAATTTGATTCACGACTAGTTGAGAGTCTCCTCTCACGAGTAGTCGATTTAATCGAGAGTGCTTCGCACTGTATGCCGCCTAGCAAACCTTCGTGATTCTCGCCACATTGTTAGTGGCCCGAAAGTTTAATTGTATGGCATACTTTAAGGTTTCTCCTAGGAGATACCAGACCACCTCACCCGAGCCACTTAAAGTAAGTGACCCGTCAAAGTACATCATCCACCGGTCGTGGAATCAGATCGGGATCCTGAACGAGTTCAGATTTGTCCATTCGGCGACAAAGTCCGCCAAGATCTCGGGATTTTATGGCCGTCGACACGAATGGAGGTCGAACTCCCAAGTTCGATCGACCATTTTGCCATGCGCCCCATTGCTTCTTATTATGGAGGATTGCTCCCAAAGGAAACTCGGGCACGACTGACTATTTTGTGCGCTGAAAATAATGCCGCAGCTTCTCAAGACATGAGGAGGGCATATAGAAGTTTTTGACCCGAGGGTAACGCCCTTAGGCCCGTAAAACTTCGCTAACGAGTAAACCGGCCGTTGTACGTTTTCACGCTCTACGACCAAGATCGCGCTTGCCGCTCGTGGCGTGGCGGCTAGGTAAATTAAGAGCGCCTCTTCCGGCTTTGGAGAAACCGAACAGAGCACTAAAGATACCTCTTGACATCCTCAAAAGCAATGTTTGCCTCGCTCGACCACTCAAAACCTTCATGTCTCCCGAGAAGTTTAAAGAAAGGTAGTCCTTTTCTCCTAGTCGTATGCATGAAACGACTTAAAGCCGCCATGCACCCAAAGGAGTTTTTGACTTCCTTTTTGTGTTTGGAGGACGATCCGAGGATGGCTTTTATTTTTTCAGATTTGCTTCGATTCCTCGCTCGTATACTAGGAATCCAAGCAATTTTCCAAGAAATTCCAACACACACTTCTCTCGATTGAGTTTTAAGCGGTGCTTTTCGAGGTTGTCGAATGTTTCTTGTAGGTCCGTGATATGATTAAGTCTCTAATGCTTTTTACGACTAGATCATCAACATAGGCTTCCAAATTCCTACCTAATTGAGATGAAAAGTCGATTGCATTGCGCTGAAAAGAAGCACCGGATTCTTTAGACCAAATGGCATTTTGACATAGCAAAAGGTACCAAATGGAGTAATGAATGCGTCTTTTCTTCATCGCTTAAACACATATTGATCCGTGGTATCCGTAATATGCATCTAAAAACTTAATATCTCACAACCCGCAGCTTGAATCAACCGGTGATCAATACGAGGTAAAGGGAAATCATCTTTTGGACAAGCTTTATTAAGATCGGTAAAGTCCACGCACATACGCCATTTGCCGCTTGACTTTTTGACCATTACAGGTTAGCCAACCACTCGGGTGGTTGACTTCTCTTATAAAGCCCGCTTAAGTAGCTTATCCAACTCGATTTAATAGCATCTCGCCGATCAGGCAAATCTCCGTAATTTTTGTTTTACGGGAACTTTATCAGCCGTAAAGCTAGCCTCGTGCTCGACACCTTCCCGGGACTCCGGCATGTCGGATGCTTGCCACGCAAAGACATCTGCGTTAGCTCTGAGGAAGGTAATGAGGGCGCCTTCCTATTTGGGGTCGGAAGTCTCCCGATGCGTAAGCAGCCTTCGAGGGTTCTTCTCAAGGCCCAGAGGAACCTCTTTGACTTGATCGCTCGGCTTTGGTGTAGCTTTTTAGGCTTCGACTTGCTAGTCGGTCGACTTTCATCTCGAGTTGGTATTTGACCAACCATCTCGAGGATCGATTGCCGCATGACTATACGCCATCTTTTTGTCACATTGAATTGTGATCACTCCTTTGGGACCTGGCATCTTAAGACATTGATACCCATAATGAGTAGCCATTAAGAATTTTGCCAAAGTTGGTCGTCCGAGTATGGCGTTATATGCCGATCGAAATCGACCACATCAAAGGGAGACTTTCTCCGTCCTGAAATTACTTGGTGAGCCAAATGTTAAAGGAAGAGAAACTTGGCCAATGGGTTTGGCTGAAGACCCCGGTACGATTCCATGAAAGGAATATCGTACCGGCCTTACCTTTGTCCTCGGTACTTGCATCTCGTCCAGGGCTTTAGTAAATAATATGTTTAAAGAACTACCACCATCAACTAACACTCGATTGACCCGACAGTTGTTGATGGTGGGTTCGACCACAATCGGAAATCGACCTGATCGACTCATAGTGATCGGGCAGTCGTCCTTCTCAAAAGAGATGGTAACTTCCGACCACTTCGGTAATTTATTGACAAGAGGAGTATGTATGGAATTTACCTCTCGTCCGCACTTTTGTTGTCGCTTGAGTCGATGCCGATGATCCTCCATAGATATGCTCAACGGTATGGTGCGGATCTTGGAATGGCATCTCCTCATCATCCGACGACTTTGACCACTCGTATGTCCCACCCGCCGAGTAGGGAGCGGTGCTTGTCGTTGTAGTAGTCCTCGAGCTTTCTTTGGAAAACTTCGGCGAGCTATGAGGTCATGTCCTTCCTTTTATGAAAAGGACACCATCTTGGTTTGTCGCTCCTTCGATCGTAGCGCTTACCTTTGCCTTGATCGTGGTCTCGACTTGGTGGTTTGGGGCTCTCTATCTTTACTACCAAAACCTCCTTGAAACCACTAGTTTGTGGCTTTTGACTTTTATTTTCTTCTTGGACTTTTTGCTTTTTTGTCCTTACTAACCTCACCGCTCTCGAAGAGCGTGTGTTTCTCGATCGATAGTGTTATTCCACCGACCGCCTCGTAAGGATTGCATATCGATCGCCATCTCAAAGAGCTCAAGAACGGTGTTGGGAGGATTTAAAGCAATATCCTCTCGTTATTCTTCTACTACGGACTCCTTGCTTAAAAGCCCCGATCACAGAGGAGTCGAAATTTCCTAATTGAGTTACTTAACCCGACTAAAGCGCTTGATGAATTGACGCAAAGTCTCGTTGTTGTTCGCTTGATCCGGTGCAAGTCGCCTTCCTTTCTGGGCGGTTGTATGTGCCTTGGAAATTTGCTCGAGAAGATCACAGAGGTGTTGCTAAGAGTAGATCGACTCGAGTGGTTGATTTAATAACCACGATCGAGCGGATCCTTCGAGCACGCTTGGAAGGTAATTCGCCATTACGTGCTCTCCTCCTCCCGCCGCCGACGGAAATTGTATAGATCTCAAGAAACTCGATGGGATTTTGAGATCCATCAAATTTCTCCATGTTCACCGGTCGAAATGAGGTGGCCAAATAATCGCTCAAGGTCAGCGAAAATGCCCGATCCCAGAATTACTTCTTGACGCCTTCTTTGTAGGAAAGAAGGGTTAATGTCGCCAGTGATCGATACGACGATACCCGCAACAGTCGACTGCTCATTGTAGGTCTCACTTCGAGGAATACCTCGTAATCCACCGCTAGAATTTCTTTGCCAAGTAGTGATTGATCACCTCCTGAGGGTTACTTGATCATCACCGATCGAAAAGTATTTCTTCAATAGGAGATCGATGTGACTTATGACCGTGTCGATTCCTACGCAGAGAAATATTCGATTGATCGTAATCAAGAAGTCGCATTGCTACGACTACACGAATGTTGTTGACGAGGTACTTCCGCCTTGTCATCACATTCAAGCCTTTGCGCAATCTCCTCAAAGAAAGAGATCAGATCTCGATGTTCGAGCAAGCTCTTGATTGGGATTCTCAAGCAAGTCGTTGATGTCCGGAGTTCTTGTACCTCCCGTGGATCGATATTGAATGCGCCAGCAGTTCTTCCGGGCTGCAATTTTCTTTCTTCGGATGACCTCAAAATCCTCCCGCCGATCTTTGAGGCCTTCTCGGTGGAGTGCGAGAATGTCGAGGATTTCTCTCGCTCATCGAGTGTTGGTTCTCTCTGTCGCGGTGGTTCCTTGCCATTACTACGAGGAGGCGCAGCGTGATCTTCGGGAGGGTTCTCATTTCGACCTCCATGAGGTTGACTCGATTTGAGGGAAGGACGAAGACCTCCGCTGATGATTCTCACTTGCGCTTGAGGCCTCCCCGCTGAGGAGTGCTCGAGAGACACCATCTGGCGATTTGGAGTAATCCTCCGTAGGGGAACTCGGTTATAATCGTCTCCGTCCGCAAATGAGATCTCGGAGAGACGGTCAGATTTGTAGGAAAAGCATGCTTGATCCCACTATCTCGGAGTTACCCCGAGAGATAGGATCACAAGATGTGGTGGAGTCCTCGAATGGTGGCTTCTGTGACTTGTCTCACCTGTGTCGGACCGCTTAAGGGAACTTGGACACTTAGAGGAAAAACTCTCATTGTGTCGTGAGTCCTCCCGGTGCGGTTCGTCGGATTGACCCTTGTCCTTGGAGGGAATTGGCTCCTCTGTTGGACGATCGTTGTGGGGATAAGGATCCTCCTCAACTCCATTGATGGGATGGTTTCTCGGAGAATAATCTCCGAGGAACATCACCATCGCCGGATGCATCACTCGGCTCGTAGTCTAAACCGCATCCATGTCGACGTCTCACAGACCGCCAAGTCGAACCAGCTTCTCCTCGCTCCATTCTCCCGCCATGCTTGCATGAGATTGGAAAAAGAGAGTATGTTGACAAGAGATTACCGAAGATCCCCACTGGCTGCCGCGCCAACCGCTTTGTATTAGAACCGATCTTACGTAAAGATTGTTTGAGGTGATGGACTTGCTCGGAGATTTCACACGAGAGATAGAGTTTCTTATAAAATGTGTCGGAGTGTGAATGGAAAGTTCACTTGATGAATATAATGTTTGTCCGGTGAATGGGTAATTCACTTGGTGGTTGTGTCGATTTGTGAATGGGGAATTCACTTATCGTTGGTTTGGTTGGGAAGTGAATGTGAAGTTCACTAGTTGTTTCCAAGAAAATGTTTACTTATTTATTATTCTTTTCAATTACGTATTTCAATCTATTTACTGTATTTATTGTGAATACTGCTTTCTGCAAAAGAATCATACAACTAATATTTGGTAAGCCTTGAATGAATACTATTTGCATGCATTTTCTTACGGCCTACTGAGTGCTTTATGTACTCACGACTTATGCCTTTGTTGATCAGTTGAAGAATACCAAGCTGCACAAGAGTTCTTTCATAAGGAAGACTATGTAGGTTTTGCGAATTAGGATGTGTTCTCCACTCGATTGCCTGTGGGCATGTTGATTGGCTTTTTCAAGTTTTTCGTTCTGTTGCAGGAGTTTATTTGTTTCTTTAGCCCTGCGTGGCAAGTTAAGTAAACGTTGACCATAAGGTCTAGTCATTATTACTATTTGTTATCTTTGAGATCTTTTTACTTAAATCGAATAAATAGATGGTATTTCATCACTATTCCCTGTGTGAGCTAGCTAATAATCTGGGACTAGTTCAGAATACACAGAGGGTTCCTGAGATGTATTTTCGGGTCCCAACATAGGTGGTATCAGAGCCATATCGACTGTAGAACACAACCTTAGTTAGCATGGTCGTTTTAGTTAAAGCTTCAAAATTTATTTTCTTAATCAAATCAACTTAATCTGACTTAAGATGTTATTCTTTCTCATCTACTCTATTCAATCCTAATCCCAAACTGCTCTATTCTCATCATATTCTATTTCCCTCATCTAATGCTAGAGATCTGATGTCTTGTCTTATCCGAACTTTATTTTGTGATCTTAATTTGACAATCTTGTCCTGTTAATTTCTTTAGATGGTTCAAGTGTATCGCGATCAAAGAGGAGATTAGCCTGGAGTTCTTCAGTGCTTGTTGCGGAGTTTGGGAATAAGTAGAGGTGCAACTTACTTCACCAAGGAAAAGAAAGCGAAGGGGCACATAGTTGGATTCAAGACGAGAGTATATTTCATCGTGAGGATTGGAGGCCACATCTGTCATCATAGTATGAAGTGCTACGACAAGCTTGAAGACATGGTTGGATTCAAGACGAGAGTATATTTCATCGTGATTTTTCATTATTATTCCGAGCACGTCCATAACCACGGACACAGCTATTCGAATAGTTTTACACTCTACTTCGAATCAATAAATGGATGGTATTTCATCACTATTTTCTGTGTGAGCCAGCTACTGATTTGGGACTAGTTCAGAATACACAGAAGGTTCCTGAGATGCATTTTCGGGTCCCGACATGCATGGACATGGATGCACCGGTGGGCAGCGAGAAGGTCGGGCACATCTGCCGTGTGACCGCTGGGTGCGACCCGCGGGGGTCGGTTTACCACTGCACCCAATGTATTTAGAATCGTAATCCTACTTTTAGAGTTTTACGATTCTACGAACCCACGATAGGCAGTCAATCCAAATCACACCGTGAATCGGAATCAGGTAGAATCGTGGTAGAGTCGCGATTCAAAGAGTAGAATCGCGTAGAATCATGTAGAATTGCAGATTAGAATTGCGGTATAGTTGTTTGGGCAAAAAAAATGTATTTTTATTTTATTTTTTAGAGGTCAGGGTTTGCTGATATTTTGTTTTAGAGCAAAATGTATTGATATTAATATCTAATAATGAAACTATAAATAAACAAGAAGCATTCAAAATATTATATCAGTGTGGTAATGATAGTACAAATATCTATATTATGACATGAGCAATCTTGAGCTTGATAATAATAAGGTATTTTATTCCTGGAGTATGTCTAGCTGTTTTTAAGGAACATGCAAGTGTTGTAATTTGATATTGATTTACAATATTTGTAAATATTTGTCATGTAATTGTAGTAAACTAGTCATGGTCATTGGTTGTTCTCCTGTAGTTCAGAACTATATCATCCATCATGTCAGTACCATTATGCTTTTCTATTGTGCGATAAAAAGTGCCTTGCCCCTTTTTCGGTTATAAGTAAGTGGTAAACCATATAAAAATCATACAAACTTATAGTATAGATGTTAAATATGTGTATTTTTACAATTCCGTAGAATCACCGATTCTACAATTCGATTCTATCGGAGGCAAATTGATCCAACTTAGGATCTCGACTCTGATTACCTTGGCTGTACCGGGCCCCAAAATCCGTTCAACGCTCAGTCCGTTGTAGGATGGATCTGCACGTGTATAACACACTATTTATGCTTTCATCATCACTTCTGGTAAAAAGTAAACCCGGACGTGTACATTTGGACCCATCAAACATTATATGCTATTAAAATTCACTTTAAACAAATAATGTGAGACTAATTCTACCACCACAACTCCACATGGACCTCATGGGTCTCCACACTAATGGGTCGAGATATTACATCCACCCTCTTAAAGGCTGATGCCCTAACAGCACACTGTATACACGACAAATGCCCAGAACCATCCATCGGTACACGCCCGTGCATCTAGTGCCAGCACGTATGTCATGTTGTGTGTCCACTTCGGCTAACACGCTTCATACGCCATACGCCATATGCCTATGCCCATGTCCTGCATGCACCCGTGTAGTAAAGGTTGATGTTCTAATACCATATGTAACACCCTGGTCCGAATCCGCTCAATGCCCAGCCCACTATGTGTCGGACCTACGCATGCATAGTACCCCACCTACATTTTCGTCATCGCTTCGTGTAAAAGAGTTAACCCGAATGTGCTACGCTTGGACTCGCGAAGTATTATATGCTACTACAACACACTTTAGACAACACAATATGAGACTAATCCGACAACTCCACATGGACCACATAGGCCTACCGAGATATTACACCGCGTTCACCCGCGGGATTCGGCCGCACGCAACGTGGGCCTCGTTCGGATCATGGGTAGGGATGGCAATCGGGCGCAGCAGGCACGTGTACTACTCACCCATGCTTGCGCCCACTGGGCATATTTTTATGCCCGTAGGCATACCCGACAATAGAGATGTGTACAAAACTTCTCCCATGCCCGTTGCCCGCGGGCTTGCTCGTTTGCCCATCAACTCTTCTTTAGGTCAAGTTCAGTAATAAAAACAAATAGGATGAAAATAAAAATACATAATTTAACACTGACCACAGACCAAATTCAAGTAGCTGGCTAGTACTTGTTCACAAATACCGCATAAAATTCAAAGGCTAATTGTGGAGATCATGTGTATGATCCTAATCTTAGTGGTGAACAATTAACATCGGTGTTGAGGAGTTTAGGGATCAAACTCTCGGTTTGAGCAAATTGTCGGATTTGTTGTCAGGCAGCTGACAGTTTAACCGACCCTGGTGGTAGTTTGACTAGCTCATGGGAGAGGTTAGACTGGATGAGTCCAGCAGTCAGACTGACCGAGGATGAAAAAGTGGAATATCGGGGAATGCGATTAAACACTTATGTGGGAGTGTTTGGAGGTGTGTTTGCACCAAGTTTCATGGAAAATGGAGTTTCGAGGTAAAAGTAGATTGAGTTTTGTCGAAATGTCTAGAGTTGGACTTTTAAGGTCCTTGGAAAAATTTCTGGAGCGGTATGACCGGCCAGTAGTGTTGGTGATATGCCCTAGTGGCAATCATAGAGATGATTGTATCACGTCTATGTTTATGAATGATTAAATAAACGTTATTATGTTCCTTGAATGAATCACCAGTTATATAGATCAACGAGTATGTGCCTGTTGGTGAAGCTCTTTAAACTTATATGATATCATTCTAAATATATCCCTGGTCGGATATCACTGGTCGGAACAGCAGTCGCTTTACGACCAGCACATATATGGATTGATGACCATGTTTCACTGGTCATGGATATAGATATATCGAATCGATAATGTAAACACATGTTAGAGAACATGGTGTTGGATAGACCCACCTTCAGACAATATTGAGATTGTTATGATTCTATATGTCGTTAGTTGATCTCAAGCAATGATGATGTATAATCCTTAGATCTAAGATCAACATGGTTCCCTACATGCATAATAGCACTTTTAGGGGTTGCTAAACGTTAATCGTAACTGGGTAGTTATAAAGGTAACTTTCGGGTATGCTATTAAATATGCGGATGGATGTGACTGGTCAGATATGAGATTTGCCCCTGCTGACATAACATGAGAGATATCTTTGGGCCCCTCGAAGTGATCGGATAAAGAAAATGTATGGCCATGCCACTGGTGGTCGAAGAGTTCGACCACATAATGTTATCCGACACTCGATTGATAAAATATTGAACAGTCCATGTATGACATAATATCTCACGTGGAGTTCAACCAGATATCGTGAGGCAAATGGAGAATACATGAGTAGGTCGCTTAGTTCGATTAGTTACAAACTAGTCGTATGGATATACGAGCTGGTCGTAGACTGATCGAACGTAATGATAGAGTAGTCGAAACTTGATCGTAAAGAGTTACGAACTGGTCGTGACCAAATACGAACTGGTCGTATAGAGATAGGACCTGGTCGTAAGTGATGAGGACCTGGTCGTAGATCATATTGCTTTATGGTTAGTCCGATATAATTTGTGTGTGTTCGGGAATCATTATGTCCTGCTTGGAACTGCTAACGACTCTTGGTCGGGAAGGGTTTCGGAGTCACAACCGACTACACATAAATCTAACGGGTTACACACTTAACGGGTTGGAACAAAACATGTTCGGATTGGATCCGTCATGGTCACTTTATAAGGAGATGCTTGAGGCTATTGTGATAGAGACGATATACGAGTTGATGTGAGTTGCTCCACCGAAACCCTAGCCACCATCTTCCTGAGAGCCTCGCCGTGCTACTTGGTGCTGGCACACCGGTGTTCGGTTGTTCTTTCCCTAGACGTGTGGATACCGTAGAGGCGCTACTGCGATTGCTGTTGCGCTTGAGAATGATCCGCGATCTTCACAAGGAATTGTAGAGGTTGCTGGTGTGGACGATCGACTACGACCACTTCACCGACACGCTCTTCGTTGGATCAGTCTACTCCAACTCTTCTTCCGCTACATTGTGCGTCTAGTGGTAACGATCTGTGATCATCTACTTATTTAGCTTATTGGTTTACGTGGTAGAAATTTTGAATTATTGCTATCGTAGCCTACCCGTGTCCCTACAAGTAGTTGGCGGTTATACCGAAGGGACGGTCTGACCGGCCAGACTTTGATAATGTGTCGGGTAGGCGGCCATGATCGTGGGTTCGGGCAATGTTATGGTTTTCAGTGCATATGTGTTGCATGATACATGTTTTGACTAATATGGGCCAAGTTGTGAAGAACTTGCGCCCATAATCAATTTGTTGGTCTATTATTGTGCAGGAGGCTTAGTGGTCAAAGATGGTCAACGACAAAGATGATCGCGACTGGGCTAGGAGAGCTGAGGTCCAGAACGATCGAGTATGTCGGGTGAAGTCATTGGACTCAAACATGGTACGAGATGGACAAGGATGATCGAACGGGAAGTTCAGTGCGATGGGTTGCATCAAGCGGCGCGGGGGTCGGTGAAAGTGCCATGGTTGTTCCAGTGGGAGCCAAATGTGAGAGACCTGCCGGAATGAAGAGAACCATTGATCAACCTACACGTGGCGAAGTATGTGATTGCTTCACGGCGATTGGACTCGTTCTTTAGAGAAGGATCGATAAGGAGTATTTTTGATATTTTCACCAAAATACCAGGTTGGTGAACTTTGGTGAAACCGCAGCGCAAGACGACGTAAGGAGAGGTGGTTTAGGTCAAATGAAGATGAAGATCACGAAGAGACAGATTCGAGAAGCCCAGCTCGTCATATACTTTGAGAAGCGTGTATGAGTGTAGACCCATTTGCGTGTGGACTTAATAGGTGTCCGATAAGGTCTTTTCTCTTGACCTAGCCTCCACTATAAAATGGAGATATCAAGTAACGAGTATTAAATTCCTAAATATTAATTAAAAGCCACATCGCATATGTGGTCATAAACCTCATAACTAACGACCCCCTATGGTCGTTAGAATCCTAAAGGTCACCCGATGGGTAACCTAGTAGGAGGGTGTCCTGTACCCATTGCATGGCCAGATGTCTGCTCGTAGAAGTTTTGAACTAACACTTGGACCCGATTCCAAGTACATCCCTTCCGTGTGATGGATGGAACATGTGTCTCAATTTCTCCAAAACCACACGATGTTTCTGGCTCTATGTCACTGACAATAACCACTATGTAGTTATTGTCTCTACTGACGCCAACCGCTGATCAGTTGGCATTTCCCTATCTGCCACTGTTTCTTCGACCAAACACGACACTTCTGAAGGGTGCCTCTATCTGGAGTAACTTTCACCACTTCGTTAGTTATTTAAAGGAGAACACAAATGGCAGGAAGAAGAATTCAATTCGACATTTGCATCTGAATCCAGACAAGACCCAACTATCTGAAGACAATTAAAGCAGTTGCAAGCAATACACCAAGTGTAATTAGGGCTAGTCCACCATCTTGCCGATGGCACCCCCTGTAATAGCCAGTTTATTGCAATAAAGAGCAGTCTTATTCTCTCCCAATAACTCTTTGCCATTTTTCTCTTTTTATTCTGTAAGATCGGCGACTCGATCGTCGACAGCTAGTGCCGTCCATGAGGAAGAAGGGGTTGAGTTCTTGAAGTTTTCTTCGCTCAACAATCCTCACCTCCGTTCTATTCCACTATTAGGGACCATATGATTATTGTTGTGATTAAGGGATCATATGATCAACTGGTAAGAAAATTTTCCTTTAGAGAGATGTTCTTTCCTCTGGAAGATACGCTCTCTTCCGAGAGATGCTCTTACTACAGGTAAGAGACTATTGTGAATGAGTTATATATTGATGAGAATCCAATAATTCTCAATTAATTAAATCACTTATCTGTAATTGTTATTATAGATAGCAATATCCCCATGATGGTCTTGGGTATACCCCTTATCATTTATAAGGGGGAATTTTAAGATAATCAGTCGTAAATCATCCTACGACCACCCTATATGGTCGTAAGATGTTTTATGGCCATCTCACGGCCGTAAGTCTTTCTACGACTAGTCTATGGTCGTAAGTCTTTCTACGACCAGATGAAATAAGACCACCTTATAATCGATAAAGCCCACAGACATGTAGGCCCAATCTGTTAAGGACTCTTATGCGCTGTGATCAATACATAGCAGTTAATATAAGCAATTATCCTCTGGGATAACTGCATGTATTACATCTCTATATCAAATTATGACTGCTAGGCGACGTGAGATGTTATTTACCTAAGAAATGACCTTGATCAGTGGATGCATTTTGTCAAGCGTTAAGGCGCCTCTTGGTCTGGAGTAACTACCATCCCTTTGTGCGCTATATAAAGGCAAAAGTCGGTGGACATTGGGATAGATATGGAGGGAGACATTAGGCTTTAGTTCTTTATCTGATTGTAAACAACATAGTCAATATGGCAACACAGGAGTAGGGTTGTTATTTTCTCCGGAGAAGGCCTGAACCTATCTAAATCTCTGTGTCATTCTCTGTGTGGTTCTAATTCTAGGAGACCCCCGATTATTCATTTTTAGGATCGATACTAAACCATCGACAGTTGACGCCGACCGTGGGGAGTTTATGGTGATTTCTTTTCGGCAAGTTCTCTTGTTTTGTTTTAAACTCCGATGCTTCCATGGCCGGAGAGTGGAACGAGGAGAACTGATTCGATTTGGCCAACTACGTAGAACTCGACATGGATGCTTACTACAAATACGAGCAAAGCATTATTTTGTCTGATGGAAATGCAACCTTAGGGATCTTTTACTAGACCCAGGAGACCATGCCACAGACAAGGTTGATGAGGGATATTTCTCCCCCACAATATTACATTCAGATGAGGAACCAGATTCCTCACAGAGCAAGATCCATCTGATCATGATCAGGACTGCACCAAGACAAGTGCAAAGCATAACGAGGGTTCCCCTCCAAATGTTCAAGTCCGTCTGATCTAGTACAGTGAGTCCTGGAATCCATCATTCCGGGACTCCACCAGCATCTGGTAATCGTCACCCTTCGGTTACCCCCATGAGGTGTATGGTCAAACCTTCTCTTCTTGCGGATTCAACCATACCCTTATAGGGTTCACCTTCGGTTGGATATGGTTATAACCTAGAATTCCCCTTCTTGGAGGGTATTGCTCCAAGTTACGAGACATTGTCGTTCGACTATTTCTCAAGCCAGGAGGACTCAGGCACAAGTGGAAATCATATCCAGGAGGTCTTTGTCCTCCCCTCAGATCCTAATACCTCTCCGAGGGACAGGACTGGGGATGCTTCCATCGCTCAATCACTTCCGGCTCTCGTAGCAATGGTAAGGACTTCTCCGGTGATGAACAGGATCAACACCTTCATGAGTGTGGGAGAAATCCTAAAAATGATCACTCTCCACTGAGCCAAACTCAAGCAAACTCAGATGTGGATGATCTCAAGACCATCTGAAGGAGGAGAATTATATCCCAGAGGACTGTACCTAGGCGCATTCAATACCAGTCAGAGGAAGCTCAAGAACTTCGATGCATAAATAGCCTGATTGAAAATCCAACTCGAGCTAGGACGAGCGCCAGGCTACTACCTCTTCACTGAAAAGATCGCACGAAGGCTTCAGGGTGCAATGGTTAGGATTGAGCAGACTCGCCAATGTCATTCTGGTAATCGTACTGGAATGACTCAGTCAAACACCAGTCGTTCGAACAACTCTCCTCATGGAGAATGGCACGACAACAGGTTTGGTCGCTCTCCTAATCACAATTCCCTAGGTTTGATTGTTCACCACTTCTACCTAGGAATCTGCAATAGCAGATGGAATACGAGGAGTATTACCCTCATAGGACTGGGACTTATCATAGGTCAGGTCCTCCTACCACTGGGTATCGTCAAGTACGATCATCTGGTGACGTCAACCCTTTTTTCCCACAAAGAAGTTGTCATAACCTTATTACTGAATGTCAGGCGTTCTCGCCTGATCTTTGGGTAGTTCGCTGGCCACCGCGGTTTCAACCAGTGAACACGAAGAAGTTTGATGGGTCACAAAATGCCATTGAGTTTCTTCAGATCTACACGGCCGCTGTTCGGACAGCAGGAGGAGAGCACGTCATGGCAATATCCTTCCTACTGTGCTTGAAGGATATGCTCGGTCGTGGTTGTTAAATCAACCACTAGAGTCCATCTATTCGCTGTAGCATCTCTGTGATCTTTTACTGGCTAATTTTTAGGGCACCTACAACCATCCCAGAAATGAGGATGACCAGCACAGGATGGGACAGAATGCTCATGAGACCTTGCACTAGTTTAGTAGGCGTTTCAGTCAGGTTCGCAACTCCATACCTGAGGTTTCTGATTCTTCTGTTATTAGAGCATTTAAGCAGGGAGTCTACATCAGAAGGATGACATAGGACATCGGTTTAAATCCTCTAGTTATGGTTGCTGAACTTTTTGAGGTGGCCGACCGATATGCAACTACTGTAGAAGCGATCGAGTGGAATAGAACCATTGATCAAGATGATAAAGACACTCAGAAAGCAAGCAAAAGTAGCTAGAAGAAGGATAAAAAGGCCAAGAAATTCAAGAGCAAGACAAAAGGCCAAAGGCCTCAAGTTAATACCTCCAAGGAAGTATTATTCCTAAGCGATAAAGAGCCTCGAGGCTCCAAGCCATACTCCGACTGGGGCAGTGGTAAACGCCCCAAACGGAAGAATGAAGAGCCTATGTAATGTCCTTTCCATAAAATGAAAAGGCACAACCTTTGCAGCTGCCGAGTTTTCGATGAAAACCTGAGGACTACTACACCGGCAAAGACCTCTTCCTACACTCGAAGTGGTAGGGCAAACAAGTGGTTGAAAGTAGCCGGATGATGATAAGGAGATGCAATTTTAGGATCCAGAGCACACCATCGATCATATCTATGAAGGATCTTTGGCATACGAGTCAAAACGACTGATCCAAGCCGTCGAGCGTGAGGTAAACTCCATTGACTCGCCTCTTGTCAATAAATTACCGAAGTGGTCGGAGGTCACCATCTCTTTCAAGAAGGGTGACTATTCGATCCCTTCTACTTGACCAGGCCGGTTTTTGATCGTGGTCGAGCCCACCATCGACAACTGTTGAGTAAATCGTGTGTTAGTTGATGGTGGGAGTTCATTAAACATATTGTTTATAGGTGCCCTATATGAAATGCAAGTACCTAGGACCAGAGTAAAACCTATACGACACTCATTTCATGGGATCGTACCAGGGTCTTCGGCCAAACCTATTGGTCAAGTTTCTCTTCTTGTAATGTTTGGTTCTCCAAACAACTTTAGGAGAGACAAATCTCTTTTGATGTAGTTGATTTTGACATAGCATACAATGCCATACTCGAACGACCAACTTTAGCACGATTCCTAATGATTGCTCATTATGGTCATCAATGTCTTAAGATGCTAGGTCCCAATGGAGTAATCATAGTCCGTTGTGATAAAAATATGGCGCTCACATGCGACCGAAAATCCCTCGAGATGGCTGGCCAGATACCAACTCGAGAAGCAAGCAAAGGTCAGCATTTGACCAAGCAATCGAAGACTAAAGTAGCACCGAAGCCAAACGATCAAATTAAAGAAGTTCCGCTGTACCCAGAGGGGCCTTCAAAGACCGTTGCATTGTGGTTACTTCTGTCACTTTTCTCCAAGCTAATGCAGATGTCTTCGTGTGTAACCTATCCGACATGCCTGGAGTCCCTAGGGAGGTGATTGAGCACAAGATAGCTTTACGGTCTAACAAGAAACTCGTGAAACAAAAATTATGCAGATTTGCACCCGTTTGACGAGATGCTATCATATCAGAATTAGACAAGCTACTTAAAGCAGACTTTAAAGAGAAGTCGACCACCCAGAGTGGTTGGCTAACCCTGTAATGGTTAGGAAGTCTAATGGTAAGTGGCGTATGTGTGTAGACTTTACTGATCCCAATAAAGCTTATCCGAAAGATGATTTTTCTCTTCCTCGTATTGATCAGTTGGTTGACTCTACTGCTGGTGTGAAATATTAAGTTTCCCAGATGTATATTCTAGTTATCATCATATTAGTATGTGTTTAGATGATGAAAAAAATACTACATTTATTACGCCATTTGGAATATTTTGCTATGTCAAAATACCATTTGGTTTAAAAAATGATAGCACTTCCTTTCAACGCATGATGCAAATGACCTTTTCAGTTCAACTAGGCCAAAATTTGGAAGCCTAAGTGGACGATTTGGTCGTAAAAAGTATCAAGTGTCTTAATCATATTTCCGATCTACAAGAAATATTCTATAAACTCAGAAAACACCATTTGAAACTCAATCCTAAGAAGTGTGTGTTTGGAGTCTCTTCAGAAAAATTACTTGGATTCCTGACCTCTACACGAGGAATCGAAGCACATCTTGAAAAGATAAAGGCCATTGAGCAAATGTGCCCTCCTGTCATGAAGAAAGAAGTCTAGAAACTCATAGGATGCATGGTGTCGGGACCCAAAAATACAATTTAGGACCATCTGTGTATAATGCACTAGTCTAGGATCACACTAGTGCACACAGTATCAACATAGAGGAATATCGATCCACACAAGACGATTAATAGAATAAATGACTAATTTGAATAACAAATAATGGTTTTGACCTTATGGTCGAGTTTACAATTATTAAGCCTCACAGGGCTAGCAATAAATAAAATAGCAGCAGCGGAATAAAATAAACTCCAGCGGGATCCCATCAATTCACCACAGGCAACCGACTGGGATAATGACCGTAACGATCAGCACCTTCGTAGAACTCCTCCTCAAATGCAGGTGAAGTCTCCTCCACTTTTGTTGAATGTTTGAAGCAAGTATGAGTACACAACCGTACTCACAAGTCATACCACAAAATGCAATTTATATATGACAGCTTATTCGAAAAGAATGGTTTCTGTGGTTATTTTGCATAAAGCAACATTTACAATTTAATACGAATAATAGATTGTGTGAATATCGTGAGGATATGTGCACGATCTCAGGATGATGAGTCAATTGGCAATGGCGTTGTTGGTTTGCAATTTGTCACGTTTTCGTGTTTGCTCCAGGGCTGTCAGGTCACTGGCGGTCAGACCGGCCAGGTCGCCAGTCCGACCGGCCAGTGGGAAGGTCTGACCGGCAGTCCGACCGCCAAAAGGTGATGATGGAATTTGGGGCTGAGCCAAAAATAGGTTGTGTAGGCAAGTGAGGGGAGTCTCCTGGATGTGGTCACATCATTTTGGAGCTCCCAGTCAAAAGTTCTATTCGATTGAAAATTCCGAAGGTTTGGATTTTCGGTGAAAATTTGGCTAAGTCTTTTCGGGCGGTCCGACCGCCGTTATGGAATCGGTCCGACCAACCTGAAATCGGTCGGACCGGTGATGTGGGGCGGTCAGACCGCCGATCACTTGAAGGTGAGCCTTCGTGGCATTGATGAGTTTTGGTTGTGTTTATTGTGTGAACTTCAATGCCTTATTGTTGCATATTGCATTGTGGAACTAACATGGGTCAAGTTGTGAAGAACTTGTTCCCGGAAACGATTTGTTTGTCTATTGCTGTGCAGGTGGCTTGCAGGTCAACGACGTCAACGGTGAGGTGGATCAGAACTACGCTTGGAGAGCTGAGTTCCAGAACGATCATGGATGCCGGGTGAGGTCGTGTGACTCAAGCATGGTGCAGAATGGACAAGATGGATCGAACGGGTAGTTCGGTGCAGCTGGTTGGATCAGGCGGTGCGGAAGTCGGTGCAAGTCCCTGGGAGGTTCCGATGGGATTCGGACGGGAGGGACTTGGCGACGTGATGAGAGCCGCTGATCAACTTACACGTGGTGAAGCAGTCGAATGCTTTAACAGTTTGTTGTGTGTGTGGGTCCCATGTGTAAGTGGGTCCCAAAAGTGAAACCCTAGGCTTCTCCTATAAATAGAAAGGGGGGAGATGTAAAACCTCTTGAAGCACTCATTTGGCCCCCCTTCATCTTTTTCTAGGGTTTGGAGGAGAGGAGAGGAGAAGCTAGGGTTTGGAGAGATTGTGTGTGTGCTCCTTGTGTGAGCTCTTGTCCTCCTTGTTGGTGTGGCTTTGTAAGCATCTAGTGAGATCAATCAATCTTGTGATGCTTGCTTGAAAGATCATTTGTCTCCTTTGTGTTCTTCTCTCTTTTGGATGATTTTGGTGCTTCCTTGATTCAAGTGGTTAAGCTTGGTCTCTTGACCTATTTTCTCTTGCTTTGATGTGTGGGAATACTCCTAGAATCATCTAGACCATCAACCCCCACAAGCAAGTCTTGAATCAAAGATTTTCATATTTCTAGGGTTTGTGCACTTCTTTGGTAAAACCTTGAGAGATCGATTCTACGAAGTGGATCTAGAGGATCGTCGCTAGAAATAGGTCTCTAATATCCTTAGGGAGGTGAGCTCCAAATTTGGTCAAGTTTCATTGGTTGAATCAAAAGTTGGACCAAATTTTATTTTGGTTTTGGGTATTATTTTTCAGTACTGGACTAAATCGGTCTGACCGGTTTTGAAACGGCGGTCCGACCGTCCGCTTTTCAGACCGCTCGGTAGTGGCAGGTCGAACCGATTTCCAACGGTCCGACCGCCAGTTAGTAGCCGGTCCGACCGCTCGTTAACCGTCGGTCCGACCGCGATCTGACTGGTCCGACCGCCGATGCCTGCACTGCATTAGTGAGATCATTTCTCCACATTTGTGTCTTGTGGTTGACGGGTTATCAATTCAAAGACAAGGCTTCCTTTGGCGCCATCGATCTTCTTAGCTTTCATAGCTAAAGGAGTAAAGTTCGTGTTGAATTTGATTAAGGCGAGAAAGTTGAGAAAGCACCTATTCACCCCCCCTAGTCGCCTTTACGGTCCTACAGATTGAAAACAATATTTAGAACAAATAAACAATAATAATTTGACATTTGTTTTCACAAAGGACACACAATCTAAATAAGTTATGCACACAACCATATGACTTAGATCACACAACTCCATTCCCAAATATTTTATGAAAATCTAACCCTCGTGTGAAATTCCCGAGTATGTCCATGACCACGGGCACGACTATTCGAATAGATTGATTAACACTCTGGACAGGTTGTACACTATATCCACACGATATAATCAGTGTAGCTAGCACTAATCATAACAAAACCATTCAGAAACTTCATCTCAAGCATTCACACTCCTGATGTGCTTTACCGCCGTCCAATTTATGCACACAGCTCTTGGTACGACACACATTGTTGGACAGGGAAGCGGCGAACCGCCCTGCGATGTGAGACTCACACCTCCACCCTAGCACACAGCCTAATCTACAACCTGAGTTGTCAATGTCAAGACTCCATAACCTATTAATTTAGGTCCGTCCCATCAGGTATGTAGTTGTACGGAAGGCCCAGTTCAATGGCGTACAAAGTTAAGTCCTTAATTGACCAAAACAAGACTTCTAATTTCTAACTAATGTCACACAGACCAATATTCCCATGCACACAGCTTCCACCATATTACACAGTATCCACCACTTTCCTCAGTCTAAATATTTTCCCACCCTGTTGGTTAAGTGCAACACATGCCATCAATGAGTAATAGCATACAGTGCACACAGTTTCATCACATAGTTACATAATCACTTAGTCAAGTTTATATTTGCAACTCACATGAAATGATGACTCATAGCATGGCTAAGCAATATACTCGTGTGTAACCAACCCACGTTAGTGCTATGATAATATCAACTAGTAATGAACCAACCTAGGGTGACAAAATATTATGACATAACAATAGACAAGGTGAATGTAACAAATTGGATTAATAACTAAACCCAAAAGCATTTCAATAAATACTTAAAATAGAATGCAATAGTTTGAATTAAAGTATTTTAAAAATTAGGTGTAATATGATCAAAGGTACAACTTGTCTTGGAATAGGTCTAGGTACTGGTCTTGATCTTGGTGCACTCCTTCTTCTTCAAAAGTCCCCGATGAATTAATGTCTACTCGCAAACGAAATAAATAAATAAAATAAATAAATAATAGAGGTAAAATAAACTCTAAAAATTAAATAAAAATCGTATAAAAATAGAGCTCAAATTTAGATGAATTTAGGAATTTGAATGGACTCAATCGGAGTTTAGATGAAGAAGATATGGCTTCTGAAATATCAAAACTAAAGAAAATACCCTAAAAAGGAATTTCTAAATTATTTTTCTAAAAAAAAATCCGGATTATGACGTCAACTGACGTTAGCAAGGAAGTTTCAGAATTAAAATAAATCCCAGAAAAACCCTACAGAGACTAACATGTGGGGCCCACAGTCCATAGACCAGGTGCACGATGATGGGCTCTGGTCTACGGTTCACGGGTCTATGGAACAGTGGATCTGACAAGTGGGACCCACAAGGTAGGGACTTGGTGCACCGTGGAACAGATCCATCAAGGGTTTGGGCTGGACTACACGCATGTACGCTGACGTGGCACACACGTGGATGGCATGCAGGCGCACGCGCTGAGGTGGCTGCAGACGTGCCACGACACGTCTGATCGACGGCGAAGTGGCTCTGGGCCCGATGGTCGTCGGTGAACAGCGGTAGCTCGCCAGCGGTGAGCGGTAGTAGGAGGTAGCTGGGGTTATTGCGATCTCAGGGATGCACTCACGAGTGGCTGAGGTTGACTGCGCTGGCCGGTGGCGAGCTCAAAGCGGCGGAGGGCTTCGGTTTTTATCGGACGAAGGCTTCGGCGATGCTCAGGCAGCGGGGAAGGGTTCCGGAGGTAGCCCGGGCGACGGCGGACTCAGCAATCTAGGACCTCTAAAGACCCTCAATTTTCCATACAACAATCTGACCTAATCTGGAACTACTGGAACAACAATCTGATTCGAATCTATTGATCAATTTCGCATCTAACACAAATCAAACAGTGAGTAGACTCGATCGTTACCCTTGAAGACTCGCTGGGGGATGAAAACCAAGCTCCCACCGAAACCCCCCCTTTCTCCCTCTCCCTTACTTCCTTGGATCGGCCACCAAAACCGAAGGAAGGAGGAGGGACCGGTTGGGAGGAGCAGCTAGGGGCTTGGGAGTCGACGATGGCGATCACCGGGGACCAGCACCGAGGGGAGGAGTAGGCGCCTGGGAGGGAGGAGGCGCTGGTTGGGGAGGAAAGGGGTGGAGGGGGCGGCGGCTCTAGGGGGAGAGGAGGGAGTGGGGGAGGCGGTTAGGGTTGGGCGCCTCCCCCCCTTAGGCCGGCCTCCCCCTCTTGGGCCTCCTGGGCCGCGGCCCAGGTTGTTGAAATTTTACGAAAACCCCCTCTCTCAACAGAAAAATTCAATTCTTTAATTGCCTTTTCGTCCCCGACTTCTTTTAAATTATCCCGATTCGATTCCGGGATATTATAGCCGATTTGACCGTGTAGAGCTATTCGTGTTGATAACGTGTTGAGAAATAGCGGTAGTCATTACGTTGCTGACTTATAGATTAATCTATACATGAGTAATCAAATGATGAACACCAGAGAGAGAGAAAGAGAGAGAGACAATGAACACAAGCCTATGGAGGAGGATCCGTAATTTTGATTCATTTATGTGTTACTTGTATATGAGGGTTCTCATATTTATAGCCCACAAATGGTGAAAGCTCTTCAGAGACGGTTTCATCTACTACCCATACAATTAGGTTTTGTAACACTTTGCAACTAGCAGCGTAAAAATTTGTGGAGTAGTTGACAGTACGTGTGACAAGGTTAGCTCTCCGGAGATGGTTTCATCCGCTACCCATACAATTAGGTTTTGTAACACTTTGCAACTAGCAGCGTAGAAATTTGTGGAGTAGTTGACAGTACGTGTGACAAGGTTAGCCGAGGAACTGCAAGCAATATATATAGAGAGAACCTGATCTGTCGGTAGACTCTGTCAGCTCTTGTGGGTGCCAAAGACTGTTTGTTGGTCAATTACCCTCTGAATCCCAAAATCAATCTGCCAAGTTCTTAAACAAATATGAAAATGACTCGTCACAAGTCAACTTGGTGACTATATGCTACCTTACATAATCTGTTCTTCAAGGTTTTGTTTTACTGGAGTAAGCAACGGCCATGAAAGCTTCAATTGTGGTCAGAGACGGGAAGAGAACAATACTTCCAAGGCTTATGGATATGGATCGGAGGCAAATCTATTTTAGTCCGAAGAGGGAGTGATCAAATCAAGATTCTGCCATAGATATGCTCTTCCCACCCTTGCAATTTTACTCTAGCACACAATCTTGTTTGCTCCATTGATTGCTTCTATTGTTGGAAAACATCCCTACTATCATAAACAAACCAGATGTCTAAGCTACATAACCCATTATTGAACCAATGAGTTGCGAGTGTTTAAGCTTTATAGATAGAATAAGCTTGTGTTAGTTTAATACTTTGTGTATTCTATATCAGCCATAAGTTTTTAGGATCCTCTGAATTCTGTGATGGAATGTTCTTCTTTGTATTCCAAACAGTTTTTTTATATAAAAACAATTCCAAATGAAAATGACTCTAAATTTTCAAAGCATATACTACTAGAACTGGTGTTGAGTTCTTATCGATTTCATTTAGTTATTTTCTTTCTGATGTAACCATGAGTCATGACCATTTCTTATAACTAATACAAGGAGTTTATCCCTACGAGGGGACAAATCGTCCCCCCCCGTTAGCAAACAAACACATGCTCTGTCTCTTGCTCCTCCCACAGCGCTTGATCGTGTGATTTGCCGTGCACCGCCTCCACTGCCGCGCGCACGCGTGCCCAGCCCCGCTGGCCGCTTGTCCTCCACGCAGCTGCAAGAGCACACACGCCTGTCGCGCCACAGCTTGCCCGAAGCCGCGCTGCTCTGCGCGATCCCCACCACGCCACCCGCTGTGCGCTATCGGCGTGCTGCACGCCGCCCACACCCGCCCACACACGCCCATTGTGCCCGAGGTGCGATTGTCGCCGCACCCGTTGCACATTTTTCCTATCTGCCGCACGACACCCTGTGCCTCCGCGCGCACGCGTTCCGCCGCCCTGCACTACGCGCCGCCGCCACCAATTGTGGGGCTAGGGAAAACCTAGCGCTCCTAATGAAGCTAGATAAATGGACCAAAGCGAGCTAAAACCGGAAAAGGAAAAGGAAAAAAAGAAAAAAAAAGGAAAATCCCAAAAAAATTACAAATAAACCCTCGGAGTTCTGAAAATTAAGATGAATTTTTCGTGGATAAGGAAATTTTGCAAAAATCCCGCGGTAGTTTGTGAAATTTACGACGGATTTTTGATTTTTATATATTGTTGCAGAATGACCCCTCGAGAATCTGATTTTTTTCATGACAAATCAGTATATTCTATGGTTATTTTTAATCTAGACCCTATCTTGTGGTTATTTGCTTTCATATTATTCTTTTTACGCAGTAACCCTAAATAATCCTAGAAACTGAATTTTCAAGGTATATGAGCTTCCATAAATTTGTGAAAACTTAGACCTAGTACATCTGAAAGCATCATATTTTTCATGATTTATTTTTTTTCTGGTATTGTGTGTTTGGGAAATTAATTAATGGGTTTAGTAATTCTGAAAATTGCACATATACCTTAAAATTATCAGAAAAATTGTAAAAATACCATGAAAATTCTAGGAAATGTACAAAATTATCTACTGAATAGATAAAATTAATATTTACTATTTTGCACTCATTTCATGCACTTAAAATGTTTTACTAGCTATAAACACATAGAAAATAGCATAAATTGTGTTGAACATGTTTGACATCACTAAGTGGATATTTGTTTGTCCAAGATGGCAATAATGATAAGCCCATATTATGCTCTATGGAGACCAATAGCCATATGCTACTTGTCCATTAACTTTGTATAGATGTCGTTTTCTTGCACGAGTTTCATTAGTAGTATAGATTCAGCTCCTGTCGAGCTTGGCCCTGCTCCTGCTGAGCATCTCTTATCTTTTTCTTTAGGATGTAACCTTATTAATTAGATCAATATAAGTTGTGGAACAATAAATATTCTCGTCAAATAATTATACTATTTGGGTGATTCAACTAGGATTTGAGGTCTAGAAGAAAATCTAGTATTTATGTACAGATTAACTATGGTCAAATATTTTATATTCCGGCATTATATTTATGTTCATGAAGAGCATGATGTAGTTTTATACTATTGGAACACACTGCTGATGACTATAAAAAATATGTTACGTAATTATAAACTTGAAGTTTAATGATCCGAATTATTTAAAATATAGTATGGGTAATTGGATCAAAACTTGGGCAAATAATAAAGAAGCTAGTCG
Source organism: Hsuehochloa calcarea (assembly GCA_036346395.1). NCBI lineage: Eukaryota > Viridiplantae > Streptophyta > Magnoliopsida > Poales > Poaceae > Hsuehochloa > Hsuehochloa calcarea. Next base: position 19,132,722 of record CM070609.1, on the reverse strand, counting down.
ATACAATAAGTCTACCGAGTCTCGGACCCCCGTGTGGGACCTTTGTCGCAGATTAATAACCTCACAAAAGTTGGAATATACAACAGAATGCTAGGATCATATAGTTTTCTTGCCACTGCACTGATAAAAGTCTAGCTCACTATATATAATCATCAAACCCTTTATTGAAATAAGTGCATGTCAGAGAAATTAAATATTTTCCACATGTTATCACCACTGTAGCATATACCTTTGGGCCATCACTACTTGTTGGAGATCATGTTAGATCTGAAATTCAATCAATCATGTGTGTCGGGACCCAAAAATGCAATTTTGGACCATCTGTGTATTCTGTAATAGTCCAGGATCACGCTAGTGCACACAGTATCAACATAGATGAATATCGATCCACACAATACGATTAATAGAATAAACGACTAATTTGAATAGCAAGTAATAATTTTCACCTTATGGTCGAGTTTACATTTATTACGCCTCGCAGGGCTGATAATAGATAAAATAGCAGCAGCGGAGCGAAATTAAACTACAACAGAATCCCATCAGTTCACCACAGGCAACTGACTTGGATCAAGACCCTAACGATCAGCACCTTCGCAGAACTCCTCTTTAAATGTAGGCGAAGACTCCTCCACTTATGTTGATTGTTTGAAGCAAACATGAGTGCACAAACGTACTCGCAAGTCATACTACATAGTGCAATTTATAGATGATGACTTATTCCAAAGGAATGACTTTTGTGGTTATTTTGCATGAATGCAACATTTACAATTGAATACAAATACTAGATTGAAAATATAATTTATAACAAATAAACAATACTAATTTGATGTTTGTTTTCACCAAGGACACACAGTCTAAATAAGTTATTCACACAGCCATATGACTTAGATCACACAACTCCCTTCCCAAATGTGAAATCACCAAGCATGTCCATGACACATAGCCCTTGGAATGACACACACCGTTGGATCTGAAAATGACAAACTGCTCATAGATGTGACCCAAACATAGCGGTACACACCTTCTACCTGCCTGAGTAGTCAATGTTAAGACTCCATAACTTACTAAGTTAGGCTCATCCCATACTAGGCATGTGGTCGTACAGTAAGGCTCATTTCAATAGCGCACAAAGTTAAGTCCTTAATTGACCAAGGCAAGACTTCTAATTTCTAACTAAATATCACACAGACCAATATTTCCATTCACACAGTTTCCACCATATCACACAGTATCCACCACTTGCCTCGGTCTAAATTTTTTCCCACCCTGTTGGTTAAGTGCAACACATGCCATCAACGAGTAATAGAACACAACACACACAATTTTATCACACAGTTCCATAATCACTTAGTCAAATTTATATTTGCAACTCACATAAAATGATGACTCGTAGTATGGCTATCTAATCAACCCACATTGGTGATACAATAATACCAATTAATAATGAACCAACCTAGGGTGACAAAAGATCTTGGCATGACAATAGACAAGGTGGATGTAACAAATTGGATTAATAACTAAACCCAAAAGCATTTAAATAAATACTTGATATAGAATGCAATAATTTGAAACAAAGTATTTTAAAAAATAGGTTCAATATGATCAAAGGTATAACTTGCCTTGGAATAGATCTAGGTACTGATCTTGATCTTGAGGCACTCCCCCTTAAAAAGACCCCGAAGAAATATCGTCTACTCGCAAACGAAATAAACAAATAAAACAAATAAATAATAGATATAAAACAGACTCTAAAAATTAAATAAAAATCACAAATAAATAGATCTCGCATTTAGATAAATTTAAAAATTTGAATGAGCTCAATCGGAGTTTAGATGCAAAAGATATGTGCTTTGGAAGATTGAACTAAAGAAAATACCATAAATTGGAATTTCTGGAATTTGCAAATCATTTTTCTAAAGAAAAATCATATTATGACGACAGCATGATGTCGCCCTGGGATTTTTGGATTCAAATTAAATCAGAGAAATTTTGACATGTGGGAGCCACATGTTAGTGACTCGGCTCATGATGAACCAAGTTCATCGAGCGACTGGATCTGGCAGCCACATGCCACGCACGCGACGTGTGGGCGCTGATTTGGTGCCACGTCAACGACACCTGTGCATAGGGCTGACGCTGGCGCTGTGGTGGCAGCGGAGGTGGACGACGGCGAGGGACGGCGCTCGGGTCCCGATGGTTGACGACGAATGGCGGCGCCTCATCGGCGATGAAGGGTACCGACGCGTAGCATAGGCTATTGCGATCTCAGGGGTGCACTCATGTGCGGCTGAGACTGACGTTGCTAAACGGTGGCGAGGTTTTGGCGGTCGAGTGCTTCGGCTGTTATCGGATGGAAGCTTCGGCGATGCTCCGGCAGCGGGGAAGGGCGCACGAGGGAGCTCCGATGACGGCGGACCCGGTGGCACAGTCGACAGTGAGTCAACGCCGCCCAACCTCCGTCGCCACCTACCGGAGCTCTACCGTGACCCCAGCATCCCATTTTACCCCTTCGCCGCCGCCACCTCGCCGCCGTTCGCCGTCGCCGCCGCCGGCAAAGTCCTCGGCCGAGCTCTCCTCGGCTCAGGTGCTGTGTGCCAGCATGGCAGCCAGCTCAGCCGCCACCTAAGTCGCCATCTCAGCCCCATCCCTCGCGTGGCGCCAGCATGTCTGCTGGGTGGCACGCCCAGATTTCTTCCCAAGCAAACCCCGGTGGACTCAGCTCACGGTAGACCGTGTCACTGACCGGTGGGCCCCGCATGTTAGCCGTCGAATTCATTTTCTTTTCTTTTATTTTTCGGCGGTAATTCCTCGCTGACGTCAGCCGACGTCATAAGTCGATTTTTCCATTGAAAAATAATTGGGAAATTAAATTAAAATCCAAATTAGGGTCTTAATTTATTTTCAATCTTCCAAAGCCCATATCTTTTGCATCCGACCTCCGATTGAGCCCATTCAAATTTGTAAATTCATATAAAATCAAGATCTATTTAATGGTAAATTTTATTTGATTTTTGAAGTTTGTTTTGCCTTTGTTATTTATTTGTTTTATTTCTTTTGTCTCGTTTGCGAGTAGACGTCGATACTTTGGGAAATTTTGGAGAAGAAGAAACACCTCAAGATCAAGACCAGTATCTAGACCTATTCCAAGGCAAGTTATACCTTTGATCATATTGAACCTAGTTTTCAAAATACTTTGTTTCAATGTATTGCATCCTATTTCAAGTAATTATTTAAATGCTTTAGGGATAGTTATTAATCCAATATGTTATATCCACCTTGTCTATTGTATGCTATGATCTTTTGTCAGCCTAGGTTGGTTCATTACTAGTTGGTATTATCGTAGCACCAATGTGGGTTGGTTAGATACGAGTAGACTGCTTAGCCATGCCACGAGTCATCATTTCATGTGGTTCGCAATTATAAACTTGATTAATGGAATATGGAACTGTGTGATAAAACTGTGTGTCCTGTGTGCTATTACTCGTTGATGGCATGTGTTGCACTTAATCAACAGGGTGAGAAAAGATTTAGACTGAGGCAAGTGGTGGATCTGTGTGAATGGTGGAGCTGTGTGCTTATTAAACTTTGTGATTTGGGTAAAACTGGAAGTCTTGCCTTCGTCAATTAAAGACTTAACTTTGTGCGCCATTGAACTGGGCCTTACTGTACGACCACATGCCTAGTATGGGCTAGGCCTCACTTAGTAAGTTATGGAGTCTTAACATTGATAACTCAGGTTATATTTTGAACTTTGTGATGGGCTGGAGGTGTGATATGTCACATTGCGGGACGGTTCGCTGCATCCCTGTCCAACGATGTGTGTCATAACCAAACGCTGTGTGTATCGGGTGGTCGGCGGGAAAGCACATCGGGAGTGTCAATGTTTAAGATGAAATTTCTGAAAGGTTTTGTTACGATTAGTGCTTGCAACACTGATTGGATCGTGTGGGTAAAGTGTACAACCTCTACAGAGTGTTAAACCAAATCTATTCGAATAGCCGCGTCCTCGGTCATGGACATGCTCGGGAATTTCACACGAGGGGTAGATTTTCATAAAATATGTGGGAAGGGAGCTGTGTGATCTAAATCATATGGCTGTGTGAATAATCTGTTTAGGATGTGTGTCTTTGTGAGAACAACTGTTAAACTATTTTTGTTTATTTGTTTGAATTATGTTTTCAATCTATTATTTGTATTCAATTGCAAATGTTGCATTTTCTGTAAAATAATCACATAAGCCATTCCTTTGGAATAAGCCTCCATCTATAAATTTGCATTCGGTGGTATGAATTGCGAGTACGTTGTGTACTCACGCTTGTTGTAAAACTTGCGTCCAAACCTACAGAAGTGGAGGAGTCTTCGCCTGCTTTCGAGGAGGATGTCGTTGAAGGTGCTGATCGTTAAGGTCTAGATCCCAGTTGGTTGCCTGTGGTGATTGATGGGATTTTCGCTGGAGTTTACTTCGTTTCTGCTGCAGTTTATTTCTTTATTGTCAGCCTTGCATGGCTTAATAAATGTAAAACTCGACCTTAAGGTCACAACAGTTATTTGTTATTCAAAATACTCGTTTATTCTTATATTCGTTGTATGGATGTGATATTTCATCGATGTTGACACTGTGTGCACTAGCGTGATCCTGGACTAGTGCAGAATACACAGAGGGTCCAGATTTGTATAATTGGGTCCCAACAGAGGCGGTATCAGAGCCATACTTACTGTAGGTCTTGACCTTAGTTAGATTGGTCGTTCTTACTGAGTCCAAAACTATTTTCTAAAGCAAAAAAAATATAACTTGCAAGATTAATTGAACTTCTTAACTCATCTCATATCTCTCTCGACTCAACTATTGCTAAAGCTCTCTCTCCCCCCGCTGTTTTAAAATTGTTCTTACCCTCTTGCCGTCTTGACAGATGCCTTACCTTCAGACATTCGGAGATCGCAATGGAGGATTTGCCGCAGAGCTTTGGAAGCTGCTGCAGACGCTTGGAGGCTTCGACTGCCCAATGTATCGTGGCAGCTAGTACCTGGTCAATGGGCGAGATCATGGCGTGATCTGTCATCTAACAGTCTATGCCAGGAGGAACACTAGAGCCAGCCAGCCGTTGGACATCTCAGTCAGGAGGATCACCTTCGCGCAAGGAATCCAGGAGTCGTCACGCCTTGCTAGCCTCAGGATTTGCCACATCTACGTGCATGAGCTGCAGGATACCGTCTTCCGTTACCATCCGAGAGCTGCAGCAGTGGATCTATCAGCTCGCTTTCCATCTATGAATGGGGAACGCAACGCCACAGTAGTACACCTAGCTCAGTTCGCAGCTGCTCAGGAGGAGTCGCTGGGTTTGATTGCCACAGAGCTGGAATGTGCCTACGAGGCCTGGGAAAGAGCCAAGGAAAGGATCGCCGTCCTAGAGCAAGCTCTCTACGGTCAGCATGAGCCCAAAGATGATCAAGAAGAAGAACCAGAGGAAGACCCTGAAGAGGATCCGGAGGAAGATCCAGAGGAGATTCCGGAAGTGCCACCGCACTGCACCCAAAGACGCTGCTCTGTTGCACCGATCCGGGGCATCGGGACCGATTCGCCAGATGCCACCACTTCTAGGTCTACAGCAGGCGGGAGCACCACTAGGACTACGGAGGCTATCTAATCGAGTAGCCCTTTATTCGAGTTTGTGTGGGAATAGGAAAGGCGTAGGGGGTGAATAGGCGCTTTCAAAAGTTTGCCTAAATCAAAAGAGTACGAACTTTACTCCTTTAGCTATGAAAGCTAGTTTCGATGTGCAATTTTACCAAAGAAGTGCACAAACCCTAGAAATGAGAAAAACTTGATTCAAGTCTTGCTTGTGGGGGTTTGATGAACTAGATGACTCTAGGAGTAATCCCACACATCAAAGCAAGATAGAGTAGGCCAAGAGACCAAGCATGAACCGTTGAATCAAGGAAGCACCAAAACATCCAAAAGAGAGAAGAACACAAAGGGAGCAATTGATCTTTCAATTAAGCATCACAAGATTGTTCATTCACAATAGATGCTTACAAAGCCTCTCCACCAAGGAGGGCAAGAGCTCAACAAGGAGCACACTCCAACCCTAGTTCACCTCTCCTCTCCTCCAAACCCTAGAAAAAGAAGAAGGGGGCTAAAATGAATGCTTGCTTAGGTTTTCCACCTCTCCCCTTCCTATTTATACTAGAGAGCTAGGGTTTCCCTTTTTGGGTCTCTTACACATGGGACCCACACACAAATAACTCTTGAAGCAATCGCCTGCTTCACCACGTGTAGGTTGATCAGCGGTTCTCATCGACGCCAAGCCTCTCTTGTCCGAATCCCATCGGAAACTCCGAGACTCGCACCGATATCCGCACCTTTGATCCAACCAAATGCTTGAACCACCGTTCGATCCATCTTGTCCATTTTGCACCATGCTTCATCACACAACCTCACCGGTATCCCACGATCGTTCGGACCTCGCCTCCAAGCGTAGTCGATCCACTCACCGTTGACGTCGTTGACCTGCAAGCCACCTGCACATCAATAGACAAACAAACCGTTTCCGGGAACAAGTTCCTCACAACTTGACCCACGTCAGTTCCGCAATGCAATATACATCAATAAAGCATTGAAGTTCATAGAATAACACACTCAGAACAAACTCAATGCCACACTTGGCTCATCTCCAGTATCGCCGGTCCGATCAGCCCCACAAGGCCGGTCCGACCGATTTCATGCTGATCGGACCGCTCCCACAGCGGCGGTCGGACGGTCCAAATGACTTAGCCAAAATTCAAGCGAGAAATTTGTGTGACTCATCATAGGTTCATCCTTATTTTTGTGTGCAAGTTTGAGCTACAGAGGCCCTTAGGCTTTTGTTGTAAGCCATACTTTTATCTTATTTAATATAAGAGTTTCAGTCGGATTTTCTTGAAGTTGTTGTTGGGTTTTATCTTCCCCGCTTAGTTCTAAACTTATCTCGTGCTTGCTACCTTATCTAACCCATGAAGTTTCATCAGATGGTTCAGACTCGTCAAGGTGCTACCAGTGGATCCAATACCCCAGTACCAGAAAGTCAGGAACAAATCCCCGCAGAGACAGTTCCACCTCAACCACCTTCAGTTGATCTGCAGAATTTCGGAGCATTCATGACAGCTCAAACTCAGTTGATGTACACCATGATGAACCGGATACAAGCTATGAACAATCAGAACAACACCAACCAACATCGCAATGGAGCCCCGGTTGCTCATGGTCACAATGGATCATCCAAGTTGGCTGAGTTCATGAGAACCCATCCACCCACCTTTTCTGGGCATGTCTCTCCAGTGGAAGCTGATGATTGGCTTCGTGCCATCGAGAAGAAACTACTGACCACTCAATGCAGTGACTATGAGAAAGTTCTGTATGCCACTCACCAGTTGGAAGGCATTGCTGCTGAATGGTGAGAGAACTTCTGTGCCGCCCATGAGACACCGCAGAATATCACCTGGGAGGAATTTTCTGCCGCATTTCGCCAATATCATGTGCCGGAAGGAATTATTGATCTAAAAAAGGATGAATTCTGTGCTCTCAAGCAAGGAGGCATGTCAGTGTCCGACTATCTCAACAAATTCTCTCAGCTTGCCCAGTATGCCGCAGAGGACGTCGCCACAGATAAGGCTCGTCAGAGTCGCTTCCTGAAGGGGCTAAATACTGGACTGCAAGTCAGCCTGATTGCCCATACCTTCCCTGATTTTCAAGAGCTGGTCAATAAAACTTTTGTCCTAGAGGACAAGCGCAAGGAATTGGAGGATTGCCGCAAGCGTAGGATGGTTCAGCAGGGAAGCCACCAATCACAACAGCAGAGGGCAAAAGTTATGCCACCGCAGTTTAGTCATTTTCCGCCACAAAGTTCTTTCAGAATACCTGCACCACCTTCAGCACCCCGCCCAACTATTCAAAAATTTCGCAACCCTGCACCTGTCAACCCCACCCCGGGAAATAATCAGTAGAATGTACCCAGAGTTTGTTATACCTGCCGTCAACCAGGACATTTCTCCAATCAGTGCCCTCAGAAGGGAACAATCACTCCAGTACGTTTCAACCTTGGAAACACACCAGCCAGGACACCAGTACAGAACAACCATCAAGGAACTTCTCAAGCTGCCGGTCAATCCGGAGGAGCACCGCAATCTGTGGTCAGAGGCCGTGTCAACCACGTCACTCTGGAAGGAACCCAAGAAGCATCCGACGTTGTATTGGGTAAGTTTCTGGTAAATTCAGTACCTGCATCAGTTCTGTTTGATTCTGGAGCCTCGCATTCGTTTGTTTCTGAAATTTTTACAACTAAGAACAAATTGGAAGTTATGCATCTTAAGCATACTCTGTTAGTCCAGTCGCTTGGAGCAGAGCTAAGTTCTAAAGTGGGATGTTTAGGAGCTATGTTACTCATAGCTGGAGTTGAGTTTCTAGCCAACCTAATAGTTCTAGACACTCAGACCATAGATGTCATTCTTGGTATGGATTGGTTAGCCAAACACAAAGCAGTGCTAGATTGTGGCCGAAGAGCCGTAACAATAGAGGATACCACTGGAAAGAAAGTGGAATTCCTATCCACCTCAGTGCGTGATAGATATTTGGTAGTCAACAGTCTGAAGACAGTTTCCTTGGAAGATGTACATGTAGTCAGAGATTACCCAGACGTATTTCCAGAAGAATTACCAGGAATACCAACAGACCGTGACATTGAGTTTGTCATCGATCTAGTGCAAGGAACAACACCAATTTCCAAGAGACCCTATCGGATGCCAGCCGATGAACTTGTGGAGATGAAGAAACAGATAGAAGAACTTCTGGAGAAAGGTTTCGTAAAACCTAGTTCGTCGTCATGGGGAGCACCAGTTTTGTTCGTCAAGAAGAAAGATGGAAGTATGAGAATGTGCATAGATTATCAAGAACAAATACCCATTGCCCAGAATTGATGATTTGTTCGACCAGATGAAAGGAGCCGGAGTATTCTCCAAGATCGATCTGCGATCAGGTTACCATCAGTTGAAGATTTGTCCTAAGGATGTACCTAAGACCGCTTTCTCAACCCGGTATGGACATTATGAGTTTCTAGTCATGTCGTTTGGTCTGACTAATGCCCCTGCATATTTCATGAACATGATGAACAAGGTATTCATGGAATATTTGAACAAGTTTGTGGTAGTATTCATTGATGATATTTTGATATACTCTAAGTCAGAAGAAGAGCATGCAGAACATTTGAGATTAATTCTATAGAATCTCAGAGAGCATCAGTTGTATGCTAAGTTTAGCAAGTGTGATTTCTGGGAAAAGGAAGTGGACTTCCTTGGTCATGTGATGACAGCCGCAGGAGTAGCCGTAGACCCCAGTAAAGTAAAAGCAGTATTGCATTGGGAGAAACCCAAGACTGTTACCTAGATTCGCAGTTTCTTGGGATTGGCAAGATATTATCGCCGTTTCATTGAAGGATTCTCAATGATTGCTAAGCCCCTTACGCAATTGGTTAGGAATTTTTTTATACTAGAAATGAAATTAACTTCAACATTTCATAGATAGAAAAATAATATGAACTCCAATTGGGATAAATAAATTTATGTTGGTCTAGAAATTTTATTCCCTTGCAAACCATGTAATTTTTGGGTCCACTAGTATTGTGCAATTTTCCGCGAAATATTTAAACACAAATTCAATTGAACCTACAACCATGTAATTTTTATGCCCAGTAGTACGTTAAATTACGAAGAAATTACAGAAGTGTCCGGAAGTTGCTCCTGTGTTAGGTACTTTATGGCGGAGATTCAAGATCTGTTCGTTTTCCACGGGGACACTCTCGTACGCGACGGACCGTACGGTGCGGACCTGTCAAATTGCCCCCGGACCGTGATCCGGGCACCGTCTCTGAAGGACATGAGCCTCTCAGAGCTAAGACGGTGCGTGCGTTTCGCGTTCGATCGCGCCACTGGAAGGAAGAAGCTGCGCATCGAGGCGTTGTATGCCTCGGTGGTGGGCGGTGCAAGCGAGACCGTTTGGCAACTTACGAAGGTGACATGTGACGCTTCATGGGCCAATTATATGGGGGTTGTTTGCAACCCCACTGCCGCGATATTCGCGGCCGATGGTGTACGTTCAATTCGTGGAGAGGACGGGGACATCTGTCGTGGGTGGTTCCGGTGAAGCTGCTGGTGAGGAGGAGCATGCATTGGTCTCTGGTGTTGGAGGAGACACTGGCGAAGACGTGGGCGATGGAGGCCTGAGGAGGCGTGCCGTCAATTTCTAGCCCAACGAAGGAGCGGAGAGATGGTGGACAGCCTGTATTGATTGTCACGAGTACCTGGCCGACCAGGTGGATGAGGTGGAAAGCGAGGAGGACGCGGAAACAACTAGTTCCGAAGACGACGAAGACGGAGAAGCTGCTATGGGAGGAGGTGCAGTTGGTGGTTTTGTGACCACTGACATTTCTTACGTCCCCTCATGATTGGACGACGTTACAACAACATCGCTGGTTCTGCCACATTGAGAGGGGGCTGAGTGCAGGTTCAATGAGGACACCCTGCTCCTAGGGTAGCGCTTCCCTAACAAGAGCGCCACCCAGCATGCTATTGCTAGATACACCGTTAACATCGGTCGGATGTATCAAGTGCAGAGGTCCAACCCCGATACCTACATCGTTAGGTGTGTTGATGAATCCTGTGCTGGCAAGGTCTGTGCGCAGCGGTTCACGGCCGCTGGCATGGGCTTCCGGATAATGGTGCTGAAGGTCCACACATGCAAGTTAGCTGAGCCGCTTCACAGGCACCACAACATGACGCCCTCGTATGTTGACAGCCTGATAAGCCACCTCATTGCTGCAGATGTGTCCATTTCGCCAAAGCTCCTGCTGGTGGATGTTGCCAATATGGTGGGTTCCCATTCAGCTACAAGACGGCATGGCGGGCTAAACACAAGGTTGTGGAGCGAATGTTCGGCACATTCAAAGAGGCTTACAACCTAGTACCAAGATTGCTACATCAAATCGCATAATCTAATCCCAGGACATACATAAACAAGCTTGAGCGGGTGCATCCGACGGAGGGGCCCAATTGTTTTGTTCTTGAAAGGGTCTTCTGGGCCTTCCGTCAGGCGATCGAAGGGTTCAAGCATTGTCGTCCCGTGCTGACGATGGATGGTACAAGGGCACCATCCTCACCGTCGTTGCAACCGATGCGAACAACCAGCTAGTCCCCGTGGCCTTCGCAATTGTTGAGAGCGAGAACACCGATAGCTGGTTGTCGTTCCTGTGAAATGTGGAGCAGGCGGTGGTTCAAGATTGCCCAGATGTGTGTGTCATCTTGGACCGTAATGCTGGGTTGATGTCCGCGTTGAGCATGATGCAAAATGGGACGCAGCCGCTATTCCAATGGAACGATGTAAGGAGCCGTTGGTACATGAGGCATCTCGCGGCGAACTTCCACACAAGATTTCGAAGCAAGGACCTCATGAAGATGTTCAAGAAGCTCTGCATGCAAAACCAAAGGAGGAAGTTCGAAGCGGTGTTGAGACAGCTCGATGAGGAGACTGGGAAGCATGTAAGGGACTCGGCGAATGCCGAGGCAGGGGCAGCGGCTGGAGGGTCGGGCAGAGTTGGGGAGTTCACACAGTGGGTTAACTCGCACGCACTTGACCTGGAGAAATGGTCCCTGTTGCACGACACTGATGGTGCAAGGTATGGGATCATGACGACCAACATGTCGGAGGTGTACAACGGTGTCCTCAAGGGTCTCCGCTCCCTGCCGATCACTGCGATCGTGGAGGAGAGCTGGAACCATACCATCAGATACTTCGTTAACAGAGCCTTGATGGCCAAGAAGCATTTGGACGATGGCAAGCAATTCTCTGAATTAATGCATGCGTACATGGAGAATAAGATTAGCAAGGCTCGATCGCATACTACTCGAACCATGGATGGCGTTAGGCAGAAGTTCGAGATCTCGCTCAGGGAGAAGTACGAGATGGGGCATGCTAGAGGGGATCGTAAGCAGGTCTGCACGATTGGTGAAGAAGCGTCGTGCACCTGCAACAAGCCGCAGCTTCTCCACAAACCATGTTCCCATGTGTACGCGGTATGCGCATCGTGGCGGCACGCCTCAGAGCATTACATCTCTGAGCTCTACAACATCCACCACATCTATGGCACTTGGAGTGCCGAGTTCCATTCGTACGGGCTGGACACACACTACAGGGATCTCTGGTCGGGGCAGGTGAAGTGGGTGCCAAACGATGCACTGAAGCACCCCGGCCGTGGAAGACGCCAGTCACGACGCATCCGGAATGACATGGACGACAGCCAGCGCGGCACAAGCCGGTTCGCCACCCGATTGCGGCATGCAAAAAGATTGGGCACTCTATCACCACGCCCAAACAGACCCGCCACAAGCAGTGCACCGTAGCGAGCAAGATATAATTACTAAGTCGTGTTGTTGCATGCTTATTGTAATGCATTGAATGAGTTGTGTTGTTGTTTATCCATGCCTCTGTGTACGGACGTAATGTTATGTTGTCTGGATCATTTGTTAACTCATTATGGTCATATGTACGGTTATGTTGGACGGGTGTGCATATGGTGTTATTAAATTTTTGTCGTATGTTTCACCTTGTTTTTGTGTGCCAAACAATATGTTTTACATGCAGACTAACATGTTGTTTCCCTATTGGCAGGAGATGGCGCAAGCTCTAGTTGACGACGCGTACGAGCTACTCGACCCACGCTGGGATGGGGGACACCGTTGCCGGGCGTGGTCCGCCGGCGTCGGCCCTCCGAGCCTGGTCCTAAGCGCCCCCAGAGAGAGGTGACCCCTTGACAAGCGGTACGTCCTAAGGCTGCGGGACACCGGGCTCTTACCCCTTGCCCGCATGTTGGACCTCCCACACGCGTTGCAGTTTGACACGTCACTCCTATCTGCGTTCGTCGACCGTTGGAGACCGGAGACGCACACATTCCACTTCCGGTGGGGGAGATGACCATTACTCTGGATGACGTAGCTATGCTTATAGGTCTGCTGCTGCGTGGTCTTCTAGTAGTGCCACCTCCGAGGGCAGTAGACTGGAAGGTGCGTATGGCCAACAGATTCGGTCACCCGATTCCTGCAAACATGTCGGGTGTGCCACATTCCTGGCTGCGGGAGTACATGACCTACCCCGTGCATGCAACTGTGGAGGCAGTGAGGACACACCTCGTTGCGTACCTTTTGTTCCTGTTCGAATGGATCATGTTTCCTACGACTCAGGGAGACTGCGTGTACCCCACTTACATCCATCTGGCAAAGTCTTTGGTGTACGTCTGGTCCAACGAGGTTCCACAGTACAGTTGGGGCTCCGCAGTGCTTTGCGCCACCTACCGAGGGTTGTGCGATGCTTCTCAGCGCAGCACGAGCGGGGAGTCAGTCCTCGCGGTATGCCACACCCTGCTACAGTTATAGTCATGGGAACACTTTCTAGTTGACTGGTCGTATTTCCGCAGCACCGTGCACCCTTACCAGTTGACCGCCGAGCTTTACGGCAATGCTAGAGGTGACGACCCCGTCGATGGGGCTACAATAGGAATACGTTGGACACGTGGTACCCTAGGGTGGGCCAGGGAGAGACCGAGGTGTGTGTACCCTGAGTTACATAACCTTTTCAAGACTCTACACGATGACAAGGTCATATGGTGGCCATGGACAGCACAGTTCCTTACAGACACGACCCCAACGGATTATCGTTGGAGTGCACTCAGGACGAGCCACTCTGGTTGACGACCTGCCACCTTGTCTTCTCACACATGGTCGAGCCGTACAATCCACAGCGGGTCATGAGACAGTTCGACCTTTACCAGGAGGTGCCACCGCCCGCGGGACGACCTCTCACAGCGAAGGCCCACCGGTATGTCATTTTTTGGTGTCATATTAGCAACATGTCCGAGTTATATTTTCTGACATCTAAATTCATTTGCAGGCAAACGAGGGAGGTCGGAGGAGCGATGACTGGAGGCAAACACAGCAGCCGCGGACGGCGCTGTGGAGCGAGAGGGCGACGATGGACGTGGTGCAGGAGTTTCGGGGGTACTCTATCCAGACGTATGTTGCGTACCTGCGGTGGTACATTCCACACACTAGGTGCGCGCTTACTGGGTCAGCGCCGCAGCGTCCAGTGGACGCCATGCATGATGACGTTGTACTAGCTGGTCCGGATCATCACCGGACGGCACACCACGACGAGACGGTAAAACATTATTCATACAATTTTCGTCTGGTAACACTATTCGCACTTACTGTTGGTTTTCTTGCAGTACTACCGCTGGATCGTATCCAGCGTGAGGGTGCTGAGGCTCTACGCCGTGAAAACAACATCACCTTTGATCATCTCCTAGCCGCGGTGCGCGCCATGACCGAGGACGCGGGGGCTGCAATTAGAACCATAACTTGTGGCCACCACAGCGATGTTCACGCACAGCATCGCGGACACGGGGGGGGGGGTTACCCACCACCCCCTCTGCCCTCGGCACCTCCGTCCGCACCGCCCTTTGCACGCCCGTCGCACTCCGGGAGTTGTCGCAGCTACGGTCGCTCAGCCTCGACCCGCCTCGGACCACAGATATGTCATCTGTCAGCCGGTTGTTGTCGTCAATACTTTTCCATGCACTGCTTTCAAACATATGTGACATTACCGTTTGTTCTTGCAGCACGTGCGAGGGGACAACACTCTCCTTCGGCCATTGTCATCACGGAGGGAGGCGCAGGACAGGACTTCCTTGCCAGCGCGACATTTTTCCACTCCACACATCGACCCTGACTCGCCGCAGCGCCCGGACGAGGGGTTGGGCTCATTGACGCACGTCGTTCAGTCGCATGTGCGGGAGAGCGACCGGTGGTTCGACGAGACATACCAAGGGTACACTGTGCATCATTACAGTGCTGACTGGCGAGGAGCATCCTACTCCACACAATAACCTACTCATGTACGTTTTAACGTAGTTACAATAATTTTCCCGTTGCACAAAAGCAAAGACTAACTCACCTAGTACCCTTCCCGCAGGAAGAGCACCAGTGGGTTGACGATATGCTCAGGCCTCAACCAGAGCCCTACACTGAGATCACCGCAGTGTCGCCTCCCAGGCAGCGCCCCTACTACGGCTTTCGCGACATACACCGCTCCCCTGACAAGTTCACCTTCCCTGAGGATCAACTACGCTGTCCGGGCAAGCGACACGATGATGTACCCTAAATACTGTCATGGCTGTGTAAAACTTGTTATGTAATGTCATTGTGCATTCTGCCATTGTGATTTATGTAATGTCCCTGTGCATTACGACACTGTGATTTATGGACACAAAATGTTCTCTAAAATATTTAGTACAAACGACAACTCTACCTCTCGATTTTAATGTACTAAAAGACATAACGCAATGCTGCCGCACGATACCTCCTCGGCCCCGCTACCTCACAGACACGATTTTTCTTCAACCCAATTGCAATTTAGTCATAGGCTATATATGGATGTTTTGGCTACCATTCCCCTCACTCTTCACTTCCTCTTCTCCTTTCTTCCAATCTTAAACGGGATGTCTACGGCCTCATCAAACTTTCGAGTGAGCAGGCAATTAGAAACACTACGACAACACTTGGTTTGCCCTCGTTGCAAGGATCCGGTAAATGTGTTCACCTCCCATACGCTAACGAATCCATCCCGAGAGTTCATGATGTGTTCAAATCTTACGGTAACTTGTGCCTGATAATCCCCAATGAATTTCATTCGAAACAACTTGTTTTTTCCCTTGCAGTTGCTATTGTTTTTATAGAACACAACATGTCAATTCTAGATGTGGGCTGATGAAGCTGTGCTAGAGGTTCGACACATTGCAATGCAAATTGCTGCCTTGCAAGAAGACACCCACGGTGTTGCTGCATTTTGTCAAGTGCCTCAACCATCTGATCAACCAATGGAAAATAAAGATAATGTGCTTAAAAGACTGGATGAAAGGATGGAAATGGTTGAGAAAATGCTTTAGAAATTAGTTAAGATAGCTAGTTTTGTAGTTTTTCTTCTATTATTTCTTGTTCTTGCCAAGTAGAAGTTCAGTTCTACTAAGATTGTAATATCCACTCTTTATCTATGCATCCCTACACTACGTTATGTATGCCTTTGCGACGTTATTGTACTCTTTTGTATCATGTATGCGTCTGTCTAATTCTGTTATGAATACTTTGTATGCAAATTCATGAAACCCTAATTTCCAAAACCTACATTCCAAATTTTGGAGACCTAAAACTTTGTAACGCAGGACATGACCACCATCTGCAAATTAATACGTGACAACACTCGACCTCGCCAGTTTTCTAGACCGAAACGATAGCACTCTACAAAGTATGACATAACTTCTCTGTGGAAAGCAGGATGTGATCACCATCTGGAAAGTAAGACGTGACAACACACTTCCTCGCCAGCTTTTCAGACCGAAAAGACTTCACTCTGCAAAGTAGGACGTGACTCCTCCCTACAAATCAGGACGAGACAGGACTCTGCAAAGTAAGACATGACAACACTCCACCTCGCCAGCTTTTCGGACCGAAAGGACAACACTCTGCAAAGTAGGACGGACTCCTCCCTGTAAAGCAGAATGAGATTGGATTCTGCAAAGTAAGACGTGACAACACTCCGCCTAGCCAGCTTTTCGGACCGAAATGACAGCACTCTGCAAAGTGGGACGTGACTCCTCCCTACAAAGTAGGATGAGACAGGACTCTGCAAAGTAATATGTGACAACACTCTACCTCGCCAGCTTTTCGGACCGAAAGGACATCACTATGCAAAGTAGGACGTGACTCCTCCCTGCAAAGAAGGACGAGACTGGACTCTGCAAAGTAAGACGTGACAACACTCCGCCTCGCCAGCTTTTCGGACCGAAAGGACAGCACTCTGCAAAGTAGGACGTGACTCCTCCCTGCAAAGCAGGACGAGACTGAACTCTGCAAAGTAAGACGTGACAACACTCCGCCTAGCTAGCTTTTCATACCAAAATGACAGCACTCTGCAAAGTAGGACGTGACTCCTCCCTACAAAGCAGGACGAGACAGAACTCTGCAAAGTACGACGTGACAACACTCCGCCTCGTCAGCTTTTCGGACCGAAAGGACATCACTCTGCAAAGTAGGACGTGGCTCCTCCCTGCAAAAAGATAAGACAACGCTCTGCCACGCCGGCTACTCACGTGAATTTAACCACACCATGGCAACCCTTTGGCTTATAAAAGGAGGTGGAATTCATCTAGGAGAGAAAACCACACAACCAAACCAAACGCTATACCAGAGCCTGCTTCACCACGTCGGGATAGACAACATGAAGAAGTAATGGGACGAGATCCGCGATCTAGCAAGGGCTTCTACGGCACGGGGTGAACAAGCTAGGGTTGCTGCGGCCCGGGTCCGGCAAGAGCAGCTTGTCAAGATGGCAGCTCTCCGCAATGAAGCCCCCGTAGCAGCAAACCCTACCAGAATATTCCAACCGAGCCTTCGCCGCAACACCCGCCAGACGGGGAGACGCCGCCCCTTTGTTGGTGCAGGGACACATGCAAGTTCTTCAAATCCAAGCACCGGCTCAGCCTCGGCGTGCGTTACTGG
The DNA here is from genome assembly GCA_036346395.1 of Hsuehochloa calcarea. NCBI lineage: Eukaryota > Viridiplantae > Streptophyta > Magnoliopsida > Poales > Poaceae > Hsuehochloa > Hsuehochloa calcarea. Next base: position 19,115,094 of record CM070609.1, on the reverse strand, counting down.
GGTTGTCTCAACTACTCCTGTGACTATCCCGACCGTCGTTGGGATACGAGCAGTTATCGGCAGCCGGTAAGGACTACTTACAGTAAGTTTCTCTACCAATTCTCTTTCAAAATGCGCACTAACAATCTCTCCCATCTACCCGTAGTCCCCGAAGCCGCTATGTGGCTACCGCAAGTGGATCGACCTAGAGATCCACCCACGCGACCAGTGGCAAATTGACTACGAGGAGTGGAATGCCGAAAGGGCACGCGAGATCCGGGAGGAGGAGCGTCGAACTGAAGAGCACAACCAGCGTATCCGGCGGGAGATGCAGGCCCATCTCGAGGCGTGCAGGTGCAGGGAGCGCGAGGCACGCGAGAGGGAGCGCGAGAAAAAGCGGGAAATGGCGGCCGAGGCCAGGGCGGCCGGCGAGGAGTACAACGCCGAGCTCGGAAGGAAGGGAAAATGACTCCGATCCATGCAGTAGGTCGCGTCATTCAGTAGTAGTCCCCCTCCTACTCGTCATGTTTTTTACTATCCCCTAAAGGCATGTGCACTTACATTGTCCGGAGGCTTATGTCGCAATGTACCATAGTAGTAGCGTGCATGACTAAAGCAATTAGCCAAACCATCATGCCATGTGACCACATGTAACGTGCTTCTTTTCACGGACTGTAATGTAGTTATGGTTCTATGCCTCCGCTGAGCCATCAAAGTAATACTATATTGCAAGTATGCCTCTTCTGGTGGAATCCCAGAAATAACCATTCACACCGACACCGATTCTTCTATGTTTTAGGGCATCTTTGTAATCACAACGTTCTCAGACCCTTCAGTTAATTTCTGTACAAGCTGTATAAAGCACTTTGTTTTAACTCCACCATATAGAAGAAATGTGATCAAGAACCATTGCGACCAAGATATTATTTCTTTTCAACTTGCTTGTCTTTCGGAGTATTTACAAAGCTTCAAACAAATAGGACTGCAGGCAAGGGAGGACAACAGCGATGGGGCGACAGATGTGCGGAGGAGGGAGTGTCTCTTACCTAGAGTAGTTATGTGGTACTAAACTTCATACATTTCAAGTCATATGAAATCATAAAACCCTAATTTTCGCAACCTTTCGTTCTAATTTTTGAAACCTAAACTCTTAATTTGTCGAGACAATTTCATAGCATATAAAATTATGTAAAAATTACACAATCAATTCCATCGTGTAAGGAGTCTGAATTTTTTTTAATATTTGGATCTCATTTTATATATTAGAAAATACCTACAATAATTATACTTAAATGAATTTTGGAGAAAAAAAATAAGAATGAACAAAATTTTGAAAAAATTACACAAAAAATCACACTATGCCGGGAGGCTCCACAAAAAATTTCATAATTTTTTGAGCTCATTTCACATATTTAACAATTCTTCCAACAAATATTCTTAAATAGATTTTTGAGAAAAAATTTATGTGCTACAGTGCTCTGAGGCGCTGCCGTGCCCGGGCGCAGCACCTCGGTGCTGCGGTCCCACACGGCAGCAACTAGGTTGCTGCGGTCCCCGGCCGCAGCATGTATTGTCAGGGGGCTAAATCTAAAATTTTTTATTTATGAAAACTAAATTTAAAATTTTATTGTGCTACAGGCCTATTTCGATCCACACTTCCAATGGCGATGCAGGGGCATCTTACAGTCATCTCAGTTTGCACACCGACAGGACGTGGCTTGGATTCTTTTGGTAATTTCTCGTGTTGATTTGATGCCAAAAGAAAAACGGTATACATTATTGACTTTAGTGTGCACCTAGTTATGTATGTCATTGCACGTGCAACCGTGAATGTAAAACAAGGACCATGGCCTTGTTCTGATTTGTGGGAGGCTGTACGGTGGATTTTATCAGATCTAGTGCCGGCCCCGACACGCACAATTGTCAAAGCTGACAGTGGTACGTTACGGGGTAACGGTAAAGATGATTATATCGATTCTATGCTTACGAGTTTTTGAATAATGTGTTATTTTATTTTTTGAATAAAATATTATTTATATTTATTAGTAAGTATATGACATGTTTGTGAAACTCTCTATTTATGTGTACGATGTTATTTTAAATATCTTTGATCTTATATCATTATATGAAATACTTATGATTTATGGATTTATCTTTGCTCTCTGTCTTTTCTCTTATGAGCAGACAAGACCTAGCTAAATCGAATTGCTATCTTTGTGACTAAGGAGGATTTTGATGGGCAACTCATAATATATTTTTTGTGCGAATTCGAATACGAATATGAATACAAATAGGAGAGACATTGTTAAACGAACGGAAAAAAAATCTATACTGTATTCGTATCCTACCGAATACGGTAGTCGAATAATGCAGATAATTTGTATTGATTAATGACTAAGTTTCATGTATCATGCATATGAGATATCAAATCAATAATATGAACATATGTTGTAGAACATAGTTTGAATTGACCCACCTTGAGACACAGCAAGAATTGTTATATTCTTAAGTGTCATCAGTTGGTCTCATATATAGTGTATATGGGAATCTTTTACCTGAGGTCGTCATGATTTCCTATATGTGTAATAGTTTATTTAGAGGTCAAACGCTACTCCGTAAATGAATAGTTATAAAGGTAGTTTTCGGGTTTACTATGAAAGGTGCAAAGAAATGTGAGCGATCAAGATGAAATTTGACCATCTCTTTAATGGAGGAGATATCTCTGGGCCCATCAATGTTGTTGGATTAACGGAGTGCATGGCTATACCGAATATGGTTAAGGAGTCAATTACAACTAAGTAATCCACTAAAAGATCAAGTGAAGGATCAAGCAATCATAGGATGCCGCGCATCTCGCCTTGAGTTTGACCTGGTTTCGTGAGGCAAAGGGATCAACACATGAGTTTTATAAAGGTCCGTCCGATATGATCTTTATGTGTATTCATGAGTGGCTATGTTCTGCTAGGAACAGCTACCGCGTGATTAAAAGTCCTAATGGTTTTCTAACGTAGGGATCCGTTAGGACCTCTTTCTAAGGGATGTCTGCCATGGAGTAAAGCACAGGGAACGACGCATCTATCTAATTGTCGAGCTCATCGTGCCCAAGTGGCGTGGCGGACAGTGACGCATCCACTTGACGATATGCTTCATCCCTAATCAAGCTGGTACGAAACATATTCTGCGGGGATGGATCGATGGCTGCACGCACTGGGTATCCGGTCTAAAGTGGCGTGGGTGACTTATTCCGGACAGAATATCTCCCTGCTATATTCTGCAATTTTGTTAGCCTGCAGCTGTTCTTTTCTGTCTAAATCTCACGAATCCGGCTGCATTTGCAAGAACAAAATTAGAGGGAGAGAGAGGAATCGGCTTTGTCGTTCTTGTTAGGTACATACGCATGGTTGCATTGTTGCTTGTCACGGCTGGCTGGCTGCCCATGCCATGGCGGATCGGTACACTGGTGGTTAGGCGTCCGTCTAAGAACGAGTTATTTTCAGGTTTCTGTACGGTTTCAGACACATGTACACGACGATGACAAAAATAAGGTTGTGAGTCCGCGTCTCAAAAACTTTGGGCAGCTTGACATGACCCTTGCCGCGGAAGGCCTTGTGCCCTGTGGTACAGCCTGTACAAGATGGCACGGCGACTGGTAGGTACTACTGCTGCGAGTGGGCATTAACGTAGGTTACTGACCTGGTTGCTTATGATTCGTTGCACCAGTGCACATCGTCAGTTAAGGGATGGAGATGGGCCTCCAATATTGAGCTCAATTGGCGCTTTGTTTAGTTGTTTATAACACGAATAGCGACGAGGACGATGAAGGGTACATGTACAGTGCACACACTCCGGTTAAGAACTTCAGATGTAACATGCATGTGTCAAGAAACCATATATGGGTTGATAGGCATAATACAAAAACTACTTTTGGTGTGTTTTAGTTTAAAAATAGAATATTCATGCATACAGAAGAGATTGATTAATTAATAAAAAGGTTCTCGAGAGTGTGTCATCATCTATTTGTTTATCTGCCGTTTGACTATTGTTCAATGATTGGTTGATTGTTTTCTGCGACTACTAGGTTCTTCAACACGTTATCAGTACGAATTTAAAAGGCGATCTTCACGGCTGCCAATCAGCCGGCGGAGGATACGCATGGCCGAATCAATTATGCCGAGCATCCAGTCGAGCACAACGGAGAAGCAACACACTTTTAATTACTATGCTTAATTCATGCATTTGCTTTTAATCCCTATTCCTTGTCTCATTTTTTCACGATCCGATCATGTTGATGGTTGCTGCCGCATAAGGCCAAAACTCTGGGATTGCCCATGTATGCATGGATCAGACGACTGCAAATGAATTTCTCACTGTGTTGATCGGTACTGCATCTAAAAATCCCTACACGGCATTGAGAAACCGATCTTCATCGAGCACTCTGTAAGTTTCTTTCATGATTAATGGTTCAATCTATTACAAACAATCTCTGGCACTTGAACACAATCATGGCACCGACTTTGACCCGTGCATGTGCGCCTGTTCGCGTACCCTCATCGTCGCCGACCTGAACGACGGCATTGCCACCGGCCAGCATGCCTCTGCACCCGACCACGCTGGCTCGAAGCCATCAACCCTCCTGTTCTCCCGTCGGCGTTGAACGTCGCATGTCGCGCCACCCGCCGGCCGCCTGCCGCGCCACAACCGCCGCCTAGGCGTAGCCGCACTACGATGTGCACTAGGTTGTAAAACCTAGTGCCCTGTCTAGCTACCATAGTGGGCCAAGGGGAAAATTAGGGGGCCGGTCTAAAAAAATCGGAAAGAAAAAATCGAGAAAATAAATAAAAAAAAGAAACATCTGAAAAAGTTGCAAACGGGGCCTCGGAATTCTGAAAATTACAATGCATTTTTCGTCGATAAGCAAATTTTGCGGAAAATTTTGTGGAGTTTGGGAATTTTTGTGATGGATTTCGATTTTTATATATTCTTGCAGAATAACCCCTCGAAAATCTGATTTTTACAATAGATTAATATGTTCTATGGTTATTTTTAATCTAGACCCTCGTCTTATGATTATTTGCTTTAATATTGTTCCTTTTTATGCAATAACCTTAAATTATTTCTAGAAATTGGATTTCTAAGGTTTGTGTGCTTCTATAAATTGTGAAACCTTAGATCTAGTACACCTTGGGATTATCATATTTTTATGGTTTATTTTTTCCTGGTATTGTGTGTTTGGGAAATTATTTAATGGGTTCAGTAATTCTAAAAATTGCTCCCAAGCCTTAAAAATTATAGAAAAAATCCTAAAATTACCGGAAAATTCTAGAAAATGTATAAAACTATCTACTGAATAGATAAAATTAATCTTTACTATTTTGCACTCGTTTCATGCTTTTAAAATTCTTACCAGCTGTAAACATATATAAAATTACATAAATCATGTGGGACATGTTTGACATTGCTAAATGAATATTTTTTGTCCTGGATAACAGCAATGATAAGCTCATATTATGCTCTATTTAGAACCGTGGCATTCTCCTAGTTATCCCTTAACTTTGAAAAGATGTCGTTTCTTGCACGAGTTGCAATAGTAGTATAGATTTAGCTCATGTCAAGCTTGGCCCTACTCCTGCTGAGTATCTCTTATCTTTTGCTTTAGGATGAAACCTTATGCATTAGATCATTTTCCCTGGATGCATATATAAATTAACGGTCCGAGTTGTTCTATTAAAGTCTTATCTCCTGCTGAATAGTTGATTAAATCTGCTTAATATAACATATTGCTAGTAGCATATTTTACCTATAGTAAATTAATCTTACGTGAAATAAAATTTATAAATCGTATGCCTGATAGTTGAAAATAGTTTGCCATGCCTTGCTAACAAAATTTTGTACATGTTCTTGTAGTACACGGATGCCCAAATGGCAAAAGAGAAACTATTTTTCTCAATGGCACTGAACCAAGCCCAGTCATGTGTTGATCTCTTATGGATCACTTTAGCTAGAAAACACCATATTCCTCAAATAAGTACATAATAAATTAAGGATTAAGTCCAATTTACTCCCTCCAACTATCAAAAAGTCTGGTTTACCCCCTGAACTTCAAAACCGGTTATTTAACCCCCTAAATTTGTGAAATATGATCATTAAACCCCTCATGCCGGTTTGAAGGGATGGATTTGCATATGTGGTCGCATTTGTCCAAATCAGAGAGAGCATGACAGAACAGATGAAGTGGAGGCCGTGGTGCTGGCGCTAGCGGCGACTGTGGACAACGGTGAGAGAGTAGCGGGGAACAGGAAAAACGGAACCCCAGAGAGGAGAGGAAGGCTTGCGGAGCGGCGGCGCGGCAAAAACGGCGACGGCGGCGAAGGAGCGGCACGGGCTTTCGGCAACTACGACGAAACAAAAGCTCCCTACGGGAGCGGAGGTGAGCATCGGCTTGGTAGCAACACAAGGAACACAATGGTCAACTCGGGATGACCGTAGAAGGACGGAGGCGGTGGCGCAACGACCACGGAGGTTGAGAGGAATGTGCAGCGGCGACAAGATGCTAGGGTGGCAGAGAGAGGACAAGGAGAGAGGGATCGGAGGAGGAAGGGATGGAACACACAATGACACGCTCAGGGGGGCAATGGACTCACCGGGGTGAGAGATCGGGAGCAGGCGGCTCGGTTGGACTTGGAGACGATGAAGGCGACAACGAATCAGGGACGAACGGGCGAAAGGAAGGAGAGGAACACGTAGAACACAGCGAAGAGAATTCAACAATGGCGGAGGAACGACCGCAGGATGGTGAACGGCGGTGGTATGGCTGATGGAGTCCTTTGGCGGTTCAGTGGCTTCTTCGGCGAAATCTGGCAAGACGAAGGCGAGACCGGCGACGTTGTCTTGGGGCTTCAGAAGAGGAGGACCGGACAAGATTTATGACATGGGCAACACGACTTAAATAGGCGAGAGATGGGAGGATTAAGATGAGGCCAGCGACAAGACTCAGACACGAGCTTGCAAATGGGAGGAAGAAGTAAAGGAGGGAGGAGGAGGCGGCGGCTAACAGGCGGGGTCTGCGGGTCAGAGAGAGGGAGGAGGAGGAGGAAAAAGGTGGTTGGCACACGGGAGAAAAAGAGAAAACGGACCAGGTGCACCATGTCACATGCTGACTTAGACAAATGCGGCCACGTGTGCAAAATTGCCATTCAAACCGATATAAGGGGTTTGGTGATTAGATTTCACAAATTTAGTGGTTAAATAACCGATTTTGAAGTTCATGGGGGCAAACCAGACTTTTATGATAGTTGGAGGGAGTAAACTGGACTTAATGCATAACTTAATTGAGCAGAATATTAAAGATGGTAAGACATTTTAGCCTAGTCTATGTAAGCACTATCGTCCACTACACTGATTACTTAATTGACGAACTTTGTAAGCAAAATTTTACAGAGTATATATTGGTTTCACGCTAACAAAATTGTACTCCTGCTGAAGTATGATTGCAAATCTTTGCGAAAACTCTGAGTTGATTTCAAGCACATACCTGATGCACACACTATTACTCAGGATTTTTATGGTTGGCATGAAAAGGGGGAGGACGTTAGACTTGTGTGAGATATTGGAACCTAAGAGGCATTGAAAAATGTTCAAAACAAGAGTCATGGTTGGCAGAGGCATATCCTAGGTCAAAGCCAGAGGTAAATTAGATCGAAGTAATTAATTAACCTAGCTTATTTGGGAGATAATTAAAATAAATTGCATGATTATTATGCTTATCCAGTTGATATGGAAAATGACATTTACACCAGTGTCGATACCCATTCTATTGGCAACCATAATCATTGCTACCCACGAAGGGCCATTGATTTGTGTCTTCAGCAATATGTTAACCGCCAACATGCGGGAATGCACACGGCAAATTGATGCTTGCTTGACACAGTTACACATATACCATATTCGACCATGCACCTAAGCGTGTCATACTCATCGGAAATGACACATGCATAAATTGGTAAGTGCAATCTACAACTGCATTACCACCAGAAACCATATCACTTGCTTAAAGCAAATATAGCTCCCGAAAGAAAGATGACCTATTGGACATTGTTGATCATGATCTGGTATTACAAATTAAAATAAGGCATACAATTTATCACCCTTAATTAAATTTGGTGTTCCCGTTGAATAATAAATATTCTTATCGGATAATTATACTATTTGGGTGATTCAACTAAGATTTGAAGTCTAGAAGAAAATCTAGTATTTCTGTACAGATTAACTATGGTCAAATAGTTATGTTCCAGCATTATACACGCACTAGTTAAGCTAAACTTATAGTTTAGTTTATACTCCTGCGTGTCGGAAGCGTGGAGCCTGGTAAATACTTTTCAATTATGGAGGAGTTACCACAGTGTTTACTTGCAGTAAATGTGTCGCTAAAAGTGGAACATCCCGGGTTGAATAGAATATCCACCTCTGCGAAATTGACTTATTAGTTATTGATCTAAAATCCGCGGGGACGCTTGTGGGTCTAAGATCTAATGACACTGGTCAAAATAATTATTAATCACTTCTTTAACTCTCCTGGAGAGAACTCACCTTGAAGATGAAATACCTCGTGAAGTGGTTCATCATGAAGATGAGAGCCCTAGCAATTTGATGTGCACATATTACTATATTGGGAATGCAGAATGATTAAGAATCTTTTGTTTGTGAAATGACAAAGATCTGGTCAAGCCTAGAAGGTGTTGATACGATGATTACTAATTAAATTCACCTTGATGGTTTTACCACTTGATAGTTTAGATCCACTTGGTCAACAATGCAAAGATCATGAAGATCATGTATAGATCCTGATGATCATTAATAAATCCTGCATATATCTATCAAATTTTCATAGTGCAAAATCCCAGAATGGATTTCTATTACTTTGGGTGGTGCAGCCATCCCTAGGTAGTCATATAAGCATACCTTGGTTGCTATTTCTACCGACCACTCAAAGATTATAGCACAATATAAAGCCTCACTTGAATGTGGTTGGCTCAGACGTGTGACAAACCGGATCTAGAAGTATTGTGGCATTAATGCCGTCGATACCCCCATAGTTATCTATGAAGATAATGATGCTTGTGTTGCATAAATGCAAATGGGTTATGTTAAAATTAATATCACGATGCATATTGCTCCCAAATTCTTTTATCCTCATGAACTCCAGAAGAACGATGAGGTGAAGATCATGCAAACTAGATCTTGTGAAAATATGACTGATTTATTCACTAAGCCTCTGCCTACGTCCAGTTTCCAACGATGTGTTCGTAGTATTGGAATGAAGCAGCTTGGAGAGTTGTAGGAATCAGGGGGAGAGTCCCCTAAATCATAATCCACTTAAGGCCCTGAAGTTTTACCATAATCCTGATAATTAACCCAGAAGGTAAAGATGTTGCACTCATTTTCCCTTAGTGAGTTTTCCCTGAAGATTTCTTACATGCAGGTTTTTAACATGACAACGATGCAATACAACTTGTAGATGCAATGCACTCTTTTCTCCGATCCCTTTTTTCCTCTGGGTTTATGAGAGGAGTTTTTATTGAGACATGTGCATAGCGGTATTCGTCCAAAGGGGAGCGTTAAGAAACCTAGGATTAATGGTCGAAGGGCATAATACCAAAACTACCCCTGATGGGTTTTACTCTATAAACATGACCTCTCTATACACAGAAAGAGATTGATCAATGAATAAAGAGGTTCTCGGTAGTGTGTCATCATCTATTTGTATATCTATCGTTTGAATATTGTTTCGTGATTGGTTGATTATTTCCTGCGACTACTATGTTCTTCAACAACGTGGATGGCTTTGTTGAAGAACGTAGTAACTGCAGGAATTCAATCAACCAATCACCACAACATTGACAGAGAGACGAATAATAGAGACACAATATGGGGAACCTCTTTATTAATAGATTGATCTCTTTCTTAGTACAATGATATCATATTTAAAGACTAAAACCCATCAAGGGTAGTTTCAGTATTACACCCATCAACCCTTAAATCAGGTTTCTCAACACTCCACCTTGAGCGAATACAATGTTATGCATATGTCTCATTAAAAACTCCTTCAATAAAACCTAGTGGAAAAAAGGGATCGGAGAAAAGAGTACATTACATCGCAAGCTGTATTGCATCATTGCCTCGTTAAAACCTTTATGTGAGAAATCTTCAAGAAAAACTCACTAAGGGAAAAAGAGTGCAATCTCTTTACCTTCTAGGTTAATCTTCAGGATTAAGGTACAACTTCAGGACCTTAAGTAAATTATAATTAAGGGGATTCGCACCCTAATCCCTACAACTCTTCAAGTTGCTTAATTCCAATACCACGAACGCATTGTTGGAAACTAGACGTAGGCAAAGACTTATTGAATAAATCAACTAAATTTTCACAAGATCTAGTTTGCAAGATATTCACCCCATCGTTCTTCTGGAGTTCATGAGGGTTTGGGAGCAATATGCTTCATGATAATACTTTTAACATAACCCATTTGTATTTGTCTAACATCCCAATTTTCTGAGTTTCAAAACCCTTTTTGAGTAGTTTAGTTCATTGGAAAATTTCACCAAAATTTATTTGAATTTAATAAAACTCAAATGAGACTTTTAAAGTCAAAATAATTTAATGTGACTAATCTGAACAACAATTAAATCCAAAACTATTTTATTTGACTTCTTTGTGCTTGGAAATATTTTCTAGATTTTTGCGAGTTCATTTGCAATTTTTTAATTGATATTTTGATATTTTTTGGTATTTCAAAAATAAAAAGCTATTTCAAATATCAGGAAAAAGTTTGGGCTGAATTCCTTTTTCCCTAGCCCATTCTCCCACTTCGGGCCCATTTTCGCACGCAGCTCGCTTCCCTCTTTGTCTCGCCCGCTCACGTCCTTGGCCACCCTGTCAGTCGCACACATTGCGTGTGCGGTGCAAAATCACCCTAACCTTCACCGCTGACATGTGGGCTCATATCCATCACTGTTCAATGTCTCCACCTGTGCGCGAGCTGGACTCCGCCGCCATGTCGCCCTCGGACTCTCCCGTAGCCTCACCACTACAAGCTATTTAAAGCCACAGCGTACATGTCAAAACGACCGGCTCAACTCTAGCTACCAATCCCCTGAAGCCATGAGCCCTAGATCGTTGTCGTCGTGCCAGAATGTCAGATCTTGCCCTAGCACCGCCGCCTCAATGTTTCGCTGATTCTGTCGCCACCGGTGATCCCCTGTCATCTTCATCTACACTATCTAGTTTGCCTTCTTGTGTCCTACCGGGTACACACCTTGTCATCGGAGTATCGCCAGAGCTCTGTAGTACCGTCGAGGATGTGCCGCTGCCCTATTCCACCATCGCCGCCGCGTTCCCCTCGCCGCCAGTGACCATTGCATCTCGTGCGCCATCCATTGGCATCGCTAGAGCCTCAGGAACCCATCGCGTGTGTCCATGACCTCGCCAGAGCACTGTGACGTCGATTCACCATTTACCGAGCCACCACCATCGTCCTCATCGCCGTTCAACCCTTTGTCGTCCTCCATTGCCGCTAGATGGATTCACCTGAACACAAGCATGTCAGTGATGACCACCTTTCACTGTCGTTCGCCGTCGAGCCGTGGTAGCTGTCGATTTCAGTAGATGTGGCTACTTGCGTGTCGCCCTATCACCACCACGTGTGTGTCGTGTCAGCAGCAACCGCACCTAAATCCTAAATCCAGATCAGCATGGACTTAGTCCATGGTGGGTCTAGCCTTTGACACGTGGACCCCACATATCAGTCCATTGTTCCATGCACCCGTGAGCCATAGACCAGTAGACCAAAGCCATAGACCCGATCCACACACTATGGGTCCCACCTGTCAACCTCTATTCCTATTTTTTTAATTTTCTTTTAATTCCAAAATTCATTACTGACATCATGCTGATGCAATATTTTAGAATTTTCTTTAGAAAGAAGAATCTAGACATTCAAAATAGTATTTTCTTTCTCTTTTTCTAAGATTTAAATCTTCTGAGAGCTCATTCTTCCTCGTAGGAACTCCTATTGAACCCATTCAAGTTTATAAATTCGTCTAAATTAAAGCCCTACCTTCTTGTTATTTCTATTTAATTTTTTGGAGTTTATTTTTTGCTCTATTTTGTATTTATTTGGGTTTTCACTTTCGTTTACGAATAGACGTTGATACTTTGGGGGCTTTCAAGGAAAGAGGAGTTGATCAAACTCAAGAACAGTACCAAGACTTGTTTTAAGGCAAGTTGTACATTTGACTATGTAGATCCCAGTTTTTCAAAACTAGTTTGATTCAAACTATTGCATATTATTTTGATTTTTTTGTTTCTTTAAATATATTGGGTTTACTTATACACCCATTTGATTATATCCACCTTGCTCATTATATTATCCTAATATTTTGTCACACTAGTTTTGTTAATTATTAGTTGGTATCATTATAGCACCAACGTGAGTTGGATAGATACAAATAGTATGCTTAGCCATGCAACAGATTATTTATATCATTTTGAGTTGCAAATCTAAACTTGACTAAGTGAATATGGAATACTTTGTGGAAAGTTGTGTGCAATATGTTGTCACTCGTTGCTGGCATTTGTTGCATTTAACTAACAGGATAGGAAAAGATTTAGACTGTGGGAAGTGGATGGAATTGTGATATGGTGGAGTTGTGTGCGTTTGGGAGAATATGAATATTGGAATCTAAAGTAGTTTAGCAGTCTTGCCTTGATCAATTAAGGAATGAATTTTGTGCGCAATTGAACTGAGCCATAACTATAAAACCATATGCCTGGTATGGGACATGTCTAACTTAGTAAGTTACAAATTCTTGGCGCTGATTGCTCAGGCAGATAGATTATGCTGTGTGTCACGGTGGAGGTGTGATTCTCTCTGTGTGGCGATTCACATTTATGAGCGGTTCACCGTGTCCAGGTACTATGGTGTGTGATGGGCCAACAAATCATGTAGGGGTTTGGTGACATCAATAGGCGCAATGAGAGGGTCAATTGTTAAGATAAAGTTTCAGAAAGGTTTTTGTTATAATTGGTGCTAGTTACATTGGTTATATCTTGTAGGTAAAGTGTACAATCTTTGTAGAGTGTTCATAAATATATTCGAATGGCCACGTCCGCGTTCATGGATATGCTCGGGGATTTCACACGAAGGGTAGATTTTCATAAAAATAATTGGGAAGAGACAACTGTGTGCTTAAACTCATATGGATGTGTGAAAGAAATTGATTAGGCTTTGTATTCTTTGTGAAAATAATTGTTAAAATACTTTTTTATTTGTTTTAAATTACATTTTCAATCTATTATTGATATTCATTTGCAAGTGTCACTTTTTGTAAAATAACCATAGAAGTAATTTCCTTTGAAATAAGCCATCATCTATAATTGCATTATGTGGTACAACTTGTTGAGTACTCGGAGTACTCATTTTTGCTACAATCATTCAGCAAAAGTATAGGAGTCTTCGCCTGCTTTTGAGGATGAGTTTTACGAGGAGGGTGATTGATATGTTTTGATCCTAGTCGGTTGCCTGTGGCAAGTCAATGGGTTCCCGCTGGAGTTGTTTACGTTCCGCTGTCGTGTCTTTATTTAGTGTCATCCTTGCATGGCTTAATAAGTGTAAACTTGACCTTAAGGTCACAACTATTATTTTATTAATCAAGCTAGTCGTTTATTCTTATATTCGTCTTGTGTGGAATGATATTCATTTATGTTGACATTGTGTGCACTAGCGTGATTCTAGACAAGTGCAATATACACAGAGAGTCCAGATTTGTATATTTAGGTCCCGATAATTTGTGCAACACAAGTAGCATTATCTTCATAGATAATTATGGGGTATCGGCGGTGTTAATGCCACATGACTTCTGGATATGGCTAATCACACGTTTGAGCCAAACAAGTTCACGTGAGGTTTCATATAGTGCAATAATTTTTGAATGGTTGGTAGAAGTAGCTACCAAGGTCTGCTTAAATGATCGCCAAGAGATGCTTGTACTACCACATAGAAATACAAACTCAGTCTGAGATTTGGCACTGTAGGGATCAAGACAGATAGCCAGGATCCGTATATCCCGCCATGGTCAAGTCTTGATTCTTTCTAAAAAACAAGTCAAGATCTTGTGTACCTTGGAGGTATTCGAGAAGAGTCTTAATGCCAGTCCAATGCCTTCTGGCTAGAGCTGCACTATGACTAGCCAATAAGTTGATTGCGAATGCAATATCAGACCTGGTGCAATTAACAACATACATCAGTGCTCCTATGGCACTTAAGTATGAAACTTCTAGTCCTAAAACTTCCTCGTTTTCCATCCTCGGTCTGGAAGGGTCTTTATCCACATCTAGGGATCTTACTACCATTGGGGTCTTCAAAAGATGAGATTTATCCATCTTAAATTTCTCCAATACCTTCTTGGTATAGGTAGACTGGTGCACTAGTATTCTTTAGGGAAGTTCTATAACTGCAGGTCTAAGAAATACTTGGTTTTACCCAAGTCTTTCATCTCAAACTCCGTCACAAGGTAAGAACTTGCTTCATTTATATCCTCTGCGGTTTCAATGATATTCAGATCATCGACATAAACTGAGATGATATCAAATACATTCTAGGACTTCTTTATAAACACGCAGGACAATCATCATTATTTGAGTAACCCTTCTTCAGGAGAAAGTCACTTAGTCTATTGTACGACATTCTTTTCGATTGTTTCAATCCGTACATCGATCTCTGCCGTTTGACACAATACATGTTGTGATTAGTATTATTAGGATTCAGAGTTTTGATTCCTTCGGGGACACTCATATAGATATTTGTATCCAATGACTCATATAAATATGCAGTCACTACATCCATCAACTACATTATTAAATTCATGCAAGCTGCCATTGATATTAAGTATCGAACGTGGTTTCACTCATCACAGGTGAGTAGGTTTCATCGTAAACAATGCTGAGTCTCTACGTGAACCCTTGTGCTACAAGCCACAATTTATATCTTACCACCTGATTGTTCTCATTTCTCTTCCAGATGGAAACCCATTTGGATCCTATAGTGAACACTTCAGGAGGTGTTCGGGCAACATGACCGAATACTTTCCTTTTATTTAGCGAGTGCAATTCTGTCTCAATTGATTATTTCCATTTGACATAATCTAGGTGCTTTTGGCACTCTACCATGGACTTAGGTTCTTGATCCAGTTCAATAGTATTAGCAATTTTAGAGGCAGAGTATATGTCGACAATTATAGTCTTTCTTTTATATGACTCTCTTGAGTCCACATAATTTGTAGAAACTTTTCATTTATTTCTTCCAGCTCCACATGATTTCCCATAACGGTGGAGTCTGGGTGTTCCGATCTCCCAGCGTCAGATTGTGTGCGTAAATTTTTGCTGCGGTTACCATCCTCAAGATGGATCACTTTAGGGATTTTCTCAACATTAGGTTGAGGTTCTTCAAATGTATTATGGAGTGATTTATCTTGTTCGGTCCTTTGTTTCTACGGATGTCTCCACGGAATTAAGTCTCGTGCGCTTGATGGTTTCCCCATCTTCTTTGTATGAGGGGCATGAGTGGGTTCAGTATCCTTATGGGGTACTTCCACTCTCTCGAACATTTACTGCATGTATTTGTGATTTTGTCACTCCTTTAAGATTAGTGAAGGCATCTGGCAGATTATTAGCTATTTGTTGTAAATCAATTATTCTCTGAACTTCCTATTTTGAGTCTTTGGTGTGTGGATATAAGGATTGAATGCCAGTGATATTCTAATATATTTCTGCATTCTCTAGAGTGGTACCTTACCCCCTAATGCCGGGAAATTGTCCTCATCAAAAATACAATCAATGTAACGAGTTGTGTGCAGATCCCCTGTCATCGGCTCTAGGTATTTAATAATTGACAGAGATTCAAAACACACATAGGTCCCCAACTTTCGGTGATGGTCCATGGTTGTACGCTACAGTGGTGAAATCAGCACATATACAACACAACCGAATTTTTGTAAACGGAAAATACTTTGTTCTTTTTCACGCACTAATTGCAAGAGGGAAATTGGATGATATGCAGTTGGTTAGAGTTGGATTAATGCAACAGCATGCGAGCACTGTGTGGCCCCAATAGCTGGTGGGAAGCCTACAATTCTGTAAGAGTGGCATAGCAATAAGTTTTATCTTTTAATTAATGACTCCGCGATGCCATTTTAAGTGTGGACATGTGGTACTGAATGCTCCTTTAATGCCCAGAGCCATACAATAATTATTAAATTCCTTTGAGGTAAACTCGCCAGCATTGTCCATCTGAATGGACTAAATCTGTTCATCTAGAATATTGGCTCTTAATTTGATTATTTGGGCAATTAATTTTTGCAAAAGTATGGTTTTGTGTAGACAGCAGGTAAACATGGGACCATCTAGTAGAGTCATCTAACACGACCATAAAATATCTAAAGGGGCTTGACAGGGGTTGGATCAGTCCACAAATATCACAATGAATTCTCTCCAGGAAACTAGGTGATCCATCTCTTAATTTCACATAAGAGGGTCTAGTAATTAATTTTCCTTTAGCACAAGCAGGCACATGACATCTTCAGGTCTAGGAAAGTCTGTAGTTTTATGTTATGGCCAACAAAATTATTAATAACTTTTCGCATCATACCCAATCTAGGATGACCCAGACGAGATCATGCCAGATCTTAAAATTTTCTAGGTGTTTAATAATTATTTTCATCGCAACATAAACTTCAGGTTTTATATAAGTGTAGTACAATCCTGATGAAAAAGGGGAGTTTTTCAACCACTTGCTTCTAGCATCCATTAGATTTAGTCATTGGTAGGTATTATGTACCATTCTCATTATCGGTTACTACGTGAAATCTGTATAAACGAATGCCTTTAAACCTGAGGAGGGTACGTTTAGATTTGGAATACATAAGAGCACATCCTCTATTGTTATACATGTACTCATAGAGAGAACTATGACGGCCCTTCCACTGCCGACTATGAGAGCATCGCTTCCGGCGATGGTCATGATATTCCCAGTTTTCTTAGTTAGTGTATGGAAATATTTAATTTCCCTAAAAATCAAATTAGTGGTGCAATTGTCTACAATATAGATTTCCTCTTCCGCCATTGGATCAGTACCGGATTGTTCTATATTTAAAACATGATTTATAATCAAACAATTATTCAACAGAAATATAGTTCGAAATGAAATAGAACAAGCATAGACCAATAAGATAATGAATTGAAATTAATCTAGAAAAATAATAATACCAAGAGTTTAGCCTAAACAAATAATGAAAGATAAATGCTCAACATGAGCATGAATAAACCAATGTTCATCAGGAACTGGAACTAAATTGGTTTGCAATAAATAATCTAAGGAGGCTACTTCATGTCTCCAAATGGATCCTATCTATCCTTATGAAGGTCAAGGAGCTCCAACCCAAGAAGATCGTCGTGATCCATGGATGTGTTTTCTCCCTGAGTTGCATCGTCAAGAATTATGTAATCATTCTTCTCGACATCTTGGCTAGAAGCGGTCCAGTTAGAGCGGGTTGAGCAGTGAAGTGAGCCTCAACTTTATTCCCCTGAATCTTCTTGACTCTTCCGTGGATTCCATGTAGAGGTTGACCAAATGCTGCGACTTACGGCAAGTGCATGACAAATGGAAGGTGCAACCGCATCTGAAGCATGTCTGGGGGGATGAGCAGTCTTGTTGCCTAATTCTTGCTTCTGGCCTCCCTTTACCTGCTTCTCTACCATGGGGTTTACCCCTTCCACTTTGCATCCCAACCTTCTTCCATTTCCCTCATTCTGTTTTGTACCTTTTCCACGGTCCTGGCTTTTGCTAGCCTACTGAGCATTTGTGTGTGCTTCAGGCACAACCATTGTCCGAGTGGGACGTATTTGATGGTTTTACATCAGAAGTTCAGCATGTTTCTCTGCGTCCAGCAGAGTGTATATCAACTCAGAGTACTTCAAGTACTTCACATTGCGGTATTAATTGTTGTTGTAGTATCCGCACATTGGGGTGGAAGGTGCATAAGGTTTTCTCTATTATATCGACTTCTGTAACTACCTGGTTACGGAACCTCAATTTGGAGATAAGTTTGTGCATGGCAGAGTTATATGCTGCCGCGGTCTTGAAATCTAGAAAGTGCAAGTTAGTCCATTCTCTTTGTGCTTCTGGTAGAAGGATTGATCTCTGCTGGTTGTAGCATTCCTTCCGAGAATTCCACAATGCCAATGAATCCTTCTCCACTAAATATTCAGACTTTGGGTCTTCGTAGAGGTGGAGCCTCAGGAAGTGCAGAGTTGCATACCTAGCGGCCTTTGTGATGGCAGGGGCGCCAGCTACTGGATCGGTGATGGCATCTTCAAGAGATCGAGACTTCGTGCTAATCTTTGCGTCCATCGACTAGGTGAGGTAGTTATTGCCATTCAGGGCAAGCTCAACGAATTATTTCTTTCCCATGAATAAATTTAAAGCATGAATATTGAGAAATCAGTAAAGATTGGTTTAACATCTATTCAATATATATTTTTATGAATTTTCTAGAATTTTCCTAGTAATTATTATTAATTTATGCTAATTAATGAGGTATATGGATAATTTTCATAATTATCAATATGATAAAAACAATTCAGCAAATAAAGCTAGGGAAATGAAACCCATTGATATGAAACTTCGAGTGTGTGCTAAGTCTAAGGTTTCACAACATTATGGAAGCTCATATGCTTAAAACCCATGTTTTTAGGATTATTTAAGGTTATTGTATAAAAGTAAATACTATTAAAGCAAATAGCCATAAATCGTGAGTCTAAAATATACAATAACCGTGAGATATATTCATATGATGCAAAAAAAAAATTGGATTCCCAAGGGGTTATTCTGTAAGAGTATATAAAAATCTGATATTCGTCGTAATTTTCCCAAACTCCAGGGGATTTTTCGCAAAATTTTCTTGTCCGCAAAAAATTCATCGTAATTTTCAGAACTCCAAGGGCCCATCTGCAAATTTTTAGGATTTTGTTTTCCTATTTTTCTTCCTGTTCTTTTCATTTCTCGATTTTTTTTTCTTTTTTTTCTAGTTTTGGGCCGCACCATGTTTTGGCTCGCTCTAGCCCAAAACAGGTGGCTAGGTTTTTTAACACTAGCAGTCAGGCTTCTTCGCGCAAAAAGGCGGTCGGCGGGGCCGATGGCGCAGAGACGGACGGGAAATCGTGCGTGCGGCCGGCAGGGCCGATTGCGTAGAGACGGCTTTGGTCCAGCAGCACATCAGACGCACGCGCACGTGGCGGCAGCACGGCGCGAGTGTGGCATGATGCGATGGCACGACAAGCGCACGGCTTCTCGCCAGGTAGGGCACAGTGCGGTCGGGTGGTGGCTTGGCAGCACGTGGAGGCACACGGGCACGACGCGGCGCGCACGCGCTTGTGAGAGAGGGCGTGCGGCGGCGACTTGATCTTGCGAGCAGGGCGCGACGACGACGAGCGTGCAGACGATGCGGCGACGCAGCAGGAGCGCGTCGACAGCGCGGTGGGCGCCGGCAGTGTTGGGCTTCGGGCTAGGCAACAATTTTTTCTCTCTACTAGATGAACAATAAATACATATCTAATCCATCATAAGGACAAATCTCTATTTTAGGACGCTAGTTAATTCTGAGGCTAATTAGTAGTTAACAGATCTAAACACATACATGCAAATTAATCTACAAGATTAATTCATAGCAAAACTAGAGATTGAAAGATGAAAATCCGGCGAAATACCGATTCGGTCGTGTAGAGTGATTAGTGTTGATAACATGTTGAAAAACGTAGTAATCGCATGAATTCAATCAACCAATCCCCACACAATCGACAGAGAGACGAACAATGGAGACACAATATAGGGAACCTCTTTATTGATAGATTGATCTCTTTACAAGTATAATGATGTCATATTTAAAGACTAATACCCACTAGGGACAGTTTTGGTATTACACCCATCAACCCTTAAATCATGGTTTCTCAACAGGCTTTACATGTTTAATCTAGCTGGGCCAGGAGCTGAGGACAAGGCAACACATGCCTCCTGTATCCATTGGAAGCTTTGGTTGGTGATTTCTTTCCATGTGAGGTGACTGCATTAGTGGTCGAGAGAGAACGTGAGATGTCATCGCTTGTCCACATAAGCAGGGGTGCAATCGGTCGGATTCGGATAGATATTACTCGTATCGTATCCTAATTCATTTTTTTCTCAGATTAGGTGCAAAATATGGTCAAGCCAGATACAAATTCGAAATATTCGGAGTTTCAAACACGGAACCGTCTAGATGGATACATCACATATTCAGGTCAAAAACAAATAATTTAGGCAGATAGTATACACACATATAAAGGAATATATGTTGAACCGTACCACCATCGCTTCAACTATTTAACATGACTACGTACATATTTATCACACTATCACATAACATAGTATCGACCGTGAATTCAAATCGAATCAAAGCCCAACAAATGCTCTAGTCTTGTGTGACTGCATTATTGGCCTAACAAACCTTATCTTGGCACGAACAAAAAAATATCACGCGAGCAAGAGGGCAAAAATCAACAGAGAAAAGGATGCCGCTCCCAACCCTATCACTCATTCTTTTGCTTTTGCACCCATTGAGCGCCGCTTAAATCCCCAATCCACTCTCGTGCTCCGTCTTCATGCTCCTTGGCTTTCCCACCTGGTCACTCACCAACAGCTACCTCCTCTTCTCCCACTGGTACCTACCTTCATCTCTCTCAGCCACTGACATCCTCCCTCATCCCTCCTCGTTGCGTCCAACAGGCTCCAGTTGCCAGCTGCCGTTGGAAGAGCTCCCAACGCGGACTTTGAAGGGCTCCCACGGCCGCCGCCAGGAGCTAGAAGAGGAGGACTCTACCAGATCTGAAGAGCTCCCCATCTGCTTGTGTTGCTGTTGTGATGCTTATTGGCGGGCATATGGGCATGCCCGCGGACGACGAGCATGGGCGAAGGTGGTGAGCCGCGGGGATAGGCGAAGGCGGCGACTTTCGGCTGCAGGTCGCCGACGATGGGCGAAGGTGGCCACAGGGGCAGGCCGTCGACAACTAGCGGAGGCGACATGAGGCGCATGTATGATTCTAGGTATCTGACCAGATAATATCCGCTTACCCATGCTATACGGTCCGCTTACCCATGCTATATGGTCGGATATTAGCTCTCTCGATTTCGCTACCGAACCCAATACTAACTATTCGATACTGATACTGAATCCAAATGAATACTGAATTCCCTTTCTGAATTCAGTACCGACCGGATTTAGTACAGGATCGGGCGAGAATTACCCATATATCGTTTGCAGCCTACTGATAAACGCGGAGATCTCAGAAAAACAACAGGAAGGCCGATTCTGCTGGCTGACGCGGCTGCGCTTAGCCCAACAGAGGGACATGGACGGGCAGGCCGGCACGAGCAAAACGTTGACGCGACGGCCGTGCGGTATCTTGAGAGGCGCGCACTGTTGGTTTTACGGACACACGGCCTGGTAGGGTTGAAGCGTCGTACACGCGGAAAGTTGGGGCGCGGACGGCCCGACCAACGTTTTTCTTAGCCTAGCCTTCTGTCAGCCAAGCCATTCGGCCTTCCGCTTTCATGCCGACCCAGTGTAGAAAAAGTAGAAAACTTCGCTTGTCTCCGAGTCCGACTCTCGCCCGCGTCCTGCAGTCCTGCCCCTACACCGGCCGCGCCATGGACAGCGCCGCCCCGAACCCATCCGCCGGCCGCGTCGGCGTCCAAGCGGGTGCCGTAGGCGAGCGCGCCGAGGACGCGTCGAAGCAGAACCTGCCGCAGGTGACGGGCTCGATCCAGAAGCTCAACGTCTCCTCCTTCAGCTCCGCGTCCCAGATGCCCCTCCTCCAGCGCATGTGAGCTCTCTCGGAACCCGGCCCTGCTCCAGTGGCGGAGTCAGGATTCTGCAAAGCCTCCGGTCAAAAACTAAGTGACTATAACTAATATCAAATACTATTCACACTGAGGTATAAAAAAGTACAAGATAAATACACAATTGAAATGATATTTGAATTCCATGTTTAACGATACTTAAAAATAGATAAAGCATAGCAAACAAATATAGTGTAGTGGAGCAATACAAAAGTTAATAAACAATAGTACAATAACTTGAACCTGCAAATACATCTCGTTCCATATAGCATATTAGATTTTCTCAAATTCTAATCATACTAGAAATGAGATCAATGTATCTTTGTTGCGTACATTTTTCTGGTCTCTTCAAATACGATACTTTTGGATTAACATGACGGCCCAGACACTACTCGTTATTATTACATTTTGTTATCTTATCTTGTGCCTTCATGATTACAATGGTACCTAACCAACAAAAGGAAAACATCAACATTCATTCACTACATTGTAGAACATCAGAAGTGTCATTTTCTTAGTAGTACTCTAAATTTTCACTAAGTCAGCAATTCTTTCCAAAGGAGAGCAACAAGGATGCACAAAATAATTTTTTGAGTGCAGAATCGTTGATGCCAAAGGAATAGCAACTAGGTTAACACTAGTGTGATGTCCTTTCACATTCATATGAATATTTAGACCTATAAATCCTAACAGAATAACCAAAATATAACAAGGTTGTATTAGTTGGCACTGCGATTAAATCATAATTGTACATAGAGCAGCATAGTTCAGGATGAAATTTAATAGTGGGTGCATATAGTACAAATTACAACATAATGTGTCCCATTTAGAACCCAGTCCATAGAACAAAGCACAAAGCCCTTCTAATCCTGGTATTTTTAGCAAACATTTGAACAGAACATTTCAGTGCACCACAGAGATCACAATTGTTATCTTCTCCTTTATCAAGCATGCTCCGAAACTATGCGATGAAAGGTAGAAACATACCTATCTACATGGTCAACACCATTATATTTGACAAAACTCCAACCAAACAAATTTTTTCCTTTGATAGCTATGAATGTTTTTCAAGGGAGTTATCATGCCAGACAACTTTGACAAGGACCAGAAGTTATTTTTTCATCTAGTTAACTGACCATAAAAACATCTTGCCATAAGATCCCATATCACCTTCTACTTTATGCCTCTTATCATTAGCATTTTGCTTCTAGTTAACTGACCACAAAAACATCTTGCCATAAGATCCCATATCACCTTCTGCTTTATGCCTCTTATCATTAGCATTTTGCATTCATTAGTAGTAAAAAATTTGATTACTCATTGCTTCAAAAGTCAAGTCATAATGAAGCAACTTGCAAGGGATTCTTTAACTGAAGGAAACATGAACTCTGATCAATGATTAAGAAGATGGAGAGATGACCATCATTTTATTATTTCTTTCACAATAAATTAACTCATCTATCTTTACCAAGTTGCCCAAAACAAACATCAAAACATAGTGAATAAAAATTACCTCCAGGCGGATTGAGGGAGCGGAGGGTGCTGTGGAGTGGGGGCAGCGCCGATTCTTTAACTGAAGGAAACATGAACTCTGATCAATGATTAGGAAGATGGAGAGATGACCATCATTTTATTCTTTCCTTCAAAATAAATTAACTCATCTAACTTTACCAAGTTGCCCAAACCAAACATTAAAACATAGTGGATAAAAATTACCTCCAGGCGGATTGAGTGAGCCGGAGGGTGCTGTGGAGTGGGGGCAGCGCGGGCGGGTCGAACAAGGGCTGAGGGGATCAGTGGGGGCAGAGTGGCACCGGTGCGGTCCAGGCCTCGAGGGAGCGGGAAGCTAGAGGAGTGCTGTGGGGGTGGAGCACCGCCGACGGGTCATGCGAGGAGCTGAGGACCAAGGGGAGTGGGGGCGGAGCGACACCGGCGCAAGCGAGGACCGAGGGGTACCCGGAGCGGCTCTTAGGAGTGTGGGTGGCACCGGCGGGTCAAGCTATGGGAGTGGGCGGAGCAACGCCGACGCAAGCGAGGACCGAGGGAGGGCCGGAGCGGCGCTGGGGAGTGGGCGGTGATGCCAGCGGGTCGAGCGAGGGCATTGGGAGGTAGCGAGTCCCCGAGAGAGAGGTCCCCGAGAGAGGAGTGGTGGAGGGAGGATGCGGGCGTAGGGTTTGAGCGAGGGTAGTAGGGCGGTGAGTTTACGAGGGAGGATGTGATGTGGGCGTAGGGTTGCTCTGGCCGACTGGGCCTCACTCTCCTGGACTGGGCCACAAGCCTGTGGGCTAAAAAAATATAGATATATAATATTGGGGTACCACTACTATTACGTTCAAACCTCGGACTATTGCCCCACCGGCTGAGGCCCATCTCCGCCCCTGCCCCGCCCAAACCCCTATGGTTTCGCTTCGTCCCGCGGCTTTGCGTGTGCGAATTCTTAGGGTTTGGTCTTGTCTTGCGATTCAGGAACGCTCTCGTGGTGGAGCTTGACACGATGCAGAAGCTCGCCGACGGATCCAACATCCAGGTCCCCATGGAGGTCGTCAAGTGAGATCGTTTAATCTCATCTCTTACTGCGTTGCTCCTTGCTGTTGCGCGTGACCTGAACTGTATGTTTTGGGTTTGTGCTTGTTTTGGTAGTTTGATTGATGACGGGACAATATAGGAGGCACACAAGAACCGATGGAGTCAGCTAGACTGGGGTAAGACTAGAACAGCTAAGGACTAAACTACGCTTCAACGATTCCTGGGTCTTTAGACTTTTGGATCCTTGTTGCAGTCGACAGCTCCAGGGTTCCTGTTTCTGAGGGTTTGGGGAAGGAGCGAGGATGAGAACAACTACCGTGCTCGTGAGCCAACACATACAGATGCAATAATATACATGCAAGGTGTAACAAGGATGGCTCGGGTTCTTTTATTTGCGTAAAGCAGCATTTGTAAATACAGATATTAGAAAGTCCTATCACTTAGCATTTTAACCAAATTGCATTTTTAAAGAGATTAATTGTGCAATAAGTAATAACAGCAGAGGTTCCCTCCATCGGAAACTCTGTCACATGCTTCTTTTGATTGGAGCTACCTCCGTACATTAACAACACTGGATACGACGATCCAGGGAAAAATCAAATCTCACCCACAAAGGTTTTTGAAATAGAACTAACTCAAGTTAAATTCCCATGTCCACCTTTGACCGTAGGCGCGGCTGTTTAAACAGTTTTAACTCTGCAGAGGTTGTACACTTTACCCACAAGAGACAATCATACTCGTTACCCCCACATGATTCCGTAGTCATGTAGTTGAGCGATCGTCACAGTAACTTTTCAACGTATCTTGCCTCTTCCGTCATCTCACCCATATGGGCTGCCCCCACTTGCGGTGGGTCCCATAAGTTGTGCGGGATGTCTGCCACCACGACTTGCGTAGCTGGCGACTTCACCCTCCCTTGGTGTCCCATTCAAGCTGGATCAAATCCACTACTTGCACCACCTTGCTCGACCATCGATGAGATGACTTCCAAGATTTAATACATTTAGTAAGCCAAGTTGCACTTTGCAGACTTGCGGTTGTACTTGTTTTACACAGGGGTCCTAACAAGATAAAGTCCTTAGGGGTGTCTGGGCGGTTCATTCCATCGTTCACAACCAACAATCCCTGGTCTACATTAGCACCCACCAACATCCCGTTTAACATACCATCCGCCCAGACGGTAGCAGCAGATTTTTAGGGTTTGAGGAGCAAAAATACAACAACACAATCACTTCAGTCATTTACCCACAATGACAGCCCAAAACCATTTTCATTTTGAGATGATGATAATGATTGGGACACTTATTGTCCCGGTACTTAAGCAAGGCTAGCATAGTGCTTAAGTACAAACTATATTTAGTATTACCATATAGTTACTAGGGTGACAAGGGTTTTTGGGAGTTCAAATATCAAGAAAATGGTATAATAATTAATTAATCATCAAATAGGCATTTAACTAACTTAGGGTGTTTGACATACATTTGCATAGAAATTAGAGTATGCAATTTGATATTTTAAAAGAACATAATTTGCATAAAATATAGGTTCAAAATGATCAAAGTGATGACTCGCCTGGGATATTTTACCGTGGCCTTGATCTTACTCAAAGCCTGATTAGACAGAGGTTCGAAGTCTTGGTCGGCGTCTTTGCTTGAATCTTGGATCCTCTTGAGTCGTCGATTCTTCTGGACATCGATTTCTAATTACACAATAACGATTGAAAAACCAAATAAATCCAAAGAATTCAAGAGACCAAATAAAACATAAGAGCCTCAGAAAGATCGGGGAGGACAGGCTTGAGAGAAAGGTTTGAGCGACACTGGAAGGTTTGACGGAGTCAAACGTCCAGTTGGGCAAAAGGAGAAATGACAAAGAATTCCTGCCCAGAGGGAGGATTCAAAGGAGGGTAAGGTCGAATGAGCTTTTGCCGGAATGCTCCACTGCGGCTTCGGAAGGCTATAAGACTATCCTTTGACAGACGACAAAGCAATTAACTATCGGTTCTATACTAAATCTAGAAATACCAAATCGACACACAATCCAGTGGTAATTCAATACCAAACTTAGCTGCCAGATAATACTCAACGATTCAATTGCTAACTACTCATCCTGCTACTACAACCTACTACCATCTATACAATTGCTAGATTACCAACCATTGCCAAACCATAAAAGAAATCAGATCAATACTTCCAGCTTTCACCAAATATCATTACCTCTAACAATCATTGACCTACGGACGAATCACTAACCAACCACTAACAATTGATTAACAAATCCAAAAGACAATACTGCTACTGAAGATCAAGCTACCCTAATAATCAGGATCATAATCAACAATCCAATTTACTGCCAAAGCACTTATACTGAGGATCAGTAATCATAGACAATTAACCAATAATCGATTTACTACTAGCAAAACATCCTACTATCCTATTGCAACATTTCTTAATCGTTGGATCGATTGCAACCTCATTACTACTGCTACGATCTGAGGAAGCCACTACGAATCAAACAAATGAAACTGATGAATAACGATTGATCGCAACTTCTACGACACAACAACTCAATTGGCCGGTTAAGGAGAATTTTTCCATTGCCAAGCCATTCAAACTATTAACCTAATGCATCAATTCACAATTACCAGATTAATCAATTTAATTCGTCAAATGGCATAATAATCCAAAAATGACTCCTTTGCCGATTTACACACATAATCAATTGCTAGATACAAAACACACAATAATGGCTACGATACCGATAATCATGAATCAACAATCAATAACAGGAGAAGTATAGTCCACAGACAACGATCTCAACTAAATCACTGATAAACAATCTTGATATTGCTACTGATATTTCATTAGCACATCGGTTAATCAGATCACAATATTGATACAGAAGCTCATTAATTACAGACAATAATCAATCAACACTCGAACATCACTATTGCTTTCTGCTTTGGATCCTCAGGGGAGCACTCGGCGAGAGGGCGAGGCAAGGGAAGGCTCGGCGGACACACACACCTGAGCGGCGGGGCACACGGGTAGGGAAGCAGGGAGAAGGGGCTTCGGGTGATGGCTGCCGATGGCGGGCAATGGCCGGAGGGCACGGGGGATACCGAAACGGGATGCTGGGCTGGGGAGGAAGCTAAGGGGGGAGTGGTGGCGCAGACTAGAGTGGCGGCGGGGAGGAGCTGGCGGCACCTAGGGGCGGTCGGGCTTGGCAACCACACGGCGGCAACGGCGCCCGGGGGGGAGCACCAAAGGAGGGGACCGAGAGCATTAGGGGGAGGAGGGGAGCCTTACCGCGCAGTCGGTGGAGGCAGAGGAGCCCGAGAGGTGGCCGGTGTGGCCGGAGGCGCTTGTGAGGCGAGATCACCGTGGCGTGATCCAGGGAGGTAGGAAGCTGCGGTCGGCCGTCGGGGAAGCAAGGGGACGCCGAGGGTGTTCAGTGCAGTACTTGGGTCGAGGGACGCACGGCGGCGGTGGCAGAGGCGGGGAAACTCGGCGTGGGAGGAAGAAGCCGAAGGTGGGGGAGAACTCTTTGGAGACTTACGGAAGAGGGGGAAGCAGGCGGGGAGGAGACGGAAGGCGCTGGGGGCTATTTATAGCCGAGAGCAAAGGGAGGAGCCGGGGAAGGTGCTGACGTCGGCGGCATGGCGACGGAGTGGGCGTCCATGGCGGCAGCTGGCGAGGACGACAAGACGGCGGTATGGCTCGTGGTCGGTGGAGCGAGCGGCATGACGGCGGCACGGGCGGTGCCAGCAGCGACATGATGGCGGAGGCGGCGAGCCAAGGCTTATTTGCATCGCTTGGACGGTTAGGCGTGCGGCGAGGATGGCGCCTGCTGCCACAGTAGGTATGGCGGCGCAGGGCAAGCGGAGTCGGTGGAGAGGCGACAGCGGCTGCAGCGGGCGAGATGGAGCGGCGCTCGGTGGGGCAGTGAAGCGTCGTCTGGCGAGTGGAGGTGGGGCGCAGAGGCAGTGAAGGCGGGTCGGGCGCGGCCAGGCCGAGCCGGAGAAGAGGGAGGTGGAGGCCAAGCCGTGCGACGGAGAGGATGGAGGGGAGAAGAAGGCGGCGGAGGGGAGGCGAAGAGCCGGCAGCGCGAGGGAGGGAGAGAGAGCGGCGATGGGAGCGAGGCGAAGCAGGCGGAGTGACCGGGGGATGGAGGGGAGAAGACAAGCGGACGGCGCAGCCGAGGAAGAGATAAGGGAGAGAGAGAGGAACGGGCGAGCGGGCCGTGGGGAGGGAAAGAAAGCGGCTGGGCCGGGAGTCGGTTGGGCCGGCGGAAAAAGCGGGCCGCGGGCTGGGCTGAAAAAATGGGATGTCACATGTGCCGATTATGTGAACGCTCCGTATCCTCATTGTTAATTTTGTATTTTCGACTCTAATTTTAGCCGTGGGTTGATTTCTCCAAGTTTGACTTGCTATTTTTCTTTGTGTGGTGTTTGGTGAGTCCCATGTATTTTATTAAATTTGTTTCCTTATTATTGTGAAAAATTCTGTCTGTGTTTTATAAGAACTTCTAGATGATCTAATTCTTTATCTTAGAAAAAAAAAGATTTTATTTCATTTTAAATATGTTTGTTTCAGAGCCTGCGGAAGCATCTTCTTGAGGAGCTGGAACAAGCCTTTTCCTGATGACGTAGAAGCATACAGGGAGATACGTGCTACTTCTGCTGCTGTAAGTGGAAATACAGTTGCACTTTTAAGATTGGCTTTCCCTTGACATATATGTCTATATGATCCAATGAGCTAACAATAATGTACTAATCATATTTTAGTAATCGTATGCAATTTCATGTTTTAGTTATCATTGCATCTTCCATTCTTCCGGAAGTGATGGGATATTTATTTGATATCTATTGTATACTGTGTTCTCTGCCATATTTATCTACACATATAACTTGTATCTTTGCCTTTTGACCTGTTGAAATAGATTAATGGTTCATTCCTACAGATTTCCCTTTTGAAGTCAGATAGGTGAGGCGAGGAAAATTCCTTGGCGTGTATGCTGCATCAGTGTCTAGTCATTTGGCATTTATGATTTTACCATTGTGGCACTATCATCGGTTCATCATGTAACATCTTTGTTACTCTTCAACATATCTGCGATTCAAGTTACCTAAGAGTCAAGAGTTATAATCATCCACTGACGATGATTAAAATTCCTCAATACACCTTTAACATTTAATTAAATATCATGTTGCCTTTATGGTCGTGACCCCTGCGGTAGTAAGAATCACAGAGACTGCTTTACGAGTACCCTGATCGGAGAAGCAGACTACTCGAAGAAATCTTGAACTGATACTTGACCTGATTCCAAGCTTATTTCTTCCGTATGATGAATGAGATATGTGTCTTATCTACTTTGAATCACATGATGCTTTTTAGTTCTAAGTCACTGACAATAACTACTACACAGTTTTTCTTCATGTTTGTCTCCCACTGACACAAACCGGTGATCAGGTGTTCTTCAACTGACAACAACTGCCTTCCCGACTAGACACGTCGTTTGATATAAGGTGTCTTTCCAAGAAGTAACTGGTGTGTCTCTTCGTTGGTATTTAAAGTTGGGCGAAGAACAAGGGAAGACCTGAAGAATAAGTGGACAACAAGAAAGACGAAGGAGAAACCAAGTGATTGGGATCGCTATAAACAACTTATTTTTTTAAACAATATACTTAGCGTACTTAGGATTAGTTTTGTTGTTTTGCCAAAGGCATTCAAGTAAAATCTCGTTTATTGCACTAAAGAATAGCTATATTCTTTTTTGATAATTTTTAATTATTATTTTTAATTATTATTTTGTAAGATCACATCCGCTGACGAAGTAAGCCGTGATCTCGACATTCGTATTGTAAAGTGATTGAGAGAAAACAAAAGTAATCTTTATTCTGATCATATACATGTATATATACATGATGAAGAGTTGCCAATAAACCAAAGGGTGTCAGTTACAAAACTGTTTGTACATTGGGCATAACCTCGCTGTGCTTTTTTATTTTGTGTCATAACTCCCCCTTGACCAATGTGTCTTCATATGATCTTCTAATTCATCATCTTGGAAAAACTCCTCCAAAAACCACAGAGGGAAAATATGAGGAGAACCGATAGAATAGATATATCATGAAAAACTCCTTTAAAACCAAGTGGGAAAATTTAAGGAGAAAAGTTGATATGGCATATATACATTCATATCTTCCTAAACCCCTGTGAGGAAAAGAGATGTATTAATGATTATGTTGTCATATTGCCTCATTAAAAACCTTGATGAGAAACTCATAAAGGAAAAGAGTACAATATTTTATCTGAACGGGTTGAGTCTTAGGAGATTTCTCCCCCTGACATCTGCAAATCACGTAGTCTTCGCATACCAATTCCATGAACACATTTTTGAAATGCGAAAGTTGGTAATGACTTGGTAAATAAGTCTGCGAGGTTATCACAAGACTTAGTTTGCAGAATAGTGATTTCCCCACTTTCTTGCAATTCATGTGGGTAAAATAGTTTAGGTGTAATATGTTTTGTGATATTACTCTTTATGTAACCCGCTTGCATTTGAACAACATAAGCGACATTATCTTCGTAGATAATAGTAGGTGATGAAATAGCACCTATATCACATGACTGTTGTATGTGATTAATCATTCTGCGAAGCCATACACATTCACGTGATGCTTCATATAATGCAATTATTTCAGAATGATTAGTGGATGTAGCCACTAGAGTCTGTTTCGAAGACTTCCAAGAGATGGCTGTTCCACCGTGTAAAAACACAAAACCTGTTTGAGATCTGGCATTATGGGGATCTGATAAATAGCCAGCATCTGTATATCCTATTAAATCCATATTTTTATTCTTTTGAAAAAATAGACCGAGATCTTTAGTGCCTTGAAGATATCTAAGGATATTCTTCACTCCTACCCAATGTCTTTTGGTTGGAGTAGCGCTATATCTAGCAAGTAGATTTACCGCAAATGCAATATTCGGCCGGGTGCAATTTGCAAGGTACATAAGCGCTCCGATAGCACTGAGATATGGAACCTCGGGTCCCAATAGCTCTTCATTGACATCTCGGGGTCTAAATGGATCTTTCTCCCTGT
Organism: Hsuehochloa calcarea; assembly: GCA_036346395.1. Lineage (NCBI taxonomy): Eukaryota > Viridiplantae > Streptophyta > Magnoliopsida > Poales > Poaceae > Hsuehochloa > Hsuehochloa calcarea. Next base: position 19,083,501 of record CM070609.1, on the reverse strand, counting down.
CTAGAGATCGAACAACCATGGGGGTTTTCGATGGATATGCTTTGTCCATATTGAATTTTTCCAATATTTTCTGGACATAGGCTGATTGATGCACTAAAATGCCTGTATGAAGGTGCTCAAGTTGTATACCTAAGCAAAATTTAGTTTTACCCAAATCCTTCATTTCAAATTCCGTCTTAAGATGATTGCGTGCTTCATCTATATCTTGTGTGTTACCAATGATATTAAGATCATCAACATACACAGATATAATGCAAAATCCTGTTGAGGATCTTTTTATGAATACACATGGGCAATCATCATTGTTGGAGTATCCCTTTTTGGTTAGGAACTCACTTAGTCGGTTGTACCACATTCTACCCATTGTTTCAAGCCGTATAAAGACTTGTTCAATTTTACACAATACATATTGCGATTTGCGTTTGGATTGAATTGAAATTCCATCGAACTTTCATGTATATGTCCGAATCAAGTGACCCATAAAGATATGCGATCACTACATCCATCAATGAAAAGCTAGATTATTTTTAAGCGCCAATGAGATTAAATATCGAATGTTATTCCACTCATTCTTGGAGAATATGTTTCATTATAATCAATGCGGGTCTCTGCGTGAACCCTTGTGCTACAAGCCTTGCTTTGTATCTCACCACCTCATTGTTTTCATTCCGTTTATGAACGAAAACCCATTTGAAACCGACAGGAATACTTTGGGAGGTGTATGTATCACATTGGTGAATACATTTCTTTTATTGAGCGAGGCTAACTCCGCTTGAATTGCATCCTTCCATTGGTTCCGGTCGAGTATTGTTTGCACTCTGCCATGGTCTTAGGATCTGGATCATTTTGAAGGTTGTTTGCAATTGTTGTGGAGAAATAAATGTCGACAATTGTAGTCTTACGATCATATGATTCTCCAGAATCATTATAGTTAGTGGAAATTTCTTGGACCCCTGATGACTCAATGTTATTTCCCAAAACATTTGAGTCGGGGTATTCCGATGTCCCAGGATCAGTAATTGAGTGCACTGTTGATCCGGGTTCAAGGATCCTTTGGTGTCTATCAACTTGAGGTTGATCTGCATTTACATTCTTTTGTTTCCTTTGTCGCTTGTTAGAAGCTGTATCCGCCATTTGTGCCGTATTTCTCCCTCTCTTATTTTGAACTGGGAGTTGAGTGGTATTTTTCGGTACCTCCACTCTTTCAGGCACATTTCTGGCAGGGTTATAGGATTTTGTGACACCTTTATAATCAGTAAATGCATCTGGCAGATTATTTGCAATGTTTTGCAAATGAATAATTTTCTGAACTTGAAGTTCATCTACGTAGTACGATGGAGTCGAGGCAGAATGCCTTGAACATTCAATTAATTTCCGGCATTGGTTTGGTATTTATTGTCTCCCCCTAATGCCGGGAAATGCTCCTCATTGAATATGCAATCAGCGTACCGGGCCGTAAACAGGTCCCCTGTTAGGGGTTCGAGGTATTTTATGATTGACGGTGATTTATACCCAACATAGATCCCAAGTTTCTGTGCGGTCCCCATTGAGGTACGCTGCGGTGGTGAGATCGGTACGTATGTAGCGCAACCGAACTTTCGCGGATGGGAAATATCTGGTGGATTTCACGTACTAATTGTAGCGGGGAAGTGCTATGATATGCAGTTGGACGCAATTGTATTAAGTCAGCAGCGTGTAAGACTGCATGACCCCAACATGATGTTGGTAAGTTGCAATTCTGTAGTAATGGTCGTGCAATGAGCTTGATTCTCTTGATAAGAGATTCTGCTAAACCATTTTGTGTATGAACATATGGAGCAGTGTTGAACTTGTATCCCAAGAGCCATACAATAATCAGTGAAGGCATAGGATGAAAATTCAGCAGCATTGTCCATTCGAATTGATTGAATTCGATATTCAGGATGATGTGCTCGTAATTGGATGATTTGACCAATTAACTTAGCAAATGCATGGTTTCGTGTGGATAAAAGACACACATGTGACCATCTAGTGGATGCATCAATGAGAACCATGAAGTACTGAATGAGCCACACAATGGTTGTATAGGACCACATATATCTCCTTGAATGCGTTCAAGGAATTTAAGTGGTTCAGCTCTGATTTTAAGATAAGAGGGTCTTAAAATCAATTTTCGGTTGCACAGGAAGTGCACACAAAATCTGAGGATTCCGAAATTTTGTTTTGATATATGTATGACCAATAGAATTGCTAATAATTTTCCTCATCATTCCAATGCCTAGGTGGCCAAGGCGATCATGCCATGTTTGGAATGTATTAGTATTTTGGAAAATTACTTTGTACGCAATATGTTGAACGGATTTAATGTATGTATAGTACAATCCGGAGTTTAAAGATGGAATTTTCTCTAGTACTTGTTTGCCATATCCGTTGTTTTTGGTTAAGAGTAGATATTCCTCTTTGTTGTCACTTTGGGTTTCAATATGAAAACCATTACAGCGGATATCTCTATAACTAAGTAGAGTACGTGTTGAATCGGGATACAAGAGTGCATCCTCAATCTCCAATTGTGTACCCATAGGGAGAGTGATAGAAGCGCGACCAGAGCCTACTATCGTTGCATCGCGTCCAGCGATTGTTAAAATATTTCCTTTTCTCCTTGTAAGGGTTAGGAAATATTTTGTGTCCCTAAGTATAGAGTTTGTGGTACCGCTATCCACAAGGCATAATTCCTCCTCCATTGGATTGACTCCAAAATCTATATACACAAAGAAAAGAATTTAATGAAATTCTTGAAGTAATATATAGAATACATACAAACTTTATTTTGCAATATCGAATATGTTCGATATATGATTGTAGCATACAAGCTTACAATATAGATGACAACATTATTTATATTACAACATAAAAGTACTTAGTAGCTATGGAACTAGGAGTCTAATTGAGATCTCCAAGCATGTCATGAGAATGAAATTCTTCAAGTGTGTCCTCGGTGCACATGAGATCATCCTTCTTTGTAGAGGCACATGTGTCTTTGAGTTCTTGAATGAACTTTTGAGAACATCGGTTTCATCATCGTTGGATGTGAGATTGAAGTGTGCTTCAAATTTCTTCGTTGAGCATTCTTGCCTTGAGCCAAAGACTGGAGGTAGAGGTTCACAAGATGCTTGAGGTGCGGCATTTCTTGGTAGGATGGTTGTAGCAACCACACTTTTGACAAATCTCCTTTTGTCAATTTTCTTACCAAAATTGCCTTTACCTTTCTTGAATCCACTTGGTTTTTGCTTCATGTTGCGTTTGTGTTTACCTTTAAAGTTCTTTGAATGGTCTTTTGAACCATTGAACTTATTGTTATTTTGATTAGCATGAACTTGAGAAGTGGAGCAACCCAGATGGGGACGTTCTTGATTATTCTTTAAAGAAGTTCACATGTTTTCTGCTCAAGTAAAGTATGCATAAGATCAAAATAAGTTTGGTAATTTGCAAAGACGCCATTCTTCTTTGTAGGACCTGTCGGATGGGAGCATAGTAGAGAGAGTCTTCTCTATTTTATCCGCATCTGTTGGTTCCTTCTCACAAAAAGCAGATTTGGAGCAAATAGTATGAAGGGCATGGTTATAGTCTCCATTGTTTTGAAATCTTGGAGTCGAAGATGTGCCCATTCATGATTAGCCTCGTAAGATAATGACTTTCTCATTGTTCATATCTATTTTGAGGGCTATCCATAAAGTAAGTGGATTCTCCTCATACGGATATTCCGCCTTTAAATCTGGATGGATGTGATTAGTATTATGTTTAAAGCGGAATATTTCACAATATCAGGAGGAATTTGATCTGGGGAGGATTAAATATCACCCTTTCCAACCCACGTGTGGTGAGGTTGATCTTTAAGTCCATAGCCCATGTAGGGTAATTGGTACCATCGATAGCGAGTGGCTCAAAATTTTTGGTAGCCATTTAAAACCTACATAAAAAGTACACCATAAATAATTAATTTACATGAGGTAAATTAATGTGTATGGTATTGTTGTAATAAAATGCAAAATATATGGAAAACAATATGAGTATTGTATGCCAAATGAATATATATACCCAAATTAAATATAATGTGTGGTTATATTTATAATACTGTATAATCACAATATTGGTGGTGAACACCAATTTATTGTATGGCATAGCGTACAAAAAAAAATGTAGCAAAAAGGGCCATAAATTGTGAAAATGTGGTATTTATGTTAGGTATAATATTTTGCAAAAAATTCCAAATTATTAAGTACAATGGTACTCATTAAATGAGAATTTTTGAATTTTAATTTTGCTAAAGATAGCAAATTTAAATATGGTCGCAATGCGTATTGCAAATAAATTACAATAAAATAATAATCCTATATATGTAAAACATATAAATGTGAGTGCACATTTATTTAAATATTTACATAATTTTCAGATCCTGTAGGGACTGAAATGCAAATTTATAATAGGAATTTATTTAAAATAAAGATTCGCATTTCCATGAAATCTGGGGAAAATACAAAATCGTGACAACTCGGGTGAAGCCCATTTGGCCTTTTGGCCCAGTGGGGAGGTGGGATTAATTTGGTGAAGCCCATTTAAGAACGACTATATATATAATGGAAGGGAGTTAGGGTTTCTAACTCCCAAACCCTAACCACCATGGGCCGCCAGTCATTTGAAGGGCGCCGCGCCAAGGTCAGTGCATGGCCATGGCCAGGGCCAGAGGCCGGCCGCCGCCACGCATGGCAGCAGTGCATGACAGTCCGGCCGGCCATCATGCGCCGGCCATGCCACGCCGCCCGCTTGCGCCATGCTCTCGCCATGCGTCTGCCGCCGGCCGCTGCCGGGCCGGCTGCCAAGCGCAGCGAGCCGGCCGCCGCCATGCTCTGCTACGGCCGCCGCCGCACCATGCGCCGGCCGGGCGAGCTGCGCGCTAAGCCGCCGGCCATGCGCCATGCTCTCGCTACGGGCCGGCCGCGCTATGCGCCGCCCGGGCCGGCTGCCGGGGCCGGCCGCATGCATTGCCGCCCGCCGCCGCGCCATGCTCTGCGCCGCAATGCCGGCCGCAGATCGCCGCGCCATGCTTACGACCATCTATGCGGTCGCGCCGAGCGCCGAGCTTCCTTTTTTTTTTTTGATTTATGTGGATGAAAATTCATCCTCTGCGGAGGATGCTTGTAAGGGGTTGCAGATCCGGAGACCGGGACGACGGTTGGCCGCTGCGGAGGCATGCGCCGGTCGCCGGTAAGGACCATAGCGTGGGGCCTTCGCCGGTGGGTAAACGCCGTGCGTCGCCCATGGACGACGATGAGCCGGCCGTGAGCCATGACCGGTGGCGATGATGGTGGTGGATGCCTGGCGTGGTGGTGGAGGCTCCTCATGGAGATGAGCAAAAAGAACATGCAAGTTCTTGTGTAGGGAATCAACTAGAGCGAGGATCTGCAGAAAAACACTTTTGTGATTGTCACAAAGTGCCATTACCTCTTGTTGCTTTCTCTGATTTGCTACTTGTGTGAGAGCAGGGTGCTGATAACGTATTGTAAAGTGATTGAGAGAAAACAAAAGTAATCTTTATTCTGATCATATACATGTATATATACATGATGAAGAGTTGCCAATAAACCAAAGGGTGTCAGTTACAAAACTGTTTGTACATTGGGCATAACTGCTGTGCAGTTTTATTTTGTGTCATAACAATTCGCTGTCAATTTGTAATCAACCAGTAGACCGTACGCGTCCTTGGACGCGCAGCAATCCACGCGCGCATGCGCCGAGGCGCAAGAGCAGGCAGCGAGCGCCCTTCCGATAAGATGGAACGGCGCACAGAGCAAACCGCGTGAAGGCAAGCGGCAGCCGAGCGTGTCTGCTCTTCCTCTATTTATCTGGTAATATATATATATATAAGCACATCAAAGATGCAGAGGATCTTTAATACGTAGGAATGACTTATAGCGAGCTTTATTTTGAAAGATATGTGAGAGCACATTGGAATATAGATAGCTGAGATCATTTTTTGCTTCTTTTTTTTTTTCTCCCTACGATCACTATACTATTCTGGCTTTGGGTTGTTCCAAGCATGGATGTACGGAGTTTAAAATATTGATGAGTAGTAATGCCTTCCCCAAATTAACAAGTCACTATGCACAACTAAGCAAGTCAAAAGATGTTATTTGTGTCAGCATAACCTATCCGGCCATGTCAAGGTTCTTATTTGGGAATGCGGATCTTGTAAAATTCATGAGCTCGTGTCTACTGTAACCTATTTGGAGATGAGTGACACGTACGCAAGCCTCGTGGACATTTGCTTGCGACATAAATATATCTTGTATCCCGTCACGGCCGGGCTGTACAAGTGGCTCCATTTCACTAGATAGAGGAAGAATTTTATACTGGCAGTCGATTACATTACATCTATATATCGATCTCGTGTTTGCCCTTAATTTCCCTTCACTGATCGATGATCGATGCTTTTGACAGGAATGCATATTGCTTATAATATGCGGGTCATGAGTTGTCACATTTGAGTGGAGCCCATATCGATCGGTTAGATGGAAGCAATGCTAACCACCTCCACGATAACACGACAAGCCCCCTGTGATATTCGGGAGCCACTGGCGCCAATTTCTTTAGACCGTGGATGGATGGATGGTGCCATCGAAAGCTTAGAATTCGATCGCCTTCTAGGATTCTTTCTCATCGTCACAGTGTCGCACAGTGACGTGTCATTGTGCCATGGAGCCCAACACAACAGTTGAGGACGAAAGAAATTAAAGAGACCTCATATAGAGCCGCGGGGTACTCTGGTCGATCCGATCGATCGCCGACGAGAGCAACCTGATTTGATGAGTTACATATACATGCGTGTCCAAGCAAACAGTGGGTACGTAGTTACAGTTACGTCGATATTAATTACCGGAAGTTACTTAATTTGCTTGTGAGTGATCCTAGCTAGCTACTTAAGGGGTAATTAAGTGCCTTAATTTCCGAAGTGCATGTAGAAATCAACAGTTGTGGATGGATGCCGGTTTGTGGACGAATTAATTATGCGACTTTTACCACGCTACTGCTGGTCGCTGTCAAGATAGAAGGTAGTACTGAGTGAAATTCCCTTCAGTTCTACACAGGATAAGCGAAGGATTAATGACGGTGTCATTGCCCTGCGTCGTGTTCGTGTCTTGACTTAATTTGCTAGTTGTGCAACGAGTCCATGAAATTCTGGCATATTGGCAGGTTCCTGGCATTTCAATTTTAGTCCCTTTTTTTTTCTGATGTACTTCCTTATGCGGCTAGCTAGCTACTTTTAAGTCAAGTACTTTTTTTTTAAGAAGCGTGTTTTCACTTTTGCGTGTCTAAAGATGAAACCCAATACCATTCTCTTGAGCGCCATGCACTCTACCACCTCCCCATCCAAGTTCCTAGTTACTGATAAGATAGGACCCAGCACGTGCAATTTAGGACATGTTTGGTTCGTTCGTTGGCACAACCCAATTAGGCATGTTTGACTTTCTTAAGCTGTTAATTGTTTGGTGTGATGCCACGCTTTTGACATGCCATAAAATCTTAGCCAAATGTTACACTTGTTACTGACACAATTCTTTGCCAGATTGTGCCATGGTTAACAATTTCTAAGCCACGGAATCTATGGCATGCCACACTTTGACACGGGTCGAATGTGCGATCGACTTATAAAGGCACAATACACAAGGGATCATCGAAAGGTGTCGATGAATACTATCGATATTTGTGAGTAAATGTAGGGGACATGACTCTCGAGATCACGTAAGAAGAGATAGGGGTTTTTTTAGACAGATTCAGTCCTTCTCCGAAGAGAATAATAACCATACTCCTACGGTTTTGTATTGAATGAGGCTAGAAAGGCACAAAAAGCCACTAGAACTAAGAAATGTTATCAATAGCTTCTGTCTATGTTTGTCTCTTATTTCTCTGTCTGTCGGCACCGCCCCTTATAAAGCGTCGAAGGGGTGACAGTTATTGTGCGTCAGGAGCCATCTTGACGGTTGCTAGAATCTGCACATTGATGTCGGTTATTGTCAGTGATACATCTTCCTTACACGTTAGCCAAGCGGTTATTGCCAGAGACAGAGAGATGTGTGTGCAGTTATGTCAAAGACACATACGTGCACATGTTGTATTAACTAGTATACATAGTCAAGCGTAATGTACAGAGTCCCTAGTTAATGAGATAGGGCCTACATACATGTTTGTCTGTGAGACTTATAAACAAGAAGATGGTTGTAATAGGCTTTTCGACCAGGGGTGTGGTCGTAACATGGCCTGATCGAGGTAGGCATCTCCGATTAGGGGGGTATACCATAGGGCTATTAGAATGCCATTATCCATAATAAATATTATAGATAAATAACTTCAGCAATTAAGGAATCCTCATCAAAAGGCTTCCTTGAGCTACGTGGCCACAGACTAAATTGCAGATGGGTAATCACACAATGTTATGTTTATTAAGAGAGCGGAGGCAATTGGGCCACCGATCATACAAATAGAGTTTGATAGGTAATTGGAAGTACACTGCACTATAGATCTCGTATCAAATAGTATGATATTTGGGCTGACCTAAACCACGCGTCTATTACCATTCGCTTAAAATTAACAATGGCTGCATGCATGTTCTGTGTGATCTGTGCCACCCTGTATTGTCCGTACTGTACCACTAGTAAGTGTGCTGTTCGATTCCCTCCCCCTCTCCTGTTTGGGAATCTTGATCTAATCTCTCTCTACTTTCTTGTTCTCTATCTATTCCATCCAGCTATCGTCGCATTCTTTCCATTCGACAAGGAAAGCAAGAAAGAACAAGTTACAGGAAGAGAAAGCAACCATTGAATGAACAGGGCAAGCTGCATGTGACGATTTCTATAAGTTTGTTCTTTCTCTACGTGTTCCTGGATTACATGATCTGGTATTCTGACAACAACAACAACAAATAAGAGGGGGGTGGGTGGGGAGAAAAATTTGCATGCTGATGGAGAAGAGAGATTGCCTGGACAGACATGGGTTTCGATCTACAGAAGCTATGTACACATCACCATCGGTTGATCATCTCTACGGGTTCGACCGTACGTGTTCTGATCCGAGTGATTCTCATGTGAATTGTGCGTGATCGTTGCATGATCCGATCGATCGATGATCTGCTACTCGCTCAAGGACTCGAATTCCCACCATTGCAAGCTGCTACAGGTCTGCTCCGCGGACGACGGCCAGCTCGAGTGGAACTGGAACGACGACTGGTGCTCCGCCGGCCCCGACGCTGTGAAGCCGGCAGTGGCGTGCGACGGCTGAGACGAAGGCCGGAGGAAGAGGCCCGCGTAGTCGTCGCGGAAGTGGGAGAACTTTCCGCCGCTACCCTCGGCCGAGTAGAGCGCGGCGCCGGCGTCGACGAACTCCTCCTTCAGGCCGGCAACACCCGAGCGCACGTCGTCCCCAGCTCCGGCGGCGTCGGCATTATCGCCGTACTTCCCCCGCGGCTCCTGCAGCTTCTCGGCCAGCTTCTCCAGCTGCAAGAATCGAATCGATCATGCATTAGAAAATAATTGTGACAAAGAACTCCACACAGCGTCGTGAACTCGTGATCGACGAACAGATGCACATACTTGCTTTAGGAGTGCGCTCTTCTCCTTCTTGAGGGACTCGTAGTTGCATAGGAGGGCGTCGTGGTCGTCGCGGAGGGCCGAGTACTCGCGCTCGAGCTGCTTGGATTTCCAGCGCGCGCGCTTGTTCTGGAACCAGATGGCAACCTGGCGCGGCTGCAGGCCGAGCTCCCGCGCCAGCTGCAGCTTCTGCCGCGGCTCCAGCTTGGTCTGCGTCGCGAACATGGACTCGAGCGACTTGATCTGCTCCTCGCTGAACCGCTTCTTCCTGTCCACGCCCTTGCCGCCCTTGCCCCCCGGCACGTCCATCATCCACTCCCCGTCCTCCTCACCCTCCATGATCACCAGCTCGCTCACTCTCGCGCCGCGCGCGTCTCTCCAACTCTCACCTGGGCATGCACGCACCTCAGTCGATGTGGAAGAAGGGGATGGATGAATGGATCGCAGGGTAGCACGGCAGCTAGCTAGTTCGTCTAGTTGTTTAATCGGCGTGATGGCAACGGGGTGGCCAATGGAGCGCGGTGGCGTGCATGCGTAGCCTCTCTCTCTTTCTCCCTCAAGAGTCTCTCTCTCTCTATGGTTATAGCTATAGCTAGCTGCGTTGTTCCCCGCGCGCGGCCCCGCCAAACTCGCTTGGCGTCGCTGTCGCGGGGCAGGGGCAGAGAAATCGGAGCACGCAGCGGCCTCTGATCCCTATCCCTCTCTCCAGCGCGCGCGGCGGGGTTAATAAGACTAAGCTGGTGGCCACGTATATATCGCGATTCGTGTGGCGATTTTAACGATTTTGTTGGCTCTCTTCACGGCGCCGCGCCGCGCGTGCCACCTTGGCGCGACGAGGACGTACGTCGTCCCCGCCGCGCGGCTCGGTTTAGCCGAGCGGTTGGTGCGGGTGGGAGGGAGGGAGTCTAACGTTGCGTCGCGCGCGAGCGGGATAACGTATTAATAATGCTGGCGTCGCGTCGCGTTTCTGCGTTGCGTGCACGGGGTTGGTTGGGGGAAAATTCGGGGCGTCCCGTGGGGGCGGGGACGTGTCTGGCGGGCAGCGGCGTCGGGAAGCAAATTTGCTGAGGTCTCTCCTCATCCTCGCTTATCCTTCGTAATCATCTCGGATATACGGGCATACGGCTGATGCGGAGAAGCCTCCCCCGACTCCCCTCCTCCCCTAATTCCTCCCCTAATTTTAGCCTTCTCCCACCGATTTTTTTCTCATAACGTCGCGTCTTATTTTGTAAAGGGTTATCACGTCCTACTTTGCAGGGAGAAGTTGTATGGTTTTATCATTATGAAAACTAAGTATTTTGAAATTATCTCCAATATTACAGATTTATGTCTCTAAAATCTAGATTAGAGGTTTCAAAAATTAGAGTTTCATGAATTCCCACAGAAAGTATTCGTAACGGAATTAGTCAGAGGCATAGATGATGCAAAGGAGTACAACAACACCTCAAAAGCATACATCATGCAATGCAGGGATACATGACAGTTGATCCGTGCGTAGATAATGTTACTGGTTTATTCTCATTCATGACGGACTGCGATGCATAGATAAAGAGTGAATATTACAATCTCATTACAACTGAACTTCTACTTAGCAAGAACAAGAAATAATAGAAGAAAGACCGCAAAACTAACTATCTTAATTAATTTCTGAAGCATTTTCTCAACTCTTTTCATCCTTTCATCCAGTATTTTAAGTCCATTCTCTTCATTTTGCGTTGGTGGATCAAATGGTCGAGCCACTAGACGAAATACAGCAACACCACTAGAGTCATCTTGCAAGCCGTAATTTGCATTGCAATATCTCGAACCACTGGGATAGCTTCATCAGCCCACTGCCAAAGCCGACATGTTGTGCTCTAAAAAAGAATCACTGCTTCAAGTGAAAAAAACAACATGCTGTTTGGAATGGAATTCATTCGGGATGATTAGGCACAAGTTACTGTAAGATTTGAACACTTTATGAATACGCAGGATAGATTCGTTGACGTATGCGAGGTGAATACATTCACCGGATCCCTGCAACGAGGGCAAACCAGGTGCTACCGCAGTGATTCTAATTGTCTACTCACTCAGAAGTTAGATGAGGTCGAAGATATCCCATTTAAGACTGGAAGAAAGGAGAAGAGGAAACGAATAGTGAGGTGAATGGCAGCCAAAACATCTATATATAGCATGTGGTTGGATTACAATTGGGTTGAATGAAATTTGCGTCCGCGAGGTTACATGTTAAACCACCTCAAAATATTTTCAAATTTTAGGTTCAACTTCATGACACTTCTATAATTTCTTCATAATTTAATATACTACTGGACATAAAAATTACATGGTTGCAGGTTCAATTCTATTTCTATTTAAATATTTTGCAAAAAATTGTTGAATACTAGTGGACCTAAAAATTACATGGTTAGCTAGGTAATAAAATTTCGAGACCAACAATAATTTATTCATCCCAATTGGAGTTTATATGAATTTTCTATCTATAGAATGTTGAAGTTAATTTAACTTCTAGTGTAAAAAATTTTGTAACTGCTTTTTTTCCAATTCCAAAATTTTCTGTGGTACTAACAAGTTTAAAACCTATTCCTAGTTAAAGTACAATAAAAAAGGAAACCAACAAAATTGGTTTCACTAAATTTAGAGTTAATTTTAAATAGTTATGAAATTTTTTTTAACTAGTTCAAATTTACAGTGCAAAAATAAATCACTTGGTAATTTCCTAATGCATTTAAAACTTTTTATACCTGAGCTAGACCTAGCCTATACCAATGACATGTGGGGTATACTACATAGTATTCTTTTTATTTTAATTTTTGAATTAAAAACTTGCTGACAGGTGGGACCCGTTTGTCATTCTCGCGGTCTACTGCATAGTGCATGCACCGAAGGTCAACATGCCCGGTCAAGAGTCCATAGACCACACGCTCCGTGGAACCCAACCGTCAGCGACTCTATTTCTATTTCGTTAAACGACCTCCAAATATTTTGATATTTTATGGTCAAGTTCGTGACACTATGCAAATCACCGAGATAAAATTTACAACACTAGCAACAATAAGTCTGCTAAGCCAACTAATTACCGACTAATCACATTGCTAACTACTATGTCTTCTAATTACGTGCTAATCAAATTAAGTCTTTCAATTTGATGTCCGAACACTAAGGCAAAATACACCTATAACTACTCAGTTGTTACAATAAGGAAATACAATTCATCTAATTACAGCCTAATCACATTGCTAAAACTAGCTAAAACTATAGCCAGATGCCAATGACATTTACCTTTTCATGGTGCTCACAAGATGGTGCATAACTTCTGTAACTGAGCGAACTTCAACTTCTCTCTGGTTGGCTTCTCCCGTCTCTTCCTCTCTGGCTGTCTTCCTCTCATCCTCTTTCCTTTGTAATTGAGAATGACTGTCTTCCTCTTTCCACTCGCTAAATACTAGAAGACGGCGAGCGCAAGTGCGGGCTGCCCCGCGCGTCACACGCTGAGTAGTGCGGCAGACGGGTCGGCAGCAGAAGGCTCGCCGCCACACCTTGTCGCAAAGACCTTGGTTGTCGCCGAGTGTGACGGCAACACCTAGGTGCTGCGGTCAGACGACGCAGTAGGTCTCCTACTGCCGTCAACGACCGCAGCAGGTGGACCAAGGGGGCTAAATTTGGAAATTTCGGGCTACAAAGGCTATTTTAGGAATTACGGTGATCTAACAGGGCCAATTGTGTCCAAATTTCGCGCCTCCCTACCAGACTAGCTAGCTACCTCAGGCTCGGGGTGCGTGCGTGCGTGGTGGCACGATGACGGGTGAGTGGGTACGTACCGTGTGCAGGGCGTGGCGCGTGGTGGGGTCGTGGCGCCGTGCTATCAGGATTCAAAGAAGGAAGTAGAAATTCAGAGATGCACTGAAGTTTAAGGATTCAGGGGCTAACGCAAAAGTCGGCATTCTACGCAACGTTTCATCGATTTTAGTAATTGTCGCCTATTTACATCGGGTCCATGGGATTCCACGGGAAGGAGACCGGACGGCGCATGGGAGATGAGCCATGCCAGCTCAATACTGTTGATGTCATGGCGATTTCGCTACTTGTTTTATTTATTGTTTGCTTTGTCAGAAGTTAAACTGATTTACATTTACTTCATCTGTAATACTTTTGGGTATTTAAGCCCGGTTTGGAGTAAAAATCGATATCGATGAAGCGTATCGTTAGTTCTCTCTGTAGAGTAAAGTAGTTTTAGGGTTTTGCTTTATCGTTCTTTACTCATCCTCGGCAAATCTCATTCGAAATTTCAGTCGGATCTTCTCAGATCCTGACAAAGGTATCAGAGCAATCTCGGTTCTTGGTGTGTAGGATTCATATCTGTGAAGGTTAGCGACGACCTCGGTCGATTGTTGTAAAATCGCCGAACTAGATCGGATATGTCACTCGAAGGATTTACGGGAGGGAGGTTGGCTAGGCTGGTAAAATCCCTTAATACGGTCCTGTGAATCCAGTTGCATTGTAGTGAAGACCCGATCTCGGAACAAGATGGCCGGAGACGAGGATACTTTCAATGCTAGAGCAGTAGTCGTGGCCATCAGAGAAGAGCTAACCGAACTTAAGGGGATGAAAGCAGAAATATCGGAGATTAAGTCTCTTCTCAAAAGATTTTGTTCTCTCGATCATGGAGAAACTAGCATAACACGTCACATTGGTGAGGTAAGTACTCATGCTACTCTATCTACAACATTGGGTAGCAATCCGACGGGAATCATAGGATATAGGGTTTTCTCTAATCCAGACCATGTCAACACCGCGAGTCGCCCGGTGACTGCTAACACTGGGCAAGAGACAACTGGTGTCCATTTTTATATTGAGCTTAAAATTGTCACATTGCCATGAGCACTGGTCTATACTCAAGCAGTTAGGACAACCACACATGCAGATGTGACTTATGAGGATGCAAATATGCAAACACAGACTGGGAACGATACACAACAAGTTAATTTGGTAAACCCATATGGCATCAATTGAAATCACCCTTTCTTAAATGACCATCAGTACAATCCTGTTCTGGGCAATACTTGAATAGGGGTAACCCGATTCAGTTTACAGGAGTTAGGTGGGTGGAGTCTCAAGGAATTCCTCACCCAGAAAATGTTGGAAATACATAACATTATGCTGACGCTGTGATAAAAGGGCCAAGGCTAGAGATTCCCTACTTCAATGGTGAGGATCCGATTGAATGGCTTAAACAATGCAAGCAGTTCTTTGGGTTATCTGGCACACCTGAGGACCAGTGAGTGAATTTAGCCACATCACATTTCCAGGGAAGAGCAACAAAGTGGTTAAAGGGAATATGAGTCCCATGGAAAATTCTGAATTGGAACCAACTCTGTTCCATGGTGGCATATCGGTTTTCTGAGATTAATGCACATGATGCAGTAGAGCATCTACAGAACATGAAACAAGGAGGATTTTCAATATCTCAGTACATTGATAAATTTGAAGAATGCATGACATTGGTAAAAAGAGATCATCCTTATATTCAAGAGGCATTTATGATGAGTTGTTTTATTAGGGGATTGAGGGCTGAGATTAAGCATGATGTGAGTGGGTAGAGACCACAAGGACTACTAGAAGTTTATTGGTATTCTAGGATTTATGATAAATCAGCTGCAGCTAAGAAGTTCCACCAAATTGGGGGTTACAGCAAGAGCAGATTTAATGGCACGGGTAATCCCCAACACAAGCCATCACCTAAAACCATGTAGCTAATGGGAGACAGAAACACCTCTAACAAAATGGGAACCAACAATGGAGAAAGAGAGATGAAACTATGTTGGTATTGTCAAGAACCTTGGTCTATAAACCACAAGTGTAAAGTAAAGAAAGCTATCCATGCCTTGCTGCCGAGGGAAGATGGAGAAAGCATACTGGGAAAAAGAAGACATTAGTGCAGAGGAGGGATACACTACTGCACCTGATAGTCCAAAGCAGGATAATGATCCAGATACCAATGAAGAGTTGATGCAGCTGTCACAGCATGCAATACATGGAACAATTGGTCCAACTACATTCTCCCTAGTTAGTACAATTGGAGAAAAAGATCTATGGCATTGGTGGGTAGTGGAAGCACTAATTCATTCATGGATAATGAATTTGCTATCAAAAGTAGATGTAAATGTAGCTCGGCAATGGTCAAAACAATTTCAGTGGCTGGAGGAGGGGAATTGAAAACAGATGTTGTGGTTAAGAATCAAAGTTACAGGGTCCACGGTACTCACTTCGAAAGCACATTTCGGTTGCTAGCACTAAGGAGTTATGACATAATCTTAGGAGCAGACTGGATTTATGAGCATAGTCCCATTCTGCTGGACCTAAAGAAAAGGCAGTTGTCAATAAACAAGAGAGGAAGGACTATCATGTTCAGGGATTTCACTGAACCAAAAAGACAATGTGTGATCAGTGTGGCAAAGCTTGGCAAAATGGCTAGGAAGGGAGTGATAGGGTGCATGATTCATGCTAAGTTACTACAAGGAGAGTCAGAATCTAAAAACCATAAATTTCCAAGGGAAGTTGAAGGAGTGCTCAACCAGTATGAAGAAGTCTTTATGGAGCCTCATCGACTACCACCAAAAAGGGAATGCGGTCATTCTATTCACCTTAAGGAAGGGGCCAAGCCTCCGAACATTCAACCCTACCGGATTCCACATCATCAAAAGGAAGCTATGGAAGGAATAATCAACCAATTGATGGAAAAGAATGAGATAAGGAATAGTGTGAGACTATATTCCTCTCCAGCGGTGATGGTGAGAAAGAAGGATGGGTCATGGTGTCTGTGCGTGGATTACATGCATTTAAACACTATGACTATTAAGAACAAGTTTCCTATGCCTGTCATTGAAAATTTGTTCGATGAGCTCCACAAAGCTAATGTATTCTTTAAGCTAGATCTTCATCCGGATACCACCAGATTAGAATGAAGGAGGCTGATATTATGAAGATAGTATTCAAAACACATCTTGGACAATATGAATATCTAGTGATGCTGTTTGGACTAACTAATGCTTCAGCTACATTCCAGGCACTAATGAATCAAATATTCAGTGAGCAATTGAGGAAGTTTGTACTTGACTTTTTCGATGACATTCTGATTTACAGCAAGGACTTGGAATCTCATGTGGATCATTTACAGACAATACTGACTATTCTGAAGAAGAATCAAATGGCAGCCAAAAGAAACAAATGTGTATTTGCGGTAGAACAAGTGGAGTATTTGGGATATATCTTCAGTGGAGAAGGTGTCACCATAGACCCTAAGAAGATTGATGATATTTTGAACTAGCCAAAACCTCAAAGCACAAATCAACTTAAGAGGATTCTTGGGGTTAACCGGGTATTATCGGAGATTTGTTAAAGGATATGGTCAGATTTGCATACCACTATTCGATTTACTAAAAAAAAGGTGCTGGAGAATGGCAAGAACTACATACTGAAGCTTTTGAGATGCTCAAGAGATCCATGACAGAGTGCTCAGTTCTATCTCTTCTTGATTTTTCACAACCATTTACAGTGGAAACAGATGCCTGTGGAGGAGGTATTGGAGGAGTACTTATGCAACAAGGGAAACCTATATCATACTTTAGTAAGACATTGGAAATTAAGTCCTCAACCCAATCAATTTATGATAAGGAAGCCATGGCCATTTTGGAGGCTCTTAGGAGGTGGAGACACTATTTTTTGGGAGGCGGCTGGTCATTAAAACAAACCAACAAAGCTTAAAGTATTTCACCGAACAAAGATTAACTGAGGGTATTCAGCATAAACTCTTGCTCAAGCTATTAGAATTTGATTATACTATGGAATACAAAAAGGGAAAAGAAAATATAGTAGTAGATGCATTATCTAGAAAAGACGTGGCAGCCGATCCTGAGACACTTGTTTGCAATGCCACAACGACAATATTACCTGAATGGATTAAGGATATTCAAGCTAGCTATGTGAGAGATTAATTCAGTCAAAAGCTACTGGAAGAGTTGCAACATCAGACCAACATAACTACTGAATATTCACTGGTTTCTAGACTTATCAGATACAAGGGTAGTGTTTTTGTGGGGAAAGGAAATGACATGAGACATAATATATTATCCAGTTTCCACTCATCAGTTTTTGGTTGTCATTCTGGAAAAAGGGCCACCTATCACAGAGTGAAGAAGCTCTTTTATTGGTCCAAACTTCACAAGGATGTGGATGATATGATCAGTATATGTCCGGTCTACCAAGTGACCAAGTCTGAGAATATACACATTCCAGGGTTGTTGTATCCACTAGAAGTGCCTGAAATGGCTTGGACACATATTTCAATGAATTTTGTAGAAGGGTTACCAAAATCAAGAGGAAAGAATGTCATTCTTGTAGTAGTGGATAGATTGACTAAATATTCCCATTTTATTCCTATGTCTCATCCTTACTCTATTCAGCAAGTAGTTCAACTCTTTATGGATCACATATTAAAGTTACATGGAATGCCAATTGTCCAAGTGACAGACAGGGATCGAGTGTTTACCAGTAAATTATTCCAGGAGATATTCAAAACCTTGAAGGTTTCACTACGTTTCAGTACCGCATACCACCCACAGTCTGACAGTCAAATGGAACAAGTTAATCAATGTTTAGAGTCTTATCTCAGGTGTATGACATTTTAGGAACCAAAAGAATGGATGACATGGTTGAATCTTGCTGAGTGGTGATACAACACTTCATATCATACCTCATTGAAAATTACTCTATTTCAAGCATTGTATGGCTACCATCCTCTCCAGATTGGTGAGCTGACGATTCCTTGCAATATCTCAGATGAGGCTAGAGTAACCATAGAAGAGAAGGAAGATATGATTCGAATGATCAAGGAAAACTTACATCAAGCCCGTGGAAGAACTAAATATTTTGCGGACAAGAAAAGAACAGAGAGAGTTTGAAATTGGAGACATGGTATATCTGAAAATGCAACCATATGGTCAAAATGCTTTTGGACTGAGAGGAACCTTGAAGCTGAGGGCTAAGTACTGTGGACTATTTCGAGTGATGGAGAAGATTGGAAGATTGGCTTATAAGATACAACTTCCTGATGGCGCTCATATTCATCCGGTGTTCCATGTAAGTCAACTGAAAAAACATGTAGGGAAGAATGTTGTTTCTCTGCCTAGGTTACCATTGGCCGAACCTAATGGAAAAGTGAAGCATGACCCTATTGCAATACTGGAGAGGAGAGTGATTCCTAGAGGGAATGAACCAGTGATTCAGTGGCTTATACAATGTGAGAATTTGGACACCACATATGCTACTTGGGAGGATGCATCTTTCATATATAAGACTTTCCCAAGTTTCAATATTTGAGGACAAGGATGAGGTTGGAGAAGGAAGCTGAAATTGATTGCAATTGAAATTCAAGGATTGCCAGCAATATCTCATCGATTTTAGTAATTATCACCAATTTACATCGGGTCCGTGGGATTCCACTGGAAAGAGATCGGACGGCGCAAGGGAGATGAGCCATGCCAGCTTAATGCTGTTGACGTTAAGGCGGTTTCGCTACTTATTTATTTATTGTTTGCTTTGTCAAAAGTTAAACTGATTTACATTTGCTTCATCTGTAATACTTTTGGGTATTTAAGCCCGATTTGAAGTAAAAATCGATATCGATGAAGCATATCGCTAGTTCTCTCTGTAGAGTAAAGTAACTCGTTTTGCTTTATCGTTCTTTACTCATCCTCGGCGAATCTCGTTCGAAATTTCAGTCGGATCTTCTCATATCCTGACACGCGCCCGCGTGCTGGGTTAATTCGGTAGTGGGGGTAGACGCGCCGCGGTGCGGTGCGGTGCGGTGCGCTGGATTTGGCCGAGTCGGGTTGAGTTCCGCGTGCTACGTGGGCGTGTGTGAGCTGGAGGATGCGTGCGTCGTGCGCGGCGTATAAAATGACAGGGCAAGACGTACGCGTGCCGAGCGCGGATGCTTGAGCATGGTTCCATTCGCTCGGCGCTGCCGATCGTGCTTCTCTGCTGCTCAGGCGGTTAGTAATTGATAATCATCCGTGTACTTTGAGGACTCGAATGTGTAATCGATGTAAATTTCATTATTTAGGCACATTATTATAGAATTTTATTTAAATAATTCTTTTTTATTTTAAAATACAGTAATATACCTCTTTTTATTTTATAGAAATAATCTTATATCGCTTCCCCGTTGGGCGACTCGGATCAAGTCGTCCAACAGTTGTGCGACAAGTGGAGTAGCCGCTAAATTGTTGAGCAACTTAGCCCCTAGTCGCCCTTATAAAGAGAAGAGAGAGGAAGAGAAAGAGAGAGGAGAAGAGGGGGGGAGAAAGAGTGTAGAGGGGGAGAGGGAGGTAAAGAGAGGAGGAGAGGTCTGTGCATCGACGACGGTGAGTTCCCTGCACTTCTTTGTATATTTACTTTTGAAATTATGGTAGATTAGCAACTAAAGTCATTAGATGAATAGTTATGTTGGGTACGTTGTATATTGTTAATAGTTGTAAATAGTGTAGTCGTAGAACTAACGCTAATTTAGTTGTTAATAGTTGTAATGCGGCTATGGCTATACCCTAACCTCTTAACCATGTAACCTAACCCTAACCCTTAACCCTTAACTCTAACCCTTAACCCTTAACTCTAACCCCTAAACTCTGAAACCCTAAACTCTAAAATTGAAATGCGGCTATGGCTATATATGTTGAGGAATATGCGGTTTATGCAAGAATGCAATTAAATTTTTAGAATTTATGGAGCTACGCTATAAATAATTATACCACTAATTGTGCAATTGCTAACTTGAAATTGATTTGCAGGTATGGCTTGTAACCTTGGTGGTTCCGACTGGCCTTTTGGCCTGCTGAACCAGCACATCGACATGCAGCACCGCATCAGGCGTCATGTCCCACATCCTGAGGGCGGGAACGAGGCGACTGAGTTGGGGGTGGTCCATATGTGGACATCCCGATGGGCTTGGAGACTAGACCCATACTTGAGAGATGGGTTTGTCTGCAAACTGTGTACCTCTTTTTATCATATGTCCGCCATGTACTTATTTCTTTGTGCTTTGCTGGCTAAGCGATGTCGGCCTTCTATCTCTCACGCGGATGGAAGAAAGCATCGACGAGGATAGCGCCCCGGAAAAGGATGACAGGGAGGTCTAGGCCGGCCTAGAGCGGTCACGGTGGTTCCCGTTCGACCGGTCGCTACTGATAGCTCTGGTGGACCAGTGACAGCCCAAGACGTACATCTTCCACATCCCATTCGGGGAGATGGCCTCCATTCTGCATGACATTGTAGTGCTGCTTGGCCTACCTATCATGGGAGCCGCTGCCTTCCCGCAGGACGCGCCTGCCGACTGGCACGACGACCTGCTGGGTAGGTTTGAGGGGGTTCTTTCGGCCAAGGCCGCGGTAGCGTACTACGTCTTCCCGGCGTGACAGAGGCGTGGTGCACCCCTACGGTGGCTTTCACAATTCCGAGTACGTATGCGATCCATTTTTCTTGTTTAGTGATGCACTATCCTTGCCATAGGACGAGCTTACTAATTATTAGTTTGTGCATAGGTCGAGCGGATGGACCCAGAGACCGGCGAGTACCAAGTGTCGTGTCACCTCGAGGCGTACTTGCTGTGGCTGTGGCTGTTCGGCTAGGTACTGTTTACCAGCAGCCATGGTGACTCCGTCAATGCCCGCTTCGTGGAGTACACAAGGGCCATCGCCGGCGGGGTTACAATATTTTTTTACACGCGAGTTACACATAACACATGTTCCTATATTTTTTTCCCAGTTCTGTTATGATGGCTTCTAATTGTAGTGGTACATTTCGCAGGCAGAGTAGGAGGGGTGGAAGCAAAACGAGCTGGAGTGGGCGGATGCCCTCAAGGACTTGGTACAGGAGGGCACCCCATATGACCCCAGCGCGTACGACGAGTACCTACGCTGGTACACTCCACAGACATGCACAAAGTTGGTGCTTGTCGTCGACCCTCCCCTCACTCACGTACCAGCACGGACCGACGCGTACCCTGTACACCTCGCTCAGAATGTGCACTTCGTGTTAGGTACTCTCGTGTTTCGACATGTCTGAGTACGGTTACTACAATTATAAGTTTGATGCTTTCATGTGCTCTTTGCAGACGGACATCATCGCCGGGATTGCGAGGGACTCCGGGACATCACCCATACACACCATCCAAATCAAGCAAAGAAAAAAGGGGGTAAGACGCCGGCTTGGAGCCGCTAGCGGCCATGGAGCCGCGCCTAGCCACCAACCTGCAGCCCTAGGCACTGAAGCACCACATGCTCACCGCCGATGGCCACCCGAAACCGCTGCTCCCACACGAGTGCCGCCTCCGCACCGGCCGTCTCGCCCGCACCACCACTGGCCACTGTACGAACTCCCGCACCGAACGCACAGCCGAGCCGCACCTCACAGGCCCTCCGACGCTAGCCTGAAGCCGCGTAGCGCCGCGCAAAGCCGCCGGTGTAGTCTCGTGATAGGCGCCGCCCGACGCCACCAGAAGCGCCGCTCGCCGTCGCCAAAGCGCGCGCCGTCCTCGTCGCTCGAGCCGGGCGCTGGAGCCACCGCCGAGCACGCGCCCGCATGCGCCGCTCGCTGATGGCCGCTTCCACCCACCCACGTTGCGCTCGAAGCGCTGCCTCCATTAGGTGAAAAGGGGGTAGGGAAACCCTACCCCACCACCCCCCTCCTGCTCTTGAAACGGCCTAGTGGGCCAGGGCACGCGTGAACCGTATCGGGCCCGAAAGGATAAACAGGTTGTGGAAATCGGCCCGGCCGGCCGAGCCGAAAAAGAAAAAAAGAAAAGAAATCCCAAAATTCACAAAAAGGCCCATGGAAATTCTAAATGTTGTGCGAAAAATATTCTCAACGGAAAATTAGCGGTATAGCCCCTGAAATTACAGAATTTGCTAAAAACCATATTCTATCAGAAAAGGGGCTCGGGAATTCAAATTTTGAATCGGTTTTAGCATTTGAAGCATGTTTAACTTTGTTATTATTATTTCTATGTAATTTACGTATTGTATCTATTGTTTTTTTATTATTTGTAATTATTTATATTACTTTTAATCACTGAAAACAGCAGTAAATCAAGAAAAATGCATAGAAAAATATAGGAACATTATGATAATCTTTGCAACATTTTTTACAAATTACCTGTAGTAATCTTATGAACTCTTTGCATGAATATACAAATGACTAACATTATGAACCGGGAGTTCGAAGAGCTGGCTCAGCATAGCCACAATTACCTAACTTGGGCATCAAATGTCGAAATCGTACTTAGAGCTAAGAAGCTATGTGCTACTATCGTACTTGGCACCTTAAAGGATGCCACTCCAACTACCGAGGAAAATGATCAAGAACTTCATTTTCTTAGACACCATCTCTGTCTAACGCTCAAGAATCAGTATATGGTGGAGAAGAATGCACTAGCTTTATGGATCGTAATGAAAAAACGGTTCGAGAAGCTAAAGTACACTATTCTTCCTCGAACAGAGCAGGAATGGAACTGACTACGTTTTGCTGACTATAAGACCGTGGGGGGTACAATTCTGCATTACACAGAATTTATAGAAGTCTTCAACTCTGTGGTAAGGTAACCACGGATGAGCAGAAGATTGAGAAAACTGTCTCTACCTTTCACCCAAATACGGTGCAATCCGCAAGCAACTATCGTCAGGACGGCTACAAGGAGTATGCCGAACTGATTGACATCATGCAAGTTGCGGAAGCTCAAGATGATGTTCTAAAAAATAACTATATCTCACAACTGTCTAGTAGCAATGTTGGCCATGAAGTCAATGCTAGCAGCTACAAGATGAGGAAGCCTCACTCAAAGGAAAGAGGCAAGAAGGGTAAGATCATGGGTCGCAAGACCAAGAAGAATGCTCAAGCTAAGAAGGGTGGACAAAAAAAGCGCGATGAGAAGCCGTATGGTCAGCAGGACCAAAGTTACTACAAATCTGGTACTTGGGGTATTGGTTACGTGTTTGACGTGAGCTGTAGTACGTGATTGATGCTTTCAAGTATAAAAAGAAGGGCAAAGTACAGCATGAGACAAACCTCGCCATTGCAGGCATATAGGATCCACAGTTATGGGTTGCACCCAAGGATGTGGACAGCCCAGTAGCAGCCCCCATCACACCTTCTTTGGACATCGCAACGGCAGCGGCCGTAGTTGCCAAAGAAGAGAAGATGTACATGGAGAAGATTCGAGCAGTTTATGGTTGTGATAGAACATTGAGTTTTTGAATAATGGTTGTAAGCTCTAGGAGAGCAAAGTATTAAATTATTATGATGAACCCTACAATACTTTTTCCCATATTAATAATAGCAAGTGGATTGCTTCCTACCCCATATTAATAAATACTTTATATATCAGAACACGTGTGGCGCCCTATGGAGAAAGTATGCTTAGCAGATAGAGGCACAACGAATACCATCTTGAGAGAGACAAAAAAATTCAGCCGATCAGCAAGAATGCTAGTAGTCTTATCACAATCGCAGGAAGTGATACTTGTATAATAGGCTCAGGAAGAGCCACAATTATTCTACCGATGGGTACAACATTGGTTATTGAAGAAGCCTTGTTGTACCCAAAATTGACTAAAATTCTCTTAAGCTTTAAAGATATTCGCGCTAACGGTCTCCACGTAGAGACTGGTAAAGAATACCTGCTCATTACAAAGCGTGAAGAAAATAAAAAAAAAGTGCATTAGAACGACTTCCTTCATATGAATCTAGGCTATACTACACTAATATTAAGTCACCTGCTGCCTATACTGTCCTGAAAACCACTTTTAGAAACTTTGAACTTTTTTGTCTCTAGCACGATAGATTAGGCCACCCCGGTCTTAGGATGATGAGAAATATGATTACCAATTCTCAGGGATATAATGTCAACGTAAAGAATTTTTCGAATCAAAAGAATTTTTGTGACCATCATGTGCCACCGGGAAACTAATTACTAGACCTTCTACTCTGAATGTAAAGGATGAAATCCCTGCATTCCTGGACCGTATCTAGAGAGACATTTGTGGTCCCATACAGCCCCTATCAGGGTCATTTAGGTACTTTATGGTGATCATCGATGCTTCCTCGAAATGGTTACACATATGTTTATTGTCTACGAGAAAACATGCTTTTGCAAAGCTGATCTCGCATATAATTAAAATTAAGAATAATTTCACCGATCATCATGTGTAGTCCATAAGAATGGACAATGCTGGAGAATTTACTTCAAATGTATTTGATGATTATTGTATGGCAATGAGAATTACCATTGAGTATTTCGTACCGTATGTCCACACCCAGAATGGACAAGGAGAGGCATTAATTAAAAGAAACAAATTTATTGCCCGACCGCTCTTGCAGAATTGTAATTTATCAACTACATGTTGGGGACATGCAGTCCTACACGCAGAAACTCTCATCAATTTTAGACCGTCGGCATATAACATCCATTCACCTATGCAACTAGAGTAAGGATCAACACCAAAAATCTCTCATCTTCTAATGTTTGGTTGCAAGGCTTATGTACCTATACCCCCACCTCAACGAACTACAATGGGCCCTCTCCGAAAGTCTTGGATATACATTGGTTATGAGACAACATCCATAATCAGGTATCTGGACCCATGACTAGAGATTTGCATACAGTCCGCTTCGCTGACAGCATATTTGATGAGGATAGTTCCCGTCATTAGAGGAAGGAAATCAACCCCTTGATGAAAAATATCGGGAAATAATGTGGCAAGCCACGATAATCCATGCACATGACCCACACACTAGTGAAGCAAATGGAGAAGTCCAGAAGATAATTTATTTTCAAGCATTAGTGAATCATCTGTCTGATCACGTTAGTGATTTAAAGAGTGTGATCAAGTCGCATGTGCCTACACGCAATGCATCGGAGATGGTTGAAATACCAAAGAAAACTGAAGGTACCCCTAATCCCATCCAAAGGGCTCAGAATAAAAGGACGAGAACTCCGGCCCCTCGAATCCCAAGTAACCGAGGACGCCTGACGAAAAAGGATAAAAAGAACTTAACATAGTCGATCACCGAAGTTCCTCAGAACCAGAAGGGGCCGGTTGAGATCTGACACCAGTATGGGACCTTCAGTAAAAGGCATACTGGATTTTAATATTCCCACGGAGGGAGATATCAGCATGGATGTGTGCGACACATTAGAGCTGAAAAACTAAAGGGACTTGTCCTCACAATTGGAAGCAGCGATGAGTAAGTAGAAGCATTAGAAGTATCGCTCCATGAAGAAATAGCTATAAATTATGTGACCGTGGGAGAATCTATGAATGGAACAACAGCCAATGTCGATATATTTATAATATCACAATCACCGATCTTGATCCAGAGCCAATATTGCTCGCTGAATGTAAGAAAAGATTAGATTGGAAAGATTAGAAGAAGGCGATAGAAGTATAATTATTATCTCTGAATAAAAGAGAGGTTTTTGGGCATGTAAGCCGCACACCTCCCCGTGTGCACCCCATAGGGTATAAGTGGGCATTTGTTCGAAAGAGAAATAAAAATAATGAAGTAGTAAAACATAAAACAAGGCTCGTTGCACAAGGTTTCACTCAACGACCAGGAGTCGATTATGAAGAAACCTATTACCGGTCATGGGCGGAACTACCTTTAGATATTTAATCTCAATGGTAGTAAACTTGAATTTAGAAATGAAATTGATGGATGTGGTAACTGCATACCACTATGGAAACTTGGATTCGGACATTTATATGAAGGTACCTGAAGGTATCCTTATCCCGAGCCAAGACAGGGTAAATAGAAATATGTATTGTGTGCAACTCAGAAAGTCACTGTATAGACTGAAGCAATCAGGCGGAATGTGGTATAATCGCTTAAGCGACTTTCTGTGCAAGAAAGGCTACACGAACAATGAAGATTATCCATGTGTTTTTATACAACGAACCCGGATGGATTTTGTATAATCTCAGTATATGTAGATGATCTGAATATCATTCGGACCTTGGAAGATATTAAGAAAGCAAGCTCTAACCTGGAGTCGAAGTTCGAAATGAAAGATTTAGGTAAAACCAAATATTGTCTAGGCTTGCAGCTTGAGCATGCCCCTGAAGGGATTTTAGTACATCAGTCAACCTACACTCAGAAAGTGTTAGAACGGTTCGGCTTTGAAAAGACATATCTTTCGAAAGTACCAATGGTCGGGACATCCTTACAGCAAGACAAAGACCCGTACAAACCTAAAGAAGAGGTTGAGGAAGCCCCGTGATCGGAATTCATGTACTTGAGTGTAGTAGGTGCACTCATATATCTAGCAAACTATACTAGACCGAACATTGCATTTGTCGTGAACCTAATATCTAGCAAACTATACAAGGCATAGTGCATAACATACCAAAAGACGTTGGCATGGAATAAAGGGCATCTTCCGATACATCAAAGGAAGTAAAGATCTTAGTCTGTTTTACAAGAAAAAATCAAGACTTAAATATGACTAGCTATGCAGATGCTGGGTACCTGTTAGACACGCATACAGCTAAGTCGCAAACATGCTATGTATTTCTATGTGGTGGAACTGCAATTTCATGAAAATCGTCTAAGCAAAGTTTTGTATCTACTTCGACGAACCACTCAGAAATTATAGCATTGTACGAGGCCTCACGATAATATTCTTGGTTTCAACAGATGATTCACCATATCCAACAGTCGTGTGGATTGAATACCGTGCAAACCCCCACTATTATCTATAAAGATAATGCAGCTTATGTTGCGCAAGTGCGGATGGGTTATGTGAAAAGTCCTTTCACTAAGCATATCAACCCTAAGTTCTTCTATGCTTATGAATCATAAAAGATGGATGAAATTAAAGTGTTGCATATTAAGTCGTGTGAAAATCTTACAGATTTATTCACTAAGTCACTTTCAGCATTTAGCTTTGAAAGATGCATATGTGGAATTGGAATGATGGAACTTAGAAAAGTGCATAATTTAGGAGAAGAATCTTCACAAACTCTTTATTAAGGCCCTATTTGGTACAGCTTCCACTCCCAGCTTCTCAATCGATTCTCGTGAAGCCGTACCAAACACCATGATTTTCAAAACTACTAGATTCTGCTTCTCACGAGGAGCTGTCTCGAAAATGAACTGGCAACGAGAAGCAGTCTCCCAGCAGATTCTCGTGAGAATCCAACCTTCAGAAACGAAAATACCCTTTGAAGTTGAAGGTTTTTACCCGTAAATGCCACTGAGTTACACAAATACAATTGAAATATTACACCCAGGGGTGACATGGTCTATTTGCCTCTAATCCTCCCTCATATGGTTTTTGGAGCCAACCTACCAGTCAAACGGTTTCAACAGACAGCTCCAGATTCTCAGAGAAGTGGATTCTTATAGAATCAAGAGCAGAAACTGGAAAATGAGAATCCGAGTTGTACCAAATAGGGCCTAAAGCTTGATCACGAAGATCGAGTATCCATATAATAAATCCTAATAATTAAATGAAATTGAGTGGATTGTACTCTTTTTCCTTTGACGAGTTTTTCTGAAGTTTCTCGACTAAGGTTTATAATGAGACAATTCGTGCAGCACAGCAGAACATGTTTTATGTACTTTTTCTCTAAATTTTTTCCACTGGATTTTTATGAAATTTTGACGAGACATAAACATGACAAATGAGTGCCCAAGGGGAAGTGTTAAGAAACCGAGCCTAGGTCAAGCAAGTATGGCCCATGATAGGCTCACCATCCTCCCAGTAGACTATAAAAAGGAGGACCCGCAATCATTGTACTACTGTTTTACAGAAGAGTAATAAAAATAATCTAAAAATCATATTATATCTCTATGTTCAATTTACTATTTTGTTCTTATATTATTTTTATAATTATAAATTTTATCTATAAGATAATCGTTGAATTAGACTTATCAGCTATGGTTACTCACTAATCCCATCGTTTGAGTCGTAATTTTCTGTTGTGCCATTTTTAGATAAGTCCAACGCTCGTGGAATTAATTCAGGATAAACCCGCCATTTAAGAATTAATTCATGGGCCATTGCCATCACGAAAACTTTCGATAGACCCTGCAGTGATGGTACGTACACGGATCCATCCCCTCGCTGGCGATCACGCACGGAGGCATGCAGTGAGAGGCGAGGTAGTCACGTACAGGGGGCCATGGACCATGGCACCGTCTCGTCAGCTGTCTCCATCAACAGTGTGTCGATTTTGGCACTCCTCGCCTTTGCTTCTTTCTTTTTCTTCTACCTCCCTTCTTTCTTTCGCCACTTTTCCCTCCTCCCACTAGTCATGGCCACCCCATCTCAATCCAGATCATCGATAGTAAATACAAAGGAATATCGTATGAATAATATTTCATATCATGTAAACAATGTTTTACTACAGTATTGTAGAAACCACTGCAGCAATGGTTGAGAAAATACTGTAACAATTAACACCGATCTTCGTTTTTCGATCGGACAGTAGAGATCGCTGCTAATTCATATTCACTGTAATATCTTTGTATTGATAGCTGTAGCGTAGACATCCCCTCCCACCAACCGGCTCGTTGGAAGCAACGTGCTCGCTGGCTTATTTTAAACATGAGATTAATTCCCAAATTAAATGATAAGATAAAGGCTACAGATCTCAAAGTATAACGTGGGCAAAACATTTGCAAAGCCAAACACCTTAAGTACGGCTTTCAATGTACTATCCGAAATTACGAGTGCGGGGGTAAACCACTAGTGTAAATGTCGGATAGATGAATGTCCTTAGTTTCTATCAAATACGTACCGGCAATATTATAATTGCACCAAGTAGCTAGACTCCTAATTGTGCAAAAGATCATCACACACGACACTAAATTTAGCCCACAGGATAGTAGCTAGTATGTATGTTCTAACAATAAAAAAGTCCACAGATGCTACTGTCGTATCTAGAAAATCAATTGCAATAAGTAGGAGAGATGCTACACGAGTAATCAAAATAATCGCCGACACTAAACTTCACAGGACAGCAATTCAATCACTAGTAATTAAAGGACTACTACTAGCAATTAACAAACCATAAATATGTATATCTCGCTGTCCAAACGTCCGTGGCAAGCCGAACGAAGAACTTGAGGCCTAGGAGACGCAGCACAATGGTGCGGAGGGAACGCACGCACTGGCCAAGTGCACACGCCTCACAGAGAAGTCACAAATCACAATAGAAATCACCACCACAATAGCACACAATAGCAATCAAGAATCAGTGTTGTCGTTTAAAGTGTAAGCGAGGAAAGTAATGTTATCTTTTAATTGTTAAAAATATAGTACATGATTTATATATATATATATATATATATATATATATACGCGTACAACTATTATGTGAACGCGTGATCTCTCAGAAGAGAAAGCGCCGTGCATGTAGGAAGCCAAGGCATCATCCTGTTTAACATAAAACAATACACAACCATGGAACAGCAAGACGCGCGACCAGAAAGCTGTGCAACCGAGCTGTCGTGAAGCAGCCGAGGCTGGAGCAGGAGCGGATGGTTGTGGCGTAATTTTGAATTTTTGGAGGAGGATAGAGAGAGATTGATGGGAAGGAGTTGTACTTGATTAGAGAGGAAGCCGTAGCGTCGCCCTTGCGGGCGTTGAGACCGTGGAATCAGGATATTCAGGATCGATCTCCCCCACGAGTCGCATGTCGCCAAAGCGCCTCGGACCTTCCCGAGCTTCACCATCACCACCGCCGTGATCCCCTCGCCACGCAGGTGCTCAAGCGCCGACAAATTTGGCTGGAGCACGATCGGAGACTCGCCGCACCGCTCCTCTGTTCTAGCCGTGTGCCACTGCCACCGCCAAGCCATTCCCGGACCACCTCAATCCAACACAGTTGTCCGCCACCACTGCCACCGCAATCACCGCCGCCGCCCCTTCGTCTAGCCCGAGTGCCATGGGAGCGAGCTCCTGGCTCGTTGGGCCATGTCCCCCATGGGCCGCCCTAGTGGGCCAAGGCAGCAAACCTTCCAAAGACGGACCAAGTGAACTAGGCCATCCCAATCTTTGGTCAACGCCATGCGGACCAAAGACCTTAGCAAGCCCAACCCTGATCGAGTCCAACACTATTCACCAGAGGCCCAAAATTGTGCAGCCCATTAGTATCCAGACCCGGTATTGTTCATCTGAACCAGACCCCCCACTAGTCATCAAAGCTGTTACTGTTTCACATGAACACAATGAGGAATAGTACCGACTCGGTAGTATGCAACCCTAACCCGACATTATTCATCCAGACCCGTTAAGCGCGCGCGCACACACACACACACACACACACACACACACACACACACACACATATATATATATATATATATATATATATATATCGACTGTTTCGAGCCCGTCAAACCCATTTTCAACTCCGTTCAATCCAACCAAGTATCGTTTAGATCCTAACCACCCACACCACCTTTATTTATAACTTTTTCAAATTTATTTGCTTCATTTTGTTCCCAGCTCGCCCTTTGCTGAGCCCAGACTTATTTATTTTATGTTCTTTTGTGTAAGGACCTGAATTTGAAGAACAAGCTCTGGAAGATGTTAATCAAGACACATGAGAAATATATCCAATTGAAGACTACGAACAAGGAGGCAAGTCACGTTCTTTGAACATATTAAGCTCGCATCATTATTATTAATATTATTTTTTCATTATGATAATTATACTCATTTATTCTTATATAAAATAATAGTTTGGAATGTCATGATAAATAGTTAATTACTACCACATGAAAACCCATCTATGCTCTTGTACGTCATATTCACCTTGAAAAGCTTAATTATTAATATAATCATACATTAGTAATTGTGGATATGCTAATGTCACACAAATGTTTTACAAACACTGATAAGTGTATTTGGCTGCTCGCCAATAGATTTTGATAGTAAGTTGATGGTTGAGGCCAAGAGGGTGACCAACCACGAGTTGGTTGGAGATCTATCTCCTCACCCAATAGACTTTGGAAAGTAAGTTGAAGGTGAAGCTAAGTGTAACACCCTGACTATAAGGAAGTCAAGATGTCACCTACAATCACTAATCTTTAGTAAATTCACCACAATAAGTATTTCTAGAATTGGCATACCACAAGGATAAACGTGAACAGGAAATCATCAACAGTTTAATCAACGGATTGGAAATAAACATTTCAGGGAGATATGGAGATATGGTAAATACGGTCAAGTTGGCTTATTACAATTCAACACAAGTTATAAATAGAAGACAAAAGTAAGTTCTCGAATGTTTTGAATTATGATAGTGAGTGCATCGTGTTGATCTACCCTCCATGAAACCGATCTTCCTTGTCATTTACCTAAATAAAACAACAAAGCAAGAATGAGCCAAAGACTCAGCAAGTACTTGAAAGTAACAATCACATCTAATGAACCATATACATTATCACAGATTGAACATTTATTGGAAATAATTCTTATGAATGGATGAAATGAAATGATGCAATGAAGGAAGTGGACATATTGCAGCATATACCGGTATAGCGAGTGAAGCACCCGTCGGTGTTCACTAAAAGTTTCCGTATGAAGAACGTTTCATACGGCTGTCCAACGTGGCCCACATTGGAATGGTGGACACACGTACCCATTCTGGAATTGATGGGATTTCTGATGCCCATACTGGAATTGATGGGTCTTACACAAGAACTCCACTTTCGTGGTCATTATGCATTCATGCATGACATGATGTGATCTCATGGTAAGTTTGAACATCAAGCATTAATGGAAAGAAATACACATGGCATTCAACTACACATGAAAATAAGTAACCATGTACACATACATCACATATTGTTTCAATATTAGCATATAAATACTTATTGCGCTACACTGCAGCAGGTTGGAAGGTGGCGAGATACCCCTCCACTCACCGCTTCACAGCCTACAATATAAAATAATCGAAATGAGGACAAACGAGCAAGACATTGTTATACGTGCCCTCCCACAATCTCTAACCAAACCAACCAAACAAAAGGTTCAATTTGATCCATTCGCCTAAACATTCCAAATACCCCTAAACTGGCAGTTTTACTAGAAAATTCACCAATAAATAACCGTAAGTCCAAAAGACCTGAAACTAGTGCTCAACTTCTCTTAACGTAACTGGCTACTAAACTCTAGTTGATGGTAAACTCTAATTCGGCCAAAACAGAGGTCTAACCATCCAATGAAAAACTATAACCGCAGTCTGCCCAGAATTCAGAACATCCCTAAAGAAAAGGCTCTAACTTTTAAACCACTGATCCAAATAAAGTGATCTTTATCATCCTGGAAATATGGTGAAATTATCTTCATAAACCTAGTTGGGTGGCCGACCTGATTCTTACTCTAACTAGATCAAAACCTAGGTGCAACCGATTATACCCAGCATTTCTGTCAGACAGAGCAGTACATGGTAAAACAGTCATAACTTTTAAACTACTGGGTGAAAATTCATGATCCAGGTGCCAAACGAAAGCTAATGAAACCAGGAACAATTCTCCAGAAGACACAGATGTCCAATTCGGCCTCTAAGACACCCAAAACTGAGGTACAACGTACTGGACAGAATCAATCTACTGACAGAATTAAAACGAAACTACAAATCCAATCGGATTCTCAACTCTAATGGAATCAAACAACGAATCGGAGGTCTAATTACCCTTGTAGACCAGTAGGAAGACGATGATCCGCTGCACACGGGCTTTCCTCCCTTCCCCTCTCTTCCCTCTCTTAGGGCCGGCCACCGGGAGACGACGAACGGCCGTCGACGTCGACGGGGAACGGAGTTGGCGGAGGGGATCTTGAGGAGGAGCGACGGGGATCACCGGAGATGGCACCACCACTGCGAGGAGGCACCAAGGAGCAGCAAGGAGGCCGGCTTGGGGGAGGGGAGGAGGCGGCCAAGGGGGAGGGGAGGAGGCAAGAGGCGGCTAGGGTTTTGGGGAGTGGCGCCCCCCCTTTTTGGCCGGCCCCTACATGGGCCGGCCGGCCCCCTCTTGGGCCTCCTGGGTCGCGGACTGCGGCCTAGGTTGACGAAAAATAACTTTACCCCCCTGATTGGAAAAATCCGACGAAAGCTATTTCTTTTACTCCCTCCGTCTTCGTTCTTTCTACCGATTCGGTTCCGGAAAGTTTTAAATCTCATTTTCGAATAATATTCCCAGACATTCGAAATGATACAACCTAGCTGGATTTATGAGGTATTACACTAAGATGATGGACAACCACTGGATGGTTGATGGTTCATCTCCTCACTTAAGATAGATACGGACCAGAATGTTGTGCCAAATAACAAACATAGTAACAGCTCAACAACAGGTTTGGTATATCCAACCTAGCTCAGTACACTGCTCTTTCCAATCGAATATCTACATGTGGCACCTTCTCTAGTGGTAAAGAGCAGCCACGGGTTTGTAAAGGGGTGGGGAAGGAGTGGGACCTAAGGGTCACTCGCTGATCTACACAACAGTAGGTCCATCGAACATCGGACCGCAAATTCTGCCATTGGCCGATGGTCTCCCAATGGTTGTTTGGCCAAGAACCTATCAGGTAAAGACTGGAAAGGAAGAGTAGTGAAAATGCTTTGTTATCTTAATTCAGTTGCACGTGAGTATGTCGTGTGTTTATAGCTTGACATTGTGAGTTTGAGGTATGTTGTAGGTAAGTTAGGCAACTCTATATAGTATAATCAATGATATTCAAATATGTCGTGCTTCCAGTTAATGGAGATGTGTTCATGGGTGATTCCAGTAAACAAGGCATAAGTAGAGATTTTGATATGTTAATATGGTAAATACATATATTGAAAACCCTTTATATTATTATTATTATTATTATGGTTTTACTATTTCAAAGTCAAAGTGCTTTACTTCAAAGAATGTATCCACACTTATATTATGATAAACCATCAACAAACAATTGAAATCCTAACAAGTAGTTAAATATCTTTCTCATGTGGCGTACGATTGTACTCATACTTGCTGAATCATCAACATAAAAAACCTGGGAAGACACTGGAGATTAATTTGAGGAAGGATTAGATGATCCTCTCGATGGCGATGACTACTGTTATTAGGTCTCGACCACGCTTAAGCATGTCTGTGGTGTTGGAAGATCTTTTGTCCTGTAATATATAAACTTTGATCTTGGATGCCCATGATAGTGTAAAAAACAGGTTGTTAACTCATACTCTTCTGTAATAAAACTTAGGCTTTATTGTAATAAACATAAGTATGCTTGTTGCACTCATTCTTGCTTCGCAACTGAACTTCTTGGGCAGTTGTGGAGAATCTTATGATCCCAGAAATGGGGACATGACAAGGTGGGCTCCATCTTCTCTCCCTTGTCTATTAATCTAATTTATTTCCACTATTTCGAAAGCATAACAATTGAAACTTTTAATGAATTTTCTTCTCAAAAATTCCAACACGGCTCACCCCATGCTACTTGCTATTTTGCTTGAGACGTAGCCGTAGCACCTTTCTTTATTTGTTTATTTATCTATTTGCTTGGGATTTGTAATTTGTTTAGCTAGCTCCGGAAGTAAATTCTATGGAACAGGGTGTCGACGATCAAGTCGTTGATCTTACGAAATGAAATAAGAAAAATCGCTGAGAATTCTTGGAGGAAAATAGGGTTACTCTCTATTGCAATGAACAGGTTTTTACAGGGATGCCTTTGGCAAGTCGACAAACTAGATCTAATTACACTGAGTATATTGCTTGAAGAAAGTGAATTGTTTACAGTGATCTTAATCACTTGACCTATCCTTCGTCTTGTTTGTTGTGCTCCCATTGTTCTCCGGTTGTTCTTTTTTAGTGATGTTTGTCATCCACCCTTAAATACTTAGCGAAAAGGCACCAGTTATTTCTGAGAAGACACCTTATGGAAACGATGCGTCTGATCAGGGAAGCAGTTGTTGTCAATTGAAGAACGCCGGATCGTTGGTTTGTGTCAGTGGGAGACAAACATGGGCAAAAACTGTGTAGTAGTTTATTGTCAGTGACTTAGGGCTTAAAAGCATCGTGTGGTTTGGAGTAGACAAGACATGTATCTCATTCATCACACGGAAGGAATATACTTGGAATCGGGTCCAAGTACTGGTTCAAGGATTCTTCGAGCAGTTATCTGGTCGGACAAGAGGTACAATGCCTCTCCGACTAGGATACTCGTAGAGCAATCTTTGGGATTCTTACGACAACAGGGGTTACAACCATAAGGGCCACGTGGTATTTAATTAAATGTTACAACAATATTTAGGATTTTAATCCTCATCACGGGGCCTCCCACTCCACCTTGTAAGGTCCTAAGATCTAACCAACTAACATCATCACCGATCTCAAGGCAGCCTTTCACCCCGCAATTCCTCACCAACGCTTCAATACTTCTCCCATTGTGAGTTTTTTTGCACATTTCAAACTGATGACGCACAAATTAGCAAATATAGCCTCTCTCTACGTTAAGTGCAAAAATAGCACCGCGGACTCGCAGGGATGCAACACATGCCGAGTCTGTGCCCTAGGGGGCGGGGCTAGCTCGTCTGTGCCCCTGGGGCACGAGTGCCGGTCCCTGCATCGCGCGCTCGTTCCATTAGTGCTCCCCACGTCGGGTCCCAACGCTGCTCCCTCCACCCGGCCGAATCCGATTCCCTCATGCCAATGCCACGTTCCGTCGCTGCTCCCTCCACCTGGCTGGAACAACTCCATCCCACAGCTATAAAAGCCCGAATCGCTCTCATCTCATGTACTTGCAACTAGAGAGACACAGATGAGGGAGTGAGGGAGATCGACGTTTCGCCAAAAGTTTTTCATTTAGAGTGCTGTTTAGCGGTTGTATTAGTAGAAAAATATCTCCATCAAGGCAATTGAGAATAGGTAATTTTCCATAATTAATTAGTCATACTTAATTAAGTCATAATTAATTTATTCATAGTCTTAATTAATTTAGTCGTAATTAATTATTCATAATTAAACTTGTATTTAATTTAGTTGTAATTAATTTAGTCGTAATTATTTTAGATGTAATTAATTTATTCATAATTAAATCGTCGTAGTTAGTTAGTCATAGTTAATTAGTCGTAATTATTTTAGTTGTAATTAATTAGCCCAAATTCATTAATCGTAATTAATTAGTCGTACTCAATTAGTCCTAGTTAATTAGTCATAATTATTTAGTCATAATAATTATTATTATTTTATGTATTTTGGCATTCTATTTGTTCCAAATTGACTCGGCATTTCATATCTACAACTGATGCCTCCACCAGAGCTACTCGATCCATTCTACGATGAACATCACTGTAACAAGTTGTGGATCACCGGCGATAGGGATGGTCCTCCACCCCTCATGCTTAGGTCAGAAAAGCATTACTGGGAGCCTGACCCTCGCTACGTCCCACTCGTTCGGGAAACGTGCTTGTTGTCCTTTGCGAGGATACTCTACGTCGGCCGCTACTTTACCCTGAAGGGGAGTCTCATGTCGGCACTTGTTGACAAATGGAGACCTGAGATGCATACCTTCCACTTACGGTGGGGAGAGATGACGGTCACTCTCCACGATGTCACCTTGACTGGTCTGCCAATCACGGGAGACACACTTGTTCCACCCCATCCGCCAGGGGATTGGAAGGCCCCCTTGGTGCATCGGTTCGGTCTAGCTGTCCCAAATAGGGGCTGTGGTGTCCCTTGGACATGGCTTAGGCATTTCAGTTGATGCCCTGCGAATGCACTAGATGAGGTTGTTAGGATACACCTCGTCGCATACCTTTTTCATCTTTTCGATTGAGCCTTTTCGCTACAAGGTGCTACGTAAAATACTAGAACGCGTGTGAACGGATGGGCTCAACCGAGGTCCAAGCGGGAAAGGAGATCTAGTGTGCCCTATGGAGGAAGTATGCTTAGCAGATAGAGGCACAACGAATACCATCTTGAGAGAGACAAAAAAAATTCAGTCGATCGGTAAGAATGCTGGTAGTCATACCACAATCGCAGGAAGCAACAGTTGTATAATAGGCTCAGGAAGAGCCATAATTTTGGGCCTTGGGTGAATAGTGTTGGACTCGGTCAGGGTTGGGCTTGCTACAGTGCTGGGCTGCATAGCGTTGACCAGTATTGGGATGGCCCAGTTCACTGGCTGCCTTGGCCCACCAAGGCAGCCCATGGGGGACATGGCTCAACGAGCCAGGAGCTCGCTCCCATGGCACTCGGGCCAGACGAAGGGGCGGCGGCGGCGATGGCGGTGGCGGTGGCGGTGGTGGCGGGCGCGCGGGTGAAGGGTGGCGGCCATTGTCGACGGCCGAGGTGGTCGGGCCGGCGAGTCGGCGGTGCGACCATACGAGGCGGCGCGGCGTCGCTGGTGGCCGGTGACAAGCGGGCGTGCCAGGCGGTGCATTGGCACCCGCGGTAGCCTTGTTGGGCGAGAGAGAGGCGGCGCGGCGGCGATGGGCCGGCAGTGCTACGGGCGTGATGCGGCGGCGACACTACGGGAGGAGGTGGTCAGCCTTGTGGAGACCGGGTGGCGGCTTTTCAAGCGTGGCGGTGCTCCCTTGCGGCGACGGTGCTTTGAGCGTGCAAGCAGTCGACCGAGGCGGCGCCGTGCGGGGCGTGCTTGGAGGCCGTCATGCGGGGAAGGCAAGCGGTGCGGCGGCGCCGTCTCTGCGAGAGGCGGGCCCAACGGCTTCGGGTGGGACCAGCGGCGTCGACATCATCTTCTTCCCATTTTTCCTTTATGTGATGCTCCGCTTGTAAGAGGGGTGCGCCGACCGGCGGTGGTGGTGGTTGCTAGCTGGGGAGGGCCCATGCGGGGCGACGCCGGCCGGCAGAGGCCGACGGCAAGATGACGGCAGCGCATAGCTCCAAGTCATGCGTCGGCCGAATTTTTTGAGTTACTGTTCATACGAGAACTCACTGTGCATACGAGAACGCACTGTGCATACGAGCACTGATCGTCCTAGTATTGTTCATGCATCCACCGATCGGCTTGACCGGCGACTTCAAGTCAGCTCGCAGTAGTTTAGAACGGATTTGCAATTTCAAATCTACGGTACAATCGACATCTTGTTTTCCATGCAATCTACCGATCGGCATTGTGCCGACGACTTCAAGTCGGCTCGCGGTAGATTATAGCGGATTTGCATTGTAGAAAAACCAATCTAGAAAGCCAAATTTGCAGAATTGAAAGCAATATAGAAAAACGATTCAATCTACGAGTGTCGTGCTACGACGGTTACCTTTCGATCCGAGGAGAGTTGATCGTTCTGATAACGTGTTGAGGAACTGTCGCTGGCGAGTTCCAGTCCGAACGATTACCTTATAGACAAACTCAGAATAATAAATTGAACACAGCGATACAAGGGGACTTGGCCTCGCCTGGTTTCTTAACAAGTAATACTCCACCGACGGAAGCAAACATCTCAGTTTTATCTCTCCCTAAAAAACAGCTTTAATATGTGTTTTTTTTCAGAATCTTTTTCTTTTCTTTTGTGTTTCGTCTTTTGCTTTCAGTGCTTTAACGAAGGAGTGCGACTGGACCGGGCCAAGACGACAGCTCCATCTGCAGGTACGCCCCAAAAACATTGCTGTAAGCCGTCGAGGTCCAGACCATGATACAAACAGGCCAAGTTGGGGCGAACACGGGTTGGCCAGTAGGCCAGGGAAGAAAAATGACCCTCTCCTTTTGTTATCACGTCAACCTCTTCACATATTCGGTTTTCTTCTTCGCTCGCAAAAAGGTTCAGCGACAACGGCAATGGCAACCGAGAAGAGAAGCAGCGAGATTTGATGTTGTGGAACATTTGAACCTATGGAAACAAAAATTTAGAACCCCAAACCGCCTCCCTGGTAATAAATATACAGCACTCCTGTGCCTCGTTTGGAACACGGGAATTCTCACAACAAAGTTGTAAATGTTTCCTTTCTCCTTGACAACCCCCGCGAGATTTCGATGCTCCAAAGTGAGCTAGAGAAACACGATTTCATCCACACACACAAAAAAAAAAAAAAAGCGTCGTTGATCATGGTGGACCGAGTTAGGACGAAAAGGACACGATTTGTACACTTGAACACCGATTAGGACAACCTGGTCACTATTAGCAAGCCACCAACGCCGATACACAAACAAACAAGACTAATCACCAACCGGACTAAACCACCTAATGCAAAGAATGCTATAAACAGGCGCCATCACCGGCCGTACGCTGCACGGCCGTTGGTAGCGTGTCGTGTCAGGCCGCGTAGATCATGGACGTGGCCATCCGGGCGCGGTACCGGAGCATGCCGGAGTAGAGCGCGCTCCTGTTCGCGGCCGGCGCTGCCCTGCCCGTGGCCATCTCGTCGCCGCTTCTCCCGTTCCTCCTCTGCATCTCCGCTTCGCTGGACGCCGCCGCAGGCGCCTTCGGCCTCGTCGGCGTCAACGGCTGCTCCGAGAACCGCACCTTCTTCTTGCCTGCACGGGCCGGACGGATTATACAAACAGTGCTACCATGCGGCATAGGCTTACAGTATGCGTTTAGTTACCGCGAGAGGGCGCGGCTGCAGGCGGGCGGGTCGACGGGGCAGCCGGCGTCGCCGTGCCGCGGCGCCGCAGCAGGGCGGCGATGAGGAGGAGGGTGCAGCCGGAGAGGGTGAGGGCGGTAATGGCTGCGCCGAGGCGAGGCATCGATGTGTCATGCGGTGGCTAGCTTAGCCTCTGACCGGCGCCGCTCTATCTGCTCTCTGCTGCAAAACAGACACGGGGCTGCTGCTTTCGTGCTGGAACCGGGGTCCCTCGTCCCTCTCGGCCCAGCGGTTAAACCGCGTTAACTGTGCCTGCACGAAGGTGGTTGAGAACTGTATGATTGCACTGGTATTTGGGGAATCAAGTACTCCTGGAATGAAGATAAGGTTGCGAGGGGCAGTGGTATCTACACTTCGGTCTTTGCCTTGGCAAGTGATAGATGGTACCAGTCATTTCGTGCCCGAGTCATGCAGCATGTTAGTCAGTAATTTTCTTTAGGAAACTTTCTTCAGTTAAGAGTCTTAATTGTATAGCTAGTGATCATGCATGTTTATAGTTGAAAACCAATAAATGTGTAGCTAATTCTTTTGTCTATAAACCGTGTACAGTGTTACACGTATACTAGACTAAGCCGCGACCTTCAATTTGGGCATTATTGGATCGATCGATGCATGTCCACCGTGTTTCACCTGCGAATTGTACTCCTAGGTTGCTCGCACCACACCTCCAGAGAAGAAGCACAAATTCCTCGTTTGCACAAAATGGAGGACGCACACCACACGCATGTGAGAGGTGAGCGGAGGTCGATTTATCTAATACCTCACAGAGTGTGGGCATACGTATTCCCGCGGAACGCACATGCATGTCAGAGGCGAGACGCAACGAGTCGATCCTCCGGATCGAACCTAGGCGTGTGGGTTGCTCCACAGCAACCTCACCACTGAGCCAACACTCGGTTCTCGCACCGTCAATTTTCTTAGAGTGGGGACAATTGGCTTTGTGGAGCATTCAGGCCAGTGTTGGTGCGGCGATTCAGAACTGGGATAGTGGAGTTCTGGGATCCAAGCCCTCTATTGTACTGCAGAGGAGCACGGTAGAAAATGTATTATAGGAATAGTGATATTTTTCATGTATAGGAAATAGTGTAGTGATTTTACTGTTTATTACTGTAGTATGGTGCTGCGCAATATTGGTCTGGACCGATTGATGGCGATTGGACGGTCCGGATGCACCTCTGCCGTAATATGTGATCTATGTCTGCAGTTGTGATCTCGTCATGGAGGCATCTTTTCCACTATTCCTCTGCTGAAGAAGCCGACATTGCGGCATGTGAGGAAGGCCTATCCCTTGCTCTTCAATGGTTTTCAGGCCCCTTATTATTCTAGAAACCGACTGTTCGTCCTGTATTCCTGCCTTAGAATCTTCAACGATGGATAGATTGAAGCATGAGTGATGCAATTATTGGTGAACTGTGAAGTCCGGGTGACGAAGTGCAAAGAGGGAACAAAATAGGGTAGCTCATGAGCTTGATCATGTTAATAAATTCCAAAATCCATTTCGTCGCCCAGTAGCTACGACCGTTTTTTTAATCGGTACTGCAGTAGCTCTTTGGTTAGGTATTGGAGCAACATTACCCATTGAAAAATCCTTAACTTTAGGTCTTTTTTAGGGATTTTTCAGGTTGATTCATTCAACCGTGAAGTACCGTGCATAGGTATCTAGGAAATAGTTACTTCCAAGTGAATCTTCCCTAGATACCTAAAATCCATTTTATTATGATCCATTTCGCGAAAATATAGATTGCGCGCCTCAATGCATTTCAAAGAGAACTAGCTTGCTCTTGGTTCGAGTGGCATTTCAACCCCTAACCACAATTCATCGGTGGATTCTTCAACATCAGTCGGTTATGCCCATCGCTATGTTAGTTTGGCTATTAGTTAGCGGGTGTACCTTGTTGTATCAAGCACTTGCTTGAGGATTGTAATACTACCCTTGTTTAAGTAATTAAAAAAAATCCGTCTTTCCACGCAAGAAGAGAAGATTCACAGCCCACATATCACTTGTTCAAATTCCAAAAAAAACTCATAGTGAAAAATCCACACAAAAATCACCCAGCCAGCGGTTCATGGGAATTGAACTCTGGTCTTAGCTATAAGGATTATATGTCACACCATTAGGCTATGCAACGGTTGTCACTGTCAAAATTAATCTCACTGGCTAACTAATTAGTAGGACGATCAAGTCAAAACCTCTCAAAATAAGGGGAAATATATTTAATCTTTTAAAAATTAGAGCAATCGTGTAATATATGTTGGGAAAAAGCGAAATGATTGTGCCTACCGGACTGACAATGTTTTACAAAAGGGTAAGCGATGAACATTGTGTAACAAGCACTGCACAAAGCTTTCCTGAGTTACCAGCAGCAAGGTATACAATAGACAGCCATTATTCACAAGTGTATATAATACAAATTTACAGTCAATTGAAGGAGATTTTACAAGTGTGAGAAGTCTTTAAATTCAATATAAATTAGTTGTAAAACAAATATTGGTTGCAAAACTTGCAACTACCTTGCCGGCTACACAATTATGTTTTTGAAAAAAAA
The DNA here is from genome assembly GCA_036346395.1 of Hsuehochloa calcarea. Lineage (NCBI taxonomy): Eukaryota > Viridiplantae > Streptophyta > Magnoliopsida > Poales > Poaceae > Hsuehochloa > Hsuehochloa calcarea. The sequence continues at coordinate 19,040,690 of CM070609.1, read as the reverse complement.
TGTTGCAGTGGTTTCGAGTGAATTTTTTTTATTAATAAACCCTTTTTAATTTTAATTTAAAGTTAGCTCTTCACGAACTTTATTTCCAATTCTAACCACTTTGGTCACGTCACCACCCGTGGTGTAACAAAACAACACTATCGCGTCAGCCCGTATATGGGCAAACGGCGTGATAGTGTTTTTTTGTTACGCCACCACCAGTGGCGTGACAAAAAGTGTTATTTTAGCGGATTTATCCTATAGCGTAATAGTATTATTTTATCACACCACGGGTAGTGGCATGATCAAAGGGGTCAGAATTGGAAATAAAATTCGCGGGGGTTGACTATAAAATAAAATTTAAAAATGTTAATTAATAATAAAAAGTCTGTTTCGAGCTGGTCATTGGGCAACAAGCATTGCACAAAGCTTTACCCAATTACCAGCAGCATGGTATACAACAGATAACCATTATTCACAAGTAAGTGTATAGAATACACATTTACAGTCAAATGAAGGAGATTTTACTATTACGAAAAGTCTTTAAATTCAGTAGAAATTAGTTGTAAAACAAATATTGGTTGCAAAACTTGCAACTAAAATGCATTGTCTTGGGAACTATAGACCTATGTTTTGAAAAAAAAATGTTGCGGGGTTATGGAACTGATCACTGTGCAACAAACAAAGCTTTACTCAAGTACCAGCAGCATATTATTTGCACCCGTACAAAAATTCTTTGTCAGGATGTTGTATACCCTGCTGCTGGTAATTGAGTCAAGCTTTGTGCAGTGCTTGTTGCACAATGATAAACTCCATAACCCTGCAATATATTTTTCCAAAATGTCATACATCTCAACATGCAAATTTGTATGTTGGACCAATTTTTTTCTTGAATAACTATGTAACATCTCAAATTTTGGCCCTTTCAAAAAATTATTTCAAAATAATTAATTCAAAGATTTGAATTTTATATTAGCGATCCTGATAATTCAAAGAGTCTTTTTGAAGCTTTAAAAATAAAATGAATCATTTGCAATTTATTGGATTAAATTAAAGCTTAATTTGAATTTTCAAAAAATAAAAACATTTTAAATAATTAAAATAAACATCAATTAAATTCAAAATTATTTTATTAAATATATTCATGCTCCAAGGATTTTTTTTAGAATTTTCTTGAATTTATTTTATTTTTTTATTTTTCTGAATTTTCTTTATTTTCTTTATTTTTTTCTCTCCACTTCATCTTCTTCCTTTGCATGAGCGTGGTTGTTACCCTCTATTCTTTCTTTTTTCCTTCATGACTGCCTCCATGGCCGCCACCTTCCCGGCCGCCACCACGGCCGGTCTTGCCCTCACGCGCCTCCCTACCGCCACTCATCGCCTCCTTGCGCGGCTAGCCCACCGAGCGACCACCCGAGCCCAGCTCGCCATGGCCGACCACAACTCTTTCTTCCTTTTCTTCGTGCTCGTTGTACCAAAAGCAATTCCGCCTGAGGCGTTACGACCCGTCGTCATCACCCACATCATGCCTCTATCAATTTTACGTTTCCTCCATCAATTGCATTCAATTTGGCCATTTCTTCCCATTCTTCATTTGCAAACCAAAATCTGTAGCTTTATTCCTATGGCATTTCCTATCAACTCAAGCATCCCCTTCGCAGTATAAAGTAAGCACCGTGTGTTCCCGACTCTCCTTTTCGTTTCGCCCCAAGCCCATTGCCTAACTCCCCTCCATTTGCAAGGAATGCCCGACGCCATCCACCTCCTTCCCGAAGTCCGACGACGACATCCTCGCATTGATCTCTCTCTCTCTCTCTCTCTCTCTCTCTCTCCGGTGATCCTCTGACCAAACCAACTGCATCACGTCGTGTTCCCGATAATCCTCTTCCTACCCCCACCTTGATTTTATTTTCGCCGTCGCCGGAGTATGTCGCCACCGTGAGCTCTTCGTCGTCGTCAATGGCCACCGTGGCTGCACCTCCTCGGACCTTTCCTGGCCGAACCGACCAACTCTAAAGCGCCACTGTCCCGTGCAAGCCGCCGCCACCGTGCGCCCGAGTCGTCGCTGCCACCACCCCGCTCTGTCTTTGGCCAAACTGGCACCACCAGTGTGTGGAGGATGCCCATGGGTTTTCATTTTGGTCGTTGGCCGGCCATCTCGCCACCTACCTCACCGGTGCCACTACCATGGCCGGAGTTCCATCCTCTGCTCTGTTCGTTTTTCTTGTTGATTGAAGCTTCTCGGTTCCCTTGCTTCAAATATTTTGGTTTAGCGTATTTGTCACATGAGCATGTTGGCTCATTTGGTTAGGTGAGTGAAGTTAGTCTCTTGAGTTCGATCCTTGAGAACCCCATTTTTTTGGATTTCCTATTCTTTCCCTATAGTCTATGACAGTCGGGACCCTCGCGTCATACACAAGAGAATTCTTTATTTTTTTTTATTACTTTTAGATTGTTGTTAGTATATTTTCAGAATTTGCTATCATTTCACGTGTTATCAATCTTCTAGATGTCAGTTCTCCTTCGTACGAACTCCAAATTTGTTGATTCTCGATCCTAAATCTATCTAAATTCATTCTCTACTTTCTAGTATTTATTTTATAATTTTTAGTTTTTATTTAATTTCAGTTATTTTTTATTCGATCCATGCGTGTAGAATCTGACATCACAACACGAGTTTGGATCAACAGGAAATGCTTACCTCCAACGTCACCGAAGGCGAGTCTCCTTTGACCATTTTGAACCTATGATTTGTAAATTATGTTTTCAATTGTAAAGTTATGCATTGCTATTTTATTAAATGATAAGTTTAAATTGTTGGTTGTTAGTTAAAACCTAAATATTGTTAACGTCTTCCTTGTTATTTGTTATCTCATACATTTGTAACCCTAGAGTATAAATTTCGTAATATTGGTTACAACTTTGCGGAATAGTTTTGTACGGTAGAATTGCTTAGACATGCTTTACGGATTTATTTAACCTTTGGGATAGAAAAACCTTTAATATTTGTATGCTTTGAATTTGGAAAATACTAGACATTAGGTAATGTCAGTATTTAGAAAATAAAATGATGAAAATATATTTTAGATTTGGGTGGATGGTAAGATAAGTCGGGTGTAGCTATAGCACGAGATCTTATATTGTGTTAGTTCCGCCCAAGTCATATTAAGGATTGACGCTTGTGATCATCTAAACTGAGCAATACCGTGCAACCACATGTCCTAAATGGGAATGACTTGGCTTAATAATTTACTATATTCTAGCATTACGCCCGCATGCTATAGATGGTAGGAGTTACCCAGGTAGTACATACAATGGTAATTGACGTCCATGTCTGTCGGGGCTTGTATCGGGCATTGGTAAATGATGTCCAAGTCCGAGTAGGTTATCCCCCACAACGGTGAGCTCTGGGTCGATGGTAAATGACGTCCATGACTTGGGGTTAAGCTCATTGGGCGAGCTAATGTGAGGATAAAGTATTGTAAAAGCCATGTGATAATCGCTTAGTCGCACGCCTAAGGAAGCGTGTTATGGCCGACATTATAAGTCGATTATCTCATATGGGTCATGATGTACAATCTCTGTAAAGTGTTAAAAACTATTCGAATAGCCGTACCCACGGTCAAGGGAGGGCAAGGTGCATTTTCACATGGTAGATTTTGGTTTTGATTTAAAAAGAGTAAATTTTTGGAACCAGGAGTAGTTGAGACTCTCGGGTAGTTTTCTGGCAGCCAGAGCCAGTTGGGTAGCTAGAGCCCTATCCTTTGAACCTTGGCAGCTAGAGCCTTGATATTAGTGATTGGTAGCTAGAACCTCCACTAGAGATGAGTTAATTTATTTACTGAAATTACTTTTTGGTCAAATATGCTTTATGAAAATTGTTTAAACTTAAAATATTGCTTCGTGCAAAAGAACCATATATGCCTAATTGCTAAAGCTATGCATATGCATATTTACTAAGACTCGCGGAGTACTTTATGTACTTACATGCTACATTCATAATAAATCTCAGAAGCCTTCAATGATGGTGTGGATGACTACTACTACTTCGCATGTGGGTTTGATGAAGGACACCCAAAATACTAGGTTGCGCTCCATAGTCGAATTTCGGTGGGCAATTTGATGGGTCATCACTCGGAGTTTATCATTTGTTATTTCCTCTGCTGTAAGACTCAAGGTCTTTTGACCTCTTTTGTAATAAGTGGCCATAAGGTCGGTACTCATTTGTTTATTATTGTTATTTCGTGATTCAACTTGTTATTAATGATATTTTCACTGTGTGCACTAGCTACTGATCATGGGACTAGTGCAAATACACAGAGGGTTCAGATTCAGAAATCCAGAAACCTACATTGCTGTTGGTATTTAGCATTTGATCAACTTGTAAGTTAGAACTAAAAAAAATCATCGTGTCAAGGCAAATATATTTGATCCACTAGGACTATGTCAAGTGAGAAATACATCAACAATGATGAAGGTATGTAGCTTACTTTCTATTGTAATTTTTCAGGCATGCTTAGTAGTATGCATACTGCATACTGAAAAAATGTTCAATTCTATTTATAGGGACATGGAATTGCTGGAAGAAAAATAGAAGGGAACGGGAGTATTACAAAAACTCAGATCCCAAAAGGATAAAAATGAAGAAGTAAAAAAGAACAACTCGTAAGTAATTGTAGGCCAAAACTTCTTCTAACAGTAAATTAGTAAAGTGATTACAATGATTTCTAGGATTTAAATTATGTATAAAATTACTGTAACACAACTAAGGATACAATAAGCATTAATATTTGTCGAGCTGAAGGATAAATGAAACCTAGAATAACTTGATCCTATTTTACTTGCATGGAGCCTTGTACCATTTCTTAATGCATTGGGGTAACAAAAAAATTAAATCTTAAATTCATGATTATTGCTTTATGGTTCATGAAGCTGGAAGCATGAAGAGTAAGAATAATTTTATTACCTTTGAACAATTAAAGGCACAAGGCGTGCATGCAACTAAACATGGGAAAGTATTATACAAAGAAAAAAATATAGCAAGGCACTGCTAGTGTTCATATCTCGAGTAAGAATAATTTAAAATTACCTTTGCAAAAAAATTGAAGGAACAAGGCATGCATGAAAATAAACATGGAAAAGTTTTATACAGAGCAAAAATTCTAGGAAGCTCCTATCAGTGCTCATATCTCAGCAGCAAAAATGTTTTTAAAAAATCAAAGAAACAAACACTATACTTTGTTGGACCGAAACGACGACTAGAGGGGGGGTGAATAGGAGTACGATATCTTTTCCACCTCGATCAGATTCAACTTGTTTTTCACTCCAATAGCTATAAGAACTATGAAGATCAAAGTACAAGCATAGCGGAAGACTTGTATTGAATACAATCGAAACCCCGAAGCAAAACAACCAAAATAATCAAAAACTCAAATACCAAAGACTTGGGCAGTCTGACCTCTTAACATGGGCGGTCTGACCTCTCACAGGGGGCGGTCTGACCTCCAACACGATAAATAGTAAAATCAGCCCGAAAACGAAATCACAAATAGGTCTAACTTTTGATCCACAACTCCAAACTTCACTAAACTTAGAACACGCCTTCTCTAGGATATCATAAACCTATTCCAACCAAAGATCGCTAAGATCTTTGTCAAAGTTCGATCGTTTTCCGTTTGAGTGAAGGATAGTCCAAAACTGAGTCAAAACCAAAATAGAATCCAAAAACTTGCTCGTGGGTTATAGATGATCAAGATGATCCTAAATATGTTCCCACATATTATAACAAGTAAGATCCAAACCAGAAACCAAGAGAAAAGGAGTGGATCAAAGAAAGCCCCAAAATCACAAAATAGAGTGCAAGAACATAGAGAGAATCACTTGAGCAATCTAGCATGGATCGATTTGAGATAGATGTTGGTTTACAGCCACTCCATCATGGAGGACGAATACTCAACGCATGAGCACACAATCAATCCAAACTCTAGAAACCTAACATCTCCCCTATTCTCCCTAAGCACCAAAACTAGGGTTTCAACAAATGAAAACAAGAGAGTCAAGGGTGGAGCAATCAGCACCCTCCCCTATTTATAGTGGAGGCTAGCTTCTAGAAGGTATTCCCTAATGGGTACTCGTTAAGCCCACACACAAATGGGTTTCACTTATGCACGAATTTCAAAGCGTCATCTTCATCTTCTCTTGACCTAAACCACTCCTCCTTGCGCCACGGTTTAGCCAAACGCAATCAAGCCGTATCTTGATGAAGTTACCAAAATACCCATTTTGATCCTTCTCCAAAGACCGAGCCCAATCTTCATGAAGTAATCCCATGCTTCGCCACGTGTAGGTTTATTAACGAATCTCTTCATGTCGGCAAGTCTCTCCCATCCGGCTCCCACCGAAACCATCATGGCACTTGCACCAACCCCCGCGCCGCTTGATGCAACCCGTCGCACCAAACTTCCCGTTCGGTCATCCTTGTCCATTTTGCGTCATGTTTGAATCCATAGACTTCATCCGGCATACTCGATCGTTCTGAACCTCAGCTCCCAAAGTTTAGCCCCGATCATCCTCGTCGTTTGACCGTCGTTGAACTCCAAACCACCTGAACAACAATAGACCAAGAAATCGATTCCGGGAATAAGTTATTCGCAACTTGACCCACGTTAGTCAAAATATGCATCATGCAACACATATGCACTGAAACTCATAAACTTGACTTAATTAACAAACATCGCCACCAAAATGACGACGAACAAGTGAAACCGGTCAGACCGCCACTCAAGGGTCAAACTGCCCAGCAAAGGACTTAGCCAAATTTTCACCCTGGAATCCGAGACTTCTCTGGAAATTCAAACGAATAGATCTTTTGACTGGAAGCTCTAAAAATTATGAGACCAAGTGTAGGAGAATCCCTTCTCTTGCCTACACCCTCTATTTTTAGCCTAGCTCCAAAATCCAACTTTTATAATCGCCGGTCAGACCGGCCATGCGATCTGATGGCCAGCTTCTAAGTCCGAGGCCTACCCGGTCTGACCGACCGGCCGCCACACAGGCCGGTCTGACTGCAGTAACCTGACAGCACAATAACTTTGTCGAAAACACGTGATTCGAGAAACTTTTAACGCCATTGTCAATTGTAACATCATCCTAAGATCATGAGTATATCCCCATGATATCCATATACTTACATACGCAGGAATAATATAGATAGGGAGAACCAAAATTAAAGGCAACCTTATGGAATCATTACATAAAACGATTTATAAAATGAAAATTTTAGTTGCAATATTTCAGAAATGAACTATGCAAACAGTGAGATCTAACTTACTTCGTTGTACTTTGTTGCACAGAAGAATATTGACGCGCATGTGCTCAACTCCCTCTGCAATTTATGCCTACAGAAGTTAATGTAGGACTATATTATTGATGAGTTGTATACTTGTATTACTACAAAACAAGGTATCATATAAACATCAATTTTGTAATACAAAAACAAGATATCATATAAACATCAATTTTAGATATGAACTCAACTTGACTAATTTGCAGGGGGTATGCTTCCAACAGGTCAAGAGCAAGGTACACAACCTACATTTTTAGAAAGCAAGGTACGGTTAGTTTTGAACTCCACAGAACAAATTTAGTTACACAATCATATTCTGAGTTGTATCTTTTATTTGAAATTGCAATCAGAAAAGAAAATCAATCAGCAAAGAAGAAGCAAGCACATCTAAGAAACAAAGAATCAATCACGAAGAGGTGCAGAACTCATCTTCATCTAATCAAAAATATATATTAAAAAGCATGGCTCAGTGTGCCTTGTTAGAATAGGACTATTTATGTATTTTCTTATCGATATATGATAACCCCTTTGTACTCCATATATATATTGTCATTTGATCCTCTCTTGAATACATACACAATATTCATAATATGGTATCAGAGTTAGGACACTAACCTAGCTCTTTCTGCTGCCATTTGAGGTCGTCGTCGCCGTCTGCACCCGCCCGACGGTCCACCGTCCGACGCTGCCGCCCTGACGCTGCCCGCATGCGCTGCTGCCCCGACGCCGCCACCGTCCGACGTTGCCGTCCCAACGCCGCCCGCACGGTCGCCGTTCGCCGGTTCGGCCGCCGCCTGTTAATCAAAGCAGATCGGTACCACAATAGCAATTGCTGACAAGGGAAGGTCAAGCAGCTCAACAAGGACCGCAGTTACGACAACAAGAAACAAATCAAGTGCAAACTCCAGAGGTGCACATTAATAATCCAGAGATAGGACAACAAAAAGGAAGACCGAGAGGCCAAGAAAATACACCAGGAAGGTTTAAATCGACAGTAGAACATAAGGCAGTTGTACAAGAGTATCACTGCAGTCATTGTGGTGACAATGACCACAGCATTGCAACATGCAAACTGCTGCATGTGGAGTTTGCCAACAAGACGAACAAGAAGAAGACAACAATGAGGTCCAACAAGGAAACTACTGCCTCTAAGGCAAATGAGCATAACTCACCAAGTAATATTTGTTATGAATATTATGTGCATATATTCAAGATGTTCAATAGGTAATATATATAAGGAGTACAAAAGGTTTATCATATACAGATAAGGAAAGATAAAAAGGAGTCCTATTCTAACACCCTCCTCAAACTTATAGTGGATCACGCACACTGAGTTTTGAGATAAAATATAAATGTTGTGCCCTAGTCTATGGCTTCGTGAAGAAGTTAAAACCTATAATTATGATGGCACAAACTGTAAAGCAAGTACTCCCTCCTGCACCTGTGAGCGAGTGTATGAAGCATCTACACCAATGTGTTTGGTGAGCTCATGCTTCACTGGATCCCGGGCAATACTGATAGTACATATACTGTCAGACAAAAAAGTCGTAGATCCCATCATAAGCGCTCTAAAATCTACAAGTAGCCACCTCAACCACGTAACTTCTGCTGCTATAGCTCTCAACTCAGCCTCTGCACTCGAACAGAAAACTGCAGTTTGCATCTTAGTCTTCTAGGCAATCAGGGAGGAGCTAAGAAAAACACAGTAAACAGAAAGAGAATGCCGATCAGAAAGATCACTAACTCACCGGATCCATTTTGCCTTAACCTTGGCTGCCGCCGTCACCCCCTCTGTCGGTGCTGCCCACGCCACCGCCTCCTGCCCTAATTCCTCTACTTCGGGTTGAAAGAGAGCTCTCTCTGTTGCTCTCTGTCCTTCTCTCTGTGGCAATGATAGGTAGGGCCCCTATTTTCAAATTGAATTTAAATTCAAATCAATTTCTAAACTCAATTCGTGTATCATCTAATACAATCAACCAGAGACAATCTCGTACTATCCCTTACAACCAACCAAATAGACTACCTGAACAATCTCATCCACGATCACATCCTACCTGTACCATCTCATACCATTAAACCACATCACACCAATCAAACACACCCTAAGTGAACATTGTGCCACAGAGTATACCACTTTTTTATACAAGTATACGGTAGGGAATTCAACTGAAATTTACAATATTGGTTTCCCACGTGTATATAGACATCCATATACCATCATCATCAAATATACCTCAAGATTAATGCAAATTTCAAAATTCAAATCACCGTCGCATTTTCTTGTCCTTTTATTTTGCATGAATCTTAAGGCACTTTGAACGTCCGGAGTTGTATTATTTTGAAATTTATTCTGAAAATGAACGAGAAAAACCTGCAAAATGCCAAAATAGAAAAAAGGTAAAAGCAAACCTAGCTGGCTAGCCCAGATTTAGCAGCATGCTCTGTACAGCACAGCTTCTTCTGAATCTGACACGAAAAGGAAAAGTTTTATATATACATCTAGACATCTTACGGGAATACATACACAGAGAAACCTGCACAGGACAACTACAAAAACACAAACTGGGAATAGGAATTCGGAATTGCACCATCTTACGGGAATAAAACATACGCAGCAACACCATGGATATCAATATCATCCCACACAATACAATACCAAGTTCATGCTTAAGTTCAATACGATGAAGAAAAAAGTTCCAAAGTAGAGCACAAGTTTGACATGTCCCAGATGAGATTATGTAAACGGAATACACAGCCCCACAACCAAATACTGGAAGGTTAAAATGACAACGGAAGCGCACAATCAGGTCTATTAATTCTTCTTCTCACCCTCCAAGCTTGGGTAAGAATAATCAGTCAAAAAATCCGCGTGATGCCAGGATAACCAGCAAGTTCATCCTCCTAAGCCTGGTCAAGAATGATGTAGCTAATTCATGCAGAGCAGTGTTGGTGACCATGTGGCACCCCATTAGCCTAACCTCCGGAAGGTGCTTGCATCGCAGATCAAGAGGAATCCTTACTTTCACATCAGTAATTTGTGTACCACTCAAGCCCGACTTGAACATATTGCGGCACATCACACTAAGTTGCCCCACATATTTCCCCAAGACACGGGAGCATGCATCCAAGACGAATTCATGCGGAGCTTCCCCGCGGAACTGGATTATAATGGAGACTTGTATGTCAGTAACTTGGCAAGACCTCAGTTCAATCTTGGTCATCCTATTGTGGTACAGGATGCTGGACAAGTAGCATAAGATATCATGCTCCTCTGCAGTTTCTGTAAATCCAATCATTCTTAACTCCTTAAGCCCACGACACACATCGGCGATCCACGCCAAGAACAACTGCGCAATGCTCTCGCAGCGCTCCAGTCTGATCACCTCCAGCTGCGGGCACTCTTTGGACACAGCTTCACCAGATTCCAGTGGCATTACTTGGTCAAAATCACAGGAATCCAAGCTTAGTGACTCAATTGTTCTGTTGCACAAGGATAACACTTCCATCAAAGCCGCGTAAGTAGAAAAGTGGAATCTGGCCAGCTTGATAGTCTTAAGCATCACGGTATGGCCCACCACGTAGATCAGGCCAATCTGTGTTACTCCACTGCAGTCTTCAATCGCCAAATGCTCAAGCATTGGCAACCGGATATGAGCAAACTTAAACATGCTCGGGTCCTGTAAACCCGAGCATTTGACCAGAATGAGGCTACGGAGCTCATGAGACAAATAAGAACTCCTATGGAGGATTGATGACCATCCTGCGCCATTGAAACGTTCACCCTCTGATGCAGCCTGGTAGGCTTGACTAACACTACCGTCTGACTCTCCAGCCATCATTTCCTTGAGCTCAAGCTTGTCCAAATAAGGCCAGTCCATCAGGAAGGACATGACGGCATCTTCTATGACAAGAGGACAGCTTCCCAGAGTAAGAGACTTGAGATTCTTGGCATCTTGTGCAAGGGCTCGCAGTGACACCTCAGTGATGGACAAACCACCCTCAACATGGAGGGAGTTCAAGTTGGTGCACTGTTTAGCAACCTCAGAAATGCCATCATCGCTAAGACAAGATTGGATCAGCATGAGATTTTGTAATGCAGGGCAATTCGAAGCGATGGTCCTTGCAGCTTTGTCAGTGAGTGATAGGCAGTGGTCCAGACAAACCAACTTCAGATTACGGCATGCGCTGGTTACAAATCCAATACCATTATCGGTGAGTTGTGGAATGCCAGGACCAACAACACCATGTGGCACACAACGAAGATCAAGATCAGTCACCACATCCCTTGAGCATATGTCAACAACAGCTGCCACGAGCTTAGAGTCAACAACATCAGGTCCAGACAGGTGCAGGCAAGGATGAACAACCTGATGAACACTGAAGGGGCCCCAAAAGTTTGGCTGCAGGGAGACCAAAAGTTTGGCCCATTTCCAACAGACAGTAGTACATGATTGTCGGTCTTCTGGGTCTTCCACATGTCTGAATATTTCAGCTATGCAACCTTCTGGTAGGCTGTTTATCAAATCCTGGGGCAGAACTCTCGAGTCATCCATGGAAGGACCTAGTTGCACCTTCTCACAAGTTTGATATATAGTTTCGAGTCTTTTGACAGGGCTTGATTGCTTCATGTCTCCTCCACTGCAAAAATAACAGATAAGATGTAGGCACATAAAGAATATATGGACTGATCAAGAAGAGGTCTGAGAGCAATTCTATAACATGTAGAGAACTTTGTAAAATTAGTATTATAGATATGACCATATTGCCATATAGTTCTTTACTAAATATGGATGCAGCATGAAAAATGAACAAAAGATAGCCTATGTACACAGAAGTTACAATTTCAATCTCCAAAACATATACTTATTCAAAATTTGAACATTCCTAAATACTGGTCTCAATTCTATTCAAAAATACCTAAAAGGAACATTCTTTTCTGTAAGTATCATGCATTACTTACTGCAAACCCAGATTGTTTCTATATCCGTGTCAATATCAAAATACAACAAAAATCTGGACGTCATAAATCATGTTTCACTGAGCATATGTAAGCAAGCAAAAATAAATCAGCATACACATGTTTCAAGGAACTACACCACTGTCTACATGAAATACACAGATAGTGCACTTCGTCATTGTTGACCTTTCACGATCTCCAGGGCACAACTTTGACCAATGATTTTTATCATTTTACTATTTTGGCAAGAAAAATAAAGTATAATACGATAAAAGCACTTTTTGTGACAAATCTATTGATATTAGTGGTCAAAGTTTAAAAAGTTCGATTGCATGCATGCTGCATCCCACACCCACAGTGACTTAAATATGAAACAAAGGGGGCACTTGTTTTTAACATCACAGTCCAAGTAGCAACCTGGGGATTAGTGTTATGAATCAAATCTAACAATACATTGGGATCCAGAACTTCATACTAATAGCTCAATGGCAAGATCAGAAATGTTCATATGTGACATAAATGGCTGGTCAAGAGTTAATATTAATATTTTGGGCAAACAAAAAATACCGATAAATTGATGTGAAGTTTCCAAACTTACATTTCGTATTTAATCGGTGAACTAACCGGGACTACAAAGCCAGAATAGTCCGTTTTTATCTCTCCTTTTATGTGTTCCTCTGTAATCTGGACAAATAAAGATGATGAGCAACACAAAGTGCAACATTTTACAGTAGAACTGGGACCAACAGAGCTTCGTCCCACAGAAGTAAACCTTTTGAAGTGAATATCAACAAAATTAAACATGGAACCAGTAAGACAGCTTATCAATGAATGAAACAGGTCTGCAGATATACGCTCTCTAGTCTCCACAAGCATCATATGTGATATGACTAGAGAACTCTGAGCCAAAGTTATCAAGTGGGTACGTCGAGTCAAGTCATCATGCTACCAACTGAGCGACTAGTCAATGACTTGCTGCTGCTAGCCTCTACTTGTTGCTGCTGAACAGAGGGAGACAGCAAACGCTAGTTGGCCCGGCCCGGCCCAACCAATCAGTCCACTTGAGGATCAGATGGGTGGGGAAACCCTAAGGCATCCCATCGTGCAGCTGCCGCCACCATTGAAAGGAAAGGGGCGAGGGAGAAAGCAGAGGAGAGGACTCAGAGGAAGGAGAGTGGGAGACCAACCTGGAGGTGAAGGCGATGGCTGCTGATGGCAAACGACGAGGACGACGATGGTGATGGAGGCTGCAAGGAAGGAAGAGAGAGCGAGGGACAACAAAGGGAGGTGCAAGAGCTGGGAAGGGGCTTGCGGCGAGGGTGGTGTCTACAACCGCTGGTGGCAGTGGCGCCTAGGTTTTCCTCTCCCTCTCTCAACTTGATCTGGGTCACTACTGGCCTCCCCCTCTACTCTCCCTCTCTTAGTCTCTTCTGTCGAGCTGGGCCCAACACGCAGAGCAGCAAGTTGGACGTCCAGCCTCCACTTATCGACGACTAGTCAACTGCATAACCAGTGAGACAAGTCGCCCGACTTGCGTGGTAAGTTGAGTCCTTGCCTCCAGTCAGTGCAACCCGGGCGACCAGATGATTAGTCACCGACTTAATAACAATGCTCTGAGCCAGTACCCTCCCGAATGTGTTTTGGTAACTAAGTAAGGTAAGAGCGAATAATAGAACAAAGCAGCCCTTGGTTTTAATAATTCACCGCACAACAACAAGTCCTTGGTTCAAATAATTCAATAGAAAACAACATATGCAGAAAAATGCACATAAAGAAGCATTTAAGCAGAAAACTTTTTAGTGCAAATAAAGCGATCTCTGGTACTTTCAAAAACAAAAAACAGGCTAAACTCTTGTGGCACATATTATACATGAATAAGATCTAAGGTAATATCTGAAGTAATCCCTAATGATTAAGGGCGAATCCTGTGATAACTGAAGCAATTAACTGCTTTACAAAAAGAACTCCAATGTTTTATTCAAATGACAGCTAAAAATCTACAATAGGAATGATCCATCATTGTAAGGTATGTAGGAAGTGAGATTGTCGATTATCAAGAAACAAAAGGAAACAAATCGCTACCAACCTATCAAAACAAGAATTAATGGCAGCAATTATAGTACTTATCACAAGGAGTTTATTGCCTTAAATAAACAACTCCAATTTTTGCTTCAACTGACTACTAAAAATGTTATACTAATGACGGCCATTATAAATCATATTGAAATCCATTCTGCCGATTATCAAGAAACAAAATGAAAAAGATTAAATTGCAAACCAACCTAGCAAAACAAGTAGTCACACCAATTATGCTGATTATCTGAAATGATCGAACTTCCAATGTCTTGCTCTAAAAGGGAGACGGGGAAGGGGGTCTTTAGGTGGTGTGGTAGCAGAGGGAGTTAGTGTGCACATTATAAGTAGGGTAAATATGGGGGCATTAAAAGAGGCGGAAGGGACAGCAGCAGACACAACTTAGGCTAAAAGCATTGTGACCCTCAAATAGATGATTTACATCACAATCGGGTATTATAATAAAAAAAGTAAGATGACACAATTTTTATGGCCCATTGCTTGTATTGGGAGTTTGGGACCAAGATGCAAATCATTCTGAAAGAGTAAATCTACACAATTGAAGAGCAAATAAAGTGATGATTTTATACGATAAGTTGCAAATTTTATAAATAAAATAGCAGGGGTCTACCTGTACCGTTAACATCTTGTCTATATGTCCAGAACTCCAGATGGTTTTAATTGTGTTCAAGATACACCTGTAGTTTGGATTTGTTGTCCTCAGGAATCCTCACCATACTAAATTGGTTGGTCGCCACTTCAATGTGAATGTCAAACGACTTGGAGTAGTAGCGAGGGGCCGAGAGGAAAGCAAAAGTAGCATCAATACTAATGTCAATTGTCTTCTGGCACCCTTTGTAAGGACCGTTATTACTAAGGTCATTTACTAAAAAAAATTAGCTCAATCTGCCAATCTAAATTTGTCAAAATTAGCATTGAACTGATCTGGGGTAATGTGAACAAGTTATGAAAACCACAAGTAAATCTCAGGCAAAATTGAAATCACAAAATTAGCTTTGAAAAAGTTTAAAGGTACAAGTATGCTTTAGCATTTCTTACATTATTAAACATGTATATTCAAGACACGCACCTCGCAGGACTTGTATCTAACTGGGGGAACCAAGTAACCAGCAATGACCATATCATAAAGTGTGACTCAATTGTGTGTTAACATTGGAAATAGAAAATATCTCATCATTAATATTCCGAATTGTTATTAAAACAAACAAATGTAATAAACATAATTCAATCTCCTCAAAATCCCTACATCTTGTGACTCTTGTCTTTCTTTAAAAAAACATTAATGTGTATTAGTTCTGCATTATGCTTGTACATAGGTAGATAACACTTTCTGTTATTGTTACATAAAGACAACTGTGATGTGGGCCTGTGGCTATGTTGGAAAAAAAAATGCTATTTATAGTATACAGCAGAAGCTCGAATGGTTAGAACGAGAGAGAGAAAATAACAAAGGAATATCATGTATCTTTGCTCCTCAGGTATTTCCACTTCAAGATGAGCAGATGTCACTACTACTGTATGAAGGTGTGAAGAATGTGCATTAAGCGTTACAAAATAAACAAAATTAGTATCACATCTTCAGAAATAACAAGCACAAAAGTTAGTTTATCAAAGGATATGACATTAAATTGCCTTCTGGAACAATAGCAACATATTTAGTGTCTTGCCTTATCTAGTATCGAACGGAAAGACCAGACAATGAGAAATTTTATCTCACAACATAGCTGTAGGCAACATTAGAGCGTAGTTCTGAGTTTTCGGCCTTTCACCATGTGAAATGTGTAAAACCACCAGTGGCACAAATCCCATAATATTACATGTTGTTTTTGTCAGCAAGGGTAAGCAATTAAGACATGCAATTTGAAACTTTGCCATGCCAGAGTGACTCAAGCCGTTCAAATTGTCAAAGCAATGACATGAATGGCAACAACATTGTATCTTCAAGCATGACGTGGGAACTGAAATGAATCGTCAGGCCCTATCTCTAAGCATAAATATGTAATAAAAAATATAGTGTCAAAACTGACGGTGCCTAGATTTGTTGATTTGTTCAAACAGTCAAGCTGGTGCTATTAATGACAATACGGTTGCATTTTCAACATAAGAACACGGAAACCAAAATGAATCATCGCCAGTTTTGCATATAGTAACGACGGATCATGCATTAGAAGACAATGATATCTTGAACAGCATCAACAAAATTTCCATGTTGCGAAATCCATCAGTCATAAATTTAATCCAAGCTCAGTCTCAAGTTTAATCTATAAGGGGTGCATTAGGAAGATCAAGCTGCGAATCATAATCCTAAAGCCTAATGGCATCCAGGCAAGAACAAAGATCAATGCACAGAAATGCTAGATTCAACCATGATACAGTATGACAGTAACAACGACCGATTATTAAGATTCAAGTGGTCACGACTTGGGCATTTTTCATTTATAATACAATGACCCAGATCACAAAAACATGATTCATTTCATCCATAGCAGCTGCATTGGCCAAAGTTGCAACATGGCGGTTCGATTCGATAGTACATATCTGACACAACAAAATATGATAAACAACTAAGTAAAACACATGCCCGCGCAGGCGCGGGGAGTGGAGCTAACAGAAACGGCAAGGGTAGCAGCAATCGATAGGGGTAAAACCCGGTAGCCTGACGAACCGAGGGGGAGCTCGCGCAGCTCAGATGAGCTTGAAGGGGAGCGGCCACGGGGTGGAGCGGGGCACCTCGACGCGGTCCTTGATGCGCTCGATCTTCTTCTCCCGCTTCGGCCGCGCGTTGCCGTAGGAGCCCTTGAACCGCTTCCCGCGTTTGGTCTTCTTGTCCCCGCGCCCGCACGTCACTGCCTCCACCTCCACCAGGATGGGAGGGCACGCCGGCGCCAGGCGCCGCACGAACGCCGCCGCCAGCCGCATCGTCATGTCGCCGAGCTCGGTGCGAGCCGCAGAGCCGGAGCCGCCGCCGCCGCTGGGTGGCCGCTTGAACCACCCGAGAGAGGAGAGCAGCGAAGCGAAGTGGAGAGAGATAAGCAAAGCCCACTTTTTTTTCGATACTAAGCCCAGTTCTTTTTTTCGGGCCATGTAATCGGATAGGCCGCTGGCCCGCTGTTGAAATGATTTCAAAGAAGCACCTCGATATTACCTGTGATTTTAAACTCAATTTAATTTCTTTAGAATTTTTAACCCCAAATTTAGATTATAATATCATGTATTTTATGACAATAAAAACTAGATTACGTGTTTCACATTCTGTTCGCCTATGTTCTTGAGCTACAGTATAGTACATTTGTACTGGAATTGACAAAAGAATGGCTCATCTATCTATTATCTTATTCAAGCAGAGATATTCCCACGTTAATCGAAGAAAAATGATAAAGATCTACACAGTTAATCGTAATGGATTCAGATTATAATGGTCTATATCAAAAGGAGTATGTATCAAGTACAATAAAACTAAAATTTGGAATATAAAATAAAATAAAATAAAATTAGGAATTTGATT
This sequence comes from Hsuehochloa calcarea, assembly GCA_036346395.1. Classification (NCBI taxonomy): domain Eukaryota; kingdom Viridiplantae; phylum Streptophyta; class Magnoliopsida; order Poales; family Poaceae; genus Hsuehochloa; species Hsuehochloa calcarea. The sequence goes on along the minus strand of CM070609.1, from coordinate 19,022,810 downwards.
TTGATACAAATTCCAAGGTAAAATCCATAAATAACTGTAATTCGAAATAAAAATTAAAGAAATAGAAGTAATTGGATTTGTATGCGAATTCTAAGAAACAAAAAGTGAAATTTGATTTTTTTATTATTATTATTATTATTTTAACTTTACAATTTGATTTCCATACGAATTCCAAAATAAAATAGCTAAATAACTAAAATTCAGAATAAATTAAATAAAATTTGAAATTTGATTCATATATGAATTCCAATAAAAAAACAACTAAAATTTTCAATTTCCCCCATGGTTTGTGTACCCTATTGCTATACAAGAATTCACAATGCAATGCAGTGAAGATTTTTCATTTGACCCCTTAATGATTCATCTCTTGCTATTAGGCTCCCAGAGTGAAAAAATTTGCTCTACTCCATTGTGTGGTGACTACTTCCTCCCACGAAGCATTTTATTTTGAGCGCCTCACGTGTGGAACGTTGTGTTAGGACAATGACACATGAGGGGTAGTGAGGTGTAGCAAGGGCATGCTTGAAATCTTCGAGGATCGACTAGTGCTGATGACACACTATGGTTGCTTCGGTTCGATATTTTGTTTGTCCTAGAACGCAATCGGAGGCAAAACAAATCGTGTAGATCCATCACCCTCAATGGAAAAAGAGAACTGCAAGCAAGAGTAGCAACTCGGAGAAGAAGCCCGTGTGACCACATCTGAGGAAGGTCATGCAAGCTAGAGCAAGAAGCACAGCAACGGAAGAGGCAACTTGTTGTCCGGCTAGCTAGAGTTGACAAAGAGGCTAAGAAGCCATGGAAGCAATCGAACAACAAGAACAAAGGGGTACGTACGTAGGATCTCACCTACTCTAATAGAGGTTGAGTACACTTTTGTAGGTGTGATTACATGCAGAAGATATTTGAGATAATAGCATGAAGATGTAGTTTGGTTGCCTCAACATTCATCATCAAGCAAGCATGAGAATAAATAAACATGCTTTATGTTGTGTATGAAGCAAGACAAGAAAGAGACAGCAACGGCATACATAAGTATGGAAGAGGCAGTAAGGAATATTTTGTGGTAACCAGGAATATTCACAAATCAGTTTTAGTCCATGCTCTTCCATTCCTTCAAAAGTCAACATATTTGAGTGTTCTTACTCTTTCCTTTATATATACAGACTCCAATTGAATTGTTGGTTTTACAATAGTAATTATAGACGTAGCAAACAATGATATAGTTCTATTGGACCATCTCCTTTCCTTTTTTTCAAAATTTAATACAAATCGTGTCTTCTAGAGATATAAATGTTTCCTATAACAAAGTAAGTTTGTTACATAGATTTGATCTTAACTGTATTCACTAGCATTTTTCTAAAAAGAAAAAACTACTACGAAGGCTAGCCACACAATTGCAAGGCTCTCAAGGGCTAGAAATTCAAACGTTAATCACTGAAAAAAGAGAAAGATCAACACCATCAATTGTTATGGGTCCGGATTATAACGATCTAGATTAAGAGGAAAAAAAAAGTTGATATCAAATACAATCCAAAAATAACTAAAATTCACAATAAAAAATAAAACAAAATTTGAAATTTGATTTCCATACGAATTCCCAAGTAAAATCCCAAAATAAATATAATACATAATAAAAAATGAACAAAATTTAGCAATTGGATTTGTATACTAACTCAAATAAAAAATAACTAAAATTTTACGATTGAGAGGTCACCACGGTTAGTGCGGAAGCCACAGTGTTGAGTTGGCCAATGTTGAAGAAGATGAGTGATCGACACAGGAGAAACATGCATCCGTACGAATAGAAACACGAATGTATAGAAGTAGATAAGCAAAAAGCTCAGAGTAGAGATGATGATGCCATTGGGAATAGGCTTGGGGCACCAGAGAGAGCGTGATGAGTGTCCCGACAAGGATTGGCGATCGTTGCACATGTATGAGTGTTGATGTGGCAACTGTTAGCATTAAGCAATAATTGGAGAGAAATAGAATATAACTATGTGGTAGTGCATTGTATTGGAAGGGCTAGCAGATGAACGAGATCGATGAAAATTGGGCTTGCTGTTGGAGGTTGAAGCAGAAAAGATGTGGCGATGAGAAGAGATAGAATACAGACGATTCGTTTAGGGTAGCCAACGTGTGAGGAAAATAAGTTCAAAGTAGGTCGCTCATGGTGCAATTGTGTATGCATGAGCAATGCACTCTAATCAACGTATTTCTTGAGATTAAATAGGAGTATATGTGCATGCATACATTTTGGAAAAGAGTAACTAACGGAGAAAGAATATGAGCATGCAGCTATGTGATCCATCTATGTAACATTCTTCTCCCTCCGTGGTTGTCGTCGCCACTCGGGCTCTGCTCCGTGCACTCTGCCCGTCGCGTCGCCTCCCGGCCGCCTCCTGCTGGGCAGCAACAACCGCCGCCGCCCCAGTCTCCCCTTCTCTCTTTCCCGGTCCGGCCGCCCCTCCCTCCGGTCGAACCGGCCCATAACCAGCTCCTCTCTCTCTGTCTCTCTCTCTCTGCTCTCACTCTGGTTCTCTCTGCCTCCCTCTCTCTCTGTCTCTCTCTCTCCGACAGTGAGCCAAAACCTAGGCAGGGCAGTAGAGTGGCAGCAGTGGTTTGTGTTTGGTGTTTTGCAAATTGGAATATGATATTTGCGTATGCAGTGAACATTTGTGTATGATGTAATATTTGTATATGCAATTGAATCATTGCAAGATTGGTATTTAAAAATCAGTGTATTGAAAAATGTGTGTATTGCTTTTGTATTGCGCATATTTTGTGTATGGAGATTTGTATGTCGATTTTGCGAAGATGTTGTGTATGTTGTGCAGGGTAGTTGTGAAGTGATAGTTTAGTTTTTGGAAAGATAGATTTGTGTATTGTGATTTGGATTTCTATTGTGAGTATTTTGTTAGGCTGTGCAGGTTAGTCGTGAAGCGATAAATGTTTTGTATTGAAAAGCTGTGTAAAGAGAATTTGTATGGCATTTGTGTGTGTATCGTTTTGTATACTCGGTCGACTAGTAGTTTTACATTTTTGGCGAAAACATTTCCAAAGCAATTGTTCTCGATGATTTTTGCTACGACTTGCGATGAATCGATTAACCGTTGTTAGTGGTTAACTCGCCGATTGCCAAGTACCAGTAGAACTATCATTTTCGATTTTAGTTGAGAGCTATCGATTAAGAGCGAAATTTGCACAATCTCGGGAAATTGAGGTTATGCAAATGACCTTCGTAATCGTCTCTGCAATCGTGTCTATTTTAGTTAAAACTTATTTATTCAAATTTTCCGCGTTGTGTAAAATGCTTTAAAAATAAACTTGCATTTTCTCAAAATATTTTGGAAGGCTATTCGGGATTAACCTGTTAATCTCGACAGCTTACTTTGAAAACCTAATTAATAATCTTGTAATTCTATCCAGTATTCGTCGGTCCAAATATTGTTTATTCCCTTTTTATCCCTGTTCAAAAGTCGTCTTTAATAAAATGATTTACGGTCTTATTGATTTATCGTGTATCCTAATCTTGCCCGTTCAACGGTATCCAAAGTGAAGTATCCCTGCGATAGTTCATTCGACTTTGTTTCCCCTTGTTTTCCTCGGCTGAGTATCTCCACCCTTGTCTCGTGTACTCGGCTGATCGTTTGACCTTGTCAAACATCCCCCGCCTCGTTGAATCTTGTCTCTTTAGCTCGTTCCTCGTAAAACTTATTCAAAGTGCTTTGTTTATGTTTGGTCTTTTGGAAGTTCTTCGGATTTATTTGTTGTTCTTGCTTGTATCGTGTAATTAGGAGTCGGAGTCCAGAAGAAGCAGCGACTCAAGCAGGATCAAGATTCGGATAAAGACGCCGACCCGGAATTCGAAACCCCTGGCAGAGAAGGCCCTGAGTAAGATCAAGGCCGCAATAATCTGACCCAGGCGAGTCAATACTTTGATCATTCCGAACCTACATTTCATGCAAACTATGTTTATTTAAAATAGCAAAGTTGCATGCTTTAATTTTGTAAACAATGATATGTTAAAGCTTAAGCTAGTTAAATACACATTTGTTGATTAATTACTTATTAAGCCATCCTTTGATAATTGAATCCAGTATTCCTTGTCACCCTAGTAATTATATGGTAATACTAGTATAGGTTGTACTTAAGCGACATGCTAGTCTTGCTTAAGTACCGGAACAATAAATGTTCTGATCATCATCCTTTAAACATGAAAAATAGTTTTGGGCAGTCATTGGAGGTAGATGACTGATGTGTTGCGTTAATTGGTTTTCCTTCCCAAAACCCTAAACAACTTGCTAGTACCACATCTGGACGGATGGAGAGAATGGTGGGTGCGGACGTATACGAGAATGGTTGGTATGTGGTATGAACCGCCCGGATGAATTAAGGACTTAATCTTGTCATGACCTCTGTGTAAAACAAGTACAACCGCAAGTCTGTAAAGTGCAACTTGGCCTAGTAAAACTATTGAACCCTGAATGTCATCCCACAACCGGTGTTTAGAAGTGTGCAAGCGGCAGGACGTATGCTGGCTTGAATGGGACACCGAACACGGTGAAGTTGCCCGCTGCGCTATTCTCTGGGGCCGGGGCCCGCTTTGCTAGTCGTTGGGGTAAACATCCCGCACAACTTATGGAATTGGCCATAGGGGTGAGATGACGGAAGGGGCAAGGTAGTTTGAAACGTTACTGTGACGATCGCTCAACTACATGACTAAGGAATCATGTGGAGTAACGAGTATGATTATCTCTTGTGGGTACAGTGTACAACCTTTGCAGAGTCTAAACTGTTTAAACAGCCGCGCCTTCGGTCAAAAGGGACATGGGAACTTAACCCTGAGTTAGTTCTATTTCAAAAATCTTTGTGGGTGGAATGGAAATGTGTTGGGCTCATCCAGCCCTTGTTTTGAATTTTCCGGTAGCCTTATCCAGTGTTGATAATCGGTGGACGAATCAAGTTATCAAAAATTAAGCATAAGGTGGAGGTAACCTTCGCTGTTATTTAATATTGCACTTATTCTCTTTAATGAAAAATGAAATCTGTTTAAAATGCTATGTCATAGGCCTTTGTAATTATGATAATTTAAAATGATGCTTTAGCAAATAAAAGAACCTGAGCCATCCTTGTTAAGCCTTGCATGTATATTATTGCATACTGTGTGTTGGCTCATGAGCACTGTAGTTGTGCTCACTCGCTCTTTCCCCAAACCCTCGTAAGCGTGAAATGATGGAGAGATTAACTACTACGAGGACCCGGATGTCCAAGACCCGGAGTTCTTGAAGCGTAGTTTAGTTCTTAGTTGTTCTAGTCTCGCTTGATCTAGTGACTCATTGGTACCGTGCATCCCATATCATCCGAGTTTTGGGTAATATTGGATGTACATGTGTTTCCCCGACACTTGCTGTGGAGAGATGTGCTCTCACCCTTTTACTTCGTTGTCGCCCGCTACTTTTGATGTAATCATTTGGCACATTCGCCTTTATTGTAAAACTTGACCCGATGTGGTCTATGTAAACTCGATGTGTTAAATTAATGAATGGTATGGTTTTACGCCATTGTGTGAAATGATTCAGTGATGTATCTGTGAGTGCTATCTACTGATCCAGGGAATAGCACAGTTATTCGCAGAGGATTCGGATTAGAAAATCCGGGTCCGACACATGCATGATGGAGAGTGATTACGTTTATAAGAACCCCAATAACTTATTATTCTTAATGATTTTCTTCCATCAAAACTCTTACTTCAATTACGTTTCTCAAGTTGTATTTTCCTTCAAGCTTCTATGGTCATTTCTAATATTTATGATATCTTAAACTCTAAATAGCCTACAAGATACGTAGATATATTCTCAAACATCCAAGTTATATCATTTGATACTATAAACTTTGAAATAAATGTAGTCGTGCAAATACGCGGGCCACCCTATTAGTTATCTTATTAAAGCAGAGTTAAAAGAAGTCAATACGCACTCTCAACAGCTAGAAATTCCCACGTTAATCAGTGAAAAAAGAGAAAAATCTACACCGTCGATCGTGATGGGTCAAGATTATGATGGTCTAGATTAAAACAAAGAGTCTATGTCAAGTACAATAAAACCAAAATTTGTAATAAAAATAAAATAATCAATTTCATTTCCATACAAATTCATAAGTAAAATCCCTAAATAATTATAATTCACAATAAAAAAATGCACAAAAAATGGCAATTATATTTGTATATGAAATCCAACAAAAATGGAATTTGAAATAAAATTAGCAATTTAATTTCAATACGAATTCCAATAATTATAATTCGGAATAAAAAAATAAATAATAATTTAAAATTAGATTTGTATACAAAATCCAACCACAAAATAACTAAAATTTTGAATAAAAATAAAAGTAAAAATACCAATTTGATTTTAATACAAATTCCAAATTAAATCTGTAAATAATTGTAATTCAAAAAATAATAAAGAAAAATTAACAATTGGATTATGATAAGAATTCCAAGAAAAAATAAATATTTACTCTCAAGATCTAGAAATTCTCATGTTAATCGGTGAAAAACAGAAAAATCTACACAGTCTACTGTGGTATATCCATATTATAATGGTCTAGATTAAAACAAAGAGTTCATATCAAGTACAATAAAAATAAAATTCATAATAAAAAAATATAATAAATTCATCAATTTGATTTCCATACGAGTTCCTCGAGTAAAAGAGGCCATATCAACTGTAATTAAACTGAAATTAGGAACAAAATCAAAATAAAATTAGTATTTTGATTTCCATAAAAATTCCTAAATAATTATAATTTAGAATAAAAAATAAACAAAAATGACAACTAGATTTGTATACAAAATACAAAAAATGAATTTTTGAAAAAATAGAATAAAATTAGCAATTTGATTTCAATACGAATTCCAATAATTATAATTCAGAATAAAAATTAAATAATAATTAACAATTAAATTTGTATACGAAATACAACAAAACAATAATTGAAATTTAGAATAAAAATAAAACAAATTTAGCAATTTGATTTCAATACGAATTCTAAAGTAAAATCCCTAAATAACTGTATTTCAGAAAAAATAAAGAAAAGTTACAAATTGGATTCAGATATGAAATCCAAGAAAAAATAACTAAAATTTTGAATAAAAATAAAATAAAATTTGCAGATTGATTTCCATTCGAATTTAGATGTGAAATACCTAAATAACTAAAATTTAGAATAAATTAAATAAAATTAGCAATTTGATTTGTATGCGAACTCCAATAAAAATACTTAAAATATTGAATAAAAATTAAAGTTATAACGAGGATGGCACGAATGGTGTCGGAGGAGATACAAAAAAGCTACCATGTTTGCTCTCAAGGTCACGTGTTTTTGTTGTTGCTTCCTATGGAATAAAAATTAAGAATAACTAAAATTTTGAATAAAAACACAAGCCATAACAAATGGTGTCGGAGGAGACCACGAAAGAGTGCAATGGCATCAATCTATTATACAAGAGGACATTGTCCCACGAGGAAGCGAAGAACCGAGGCGACAACTACGGAGATGAGGACAATATCGTGCTACTCACATTAGCCGTTCAACGAGGACAAATGTCGTACTGCTCGCCGGACCCATTGAAGAAAAAAATCCAATGTTGAAGGAGGCAAGGGCCGCGATGACAAGTGGTGAGCTTCAGGGGCGTTGAAGAAATTAGTGGTCAAAGAAGCTCGATGATGGAGAAGCCCTGGCAGAGAGGAGATGAAGCTTTGTATTGAAGACAAACTATAGACGATATGGGGCCATCGGTAGCTAAGAGCATGCCATCACTGGTGAGGGACACGTCGTCGTCGGTGATGGCGAAAAGATTATCCATATCGTTAGACAATAACAAAAGCAGATGTATCGACATTAGTGAAGGTGGGAGGTAGTCGTAGTTAGTGAGAAAATCACAACATTAGTTAGCCAACGTCGAAGAAGAGTAGCAACCGACATGAGAGAATAGGCCATCGAATAACATCATGTATGTGTATGTGCATGCATGTATTCGTATGAATATAAACACGGGCATACAGAGGCAGAGGAGAAAAAAAACTTGGAGTAGAGATGATGTAGTTGTAGGGATTATGCCCAGGGTCACCGGAGAGAGCATGACATACGTCTCTAGCTGGGATCGTCGATGGTTGCATATGTATGTGTATTGATGTCTTAATGGTTAGCATTTAGCAATAGTTGGGGAGAAGTAGAAGATAACTATATAGTAAAGTATTGCATTGGAAGGGGTAGCAGCTGAGAGAGATCAATCAAGATAATTATGTTAGAGGTTGAAGCAAAAAAGTTGTGACGACGAGAAGAGATAGAAGACACACAGTTTGGTGGGGCAGCCGACATTTGAGAGAAGATAAGTTCAAGGTAGGTCATCCATAGTGTATCGGTATATGCGTGAGCAAGGTACTATAATACCATGTAAACTAATAAGATAACTTACCGCACACAAAATCATTGTATTGTTTGAGATTAAATAGAGGTACATGTGCATGCATACAATTTGGAGAAAAATTGAGTAAGAATATAGGTATGCAACTATATGATCTTTGCATGATGAAGATTATTTAGTTTCTAAGAACCCTAACAACTTGTTATGCTCAACGATTTTTTTCTCATCAAAGCTCATACTCCAGTTACTTTTATCAAGTTGTAATTTTCTCCAAACTTCTATTGTCATTTACAATGTTTAGGATATTTTAAAAATCTAATTAGCCTACAAGATACGTAAATATATTATCAACCATTTATACAAACTTCGAGATAAATTTAACCACGCAAATGCACAAATCACCTTGCTAGTTTGAGGAACAGAGAAGACAACAGAACGAAAACTACCAAATTGGCGTCGACCATTATAGAAAGGTAGAGCGTAACATCGACCAATTCACCTGTGACAAGTACTGCCCAAAATTGGCGTCAACCATTATAGAAAGGTAGAGCATAACATCATCCAATTCATCTGTGACAATGACTGCCCAAAATTGGCGTCGACCATTATAGAAAGGTAGAGCATAATATCATCCAATTCACCTGTGACAAGTACTGCCTAACTGTAACAGCTGACAATAGGAAAGGAAATGATCCATCCATTCTAATCCAACAGCAGGCTACCGACCAACCAAGTGCAGTACACTTAACAAGAATCACAACCCTTCTTGGCGTCAAATACACCTCGGAGCATCAAGCATAATCTGTGTATGAAGTGGAGTAATAAGAATATTTACTGCACACAATGACACTAACAAGAAGCTACAAGATTCAAGTAATCAGATTAGTGGCAAGGGCAATGTTTCGGATTTGGACTTTTGCATCACAGTAAAATACACCAAGCCATTCCCGGCTTTTTTAAAAAAAAATCTGACAGAAACATGACTATTGGGCATTGGCAAAAAAAGTAGAAACTGAGAACAGCAGCCGTAACATGTATTTGTGTTAACGGGTGGTCGGCTGCCGAGCGAGATTCTAGCGAATCGTCGTTCGGATAGCTTGTATCCCATGAACTTGTTGTGGTTAGTTTCTCTCTTAATGGAATGATGTGCAAAACTTTTGCGCATTCTTGAAAAAAAACCCGCTGCTATGTTGTACCATGTAGTTGCCATCTGAAGAATTACAGCAAAATTGCAAGCCATTCCAAGCCTTCCGTTGGCACAATGTAGATACATACACTGATGCAAAGAGTCAAAAGTACAGCAAGACATCATGCAGTTAAGTGCAAAAGAGTTAGCATCTCTGGTTGATTCGTTTTCGCAAGCCCCCTCGGAAAAATCAATCGCATGCATGAATTAACTAAAAATAAATAGATACATGGACATCAGTGAAACCAAATCTGGGGGTGAATTCCTCTCCTGACAAGCGGCTTCCTGTACTATGTATCCATCTACTACCATTCCAAATTTATAGTCATTGTCGCCGTCGTCAATATGCTCATTTCAGGAGTAAACGCCAACCCAGCTGAAAGATCTCCGGTCAGTTCGTGGATTCAGTGTGAAGCTCAACCCAAACATCTCCTTGATGGCTTGCCCCCGCTCTAGATGCTCGATCAGCTTCGCAACAAGAGCGGTGCTCTCTTTCACATGCTCCATGTCGGTCTGTGTCCAAATGCGGCGCGACAGCTGCAGCCTTCGCTGTTTGGAGTTCAGATCGATCCCCCACTTGCTGTAAAGGCTCTTCCTCTCTGCGAGATGGAGCTTCCTCAGCATCTGCCTGTAAAGCATGTCCCTTTCATGCCGAAGATTCCTCAAACTGCAAATAACAAGAATGTGCGCAATTCATGCGTATGCGGGTTGATAGATAAAGCTGATTTTGTTGTTGATTTGAACCATCTGATACATCTGAAAAACGTATATAACAAAGTACCTTGATGAAACAGTTGCATTAAGCTCGCCATTAGCACTGAAAGAATTTTTAATGAAGGACAGTCTTCTGTGCTCTACTTCCATGTAGATGTTATCTGCCTGATCTCCCTTGAAGAGGAGGAAGAAGTAAGTTCTGTGTACTATGGAGACATTGCACTCATGCCACAACTCGATGATTTCTTGCTGCTTTTTCTCGAAATCAATAGGCCACCGAGAGGGAGACTCAATGGTTCTCAGTGATGAATCTGTGCCAACATCTTTTACATTTTTCACCGCCGCAAAGCCTTCAGTAATGCTATGCTGTTTAAATCAATGTATATCAAAATCAGCTTGATGAACTAAAATAATTGAGGTTTTAGGAAAGCATTTAGCAGCTTAGATATAGATACACCTCTAGTCGTTTTATTTTGTCAACCTACATACTGTGTAACCAAAACTGTACGCCTTGACAAATGAAAGGAAAATGAATGGCACATACCATATATTGAGTGTGCCTTGACAAATATGCAGTCCTAAACTGGCATGAACGTATCTAAGCAGAACTTATGGAGAGATCATTTTTATACAACTTGTACCTGATTTTCCTCTTGTTGGGATGTATGGCTCTTTTCTATCTGCTGTTTCACTTCAGTTATGCAGCTTATGTCATTGATAACACTTTCTTCTTCAGCGTTGCCAGTGCTCTTGTCTGTAACTGCATCAGAGGCAGCTTTTACAGAGCCCACGTAACACTCAAATGAAAGATCATTTTGCCGGCCACCGTTTTCAGTACACAGGCTTCTCCTGACTTTCTCAGGCCTTCTGGGAGAATATTGGAAAATTTCACCTGGTGGTGTCATATTCAAGTTGACTGAATCATCAAACCAACTGTTTGGAATGACCATGAAGCTAGCCCTGCAGCTTCTACTCCTGGTTAGTGCACTATCCCTGGAGCTTACTACACACCTCTTCAGGGCCAAAGATTCGTCAGTGCTAGGTTTCTCAAGGTCAAAAGACGGGTCAGAGTCGCATGCGTATAGCTCGATGGCATTTTCTGCTGTATTTATCATGGTTTCACCGTGCTTCTCTTCGTCGGTGTTTTCAGGTGTTTGAAGTTTGTGTGCATGAAAGAATTCTTGACTTCTCCTCCTTCTAAGCTCATTTGTTTCGATGCACTGAACTTCCTTGCAATGCTCCTCAGAGACCTCAGATGCAGCTCGAGAAGCCACTCCGTTTGCTTGATATTCCTCTGCGCTGTCGGAAATATGGTTGCTAGGTGTACGCCAAAGCGGCACTGACTGCTCTTCCATTGTTTGATCTTGATAAGCTACATCAAGAGTATCAGAAGATGAAAGTGCATCTTCAGACACATTACGTGGAAAGGACTCTGAAGACCGACTGTTCTTCAGATACATTACGTCAAGCTGAGATTGAACAGTGTCTTTTTGCTGCATCAATTCCTTCAACTGTTCTTCCAGCTGAAATTCAGTAGCAGTATGCATTATAGAAAAATGCATAAGATAGAGTAATGCAATTATCATGAATGTGAAGATCAAAACAAAAGTTTTACTAAGAGTAACCATACCTTTTTAATCTGTTCATCCTTCTCTCTCAAAACCTCAGCATGACTCGTGCAAGAGGCTGATCCAGGAAACTTCAGCTCATTTTCTAACCTCGCAAGCTCTCTCTGAAGATGCTTCACCAATGCCTTGTCTGACATCACGACGTTGACTTGTGCGTTGGTGACTACATCTTTCGCGCAGTTTGCAAACAAAAGTGTGTTCCTGGACTGCTCAATGTGACAGTGTGCTGGGCTCATTGTGCAGATAATGGCTGTCCTTGCGTTGCCTCCCAAAGATGACTGTAATATGCGAGTGAGCTTTGAATCTCTGTAAGGAACGTGACCATTTCTTCCCTTACTGCATCAGGAACAGGTTGTTCATATTACAGTGGACAGCAATGGCACAGTTAGAGAGCATCTAAAGCAAGTGAAAATATCAAGGTGTAGCACTAAAATTATTTGAAATTTAGTTTCCATTGTCGGATACAGTTAGAGAAGAGAACTTTGGACAAACCTGAGCTGGCGAATGACCTTTCCCAATGTAAGCAGACTTCTGTTAATATGGCTGCCCTCCTTTAGCCTCATACCAGCCGATGCCGTCTGAGAGGCACGCTCACTTCCTGCTAAATCAACAAAATTCTGTCCAGAAGGAGAAACTCAGAGGCCAAAAATATATGTGAAAGAAACAGAAACATAGTAATAGAGGTATTCAAATCATACCACACAAGCCAGGAGGGTGCTCGAGTTGCCTCTCCCCAAGAACTGTTTTGCCGAACTCTCAACCGTCTGCAGTTTACACAGCAGGTTAAGAAGAAAAAATCATTTCTTGCAAAACGAATGTACTGGATCATTTAGTGCGATAGGAGCACCTACCAGCCTGAGTATTTGATGAGATCTGGAGCTTGTTTCATTCAAAGCAGTTTCCCCAATCTGTCTTTGAGCTGCCACACAAACCAGAAATAATCAGCAAACTAGAAGAAATTCCAATGAGCTGATGCTTGTTGTTTTCAGTTTCACTGAAAAGGAAAAAAAAAATCAGCTCCACACCTTCACACACAACAAGGAGCTCCAAAAGATGGCCTTTGTCCCTCAGAGTTTCCTCGGTGAGTTTTTCGACTACAGTTCCTTTCTGCTTGAATCCAAACAACAAATAAACTAACATGGGACAACAAATATGTAAAAAAAAAAGGTTAACTGCTTCCAGGTAACCAGCAAGAAAAGTTCACCTCCGGATCATCAAGAAGCCTAAGAGGCGTCGCTTCAGGGCTCAGAAGATCCCTGACAGCCTCATTGTATATCTCCATGGCCGAAAATTTCAAGATGAACTCTCTCTCAGGATGCTGTAGAGACAAAGGCAGAACGTCAATCAAATGCAAAGGATCACAAAAGTAAGCCCAGAAAACAAAAAAGAACATTACAACCAAAACACAAATGAAATCATCAATATTAGCGGAGCACTCACCTCCTCTATGTAGCCATAGATGTCCGACATGCTGTACTCCGTTATACCGACCATCGTGTAGGTCTTGCCGCTGCTTGTTTGCCCATACGCGAATATACTCGCTGCGGAAAAATACCAATGACAACGAAGAAAATGTCAGATCAAACACACACGATCACAAAGAGTTCTGAATATCATTTTTTTCTTTTTTTGCTTGTTGCCTGCGTACGTACAGTTGATCCCGTTGAGCACTGATAGAGCCACTTGTCTCGCCCCTTCCTCGTACACCTGCCTCGTGCTGCACTCGGCGCTGAACACCCTATCTGAAGACGAGTAAAAATTACCGACGAAATGAGCATTTGCAACGGCCAAGAAAAAGAAGCATGAGGCCAAGCAGGTCATGCACGTTACGTTACGTACCGTAGGTGTACGCGGCGGGGAACATGGCGCGCTCGGGGACGGTGCCGCGGAACATGAGGGTGGTGGGGCCGGCGCACTCCCACTCGGAGCCGTCGCCGCGCTCCGCCTCCCGCGCGTTCACCGGCCGCAGCCTTACCGACACCACGATCCGCTCCTCCCCCGCCATCCCGCCGCCGCGCCTCCCCTTCCTTCCTGAACATGCGTGCACAGCACAAGAAACACGTACGGTCAAGCGACGACACCATCAACCGCGCGCGCGCTCACATGGTCACATCACGTAAGCGTCTAGCCGTACGTCGATCTACCCAAACAACGTCGAGCCCCGTGACACCGTGAGGTCGGCGCGCGGCCTCTCCCTCCTCGCCGCGGAGCTTGTTACGTACGTACGTGGCCCCGAAAGCGCCGCGCCAACGGGCGGTGCAGACGTTTTCTAACGTGTTTGGATGGACGTGTACGCGTCGCATTGCTCTCGTTTTCTAACCATTAACGACGACGAAAACTACACGCACCAAGAAAAGATGTTCGTGGCGATCTAGCAAAAGCCAAAAACAAAAACAAAAAAATGTATCTAGCGTTTTTGGAGATGAAGCAACGGAGGACGAAGAGGTCGATCGGTTCGTTACCTCCGGGAGGGAGGCCGCTCGCGGAAGCTGGCCAATGCGAGAGGAAAACGGCGAGGCCGGCGATGTACGTGTTTTGTTCCTGTGTAGCTAGCTTCCTCCTCCTTCCTTCCTTCCTTCGCAAGAGGAAAGAGAAAGGAGGAGGAGGGGGAGAGGGAATGGACGGGACGGGGCAGAACAAGAGGAGGTGAGTTCGTTGCGCGCACACACACAAAGCAGTTGTTTTTAACTCTTTCTTTTTTTTTACTTTTCTACCGGGAACAGACTGGACGCCGGCCTATTCCACCGGTCAATCGTTACGAGGTACGGACGTGGGGTCATTTAGGAAGCTCACGAGGGGCCCGCATGTCTACCATGTGAGCTGCAGTGGCTAACGGTACGGCATTATTCTCCTTCTCCCCCTCTCGAACGGTTAAAAAATGAAAGAAAGAAAAAAAAAACCGAACTAAAAATAACTGTTTGACCGTGCAGCAACCGGTGGTAGTTATCTTCTCGCCAGGCAATGGCGATGAACACCAGAGCACCTTTAATGCTCTGTTCCTGAGCCTGTGGGCACGGCCTGCTGCAGCTCGCTGACCATGTCCATGAACGACTTTATTGCCATTGCTCAGCTTCAGCATCCATGTACAGAGGTTGGTAGTCATGGCAGACAGCAGATGGAGATGGTACCAACATTCAGCATTGCTTAGCCTGGTCGTACACGATACAGTAAGGTAGCTGCTAGTTGATCATCCAGTCTTTTTTCGGTGTCTGGTTGATTGCAGGATGTGAGTGACGATTCTGCCTCTCCCTTCCTCTCTGGAATAAATTCTGACGCGCCAGCTACGGCCCAGTACTCTGATGCTGCTTCTTGGGTTATCCTATTCCCATGTGTGTTTTCTTCTGTATTTTCGTGTGCTGAGTGAATGCAATCCTGTTTGAATTTTAATCAGCGTCGTTTTCAGGCTAGGGTAGTTAAAACAGAGCATTGTTTTCTTCTGTATTTTCGTGTGCTGAGTGAATGCAATCCTGTTTGAATTTTAATCAGCGTCGTTTTCAGGCTAGGGTAGTTAAAACAGAGCATTCTGATCATTGTCAAACTGTCCGAGCATCAGCATCACCCCTCCCTCCTGTGCGGTTCCAGAGCAAACCGAGACAAAGCCGTCAAACATCGCCACAAATCTGTTAGTTGGGCTGCTTCTGTTGTTCACTACATGGACTCATGCAGTCTGCATGTACACGACAGGAATGCTGATCTCGTTCTGATCAGATTTGGTGTGCCGAAACAAGCAAGCAAAAATAAGCCTCGATATTTCAGGTTACCCTTATAAAATAGTTTTTTTTTCATTACAAAAAAACTTTGTTAGATATGTCATGTAAGCTTTGAATCAACGTCAAGCACTTGGGACTCCCAGGTCTCTAGGACCAGAATCACATGGAATTATCTGATTTGCTATTTCACATGCGCTTCAAAATTTGCAAAATCATAGTCGATTTTCTCACCCTCGGATTGGTGTGGAGATTCGTGCTCCGGTGAAGTTGTCTTCCTCCTCTCTCCGGTGCCCGGCGATGGTGGTGGCGGAGGCCGGTGGATTAGGTTTAGGGTTCAAGTTCACCGGTGCCTCCCAGGCTTGCATCGAGGCGGCGATGGCACCGTTGGACGCGGGCGAGCAGGAGAGCGGTGTGTTGGGTTGGTGGAGGGTGGTGACAACCAAAGTGGTTAGGATGTGGTGGCCGTCGGAGACGATGAAGGAGGCCACGCTGGGGGATCTCGCCGAAGAGGAGGAATAAGGGAGGCGATGGCAGCGGGACTGGAAGGTGGGGCAGAAGGAATTTGTCGGCGGGTATCGCTGGCACCCAAGGCAGCGCCTGCGAGGTGTCGGGAGGAGGTATGGGGGCGGTAGTGGCGGTGGTTGGGTGTGGAGTGTGTTAAGGTTAGGATATGAGATAAGTTATATAGGTGAGAAAGAGAGAGACGTGAGCTATAGCATCTTGATCCAATGATGAAATGGTTTCTTACATTTTCGGGCGGTCTTGAAACAGGCGGCCCTGGAAATTATATATTTCGCGCTGCGCATGCAGCATACGTTTCGGAGTCGTCGTTACTACGCATCCTAGAGAGACGTGGAGACGCACGTACGAACACCGTGGAGGCCCAGGCTAGCGGCGCTGAATTCGCCCATTCAGTACAACAACAAAAAAAACGCATGGACCATATGCACGCACAGACCAGGACAGCTCTTGACACCAACGGCGACGGCACTGAAGTCGCAATACGTGCGCCGATGCGTATATAATATGCACAGTGTGCACGAACGCTCCGCACAGTGACACGGATATGCATGCACGGTTGCACACTGACGATCTGATTCTACGTCCGTACATCATCAGCGAGATGTAACTCGATCCTATTGATTAAAAAAAACGGTCCCATTAGCAATGCATGTGTGTGCATCCAATGCGATTGGACGGTCCTTCCAGACAAGCCATGTGCGGTAGCGCATGGTCTCGCGCGCTCCTTGCCGGCAAGCCATTCATGCTTCCTCCTGCCTGGGGTTCACGTACTAGAGTCTAGAGGAAGTTAAGCTTAAGCTTTCCGAGCTCCAGAAGCTTGCTTACTCCAGTAAATGCTGGCTCAATCTCTACTAAAAATTCCTCTATTACGATTAGCCTGGGAGCACTGGCTTCTGTAGAGAAGCTAGGAGCTGGCCAGCCAAACAGCCCCAAAGTTACATATATGGTTATTCATCACGTGGTTCTGATTGTGGTAACTGGTATATGGTTTGTGTTAGACTATGTGGACATGTCGTAAATTTTATGATGATGAATAATTGATTTTTGGATTACATTGAAATTTGTGTTCGTGGAAGTTTCAGCTCTTGGAATATTCAGTTTGGGTGGTTGGAACATGCCTTGTATCGTGTGGTCCAAACGGTGATACTCGATGACCCTTTCGCCGCTAGGCTTCGACCGGATTACGAGTGTTGTAACTCCGAGTACCGAGTACGAAGGATAGTCGGAGTTGTCCAAATGGAAGCTACAGTACCTGGTCAATGGTCGTAAGCTACAATACCCGGTCGATGGTCGTAAGCTACAGTATCTGGTCGATGGTCGTAAGCTACATTACATGGTCGATGGTCGGAAGCTACAGTGCATGGTCGATGGTCAAAGCTACAGTACATGGTCAATGGTCGGAAGCTACAGTACATGATCGATGGTCGGAAGTTACAGTGTCTGGTCGATAGTCATAGGCTTTGCAGTCGATAGTCGTAAGCTTCACGATCGGTAGTCGTAGGCTTTGCAATCGGTAGTCGTAGGCTTCGCTATTGGTTGTCGTAAGCTTTACAGTAGGTAGTCGTAGGCTTCGAGTGCTTTAATTTTTGTAATCTTTGAATGCTCGTATCTGATTGATCAACGATATGACCGGCTTGTGCACAATAGTAAGACCAGTTTTTCCAGAGTGGTATCAAGTGGTTTTTTTTCAAAGCATGAAATTAATATCGTGGATGATCTGGTTCGTGTTTATTGATAGATGAGGGTGTGATATGCGTATGTGAACTGATATTGATCAAGTTGAGGAACTTATGTTGGGGAAAAATTTGGTCTTTGCATGTGCAGATTGGGCATGGAGACGGTCATGGTCGATGACGAGGAGGATCAAAACTAGGAGGGAGAAATCCGAGGTTCAGGCGATCGAGGATGTCATGAAGTGGTCGGGCTTACGCTGGTGCTCGTGGAGATCAAAGGTGGACGCATGATGCGTGGAGAAGCTATGGGAGGTGCGGTCCTGAAGGTTTCGATGCGTAGGGACTTAAGGAAGGTGCTCATAACTAAAAAGTTTAGAGATTTAGAAGAAAAAAATCGTGTTTGGAGGGGTTTCGGGTCCCTTGATTTTTGGAAATAGATATGATTTTGTGTCCGGATTATAAGGACACGGTTTAGGGCTTTAGCATATAAAAGGGGGGAGACGGCTTTCGAAAGATGGCTTTTGGAGTTTTTGTGCTAGGGTTTGAGGGGTGCTGTTATGTCAATTTGTAGCCACAGAACATGTTTTAGAAATAAAGGATCAGATCTATTCCAAGAAAGATTAGTCATCGCCGACGGTGTGTTCTTTTGGACATCATCTTCTACCAGTTTTCATCTCGAGCAGTCTTCTACTAGTTCTCGTATCGAGCAGTCTTTGACGAGTTCTCGTTCGGAGCAGTCTTCGACTTGTTCTCGTTCCAAGCAGTGTGTGACGCTCTCAAGTCGTAGGACGAAAGAAATCCAATAGCCGAACTCTTTCGACTAGGTGGTCGAAATTACTTCGACCAGGTTGACTTCACCTTCTTCGATCACGTGTTGTGTCATTTACTTGGTTGTAGCCAACATATCTGAGCATATCAGAGTAGATTCGACCATGGCGACTAGGAGCGATCTCGCACGAGTACGGTGTTTTCAATCGTTATTTCAATCCAATGCATGTCATACTCGGTAATTCGAGAAGAAAGTACTACAATCATTCACCCCCTCTGATTGATGTATTCAATCCTACAAGTGGTATCAGAGCAGGCTGCTATGGCTCAGAGAGGTATGTGAATCGTCCCTCCAAGCTAGATGGTACTGACTTTGCCTTTTGAAGTGTTGTATGTAAGCCTATATTGAGACTTAAGGTAGTGATGTTTGGAATAAGGTTTCTAGACCTTATGAGATTCATGTTCCTGTTACTAATCTAAATAAAACATATGTTGATTTAAATGCTCAAACTCGTAACCTATTGTTTCAAGGAATTTCTCGCAAAGAATTTGATCGTGTAGCTCATATTAATTCTACCCACTTAATATGAAAAACTCTTTGCGATTATCATGAAGGAACCACTAAAATTAGTAAAGTACGTAAAAATCTTTATCAAAACAATATTCTGATTTTACTATGAAGCCTGGTGAAACTATTGATGATCTTTTTTGCCGGTTTGAAAAAATATTGAGTAATTTGTGCGGTGTTAGTGTTATTCCTGCTGATGAAGATAATGCTACTAAAATTTTGAGATCTTTAGGTTCTGAGTGGTTGATGGTTGTCACAACTATCAATCAAACTGTCGATCCAGATGCTTTAATCATGGGTGATCTTTTCTCTAGATTGAAAACCTATGAGATGGAAGCTTTGCCATCTAGGATTGATAAACCTTCATCTTTAGCTCTTGTGACCAACACCGTGCAGGTTGCTTCGTCGAGTTCTTTTCGTGTGTCTGCTTTGTCTTCTTTTTCAGAGAAACAGTTCAACAACTATATGAAGAGGATCTGGTGTTGATCTCCTCATGGACATACAAGGCACTCAACAACATTTGTGATCATGTTCGACTAGCTAACGACTAGCTCGTATCTCCATACGACTAATCCGTATCTGATCGAATTAAACGACCGGCTCGTGTATTCTCCCTTTGCCTCACGATGTCCTGTTGAACTCCAGGTGAGATATTATATCATCCATTGACTATTCACTATTTTCTCGATCGAGTGTCAGATAACTCATGTGGTTGAACTCTTTGATCACCAGTGGCATGGCCATGCACTTTCTTTCCCCGACCACATCGAGAGGCCTAGAGACATCTCTCCTATTTTGTTAGGAGGGGCAAATCTCATATCCGACCAGTCACATTCCTCCGTATGTTTCTTAGCATACTTGAAAGCTACCTTTATGACTACCGAGTTACGAAGTAGCCTTTGACAACCCCAAAATGTACTCTTAAATATGTAGGAAACCATACTGATCTCAGGTCTAAGGATTATACATCATCATTGCTTGAGACTAACTGATGACACATGAAATCATAACAATCTCAGCAGTGTCTGAAGGTGCATGGGTCAATCCCACACCATATTCTCTAACATGTGTTCACATTATTGATTCGATATCTCTATATCCATGACCGGTGAAACATGATCATCAATCAATACATGTGCTGGTCGATAGGATCACGGGTGTTCCGACCAGTGACATACGACCAGGAATATATTTAGATTGACATCATCATAAGTTAAAATATCTTCACCAACAAGTCACATACTTGTTAATATTTTATAACTGGTGATTCATTTAAGGAACAGAATAACACTTATTCAATAAAACATAAACATAGACGTGATACAATCATCTCTACGATTGCCTCTAGTGCATATCACCAACAAACGTGACTGTGAGAGGACATAAAGTAGATCCAAGTATGACTAGAATAATCATCAATAAAGATCACATAGTCTCGATGATCCCCTTTTGAAACGAACATAGATGGACCCCAAACATTAGAGTGAACAAGATCAAAAGGACAACCAGAAACAGAATCACTAGAGGGATATGGGTTGTAGTTGCTTACCAAGCTTGTAACCAATACAATGTAAATAGATGTCACTAGAAACAGATCCAAGAACCCCACGACCTACTAGTGATGATAGACACGATCCACAGAAATGACCCAAACGATGATGCCACTGAGCGAAGAAGCAGTGGAGGACACAACAAAAATAGATGAAGTTGTAGTGCCTGATTGGCTGGTGGAGACAATGGAAGAAAGGTGCAGCAAGTCGAGCTCCCAAAGCGAATCACAGCGCCAAGAACCAGAACCAAGCAGAGTCCCCGTGCGGCGGTCCTAGACACAACAAGAGTCAGACTCAAGAACAATACCACAGTCACGATCAGTGATATGACCGTTCGACATAAGTTGTATATTAAACTTGGGAACATGAGAGACTACAGAAACACGAAAATAAGAAGTGGAAAGCGTGTCTCAACCTGCAACAGGAAGAGAGCTCCAATATATAGTCTGAATAGTGGAAGGAAGAACCATGGGACTCACAGAAGTGAGATGAGTAGAATCTGGTATCATTTGAAAAGAAGCGCCAAAGTCCAAGATTCATAAAGACAAGCTGGGAAGCAAGTGTCAGACAAGCAAAGCCTGAGGAGTCTAAGGACGAGCTAACACCGAGGCATTGG
This sequence comes from Hsuehochloa calcarea, assembly GCA_036346395.1. Taxonomy (NCBI): domain Eukaryota; kingdom Viridiplantae; phylum Streptophyta; class Magnoliopsida; order Poales; family Poaceae; genus Hsuehochloa; species Hsuehochloa calcarea. The sequence continues at coordinate 19,001,444 of CM070609.1, read as the reverse complement.
AGTAGGGAGAGGAGTTATTGCATGGAGTCACTGGAGGAGCCCTAACGAGAGTTGCCAGCTTCTGAGTGGGAAGAACCTCCATAGCCCTTCGGTGGACGTCCACCCCTGCGACCCTGGACCCTCCTCTTGTAGCAGTCCTGGTACATGTGGTCGTCAAGCTAGCATTTGGTGTAGCGGAGACTTGCAGTAGAGACAACAACTACTGGTATTGCGGGAGCTAGATGTACCATGGTCGGTGCTGAAAGAACAAGCGTTGAAGTAGATAAGACAACCTGCGTCTGAGTGGCAACACGAAGATGAGTCTCCTCAACACGAACACCCGTGAGGGCCTTCACCAGGGTTGAGCACGGGTGGCGAGTCAGGAGCTGAGCATTTACGGTCTTGAACTCAAGACGGAGACACGTTAGGAAGTCGTAGAGACAGTGAGTCTCCTGGTGAGTGCGGAGCCGCACATAGCTGGGACAGGTCCGGCCCTAGAGAATCGAACTGACGCCAGACCACATATATATACTAGTAGAAGTCATCCACAATGGCATCAAGATGCCAAAGAGAGTGCACCTGGTGCATGATGGAGAGGTAGATAGCATCACTCGTCGGCTGGTAGTGAGCTCGTAGGTGGTCCCACATCACTTGAGTTGTCGGTAGCTCCGCGACATCCATGGAGATGACCACGGACATGTTGCCCACCAGGATGGAGGTAACATGAGTTTCGACATCCTGCCATCTCTCATGGGCGTGCAACTCAGACTGGTAGAGTTCCAAGGCCTCCTCTAGAGCAGCAGTAGTGGTCTCTTGAGCGACATGACCCGCACTAGCAGGAAGAGCTTGCATAACTAGCAGCATAGGGTGAGACGGAGAGGGCTGCTCGCCGGTGAGGCGACCCCAGAGGCGCTAACTGTTGAGGTGAATCCTCAAGTAAACAACCCACTCTCAAAAGTTCATACTGTATAATTGAACATGGGGAAGTAGGATGGCGAAGGAGCTACTGACAGTAGCCATCAGTGGATACCTGACGGGATGGCTGCCTGGGATAGGAAGGGCCTAGTAATGGCGGCGACGTTGGAGAGCACCGGTGGTTGGCAGCGCGAGCTCGGTACATGGATGCTCAGCTCGGCTCATTGGAGAGTAGAACAGAGCACAGGCGGCAGTGGTAGCTCGGTGGAGGTGCAACATGGGGCGGCGGCGCTTGGTGGAGGCATAGCTCGGGGCAGCGGGGCTCGGTGGAAGAGATCTAGAGCAGAGGAGCTCGTGGCGGCGGCGACTCGAGGGAGGGGAGCGGTAGCCCGAGGCGGGGGCGGTGGATACGGAGATGAGGCAATGGCGAGATCGAGCGATGAGATCCGAGTGGCGAGCTCGAGCGGCCGACGGTGGGGTCGAGCTAGGTGGTGCCCCAGCGGCAGCAGCTAGGCAGAAGCAGAGCCGGGCGAAACAAAGGAGCGGTGGCGTCAGCGATGCAAGGGAGGATCTAAACGACGACTGCGGTGGCGACCGATGAACGGCGACAACGATCAAGTAGGAAGAAGAGGAGAGGCTACAGCTAGGGTTTGTGGGGAGGAGAGAGTCATGAACTCTGATGTTATGTGTAAATGAACCCTTAATCTCTTGCAATGGATGAAATTTCAAAATATACATGTTACAGGTGTACTTAAATATGCTAAAAACAACCTATACAAGAGACATATCTAACAACATCAAACGCCAACACATCTCTGTTGTTGATGTACACTAGTCGTACAACTGACTTGGCATCCTCACCTGCTGCTATTCTGTCACGCGTTTGAGCTCAACCCTCTCGCTTCACACGCTCGCATCACTCTCATCCTCTTGCAGGAAGACACGAACATCCTGCAAATTAAACAAAGCAGATCGATTTGAGATTTCCCGTTTCTAGAGCCAATTCGCAAACCGATAGTGCAAGCAAGACATACACGCGGCCAAATGCAATGGTGCTTACTCCCATGGCACGTCGCCGACGAGCATCCAGTCGCCGTCGCCGTCCTCGTACACCACGACGTGCTCCCACTCGCCGTACCCGTCCATCAGCCCTGCATACGCGCGCGCGCGTACAAAGCACAACAGATCTCACTTCACCCATGCATGCCGAAGCCGATCCATATATAGCTCTGCAGCGATCGACGACGTTTGATGCATCTTGGATTTCGCACGCGTGCGTAGCTGCTTACCGATGGAGGAGCAGTAGAACATAGCGTTGAGCGCGTCGACGAGGTCGTGGTAGTCGCCGTACGCCGCCACGTCCACCTTCCGCAGGTACGGCGTCCCGTCCATGCTCACCTTCACGAAAGCTTGCATCCTAGCAATCGACCGATCGTTAGTCAACTAAAACACAGAATCAATCCTACATATTATTTTGTCGCAGGGACAGGAGTTCGATTACGTACATCGAGGACGACGGCTGGCCGTTCTTCTTTGCTCGCCTGCTGGCCCTGAGCGCGTTGGCGCCGGGAGGCCCCAGCGTCAGCTCGGTGAGCTCTACGCCGTCGTCGCCGTAGCTCGCCATGTATGTAGTACTACTATGTGCCTGCTGTATTAGTATCCAAATGATCGCGAAGGTCAGAAGGTGTCCTGATCGAAAGGCAAACTTTGGCATTACCTGTATATATACCGTTGGAGCAGTGCACCGTGTGTTCTCAATACCTGATCCTCTGTGGCAGGGAGGGAGCTGGGAGCAGCGTGCCAGCGAGACGAGGCGATACGGCGGCACGTTGTTTAGTTTAGGTGCGGTTGCAGAGGATCCGGTGGGGGCGTTGGGCCGGGGACAGCCGCAGGGCTGCGGAGCCTGGCGGGCGCATCGGCAGTTGGGCCGGTTGGGTTGGGTGCGGGCCGGCACCGAAACCTGCCGGCCCGAAGCCTGGCACAGTGTCCCCGTGGGACCCGACCAACTGTTTGCCAGGTGGACGCCCTGGTCTCCTGCTCGGCTGCTCCACGTATCGCCGCCTTCATGGCTGCCCTGGTTCTGAATCAGGTGTGACCATCTTTGGTCTTTGCAGTAGGTTACTTGTAACCAAAGTTAATCATGAGTACAAAAGCAGAGGAAGAGAAGCGTGTACATGTTACTAAATAGGTGCCCAAGCGTTACAAGATTACCTTACCCCACATGTCATGTTTAAGCATTAGCTTACAATCTTGATATTGTATGAAATTATGTAAGAGAAGTTGATACTTTCTTAGCGGATATATAACAAATCTGAAATGCAAATCTAACAAGCTCATATTGCAATACAGAACCATTGCAACTTCCACATATATAAAACCAGAAGCTAAGATCGAGGCACTACCCTGAAATGAGAGTTTAGGATGCCCAAAAACAGGTCACAAAGTCACAACTCATTGTTCCCTAGCTGTCATACTCAGCGATGGATCTAGAACGAAATCGACCGGATGTTATCATACATATCATATATATATATATATATATAATGAATAGACATAAATTATGGAGTATACACTTAACGTATATGAGTTTTGATAAGATAAGGCGATATTAAACTTAATATCCTTTGCACCCCAAAGCTTTTTTATCCACCCCGGTCTTAATATCTCCAAGTATTCAACACGTTAACGATACTAAATAAAAGTACTTTCAGTACAATCTAAGTTCATACAAAGGCTGCTAAAGGATATCTAGAAAAGAAGCTGCCAATGAAAAATGGGTTTTAAACAAAACAGGAGAATCGGCAGCCAGACTGTTGTTGGCTTGGAAGTTGAAACTGTTAGGAAACCTCGGTCTAGACCTTGCAGGTCTAGTTTATGATGGGCTAATCATCCATTCAATAGACTATATAAATGGAGAGACCCCCAACCATTGTACGGCAATTTTATATAAAAGCAATAAAGAGAAGCAATAAGTCACCTCATATATTTGTGTTCAATTTACTATTTTGTACTTGTGCTCTTGCCTTGTTCTTACGATTCTACGCTTGTCTACGAGGTAATCGTTCGGACTGGACTCTCCAGCGACGGTTCCTCAATATGTTATCAGCATGATCAACTCTGACCTACTCTTCTCGGATCGAAAGGTAACTGTTAAAAGCGACGCTCGTAGATTGAATCGTCTTTCTAGATCGCTTTCAATTCTGCAAATTTGGCTTTCTAGAGTTTTTTTTTCTACGATGCAAATCGCTATAATCTATCGTGAGCTGACTTGAAGTCGCCGGCCAAGCCAATCGGTGGATTGCATGAAAGAGCAGATGTCGATTACATCGTGGATTGTAGATTGCAAATTCCATGTAATCTCCGCAAATCGACTTGCAAACATCGGCACAATGTCGATTGGATGATTGATTGAAAGTAAAAGGGATTATTGATTGCATTTTTTTTCTTCTTTCATTGCATAAATAGTAACAAAAAAAACCGGCCGACTGACCTTCAGACGGTCGCCTGGCCGCCGCCACCCATCCACGGGCTACATAACCGAGCCATCGCCGGCGGCGCGGCCACCAAGACGGCTCTCCTCCTCCGCCGCCGCCGCACGGCTCCTCTCCGCCGCCCACGCATGCCCAAGGCACCGCGACGGCGCACGCGCCGCAGGCGCCCGCATGCATCGGCCTCGCCCGGCCCGCCTATATGGCGCGGCTCGCCTCGCCGCGCCCCGCATGCCCAAGGCACCGTGACGGCGCATGGCTGCGCCGCATGGCTCGCCGACGAGGCCGCGCTGCATGCAGGAGGCGCGTACCGAAGACGGGCTCGCACGCGTCGCCAGAGCCGGCCGCCCGCTCGCAGCCTCTGTGCCATTGGAGCCGCCCGCCCTCAGCCTCGCGTGACGCCAGAGCTACCCTCCTGCAGAGCTGCCACCGTTGGCCTCCACTCAGCCCTCTCGTGGAGACGCTGCCGCCGGGATAGCCCGGTCCCCCCTGACCCTTTTTGGTCCGGCCGAATGGGCCAAAGGAAAGGCCCAAAGGGCCCAGCCTGTTTTCTTTCAGAAGGAAATATTTAAAAAACTAAAAGAAAAATAAATTTTGCAAAAAGGACCCTCGAGATTCTGAAAATTATGACGATACTTACGCGCGTAAGGAAATTTTATAAAAGGCCCTCGGACTCTCTGAAAATTGCGTGAAACATTTCTCAGAATTGAAATTTAGTGGTTTAGCCCCTAGAAAATGCAGAATTGTCGAAAATTCATATTCTAGCAAAAAAGAGCCTCAAAAATTCAAATTTTAAATCGGTTTTAGCATTTGAAGCATGTTTAACTTTGTTATTATTATTCCTATGAAATTTATATATTGTATTTACTGTTTTGATTAACTGTGATTGTTTATATTGCTTTTAATCTCTAAAAATAGCAGTAAATCATGAAAAATGCATGTTTAACTTTGTTATTATTATTCCTATGCAATTACGAGAATTTTTTCAACTATTTTATGCAAATTAACAGCAGTAATCTTATGAACTCTTTGCATAAATATGCAAATGACTGGTATCACGAACCAGGAGTTCGAAGAGCTAGCCCAGCATGGTCAGAATTACTTGAGTTGGGCATCAGATGTTGAGATCGTACTTAAGCCCAAGAAGCTCTATGTTGTTATCGGATTAGGCATCACGAAGGATGCCACTCTAACTGTAGAGGAAAATAATCGGGCACTTCATTTCCTCAGACACCGTCTCCGCCTAACGCTCAAGAATGAGTATATGCGGAGAAGAACAAACTAGCTTTGTGGACCGCACTGAAGAAGCGATTCAAAACTGAAGTACATCATTCTTCCTTGGGCAAAGTAGGAATGGAATTGGCTATGTTTTGCTAACTACAAGACCGTGGGGGGATACAATTCCGCTTTGCACAGAATTTATACCAGTGTTCAGCTCTGTGGTAAGGTAATTACAGATGATGAGAAGATTGAGAAAACTCTCTCTACCTTTCACCCAAATGCGGTGCAATCGCACTCAACTATCGTTAAGATGGCTACAAGGAGTATGCCGAACTGATTGACATCATGCAAGTTTCAGAAGCTCAAGATGAGGTTCTAAGGAAGAACTACATCTCATAACCGCATAGTAGCAATGTTGGCCATGAAGTCAATGCTAGCCGCTACAAGGTAAGGAAGCCTCACTCAAAGGAAAGAGGTAGGAAGGGTAAGGTCATGAATCGTAAGGCCAAACCAAATGCTCAAACCAAGAAGGGCGGACAAACGAAGCGCGATGACAAGCCTTATGGCTAGCAGGACTAAAGTTGCTACAAATGTGGTAAATGGGGGCATTGGTCACAGGTTTGCCATGTGCTGCAGATCGTGATTGATGCTTTCTAGTCTAAGAAGAAGGGCAAGGGGCAGCATGAGGCACACCTCGCCATTGCAGACACCGAGGATCCACATCCATTGGTTGCACCTATGGATATGGACAGCCCAATAGCAGCCCCCATCACACCTTCTTTGGACATCGCAGTGGCCGCAGTCGTAGTTGCCGAAGAGGATAAGACGGACATGGAATAGATTTAGGCAGAAATTTCTTTGTACTTCGTTGATTCAATCTAGTGCACGCATTGCACTTAGATTTATTTTATAGTCATTTGTAGTTTATGTTATGGAACATTGAATTATTTAATAATGGTTGTAAACTCTAGAGAGCAAAGCATTAAATTCTTATGATGAGTCCTACAAGGCTTATTTTTCTGTATTAATTATAGCAAGTTGTGTTCTATTTTGAAGTATTTCATTTATATATGGATTGCTTCCTACCCTATATTAATAAATACTTTATATATAAAAGCGCGTGTGACGCCATATGAAGTAAGTGTGCTTAGCAGATAGCGGCACAACGAATACTATCGTAAGAGAGACGAAGTTTTTTTAGTCGATCGGCAAGAATGCTGATAGTCTTACGACAATCGTAGGCAGCGATACTTGTATAATAGGCTTAGGAAGGGCCACAATTTTGTAGCTAATCATTAGGACTAAATCTCCGTCGTTAGGACATAATCAATGCTTAATTGGAGTTATCAACCGATTAATTTTCACGTGAGTCGATGACAAGTGGGATCGAACATTAAATGCACAGTGACCCTCCTCGGTGGTCCGTGGACTGGTGGACTATGCCGTGGACCAAGGGTCCAAGCGCTATTCTTGTGGACCATGTCAATGACATGTGGGTCCCGCCTTCAAATGGGTTTCTATTTAGGATTTTATTTGAATGATAAAAGAAAATGGTGGGGCCCTTCTGTCATTGACCGTAGCTAGAATAGGATGAGTACCGAAAGTATTTAATGATGTTATATTTTTCTAAATGTTTTATTTGTGTAGTGAAAATAGCTTAAACTTTAAAATTGCATAAGTAATTCATTTTAACTCCAAATTTGATGATTCAAAATTTATTTGATTCCTTTTTTAATTTAATTTAATATAGAAATGGTTTGAGCCATTTTCTGTTCCATAAAATATTTTTAGCAAAATTACTTTCAATTTAGTATTATTGTTGTACTAAAAATGTTGCTAAACTTCAAAAATGCATAAGTATTTCTCTCTAACTTCAAATGGAGTGAAATAAATTTTATAGGATTCCTATATTAATTTAATGTAATTTAAAATAGGTTTTTTAGTATGTCTCTGTTACTGAAAAATTGGGTTTTCAAATTATTTGCCTAATAATGTTATAACTTTAAAAATATGTAGAGAATTCATTTTAACTCCAAATGTAGTGAATAAAATTTTGTTGTTCTTATAATGTCATGCTCTATCTACCATTAATTTTTCATGATCACCAACCCTTTGAAAAATTTTGCATGAACAGTAGCCGAAAGTTGCAATATATGATTTTTCTTTCCCGACAGTTTTTGTTTGGCCTATAACTTTTGCATGTGAAATACAAATCAAGAGATTTTTATTGATAAATTTATTTAAATTCATGCTCTACCTTCTGTGTAAATTTCATAAATTTTGGACAAAAAAGAATTTTTGAGTTTATTCGGCGTTCTCCGTTCTTATTGATTCTTTTCGATTCTTTTGCTAGGTTTCGGCGATTCTATTATATACGAGAGTGATCATCTGCAGCAAGCCGAATATCTCCAACAAGGCAAGTAGCCCCCCTTTGATCACGTTGATCCTATTACTTTCGTTACAAAATATCTTGTTTGTAATTTGTATATATGCATGTTCTACTTGAATGATTACTTTTTCGTTAGAGGTAGTTATTCCTATTAGATACATGAGCTGCAGCAAATGTTTGTTCCTTGCCACTAGCCCTAAGTTATTATTCCTGCTGATATTAGTGCTCAGTGGATGTTATAGAGTATGCATATTTATGCCAACCGATGTGCTTAGCAATGCTTAGAACGGTAGCATGGGGATCATCGCTTTGACGATGGTCGTTATATCATCGCTTTAAATACTTGGGTCAGGGTACTCATGTATGTAATTGTATTTGAAAAAACTAAAAATACAAGATTTGGACTTGGGCAAATGGTATGTATGGTGTGATTGTCAGGTGTGAATGGTTTGTACCCAAGTCAATAAGGACCGAATTACTTGCGCCATTGATCCAAGCACTTTTGTATGCTAACCAAATAAGAGGGATATGGTACATCTCTTGACTTAGTACTTTGACGTGTGTTAGCTCTGAGTAACAGGAGGTTGTGTGTGTTGTGTAAAAAAAGGGAATGATCTGTGTGTTGGGTGTGCGGGGGTGGGGTTCTTATCTAGGTTCTCCACACCGAGGAGCATCGGTAAGTTCTCGCGCTGTCGGTGACTCTGACACAACGTGTGAGTCAAGAAGCGATTCAAGAAATCAAGTACATCATTCTTCCTTGGGCAAAGTAGGAATGGAACTGCTATGTTTTGCTAACTACAAGACCGTGGGGATACAATTCCGCTTTGCACGTAATTTATACCAAGTTCACTGTGGTAAGGTAATTACAGATGATGAGAAGATTGAGAAAGCTCTCTACCTTTCACCCAAATGCGGTGCAGACCGCACTCAACTATCGTTAAGATGGCTACAAGGAGTATGCCGAACTGATTGACATCATGCAAGTTTCAGAAGCTCAAGATGAGGTTCTAAGGAAAAACTACATCTCATAACCGCATAGTAGCAATGTTGGCCATGAAGTCAATGCTAGCCGCTACAAGGTAAGGAAGCCTCACTCAAAGGAAAGAGGTAGGAAGGGTAAGGTCATGAATCGTAAGGCCAAACCAAATGCTCAAACCGAGAAGGGCGGACAAACGAAGCGCGATGACAAGCCTTATGGCTAGCATGACTAAAGTTGCTACAAATGTGGTAAATGGGGGCATTGGTCACAGGTTTGTCATGTGCTACAGATCGTGATTGATGCTTTCTAGTCTAAGAAGAAGGGCAAGGGGCAGCATGAGGCACACCTCGCCATTGCAGACACCGAGGATCCACACCCATTGGTTGCACCTATGGATATGTACAGCCCAGTAGCAGCCCCCATCACACCTTCTTTGGACATCGCAGTGGCCGCAGTCGTAGTTGCCGAAGAGGATAAGATGGACATGGAATAGATTTAGGCAGAAATTTCTTTGTACTTCGTTGATTCAATCTAGTGCACGCATTGCACTTAGATTTATTTTATAGTCATTTGTAGTTTATGTTATGGAACATTGAATTATTTAATAATGGTTGTAAACTCTAGAGAGCAAAGCATTAAATTCTTATGATGAGTCCTACAAGGCTTATTTTCCTGTATTAATAATAGCAAGTTGTGTTCTATTTTGAAGTATTTTATTTATATATGGATTGCTTCCTACCCCATATTAATAAATACTTTATATATAAAAGCGTGTGTGACGCCCTATGGAGTAAGTGTGCTTAGCAGATAGCGGCACAACGAATACTATCGTAAGAGAGACGAAGTTTTTTCAGTCGATCGGCAAGAATGCTGATAGTCTTACGACAATCGTAGGCAGTGATACTTGTATAATAGGCTTAGGAAGGGCCACAATTTTGTAGCTAATCATTAGGACTAAATCTCCGTCGTTAGGACATAATCAATGCTTAATTGGAGTTATCAACCGATTAATTTTCACGTGAGTCGATGACAAGTGGGATCGAACATTAAATGCACAATGACCCTCCTGTGGTCCGTGGATCGTGGATTATGCCGTGGACCAAGGGTCCAAGCGCTATTCTTGTGGACCATGTCAATGACATGTGGGTCCCGCTTCAAATGGGTTTCTATTTAGGATTTTATTTGAATGATAAAAGAAAATGGTGGGGTCCTTCACATTGACCGTAGCTAGAATAGGATGAGTACCAAAGTATTTAATGATGTTATATTTTTCTAAATGTTTTATTTGTGTAGTGAAAATAGCTTAAACTTTAAAATTGCATAAGTAATTCATTTTAACTCCAAATTTGATGATTCAAAATTTATTTGATTCCTTTTTTTAATTTAATTTAAGATAGAAATGGTTTGAGCCAATTTCTGTTCCATAAAATATTTTTAGCAAAATTACTTTCAATTTAGTATTATTGTTGTACTAAAAATGTTGCTAAACTTCAAAATGCATAAGTATTTCTCTCTAACTTCAAATGGAGTGAAATAAATTTTATAGGATTCCTATATTAATTTAATGTAATTTAAAATAGGTTTTTAGTATGTCTCATATCAAAATTGGGTTTTCAAATTATTTGCCTAATAATGTTATAACTTTAAAAATATGTAGAGAATTCATTTTAACTCCAAATGTAGTGAATAAAATTTTGTTGTTCTTATAATGTCATGCTCTATCTACCATTAATTTTTCATGATCACCAACCCTTTGAAAAATTTTGCATGAACAAGAGTTTAAAGTTGCAATATATGATTTTTCTTTCCCGACAGTTTTTGTTTGGCCTATAACTTTTGCATGTGAAATACAAATCAAGAGATTTTTATTGATAAATTTATTTAAATTCATGCTCTACCTTCTGTGTAAATTTCATAAATTTTGGACAAAAAGAATTTTTGAGTTTATTCTATTGCTTCTCCGTTCTTATTGATTCTTTTCGATTCTTTTGCTAGGTTTCGCGATTCTATTATATACGAGAGTGATCATCCGCAGCAGTCGAATATCTCCAACAAGGCAAGTAGCCCCCTTGATCACGTTGATCCTATTACTTTCAAGCACAAAATATCTTGTTTGTAATTTGTATATATGCATGTTCTACTTGAATGATTACTTTTTCGTTAGAGGTAGTTATTCCTATTAGATACATGAGTCGCAAGAAATGTTTGTTCCTTGCCACTAGCCCTAAGTTATTATTCCCGCCGATATTAGTGCTCAATGGATGTTATAGAGTATGCATATTTATGCCAACCGATGTGCTTAGCAATGCTTAGAACAGTAGCATGGGGATCATCGCTTGACGATGGTCGTTATATCATCGCTTAAATACTTGGGTCGTGGTACTCATGTATGTAATTGTATTTGAAAAAACTAAAAATACAAGATTTGGACTTGGGCAAATGGTATGTATGGTGTGATTGTCAGGTGTGAATGGTTTGTACCCAAGTCAATAAGGACCGAATTACTTGCGCCATTGATCCAAGCACTTTTGTATGCTAACCAAATAAGAGGGATATGGTACATCTCTTGACTTAGTACTTTGACGTGTGTTAGCTCTGAGTAACAGGAGGTTGTGTGTGTTGTGTAAAAAAAGGGAATGATCTGTGTTGTAAGTGTAGTGGGGTTCTTATCTAGGTTCTCCACACCGAGGAGCATCGGTAAGTTCTCGCGCTGTCGGTGACTCTGACACAACGTGTGAGTCCTCCGTGGGGGCCCCGTCTGCACACAAAAGGGTGATTCACGGAGGGTTTCACCCATGTGGGCGACTCATAGTTAATACATTATATTGGAAGCGTCTCGTAGGATTTAGCTCTGCCGGCATACCTTCGAAAGTGTGCTCTATTGCATGGAAAAGGAGCGGTTTGACGTGTGGGTACATTAGTACACCCCTGCAGGGTATAATATATTTGAATAGCCTCTCCTAGGTTATGGACACGCTTGGTTATTTCCCGCAAGAATTAGACTCAACATTTTTATTAAAACTTGAAATCGGGTAGTACCAATGGGTAATCCGTGCAATGTTGTGGTGGCTATTGGGAAGTCACATCTAGGATGTTATTTACGTTCTTAAATGTTATCTCACTGTTATTTAAAAATTTAAAAATAGATTTGCTAAATTGCTTTACAATCTATTATCTATTGCAAAGAAAACTACTTTATGCTAAAAACTGTCTAGTGTAGTAGCATTTCCTTTGATACAGGAATGCATCTATATATTCTTTTGTTTGTAAATCTTGCGAGTACAACTTTGTACTCAACCCGTTTGCTGCAATTTCAGAGGAGGTTGATCCCCAAGGGATCAGCTATTGTGATATCGACTTCCTGTAGGGCGACTAGCTCGACGGGTTTTCAGTCGATTGCCTTGTGGGTGATGGTAGCCGGTTGGCTTTTGTTTATCGTCATCTTATGGCTTTTTCTTCCGCTGCAACTTTAGTTATTTATATTGTCATTTGGCCAGTTGGCCCCATTTGTGTAATATGAACTTTGAATGTAAGTTATGAAGACTCGATATTGTAATGACTCAAGTATGGAATTGATGCTTTAAATTTTGTGAAGGTGTATGTATACTGCTCCTGGGTGGCATACAATGCACCGAGAGTGGGATATTTGATTTGTAATACTAGGACCAATTGGATGGTTAAGTATTATAAGTTAAATATCCCGGGTTCTCACAACACCCGTCATAATTTTCCGAAACTCCAAGGGGGTTTTCACAAAATTTTCTTATCCACAAACTTTATTCATGGTTTTTAGAATCTATGAGGGCCTTTCCACAAATATTTTGGGATTTTCTTATCTGAAAATCTTCATGTGCTAGGGGCTCGGCAGGAGTGCGATGGAGCGGCTCGGCATGCGGGCGATGGAGGTGTGGCGCACGACGGCTCTCAAAGCGAGAGCGACGCCTGCAAGACGCAGCAGTGTGCGAGCCGCGCCGCCTCGGCGCAAGGCAACACGCATGGGCGAGGCTTCAGTCAACGCAGTCTGAAGGCGACAGTGCAGGCAACCGTCGGATGCGTGACGGCTTGCGGCGCGAGCGCAGCGCATGGTGTGTGGGCACGTCGCAGAGGCCTCACGGCGGTGGCCTGGCCTCGGGCATGCTTCGAGCGGTGCACTGTGGTGTGGCCTCAGGTTGGCTTTGAGCGGTCTCGGGCGGTGCATAACTGCGTGGCCTCGGTCCGGTGGCGCAGCTCGACCATCGGCGTGGCGACTGACTGGCGCACACAACGCAACGATGATGGCGACGACAACAAAGCTACGACTCAAACCTAGCAAGCCCCTGGCATCACGGAGGACCGATGGGGGCTTGCCTCGCTACCAGGAGGAATGTGGCGACAGCGAGTGGGCAGCACCGTGTCGGCTGAATGGTGATGAAACAGTAATATAATCATTAAAATCATAATTAGCAATTTGCAGATCTAATTGGGTTCAAGCAAATTAATCTACCAGATTAATCTAATAGCGAGATTATGGATCAGAAAGGAGAGGATCCCGACGACATACCGAATTTAGCCATGTAGAGGCATTCATGCTGTTAACGTGTTAAATAACGTGTCGTCGCACGAGAAAACCAAGACAAGCCAATCAGTTAATCACCAATAAGAGACGGAGACATAGTATAGAAGAACCTTTTTATTTAGTGTTATCAATCTTTGTGTGTACACGTCCATGCGCCATCACCTCGCTGCACGAAACCAAATCTTCTCCTTCCTCCCCTCCCCTCCCCTCCCCAATCTCTTAACAGCAGTTACAGCTCGCATGCATGGTGCTGGGCTCTGGCTCGACAGCTCGCCAGTTTGGAGACGTCGCCACTGTCGTGTCCGGTAAAGGCATGGTGCGTGCCGCGTAGCACAAGCATCGTGCTACGCGATGCACACGAGCGTACGTGTGACCGTGTCTCTTGTGGCTGGACAGAGGAATGAGTAGATTTTGTTTTGCCTCCTGTCCTGGCAGACGGTTGGGGCCCCTGCTTGGCGAGCAGGAGCGGAGTGTGCGTCTGGCGGCTGCTCATTTGTTTTGTCGTTTGTTATGTACATACAGGTCGGCTAAGTTTTCCCGAGATTTCCAAGGACACGGTGCAGTTGTTAACCTGGTTGTGGGCGGAGGATTGATCGCGGTTGTGATGAAAGTGACAGTTTTTACAATCCAGGTGATTCAAACGATCACAATCGAATTTACCCATCACAACACGAACCACTTGATTAGGGGTAGGGAAAAAAAGATTGTTAGTAGAGCTCGTTGATTCCGTTTAAAATTATTTTTAATTATATTTATTAATTAGCTCGTTGATTCCGTTTAAAATTATTTTTAATTATTTTTATTAATTAGTTAAATATTGAAATAGGTATATTCGAAAGAAATTAAGTAAAATAATATTAAATTTACTCTCCGCTAGGGTTCGGACGGGCCGGGCCACACAGGCCGACGAAAAATTGGACTAATCCAGGCCACGCGCATGCAGCCTGGCCGAGGGGCGATGGGTCGCACGCGCCGCGGCTGGACAAGCGTGAACAGCCGACAATCGCGCGCCGCGGCGACGCCGGGTCGCGGCCGTGCGTCCTACTCGCACTCTAGTGCACGCAGCCACGTACCGCGACCACAGATTCTGCTGTGCTTACGGGCCGCGGCCTACGTGCGGTTTGCCGAGAGCGGCGGGTGGCGCTCGGCCCGCGCAGGCGCTGCGCCAGTAAACGTTAGCGAACAATCACCGGCCGGGACGGCCCCATGGCACGACCCGCGCAACGCGAGCCCCGAGTCCACGTTCCAGCCCACGGTTGGCCTGTCTCCTCGGCCGCGACGGCGAGAGGCTAGTCGTATGATCCGACATGCTGCTTTATTCCTCAATGCAAAATACCTGCGACCGACCGAGGTAAATTCCGTAACGGCTGCTCCAAAAGTTAGTTACTGCTTAAAGAAGAAAGAAAGTAACCAAGTAGCAATGCACGTACGGGTCAAACGTAGATATGTAAGTAGTTAATCGATCAGCACGGGGTTAGAAACACAAGCCCCGTGATGTATCTGTCGGTGCATAGCCTAGCCTGTGTGATCTGTGACACGGTGAGTACTCGTAACTTCATTTGGATATAATAGATCGATCACCTTCTCAGGCTTCCTTCAGACGACTTTTCTCTTGATCGTCAGGATCTGAAGCTTTGGACTCGCGCACGCAAAGACGATCGATGTAAAGAAATCCGACGCATCATGTCTCGCAAAATTGAGGTTGATCTTTCTTTTCTGCTTCCTTGAGAAAGTGCTGCGATCCATCTATCAGGCTTCCAGCCTTTCTGCAAATCACCAAGTGTTACTCCACTAGTAGCCCAGTACAAAAGGCGTGTGTACATTCACCAAAATCACATCATCAGACGAAAGAAGACCATAGCTTCATGTTAGTAAGTAGTACTTCTAAGCACATTTCTCAAAACTTCACCAGCCACAGTAACAGGATAACAGTTTGTTTTTGTCACAAAGTTACACTTCTGAAAACTTCATCACACTTCTGCAACTATGTTTTGTTTGTCTTGGCAGGAACAATGGAATTGAAGAATGAGACAAGGACAATGTGAAACAGAAAGAGGACGGATCGATGCTTTATTGATCATCTTTTGCTGTAGCCTCAAACGTGTGTGACAAAAAAAAAAAGACGAAGCCTGAGCAGATACGTTCATGTGATCCCTTTGCCCAGTAGCTAGCTTACACGAGGAGAAAAGTCGGGACAGATTGGTTAGACTTGGAATGTGCACTTATAGGCCCTGCAGTTATTGTACTGCGGAACTGAGAGGGAGCAGATGAATGCATCCCTGAATTTGGCAAAACGATGAGGAAGCTTTCAGTTTTTCTCCAGCTAGGTTGACCTACTACTCTTATTTGATGCAGCCAGGAAAGAAATGCATTGCTAATATGGATGTTGCATTGGAAAGTGTGCTTCTCAGCCTACCAACAAATCAATTTCCATAGCATACATGTTTTTTTTTAGTATGGACACTCGTATCATAACCTATTAGGACTTAGAGGTTGTAACGTCCCGTTTTCAGTATTAAAAATTAATTTCCTTGAATTCCTATTTTCATTCGAATTTTCAAATTTTGGTTTAAAGTTCAAAAACTCCTAGCTTTAATTAAGCTCGGGTTTGTGTTTCAAAAATTCATTCAAAATTCAGATTTTCAAATTTACTTTGAATCTATTTTTCAAATTCAAAACCCATTTATTTATTTATTTATTTTCTTTCTTTTCTTTTTCTGGGCCGGATTTCTCCCGGCCCATTCTTTCTTTTTCCCCCGGCCCAATCGGCCCGCCCGGCTCTCTCTTCTCTCCCCTACCCCCTTTCCTTCTCCCGCACGCGCCGCTTCTCCCCCTCCCCTTTTCTTCCCGACAGCGCCGTCTCTTCTCTCCCCTCTCTCGCCTTCTCGCCTGCCCTCCCGCCGCCGGCCGCTGCTTTCGCCTTCTGTCAGCTGCCCTGGCGGCCCGGCCGACTCATGATCACGGCGCTCCTCCACTGACCGCCTCCGGATCCGGTCTTCCTCACACATGCTTTTCCTCACACGTCGTCGCCTGGCCGCCTTTCACGCCCACACAGACGGCTTTCTTCCTCCTCCGGATCCGCCTCCTCCCGGCTTTCCCCCTCCCTCTCTCTCCTCGGCCATACAAAGGGCCGAGCCCCTTCTTCTCCCCCTTCGCCTTTTTTCTTTCGGTGTCGCCGTTCGCGCTTCTAAGCGCCTCCTCCGGAGGCTCCCGAGGTCGCCTCGCTCGCCGCCAAGGCTGGGTTGCCGCCCTCGAAGCCTCCTTCTCCTTCGCCTCTTCCACCGGCCGCCTCGAAGGCCTCCTCCTAAGGCCGGCCGACGACGGCCACGGCCACACCTCCAGTGCCTCACGCTTCTCGGTGAGCCCCCTCCTCAAGGCACGCAGGTTGCGGCGCCCCTGGCGCGCTCTTCCTCTCCCTGCTTCTACTTCAGGTCTGCAGGCCTCGCTGTTTCTCCTCCGGTTGCTCTGCAGACGCGCGCTTCCTCAGAGTTCCTCCAAGAAGAATCACGCCTCCAGCGAAACACCACGCCATCACCCCTCCGCCGATCCTCCTCCTCCTCTCTCTCTCTCTCTCTCTCTCTCCTCTGCTCTCTCGCTCTCTCGCTCCCTCTCTCTCGTCTCTCTCTCTCTGCTCACTCTCTCTCTGTCTCCCTCTCTCTCTAGGCAGTACAGCAGAGTGGCAGCAGCGGCTTATTGTTTTTGTGTTTTGTGTATTGAGATTTGAATGTATGAATAATTGTGTATGCAGTGTATTTTTGGTGTATGCTCATTGGAAGGATTTGTCGGTGTATGGAATTTGCGTATTGAGATTTGTGTGTCGATATTGCGAATAGGTTGTGTGTGTTGTGCAGGGTAGTTATGGAGCAGTAGTTGAGTTTATGTTGAGAAAGATTGTGTATCGATTTGTGTACTGGAAGTTGTTGTTTAGCGATTGTGTTTTGTATGGCATTTGTGTATGTATTGTCTTGTTTGACTCGAGCGACTAGTAGTTTTCCTTTTTGGCGAAAATGTTTCCAAAATGTTTATTCTCCGTGATTGTACTACGACTTGCGTTGAATCGATTAACCGTTGTTAGTGGTTAAATCGTCGATCGACAAGTACTAGTAGAATTACTCATTTCCGATGTTAGTCGAGAGCCATCGATTAAAAGCGCAATTTGCACGATCTCGGGAAATCGAGGTTATGCAAATGACCTTCGTAATCGTCTCTGCAATCGTGTATATTTTAATTAAAGTATATTTATTCAAATTCCTTGCGTGGTGTAAAATGCTTTAAAATAAACTTGCATCTTCTCAAAATATTTTGGAAGGCTATTCGCGATTAACCTGTTAATCTCGACAGCTTACTTTGAAAACCTAATTATTGATCTTGTAATCCTTTCCAATATTCGTCGGTCTAAATATTGTTTATCTCTTTTATTCCGCTCAAAAGTCGTCTTCGTTAAAAATGTGTTACCGCTGCTTTGAAGTTCGCCCAATTTATCGTATCCAATCTTGCCCGCTCAATGCAGATCCAAAATGAAGTATCCCTGCGATAGTTCATTCGACTTTGTCTCCCCTTTGTTTTCCTTCTAGAGTATTCCGCTTTGCCTCAGATACTCTACCGATCGCTTGACTTTGTCAATCATCCTCCTCGCCGAATCTCGCCTCTTCACTGCTCATCGTGAAACTTATTTAAAGTGCCTTGTTTATATTTGGTCTTCTGGAAGTTCTTTGGATTTATTTGTTGTCTTGCTTGTATCGTGTAATTAGGAGTCCAAGTCCAGAAGAAGCAGCGACTCAAGCAGGATCAAGATTCGGATAAAGACGAGGATCCGGAATTCCAAAACCCCTGGCAGAGAAGGCCCCGAGTAAGATCAAAGCCGCAATAATCGACCCAAAGTAGTCAATACTTTGATCATTCCGAACCTACATTTTATGCAAACTATGTTTATTTAAAATAGCAAAGTGCATGCTTTAATTTTGTAAACAATGATATGTTAAAGCTTAAGGTAGTTAAATACCCATTCGTTGATTAATTACTTATTAAACCACCCTTTGATAATTGAATCAAGATTCCTTGTCACCCTAGTAATTATATGGTAATATTTAGTATAGGTTGTACTTAAGCGACATGCTAGTCTTGTTAAGTACCGGACAATAAATGTCCCGATCATCATCCTTTAAACATGAAAATGGTTTTGGGCACATTGGATGTAGATGATGATGTGTTATGTTAATTGGTTTTCCTTCCCAAAACCCTAAACAACTTGCTAGTACCCCATCCTGACGGATGGAAAGAATGGTGGAGCGCGACGTAGCACGAGAATGTTTGGTATGTGGTATGAACCGCCCGGATGAATTAAGGACTTAATCTTGTCATGACCTCCTGTAAAACCAAGACAACCGCAAGTCCGCAAAGTGCAACTTGGCATAGTAAAACTATTGAACCCTGAATGTCATCCCACAACCGGTGTTAGAAGTGTGCAAGCGGCAGGACGTATGCTGGCTTGAATGGGACACCGAACACGGTGAAGGTTGCCCGCTACGCTATTCTCGGGGCCGGGGCCCGCTTTGCTAGTCGTTGGGGTAAACATCCCGCACAACTTATGGAATTGGCCATAGGGTGAGATGACTAAGGGCAAGGTAGTTTGAAACGCATCGCGGACGATCGCTCAACTACATGACTAAGGAATCATGCGGGTAACGAGTATGATTATCTCTTGTGGGTACAAAGGTACAACCTCTCGCAGAGTCTAAAGCGTTTTAAATGGCGCCTTTTCGGTCAAAGGCGGATATGGGAACTTAACCTGAGTTAGTTCTATTTCAAAAATCTTTGTGGGTGGAATGGAAATGTGTTGGGTTCATCTAGCCCTTGTTTTGAATTTTCCTGGGTAGCCTTATCCAGTGTTGATAATTGGTGGACGTAACCATTATCCAAATTAAGCATAAGGTGGAGGTAACCTTCGCTGTTATTTAATATTGCACTTACTCTCTTTAATGAAAATGAAATCTGTTTAAAATGCTAAGTCATAGGACTTTGTAATTATGATAATTGAAAATGTTGCTTTAGCAAATAAAAGAACCTGAGCCATCCTTGTTAAGCCTTGCATGTATACTATTGCATACTGTGTGTTGGCTCGCGAGCACGGTAGTTGTGCTCATTCTCGCTCTTTCCCCCAAATCCTCAGAAGCAGGAAATTTTGGAGAGTTCAACTACTACGAGGACCCAGATGTCTGAAGACCCAGGAATTCTTGAAGCGTAGTTTAGTTTATAGTTGTTCTAGTCTCGCCCCAGTCTAGCTGACTCCGCTGGTACCTAGGTGCATCCCATATTATCTGAGTTTTGGGTAATATCGGATGTACAGAGGTTTCCACCGCTTTTCGTGGAGAGATGTGTCCTCACCCTTTGCTTCCGCTGTCGCCTCGCTACTTTTTGATGTAATCATTTGGCCTGTTCGGCCCTTATTGTAAAACTTGACCCGATGCGGTCTATGTAAACTCTGATGTGTTAAATTAATGAATGGTATGGTTTTACGCCATTGTATGAAATGATTCAGTGATGTATCTGTGAGTGCTATCTACTGATCCAGGGAATAGCACAGTTATTCGCAGAGGATTCGGATTAGAAAATCCGGGTCCGACAGAGGTATATTCGATAATGATTAATATCATAATCCTATGAGTTTTTGGATTATTTAACACGTTTTGAAGCGAAATAGCAAAAAAAAGCCCACACCCAAACGAAATGGCACCCTACCACGTGAAAACGCAGCGAAATGGGGCTTGTCATGCATCCAAAGCGTGACAAAACATGTGGCGAACTCCCAGCCTTTGGCAATCGGCCTGCCGCGGATTACGTTAGTGGTAGGCCATTTGCCACGGTCTGGGTGCGCAGCAAGCCCCCTGCCACGTTGCTATTTCGTTAGGGGAGGGACTATTTTTTGCTATTTCATTTAAAAATGAGGCTAAACGAGTCAAAAGCTCTAATCCTATAAGATTATAATTCCTACTTCCTTTTGAAGAAGAGCTGAGGGTACTATATAAAACCATGAAAGATAGTCATAGAGAACACAAGTCACAAACCAACTCATCCAAAGCAAAAGGTTCACGAGAGGATTAGCGGTTAGGTTATTCTTTAGCACAAGATTTTTATACAGGGAAAAGATCCGAGGGGGCTAAAAGGTTCGATATACAGTTGTGAGAGAACGACAATATCTTATACTCTTTTGAGGTTATGCTTAAGGAATTTGCGTCCGGCTTTGTTAAATCTTTCTTTTGTCGTGATTATTTCGTCACTAAAGGTTATCTCTACCGGATTCATATACTTCGCTATTGATATTATACGCGTTCGTACCCTATCTCGCAACTCTGATATGATCTGAAGGCTGTCGTGCATAGGAAGAAACATCATAGTACAACATGAAAGAACCTGTACACCACTACCACTATAACTCATTGCATGACCACATTACCGCCACAATACACCACGAGCTGCCGCACTGTAACTTGTAAGGTGGTGTGTGTCGGACCCGGATCTTCTAATCTGGAATCCTCTGTGAAATCACCGCGCTACTCCCTGGATCAGTAGGTAGCGCTCACAGTACACATTGCTGATTCATTTCATACATCGCATCAAACCATTTCTTAATATTACAACCTCGAGTTAAATAGACCACGTCGGGTCGAAGTTTACAAAAGAGGGCCGATCGTGCCAAATAGGTTCATTACATAACATAGAGAAACACGCTGAAGCAAATGGGCAAACACGACTCGCAGTAAGCGATCGCCGACCTTGTGTACCACCAATATTATCCAAGGATTTGGGGAATATTGGTTATACACATGAGCCAGCGGAGCCATCTAGACTGTGGCGAGCCTTAGCCTACGCAACTAACTACTCCTCGCCCTGGTCTTGACCATCGAGTCCTTGCTCCTCGTAGTAGGTGTAATCGTCCTACTCGGAGGCTTCTGGGGTTTGGGGAAAGAGCGAGAGTGAGCACAACAACCGTGCTCGCGAGCCAACACAACAGATGCAATAATATACATGCAAGGCTAAACAAGGATAGCTCGGGTTCTTTTATTTGCGTAAAGCAGCAATTATAAATACGGATATTAGAAGATCCTATCACTTAGCATTTTAACAAAAACATGATTTTTGTAAATAGAATATTTGTGCAATATTACTAACAGCAGAGGCTACCTCCACCTTATGCTTATCTTTGGTTGGGGCTACCCCCATATTTTAACAAAGCTGGATACGACGATCCAGGAAAACTTAAAACCTCAGGCTAGGTGAGCCGACCTGGTTTTGTTGACTATCCGCAAACCTCAGGCTAGGTGAGCGGACCTGGTTTGTGGATCATCCCCAACCTCAGGCTAGGTGAGCCGACCTGGTTTTCATTTCCACCCAACAAAGATTTTTGAAATAGAACTAACTCAAGTTAAGATCCCATGTTCGCCTATGACCGTAGGCAGGCTGTTTAAACAGTTTTGACTCTGCAGAGTTTGTACACTGTACCCACAAGAGACAATCATACTCGTTACCCCACATGATTCTGTAGTCATGTAGTTGAGCGATCGTCACAGTAACTTTTCGAACTATCTTGCCCCTTCCGTCATCTCACCCATATGGGGTTACGCCCATACGCAGCGGGATGTTCACCAATGACCGAGTAGTTGAACGTGGAGTCAACCTACCCTCGATGATGTGCAAACTTCACCTTTTCTCGGTGTCCCTTTCAAGCCGGAACGCATCCTGCCACTTGCACATTCCCTCTCTCCCACCATGCGAGACGACATTCAAGGTTTGATAATTTTACTAAGCCAAGTTGCACTTTGCAGACTTGTGGTTGTACTTGTTTTACACAGGAGGTCATGACAAGATTAAGTCCTTAATTCATCCGGGCGATTCATACCACATACCAACCATTCTCGTGCACGACGGCACCCACCACTCTTTCCATCCGCCCAGATGTAGTATTAGCAAGTTGCAGGGTTTTGGAGAAGTGTAAAACAAATTAACTTAACCACCCAAAATGATCTTTATGCTTAAAGAATGATGATTGGGGTGATTAGCACCCCGGTACTCAAGCAAGGCTAGCATGGCACTTGAGTACCGACTATAACTAGTAAGTTACCATAATATTTACTAGGGTGACAAGGATCAGGGAATTTAATTATCAAGGGCAAGGTATAATAATTACTTAACAATCAAGCTGACATTTAGCTACCTTAAGACTATTTAACATCAACCCATTATAGCTGTGTGGGCAGGAGATGATCTTATAGATGACCTTATTTCAGGAAATCAACGATCTAATCAAGTCCCTTAGGGATTTTGCTACTTGTTGGATCTACCCAGCCATAAGACATGAGCATCATTTTTGTCTGTAGATATGAATCAGTTATAAATTGGTACAAATAGTAGGTTGGTGTTTAGATGGCACTACGTATTCATGTGTAAACTGGGACTATAGAAAGAGTGTTTCTTTCCCAGTTTTTTTTTGTCTTGGACCACTGAATTTGTGTGAACGTGTGCAAAGTGCAATTTTACTGCAATGGTATAGTCATTAGTGAAAAGCTTGTACTTTGTAGAACTATTTGATGAAAGGTACTCTTATATTTCAAAACGGAAATAGCTAAACAGCACTCGAGTGTTTTGTTTGTTCGGTACTCTTTTCGACCGTCAATTTGTATGCATTCTGTTTGACTTTATCCTACGGGCCAAACCGCGTCAACGAGTGACCGAAGGTCGAATGGGTGAAACACCTATTTTTGCATGTTTTGCTTCAATTTACTTTTTATGTCATTTTGTCCACCATTAGACCTGCCTTTCTCTCTCATGACTCTATTTTAATGAAGGGGAAGAGGTAGGGGAGAGAGATGATGAGAGAGGGCTACTAAAGTCCACCAGTCCCGATCTGCAATTCGTTTCTGGAAGAGGAGCAAGGGGGCTCGAATCCTGAAAGGTTTGGAGTAGGTCTGACTTAAGTCTTTTATTTCGAATCGGTGTGCTATTGTGTTTAAGCTTTTACCCTTGGATAATGTAGCTACCATGACTTTTTTTTTGCAGTGTTATATGATTGTTTAATTTTGGTTTTATTACCTCTGTATAGACAGGTTTACCTTTTGGGAGAGCTCAGTGGGAATAAAAATTTTGTTGTATTTCGATTATTTTTCTTGTTTAGTTTCCTATGACATAGTTGAAAATGGGGACAGTGAGAGCTTGAACTGCGTCATGATAATAGCAGTGCAATGGTTAATTCAGCTTTTTAATAGCAATGCAAATGAGAAATCTTACGAGGGAGGGGGTGTCAGCTCTAAAATACAGTGATTGGCGAGTTATGCAAATTTCATGGATTTGTTCGTTGGGTGGGTTTGTCGAGTTGTACTCCTTTGAAATCTTTAGTGATCAGTCGGGATTTCTTTTTCGATTTTTTGAATTATGTGAAGGGTTTTTTCCAACCTGGGGTGCAGGGAATGAACTGGTAAGCTTTGGATTTGTAGTCGGTTTATAGCTACGCTAAAAAGCATAAGGTCAGCCCTGGTGACATATTTTGCTTGTCATAAACATGTTGTTCTACTACAAGCTAATCAACATAATCAAAGGTAAAACCATATGTTTTCTGTAACTAGTTTTGAATCCTGCTTTTATTTTTGTACGAAGTACGATTTTGAAAGTTCTTGTACCTTCTTTGTAGTCAGAGGCAGCATTTTCACGTCACCATCATGAAAATGCGGTTCAAAGAGCAACAACAGCTAAAACACATTTTTGCGAAACGAATACAGTTTACTACAATATAAAATTGCCTAATATTATTAAAAACCAATTTATTTTTAAAAAAATTGGTTGTCCTTGCAAGCAGTCTTGAACCCCTAACAGTTAGAGTTTGTGAATGAACATGCCCTTAATTTTTAAAATTAAAGCATGCAGCTTTGTCGTCTAAAAGAATATAATTTTGCATAAAATGTAGGATCAATATGATCAAAGTGTTGACTGCCTGGGTCAAATGTTGAAGAATACTAAGCCAATATCCTTGAGCGTGGATCGAGTTGGGGTCTAGCTCTTTCAGACTCTACACTAGCGATCGCACTCGAAGATAAAGAATACAAGCAATTACAAGGCAAGATAAATACAACATCAGGCATAGTAAATGAATTCAAACATAAATCATTAACCTAAGACCATTAATATAGGTTTTGAAATTATAAATGTTTGGGCACAAGTTTCATATTTTTGAGTTATAATGAGAAAAGATATGAATTTTGAAACTTTAAAACGATTTTTCGTTAACAAAAATCCAAAAATCTGGAAATGATCTCACGCTACGACAGCGTCCCTGGAATCACACAAGACAAGCGGACAGGTCCAATACAGCATGCGCAGAAGATGATCGAACGTAATCAACCGCTTGTCACCGATGGCTTGAATCAGTAATTTGGGCCCACGTTCAATTTGACGCTAAATGAAAGATATGAGCGATTGAACTGCTTCAAAGCGTTTTTCGACTTACGCAGAATCCATGGGAAGAACCGAGGGGGAGAAACGAGCGAGGAGGCGAAGCAAAGAGAGAGAGAGAGAAGAGAGACGAGGAGGCGGGAGAAAGAGAGCGGATGGCGAGGGGCCCGCGGCCGCAGGGGAGAGGGGAGGGACTGGCGGCGCGGAGAAAGGAGCGAGCGCGCGTCGGCGCGCGTAGACGGAGGACGAGCGCGGACGCAAGCGGAGGAAAGGCGGACGAGCAGAGGGGAGAAGGAGAGCGCGGCTGGGGGAAGGTGAGAGGGCGGGAGAGAAGAGGCCGGCCGGCTTAAATAGCCGAGAGGGAGGAAGAAAGAGGCGGCAGGAGCTGCGGGATGGCGCGGCGGGAGTGAGGCGGAAGCGAGACGGCGACCGAGCAGAGCCGGGGAGAGGGCGACCGACGAGGAGAGCGTGCGTCATGCGGCAGCAGGGCAAAGCCGAAACGGGCGCACCTGAGAGGGAGAGAGAGAGCAGGCGCAGCTGGGCGGCGATCGAGGAGCGGGCGACGAGGTCGAGGCGGGCAGTCGCGCGAGGTTGCGAGGCGCAGGATGGGCGCTAGGGCGGCCGAGCGAGGCGAGCCGAGTCACGCGCAGCGGATGAAGACCGGCCGAACGGGGGTCGGCGGAAGAGGTGAGAAGACAAGTCCACTTTCGAAATTTTAGTTTTGCAACTTAGGAAATTTGGGAAATTTTTCTTTTGTTTGAAAAGCTTTCAAATTGAAATGGTTGCTCTTGGTTTACAGAAATGGATGTTACAGTGTGTATAGCAGGTCTGCGTTCCTGAACGAAACAGCCCGGCCGGGGTCCCCATCGGCAGCAATTCTCTCCAATTCGTTGCTTCCCGTTCCATTTATACCCACTGGCAACGTCCAACGGGAGAGGACTCACCGTCCCCAATTCGACAACCTTAACAGCTTCCTTTTTCCCGGGAAACGTCGCGAATGTGCCATATCCATCCGGTGGGTTCTTACGTTTTAGTTACCGGTCCCAATCATCGATATTCGCTACCTTCTCCGTCTCCAACGAGAAGCAAGAAAGAGGGAGCAAGACAAACTGTTTTCACGCAGATCGCCAGAATTTCTTCCTTGTCCTCTAGCTATATTAGAAGCTCGAGCTTGAGAATGGTGCTGTTGTGATTGAGTGGGAGCATGAAAGACCGATCGAGTTGGACCTATCTTGTGAGATACGGCACAAACAGATAGCGAATCGGAGCAAACAGAAGAGATATATTAATTGTTCAGTTTCTTACAACAACTAGTTTGATCTTCTAAAAGCTTAGTTGTTGAAGAAACATCGACAATCCACTCATATTTCAGTAGTTCCCCTTACGTCTAGACTCAACCAAGCCTACTACGTTGGCTTAACATGAGCCTGCAGGATCCAGTCTACCCTGTTGAGTTTCACCAAAAAGCTTAAATTGCTCGGAAAATGCAACAGTCTGTAGCACCTACTAACACAGAAATAAACAACCCAAGAAAGGAATACTACTACTTGTAGGAATGATATCTACTTTAGGATTTTAACAAAGATGGTTCTACGTATCAATCGTTTGCCTAGCTAGTTTATCTCATGCTGCATGCCCTTAACCGCTGCATGTGACCACACCGAGCCCATTTGCTAGCTGCTGGCTGCCCGTGTCGCTGGATTCAAAGCAGTCAACATAACTAGCATAAAACACTATTTTTACATGAAACACATACTAGTTTTATACATTACAATATACGTAAAAATTGCCTTAATATTATATTAAAAATACCATATTATATATTTTTAAAAAAATTGTGTTTGTTCTACTTGCAAAGCAGTTGCTTGGAACCCACTAACATGTTGTAGTAGGTTTGTGAATGAAGCATGCCCCTATAAGTGTTTTACCAAAGAAAAAGAACATCGCACTCACTCAAATAATATATATACATACACACATGCCTTTTTTATACCAAAAACATTTTTAAGTTATACATCATTAATATTTGTTTGTTACCTTAAAGTTTTCAAAGGATGCCGCTACACAATATATGCTGCTAAAGTTGTAATTGTTATCGTGTTTTTTCTTTGTTGGCCACCATGTTCTGCATAATTTTGTTTTTTTAGAAATTTTTACTCACCAAAGCAACATTACCTATTGTGTTTTCTATTTTTTGTGTTGCACATGTACCTGAAAATATCCTTGTGTAATTTGAGGATGCAAATGCATTTATGAAGTCCATGGTAAAACTTGGGACATGTTATCATGCCCATCACTTTTTATATAATGTATTAGTACTTTTTACTTATTTTACAATATATAAATTTTGTAATATCCTTTTGTAAAAAATACATGTGCGCAATTTTAGCGACAAGTCCCTTTTATATGGATGACTGAACATAGGGTTGCATGCAGTGCCAACTGTGCCAAAGGTAACCTTTGTACAACGATAATCATGTAAAAGTTGACATCTGAATTAAGTTGGAAAAAGAAGACCTGTGAAATAAGCTTAAAAGTACTTTCATAATATCATAATTTTATTGTGTTTTATAAATATATATTTAATATAAATTTGTAGTCAAAATTGCATTTTTGGGTCCGTATCAGTGTCCAAAACTCACTCTTTTATGATTTGAGAGTATGTAGTTAGTGATACACCACGAGGGTTACTGGATGCGAAAACAAATCGTAAAATCTCATTTTTCTATTGTTGGACCATGATATGCCGTCATTTTTTATTGAACTAGTAATGCTTTGTGTGCAGATCATCCCCAATAGATTTTGTAACCGAGCAAAGTTGAGAGAAGATCACATGACATACTGCTTCTTAGCCCAAGCAGAAATGAAAAGTGGTATGTCAGGAACTACCATGCGAACTTCACCCAAGCCTTCAACACTAAAGACTTTCACATTAAAAACACACACATTATACAGTAAACCGCATAATAAATATGTTTTGGGGTTGTATGATCAAGTGAAGCAAAAATTGCAAGTTGGAGGATTACATCCCAGCACGTGTTGTTTTGTTAGTCTTTATTTTTATCATGTCTCTGTCTTACACGTCAACTTGATACTGTGGTGTTTTTGTAAAGGGGCTGATTGATTGGAGCTATGGGCTGTGTTGGTTACAGTGTATATTTTTAGGCCGGCAGCATGACCAAAAAAAAAAATTAGCGCCTTAACAAAACCAGCACACAAACCTGTTAAGAGCAGCCGGCACATGTCAAATGACAGCCCACAAAGCAAAATCCGACCCATTTAAGTGCGGGTGGATCGACAAAAAAAAAAAGCTGTAGTTTTTAGTGCAGGTGGATCGAAAGAAAAAAAATCGCACTCAGTTTAATCTACGGTGCATCGGTTGAAAATTTGAGTACTCCCTGATAAATTAGTACTCAAATCCCCCTAGACACGACCTTTCAAAAAAGAGAGGAAGGTACTCTTACCTGAAAATTTGTATGCAAGGGTGTTTTGACTACCAATAGTGTAACTGAAATTTCACCGCATAAATGCTGATGTTTAACAACAATCCAACTATCTAATATGTGTGTTCACCCTGTGTGAGACCAAAATTAACGATGGGTAGATTTTCAATTCATCAGAAAAAGGCAAGAAAGATATTGTTGAATGAGACTAGGCGCTCATCAAGTTCCGGATATTATGCTCTTTTTTTTCTTGGAGTCGGATATGGATAGTGTAGTATATCCATTTCTCCATCCCGTAGTTGTTCCGCGAGCCTTTGGTTGGTCTGTTGGATGAAAATTATTCGCTTCTTTTGCACCCCTACACAGGATATTGGACAGTATATGTGCAATCAAAGTAAACACAGAAGACTAATCGCTGAGATATCGAAGGAAAAAACACTTAGCATCCTCTGTTTACTCAGATGCAACAACTCACCTATATGTTATCATGTTTCTAAGTGAAATCACAACAGATTTTTCTCGTACTCGTGTGCCGTGTTCGATGACAGCTGCAGAACTTCATCAAATATTGGATTTAAGAAATTCAATTCGGAGAATCTCCAATTCTCCATCGTCAAAGAGTTCCACCAAGCAACTTATCTCCGAAAGGCTGAAAGCAACAGTTAGGAAAGCCAGAACCAAAGGACAGTCCAAGAACTCCTGGTGCTATGATATTTTCTAAGCTTTAACAGTTACAGACGATTTCAAAAAAGAAAAAAAAACGTTACAAACCGTCTGTGATATGCCTCCAATCACAGACGGTTTGTAAATAGAACCTTCTGTGATATACTACGTATCACAGACGGTTTTTGTTGAAAAATTGTCTGTGTTTTGCCTTATCACAGACGGTCTAAAAACAGCATGTTATCACAGACACATAAATTCAGAAGATTCAAAAAACCATCTGTGATGATGGTTCCGAACCGTCTGCATGACCATGTGTGTGCTAGTGGTTCTTCAGTTCATCAAGCTCTTGAACCAGATTCCACCACACCTTTTCGAGACGCTCGTCATCGAAAATATTCCCCCTGTCAAGAATATCCTTGGGGTGTGGAACTCAGGTACGAGACCTGAAAGCAGAAGACCCCACAATAGAAGCCGGGACGAAGAATTCAGAAAAGAAGTTAACATATTCTTCTTCTTCTTATTCGGTGATGACGGCTCCTTTGGGACTAGGAGGAACGTCTACGGCGACTTACTTCCCGGCGTGGTAGCCCAACGATCCATCGCCTTGGTCTGATACCTCTGCTTTATCACGTGTCGTTTTCACCTCAGCCTCTACGACCACTCCTGTGGTCGCAGTTGCTTCGGCGGCAATGACCTTGTAACATCCTGTTTTAGCAATTAGGTTTTCAAAATAAAAAATTTGAATTTCAAATTTTCTAATCCGGCAAAAGCAATCTCAGTGGATTGCTTACCTCGCCGGTCCGCCTCTCTCCTTAATCGCGCCTTGGTCCTCTCCGCCTGCGCGACACCGCAGCCTCGCTCACAAGACGCCTCCTCGCTCAATGCAGCCGCTACTCGCTTGTCTCCATCACGCTCCGCGCCAATCGTCGCTTGCGCCCCTCGCCGGTCATCTCCGCTAGCAGCTCATGGCCGGCCGCCCGGACCCCGCAACCCTCACCTCGCCTCACGGCTATAAAGTCGCCTCTCCTTACTCCTCCACTCGCCCACCCTCCGTCCGAGTCGCCGCCGCTTCCGGCCTTTCCTTCGCTCCGCCTAGCGCCCTCCTCGCCGCAGCTGCCGCCTTGGTGTCATCGCCATCTCCATCGGTCGACTTCGCCTCGCTCCGCCACTCCCGCCCCGCCGCTTCCTCTCCTCTCTCTCTCGTGCCAGAGAAGCGAGGCGCGCGCAAGCGTCGCTATTAACACCACCTGGCGCCGACAAGTGGGCCCCACCCGTCTTGTGCCGTTGACAGGGGCTGCCATCGTGGTGTCGCCTGCTGTGGACTCGAGTCACGAGCACAGGTCGCACGTGTCGTCGAGAAAAATCCATATTTTCTAATTTAGTTTTTATTTGAAAAATCTGTTAAAAAGCTTCAAAATTTCATATCTTTTTCTGTATAACTCCAAAAATTATGAAACCAGTTCCTAAAATTTTATAAAATCAAGATCTTGCTAATGGCTCTGGTCTTGTTCATTTTTGGAGTTCATTTATTTTGAGTTTGGTTTTTATTTGCTCTCTTTGCTGTTGTGTCTTTTTCCGGTACTTTCGTCCGATTAGGGTTCGAAGACGCCGGAGACCTCAACTTCGATCAAGCTCAAGAATACCAAGACCCCGCTGCCTTTAACCAAGGCGAGTCAATACTTTGATCATTCCGAGCCTACATTTTATGCAAACTATGTTTATTTAAAATATCAAAGTTGCATGCTTTACTTTTGTAATCAAATGTATGTTAAAGCTTAAGGTAGTTAAATACTCATTTGCTGATTAATTACTTATTAAGCCATCCTTTGATAAATCGAATACAGTATTCTTTGTCACCCTAGTAAATATATAGTAAATACTAGTATAGGTTGTACTTAAACGACATGCTAGTCTTGCTTAAGTACCGGGACAATAAATGTCCCAATCATCATCCTTTAAACATGAAAAAAATAGTTTTGGGCAGTCATTGGATGTAGATGACTGATGTGTTGCGTTAATTGGATTTCCTTCCCAAAACCCTAAAACAACTTGCTAATACTCCATCTGGACGGATGGAACGAGTGGTGGGTGCGGACGTAGCACGAGCATGGTTGGTATGTGGTATGAACCGTCCAGACGAATTAAGTACTTAATCTTGTCATGACCTCCTGTGTAAAACCGGTACAACCGCAAGTCTGCAAAGTGCAACCTCGCTTAGTAAAATTATTGAACCCGAAAGTCATCCCACAACCGGTGTTTAGAAGTGTGCAAGCTGGCGGACGATGTCGCCTTGAGAGGACACGGAGGGTGAAGTTGCTCAGCGCTAGTCGTTGTGGTGGGGCCACGCGCTTAGTCGTTGGGGTAAACATCTCGCACAACTTATGGAATTGGCCATAGGGTGAGATGACGGAAGGGCAAGGTAGTTTGAAACGTATCGTGACGATCGGTCAACTACATGACTAAGGAATCATGTGGGTAACGAGTATGATTATCTCTTGTGGGTAGCATGTACAACCTCTCGCGAGTCTAAACTGCTTAAACAAGCGCCTACTGTAAAGACGGACATGGGAACTTAACCTGAGTTAGTTCTATTTCAAAAACCTTTGTGGGTGGAATGATAATGTGGTGGGCTCATCCAATCTTGTTTTGGATTTTTCCGGTAGCTTACAGTGTTGATAATCGGGATGTAATTATCAAAATTAAGCATGAGGTGGAGGTAACCTCTCATCTTATTTAATAATTGCACTTATTCTCTTCAATGAAAATACAATTTGTTTAAAATGCTAAGTCATAGGATTTGTACTTATGATAATTGAAAATGTTGCTTTAGCAAATAAAAGAACTGAGCCATCCTTGTTAAGCCTTGCATGTATACTATTGCATCTTGGTGTTGGCTCATGAAGCACGTAGTTGTGCTCACTCGCTCCTCCCCAAACCCTCCGGATGATATGGAGCAAGGAGACTACGCCTACTACGAGGATCCCGGTTGATGGCCAAGGAACCCAAGAGTAGTATAAATTCAGAGTATCGGTCTCGCCTGCTAGCGACTCACTGGTACCTAGGTGCATCCTATATTATCCGAGTTTTGGTAATATCGAATGTACATGGTTTCCCATACTTGCTGTGGAGAGATGTGCCTCGCCCTTTTGCTTCGTTCGCTCTCGCTACTTTTGTGATGTAATCATTTGGCCTGTCGGCCTTTATTGTAAACTTGACCCGATTCCCGTCGCTTCGTGTGAGAGATGTGCCCTCACCCTTTTGCTTCCGTTGTCGCCTTGCTACTTTTGTGATGTAATCATTTGGCATGTTCGGCCTTTATTGTAAAACTTGACCGATCGCGTCTATGTAAACTCTAATGTGTTAAGTTAATGAATGGTATGGTTTTCGCCATGTATGAAATGATTCGATGATGTATCTGTGAGCTATCTACGATCCAGGAATAGCACGGTGTATTCGCAGAGGATTGAGATTAGAAAATCCGGTCCGACAGAGTCGTATCGAGCATACGATCGAGGATCCTTAGCTAGACTGGTCGAGCTAAGGACTTGTGTCCTATTTTCAAAAACTTAAGAAAAACTTTGGCAAAATATAATGTATTTATTGCTTTTACTCATCACTCCTAGTTCTGTACTTATCTCTGCATGTTTTTCTGACTTTTCTTCTGTTTCAAAATTTTGTAGATGGCCAACTCACCCTCTGCTGGGCCATGGGACCACTGTTCCCACGGAGAGCACGACAGAGACTTCGCTGACGTCCTTCGTTAGTTAATGCAGTATCTCGGCTACACACGCCCTCCTCTCTTCAGAGGACGCATGGAGAGGATCATGGACCGCGAGTCCTGGACGATGGAGGTTTTCCTCTATACCAGGATTGGCGAGTTCACCCCTCACACCTTTGTGGCCGAGGCACCCCGTCGCAGCGTTATGGACGCCGTCCAAGATGCCGCCTCCACTCGCCTGTGCTGGATGCACGGGGACCTCCTGCGGGAATCTCCGTTCTGCTACCACCCGTTCCTCCCCAATGGAGGGCAAGTCCCAGAAGTATTCGACTCCAGCGACAACGACCCCCGACCCATCAGTGCAGCTCACGCGGCGATTACGCCACCATCTGCAGCCGCCATGGCGGATCCGCAACTCGGATGCTCCTCGAAGCTACGCCCTCCGACACTCTCGCAACAACATGCTTCGGGCGCGAGGCTTATTTTGTTGCGATTCGAGAAAGGGCGCGCTTGCGAGCTATCCGCCTCGACCACCGCCACGCGATCACCGCCTCGGCTCCTCCTCCACTGTATCGCCCCCGACAGACGGAGCCTCGGCCACCCGTGCGCCCGAAACCGCGATAACCAGCGGAAGAGCGTGTAGCGCCGCCGCAGCTTTGCATCGACCCCGGAGAGCCCAGTCGTTGTCGCGATCTCGCGTTCCCACTCCGGCTCACGATCACCCACCATCGCAAGTCGCCTCGCTCCACTTCACGGATTTTAGTCGAGTCGTTCCCGCATCCGCTCCCGGAAACGACCGCTTGTGGTAGCAAGCATTCGTTGGGTAGTAGTTAGCTTAGATTAGCCAGCGGTGTTTGCTTTAGCAGTCTTTTGATTGCAAGGATCTTTTGTTCCTTCGTCTGTAGGCGTTGTGTTTGTATCGTGTGTTACATGACTTCTGAAACATAGCCTATAAGCTAATCTAAGTCACGACTCAGAAAATATGGATTTTTCTCGCGACACGTGGCGACGCTGTCTCGATCCCGAACGCGTGCTCGTGGCCGAGTCCACACGAGGCGATCCCGATAGAGGGCCCGCCGTCAACAAGAGCAGTGGGCCCACTGCCAGCGGCGGTGGCGTTAATACACGTGTCGCGCAGAGCGCTCTCATGACGCCGCTCTCCGCGCCATCGAGAGAGGAGAGGAAGGCGGGAGAGAGAGGAGAGGCGAGGGTGCATGGCCGGGCCAGCGAGAGGAAGGAAGCCGGGAGAGGCGGTAGCGGCGTAGCGAAGGCGGCGACGAGATGGCGATGACAGCGAGCAGATGCTCGACGAGGCGGCTGGAGGCGCTAGGCCGAGCAGGAGAAGGCGGAAGCAGGACTGCTCGTGCGGAGAGCAGGTGGAGGAGGAAGGAGGAGAGGAGGCGACTTTATAGCCGATGAGGCGAGGGACGGAGGTTGCGGGTCCGAGGCGCGGCCATGAGGTGCTCAGGCGGTGGTACCGGCAAGGCGAAGCAGCAGACGATTGCGCGGAGGCGTGATGGAGACAAGCGAGGAGCAGCTAGCGAAGGGAGGAAGCGTACTGGCTGGCGAGGTGCAGTGCGGCAGAAGTGAGAGAGCACAGCGCGATTAAGGAGAGAGGCGATGCAGCTGAACAGGTAAGCAATCCACTGAGATTGCTTTTGCCGAATTAGAAAATTTTAAATCCAAATTTTTTATTTTGAAAACCTAATTGCTAAAACAGGATGCTACAAGCCTCTTCCAACAATCGAATGGTGGACGACCCTTCGACCACCGCCACTGTCATTCCTCCAACTGCCGGAGAAATAGCAGTGGACTCCTCAACAGGAACATCCATGAGGGCTAGAGGAGTCAGGCTAAGATCACAAAAAGGAAAACGTGTCAAATGGTAACAAACAAAAGGTAAATGATGTTCTTACACTTTTGTCTTTTTACGTACCTTCGTGTGCCAGATTTGATATTAAATCTAGAAGAAACTTTCCCTAAAGAAGATTTCTTCGACTTCTTCTCAACCACGACCGCATCTGGTCGTGAGTCTTGAGCGAGCACTAACGCTCCTTGAGCCTCCTGGCTCTCCGAATGGCCGAGACCTGTCTCGACCACATGAAGGGCAACACTGCACTCGACCACAGACACTGGTGGTGCGGCAGTTTCCTTCACAAAGGACATAAAATTCTTCCAGTTCTCCTTTAATTGTTGCTTGACAAAGCCACGAGAGGCAAAAACTGTGAAAGTCTTATTATCGTAGTAAAAGGGTACATTGATCTTGAGAGCTTTGCGTTTGAGTGCTTCAGCCGCTTCGGCCGCATTTGCCTTCTCTACAGCAACCATTTATGCAGCGAACCATGCAAAGGTCTTGGTCGGAGTAGCAAAGCTCGAGCTTGTGCCTCCCTTGTCGACGACTTTCACGAGCTGACACTTTTTGGTCGGAGGAGCCTCGACTTGCTCCATCACCGTGCCAACGACCATCAATTCGACCTCGTCGTCGTCTCGACGTTCTTTCATGCCTACTTTCTGCAGAAGTCAGAAAAATAAGTATTACTAAGCGGTCGTAAGTTCTTCTACGACCAGAACCTAGTCGTAAGTTTTTCTACAACAACCCTCTAGTTGTGAGTTTTTCCACGACCATTCTCCGGCTGGAAGTCTTTCTACGACCAGTACATAGTCGTAAGTTTTTCTACAAAATCCGACCCATTTAAGTGCGGGTGGATCGACAAAAAAAAAGCTGTAGTTTTTAGTGCAGGTGGATCGAAAGAAAAAAAATCGCACTCAGTTTAATCTACGGTGCATCGGTTGAAAATTTGAGTACTCCCTGATAAATTAGTACTCAAATCCCCCTAGACACGACCTTTCAAAAAAGAGAGGAAGGTACTCTTACCTGAAAATTTGTATGCAAGGGTGTTTTGACTACCAATAGTGTAACTGAAATTTCACCGCATAAATGCTGATGTTTAACAACAATCCAACTATCTAATATGTGTGTTCACCCTGTGTGAGACCAAAATTAACGATGGGTAGATTTTCAATTCATCAGAAAAAGGCAAGAAAGATATTGTTGAATGAGACTAGGCGCTCATCAAGTTCCGGATATTATGCTCTTTTTTTCTTGGAGTCGGATATGGATAGTGTAGTATATCCATTTCTCCATCCTAGTTGTTCCGCAAGCCTTTGGTTGGTCTGTTGGATAGAAATTATTCGCTTCTTTTGCACCCCTACACAGGATATTGGACAGTATATGTGCAATCAAAGTAAACACAGAAGACTAATCGCTGAGATATCGAAGGAAAAAACACTTAGCATCCTCTGTTTACTCAGATGCAACAACTCACCTATATGTTATCATGTTTCTAAGTGAAATCACAACAGATTTTTCTTGTACCATCTGACGGACAGATCTCACTTATTGCATATCCTATTCCGCATTATTTTCTCGAAATCAGAGTCGCTTGCAAACAGTACCGAATGTCCATTTACCCATTCCGTATACTCTCAGCAAACCTTCGGTCGATCGGTGAAGTTATAATAACAAGCGTACCTAGGCTGCACGGCTGCACCATTGCTTGCCAAGCAGACATCCACCTGAAGATGACGGGCTTCAGAAAATACGTCCGCAGTGTACTTGAAATAGAAATACTCGTGTGCCGTGTTCGATGACAGCTGCAGAACTTCATCAAATATTGGATTTAAGAAATTCAATTCGGAGAATCTCCAATTCTCCATCATCAACCGGGATGTGCTCGTTTCTTCAGAGGGCTAATGCGGCGCATGATGAAATCCTTCACCATGTACCAACCGGTGAGCCCCTCATCCTTCAAGTCCTTGATAGCTTGAATGTAGGGCGATCCGGCTAAGATCCTTGGGAGTCGAATCCCAGGAAGAAATCTTCTCGGCGGCGTTCCCGACGAAAGAGAGGCTGTCTTCACTGGTCGTCTCCCAATAGAACCACCTCTTCTTCCATCCCGGTCATGACGACTGGGTGAACATATGAATGTACTCTTTCGATTTCCTATCATGGAGCTTCAGACTACAGCTACCGGCGATTCCTGCCAGTCGGGTCATCCCGTAGAAATGCTGGAACAACTCCAAGTTGGCTGGAATCCCTAGGTAGGCCTCACATAAGTATACAAACACACCTAACATTGTGATGGAATTGGGAATGAGGTTCACCAATTCCACACCAAAGTGTTCGAGTACAAGCGTGAGGAAAAGGTGAGCAGGCAATCGAAGGCCACACTCACAGTACGCCTGGAAGACGGGGATCTGCCCAATTTCCCCGGGCGGCCAATGTTGCTCAGAATCCTCAATCCACTTCACGAACTCCTTTGAGATCTTCTCGGTGGCGACCAGAGCTTTCATCTTGATCGCATCCATCTCTGATTTGGCCTATTGGGAAATGGCTCCAGCCATCTTTCTCAAGGGGAGGAGGCTTGGAGGCGTACGATTTGGTTGGCGGTGGAGAATGCGAAAGCTTTATGAACAGTTGGAGTGATTGGGGAAAAGTAAGAACCCTACAATCGCACCCACGGTGAGTTTTTATAGCCGCACACTTGGGTTAAAGACGTGGCAACCCAACAATTGCCACCTCTTCGGGAGCCGCTCCAACAGACATGTTTATGAGAGTCGATTCAGATTCATATATTTGTTTGTTCGAGAAAACCTAGTTTGTTGTTACACCTTAAGCGAAATTACCTCATTGACCAAGTCTTTTTCTAGTCAAATAAAAAACCAGTCGGAAAGGATTTACTTCCGAGTACCATACTACAACCACTTTGTAGTCGTAAGATTTTCTATGACCACCTTGTAGTCATAAGATTTTCTGCAAACTTCTTGACCAAGTCTGTTTCTAGTCAAATGAAATACCAATAGAAGAGTCTTTCATTCGACCACCGTTCTACGACCATCTTCTAATCGTAATATCATCTACTGCTCCTTTCCCAAGTAGGTACTTTCACTTGGAGCTAGGGGGCTAGATGACGAGGATCTATAAATCATCATTTAATTATTTATTCGTAATCCTTATTATGGATAATGATACCCTTATATGGTTCTTGAGTATTCTGCCTTAATATTCATAAGGGAGAAGCTGGAGTCGTAAGATCTTCTACGACTACCTCATGATCGTAAGTTCTTCTACAATCACTTTATGATCATAAGTCCTTCTACAATCGCCTCATGGTCGTAAGTCCTTCTACGACCACCCTATAATCGACTGAGTTTACAGACAAGTAGGCCCAATCGACTAAACAGTCAGTATACGCTATTATTTTCTAGAATAACCGCACGATTAAACCCTCTGTCCGGGTGATAATTGTCTGGCGATGTGGGAATGTTACTTCTTCAACAATAGTCTCCGGTAACTACGCCATCATCTGAAGCATTGATACGCCCTTTGGGCTAGAGAAATAGTCGCCCACTTCGAGCACGCTATAAAAGGAAGAATCACCAAATTGCAGGGAAAGAGGAGAAAGAAAGACACAATCAGGAGCACAAGACAATGCGTTTCAGTCTTTCTCTTGATCTGTAACCAGCTTACTCAATATATCCATACAGGAGTATGGTTATTATTCTCTCCGGAGAAAGCTCGAACCTGTATAAAAACCCTGTGTCATTCTCTCTGCGTGATTTGAGTCTTGGAGACCCCCGAATCAAACAATCATTACGTAAGTTCGATTCTAAAACACCAACATGGTGCATACTAGACTGGATATTGCATATTCGGTTGGCTTTGTAAGTCGCTTCATGGAGGCACCAACAACCGAGCATATTGTGGCGGTAAAGCATATTTTGCATTATATTAAGGGAACTAGAGGTTTCAGCTGCTGCTACAAGAGGAATATGAAAGATGAGCCCTACCTGGTTGGATTCAGTGATAGTGACATGGCTGGGGACGTGGATGATCAAAAGAGCACTACGGGAGTGTTATTCATGCTGGGTGATGATCCGATCAGTTGGCAATCTCAAAAACAAAAGGTAGTTGCATTGTCATCTTGTGAAGCTGAATACATTCCAGCTACTACCGCAGCCTGTCAAGGTATCTGGCTAGGGCGATTGCTTGGAGACATGTTGAAAAAAGGACCCAGAGGTATCAAGCTCCAAGTGGACAATAAATCGGCCATTGCGTTGGCCAAGAAACTTGTCCTCTATGATCGCAGTAAACACATCGACACATGGTACCATTTCATCAGACAGTGTGTTGAAGAGGGGAGGATTGAGATTGATTTTGACAGTTTGGAGAATCAGCTGGCAGATATCTTGACAAAACCACTCGGGTGGATTCGTTTTCTGGAGATGCAAAGCAAGCTTAGGATGGTTGAGGTGCAGCGAAGAGTTAGCGAGTGATTGTTGATAACTTTCGCTACACCATAATGTTTCCATTGTTTATTCTGTCTTGGCATGTTTTGCCACAGAAGTAGGAAGTATCCTTGCATGTAGCCGTCTTTCTCTCTGGTGGCTAGTAGCGATTGTGGCAGTCATGGGTGGCTAGGGTTTTTCAGATCGTGGAGTTATCTTGACAAAGAATCGGGCCATCACTTGCATGTAACTAACCTCATGCCATCAGCTATGAATACGAGAAGAAAACAGCAAAGCTATCATCAGAGTGGCGCAGCACAAACCCTATGTGTCTTTGTATTTTTCTCTACTGAAATAAAAAAACTCTGAAGTTCAGTTTTCCTGTTGATCGTCCGACAAATATCAGCAGAACTCTGAACTTCTCTAAAGATCAGTAGATTTCCTAACAACCTCCACACCACTGGCCGTCTCCACCGCCGGTCGTTGGACGCCCTGCACCGTCACTACGGCAGCGACGGTGGCTTCTCTTCCTCTGGCTAGGCCATGCGGGGGCGCTGGTCGTGTCCACAGCCGCGGCCTCCGCAGACATCTTCAAGAACCATGACCAGACCTTCGCCTCTCGGCCGTCGTCCACCGCCGCCGAGAAACTATTCTATGAGGGGCACGAAACATCTCCTTCGCGCCCTACGGCGACAGCTGGCGCCGCACCAAGAAGCTGGCCGTCGTCCACCTCCTCTCCCCGCGTCGCGCCGCGTCGTTCGCGCCCGCACGTGTGTTGTTTGTATCAATACTCTTCCATTTGGATGTTTGATTTGTTTAAAATGCCAAAAGAGGGAGAATCGCCAAAAAAGGGGAGAATGCATTAATTGTGTAAGCATATCATTTTCATATGCATAATGATTGAATCTTTAAATTTCACCTTATGACATGAATAGATATAGTTCAATAGCTTAATTATTATCTTATGTCTATTTATATCCAAATGTTGTTATTGATGATGGATTTGTTATCAATCACCAAAAAGGGGGAGATTGAAGGATTTATACCCACCATTATGAGTTAATGGTATGGTGTGGTAATTAATGATAATCATATTGTGGAACTAATATTTTTCATAAGTTTGATATATAGGTTATGTTCCAGGATAATAAAGACTTGGGATGATCATGAGTTGATCATCAAGTCAAGATTCAAAAAATGATGCATCATGTGTTGATGTGTGTGAAGAGGTTGAAGAAAAAGAAATCATCGTGTGTCGGTGATGTTCAAGAAGAAGAGATGATCATGAGTTGATCATCAAGTCAAGAGTGCATCATGAGTTGATGCATGTTAAGTAATTGACACGGACTTGAAGTGATGGTGTGTGTCATCAAGCTTCAAGATAGTGCAAGGCAAAGATACGACTAGCTAGGACTAAGGATGAATTCTTAGTCTTTTATCGGTCTCGGTGTTTGGTTGATAGACCGGATTGCTAGTATAGGATTGACGTACTATTAAGAGGGGTCTTAACTAGTAGTTTGAGTTAGTCATGTGTTGATAGCTCATTATATTTGCTCTAGCTTATCTATGCATGGAGCTATTATTTGCGAATGTGTTTTGCAAATGATTGATGCTCATGCATTTAATCTTTGTAGCATGTTACTATATTTTACAAATGTGTTTTGCAAATGGTTGAAGTCCATGCACCTTAGCCTTGTGGCATGATGGTGTTATTTGCGAATGTGTTTTGCAAATAGTTGATGCTCATGTTTGTTTTCTTGT
Source organism: Hsuehochloa calcarea (assembly GCA_036346395.1). NCBI lineage: Eukaryota > Viridiplantae > Streptophyta > Magnoliopsida > Poales > Poaceae > Hsuehochloa > Hsuehochloa calcarea. The sequence continues at coordinate 18,960,603 of CM070609.1, read as the reverse complement.
AGCATGTGACTTAAGTTTGTAAATGTGTTTTTGCAAATGGTGTAAGTCCATGTACCTTTTTTCCTTGTGATATGATTCTAAAAGTTGGCAAATGTGTTTTGCAACTTGTTAGGAATCTTGTTATTGATCCTTGTCGGCATGACTTATCAATTGGTAAATTTGTTTTGCAATTGAAGTTGTTGAAAAAACTATTGCTGTGTTTGTCAGGATAATCGATAGTTCCGCAATTTGATGGGCGGAACTTCCTATTATCGGTAGTTCCGCAATGTGATGGGCGGAACTTCCTATTATCGGTAGTTCCGCAATGTGATGGGAGGAACTTCCGATTATCGGTAGCTCCAAAAATTTGGCGGAACGTTTTTTCCAGAGAGCACCTCTTTTGGGACTTAGCCAAATTTCTGGAAGTGCGGTAGTTCCGCAATGATATGTGCGGAACTTCCACATTTTGGTTGGCGGAAGTTCCGCTATCAATTTCCAACGGCTAGTTTCTCGTCTGATATAGCCGTTATTGTGCTTGTCGCTGAGGTGCGGTAGTTCCGGCCGATACATGGTGGAACTTTCGATTTCCCTGATTTTCTCTGGAACTTTGCTTCCAACGGCTAGTTTTTGTGTGTGGGGTATAAATACCCACCTTGACTGGTTGGGAGAGTAGACTGGTGTTGTTGTTGAGTTCCATACTCATTCCTTGAGCTAAGAGCAAGCCTCTCTCTCTTATGTGCATGTGTTGCACTTAGTGAGCTTTGAGAGCAAACCCTAAGTGCATGTGTTACCTTAGGTAATGGATTGTGTATCCACTTGAGCTTAGACACTTGATTAGATCAAGTGAGCGTTGAGTCTTGTTACTCTTGGTGTTTGCCGACACCTAGACGGCGTGGAGGCGTCGTGCTCGGTGATCTTCTCAAGAAGCTTGTGAGAAGGCCCGACGGTTGTGAGTGGTTTGGTGCTCGCCATCTCCGAAGCGGAGGAAGAGCAACCATAGTGGAGCGAGGTGTTGGCTCATTTGAGGAGCCGGTCCAACGCGGTTGGGCTTACCTCAATGTGGACTAGGGGAGACCGGTAAGTCTCCGAACACCACGGTAAAACATCATCGTGTCAATTGTGGTTTGTGTTTGTGCTTTACTTTGAGCAATTTACATTCTTGCTTTAATTGCTTATATATCATTGTATGCTTGCTCTCTTGTACTGTATTCATATTATCGGTGCACTTAGTCAAGCCTAGTTGATTTAGGTTTTAATTGTGCAAAACCAATTTGTTATTAGTTTCCGTATTATTAATTAGTTTTAGTGCTAAAGGAATTTTTAAAACCGTCTGTTCACCCCCCCTCTAGTCGGCCACCTCGATCTTACAAGTGGTATCAGAGCTTGGTCTCTCATTTTATTAGACTTAACCGTCTAGAGAGTAAAGGATGGCGACTAGTGATATAGTGCACCTCGGTGAGACACCTCAATTTGATGGCACAAATTATGCTCATTGGAAAATCGCATGTCATGTTATTTTAGGGTCATGAGTCCAAAAATATGGCGGATTGTAGATGTAGGTTTTTCTCCTCCATTGGATCACCTTGCTCCAACAATTGAGGAAGAGAAATGTTTACATCTCGACACTCAAGCAATTAACGCTTTATTTAGTGCTTTGAGTGTAGAGATTTTCAATGAGGTATGCAATCTCAAAAGCGCTCATGAGATGTGGACACAAATTCAAGATAATTATGAAATGTCCACTACTACTAGTGATGATTGCACACAAGAATGGATGTCGGAAGAAGAATGCTCAACTTCAAGCTCCGACGAAGATAATGATGAGTCCTCAACTCCATCTACATCAACTCATTGCTTTATGGCAAAAAGTAACAATGAGGTAAATAATGATGATGAGCCTACTTATGACGAGTTGATGGACGTGCTAGAAGAGATTAATGAATATTTAGAAAATGAGAAATTAAAATTCAAAGTTTTGAAGAAAGAATTTGTTTCACTTCAAAATAATTATGATGTTTTAAAAAAAGAACATGAAACTCTCCTCCTAAATAATCTAAATAGCTCTAAGGTGGATATAGGCATTGCATGTAATTTATTAGATGATATGACATGTGTAGTTGCTAACTCTTGCATTTCATCTAAGGTTGATATATCCACCTCCTGTGAGGATTTACTTGAAATGTCTTGTTGCTCTAAATTAGATACTCTTATTTCCTCCATATCTTGCAATACTAACCTTGTAAGAGGAAAACAAAGAGCTCAAGGCAAGTCAACAAATTTTAAAAAAACTTGAAAGAGGCCTAAAAGGAAAGGCCACTGTCGAACGACATATTGAGCAAGTAAAAACACTTGCAAGATAAGAGTGGCATTGGCTACACTCCCAAAAAAGAGAGAATAACAAGACAAGGCATAACGCAAGATACACGAAGAATATCAAGTGCCATGGATGCAATGGAATATACCACTTTGCCTCAGTGTGCCCTAATCAAGTGGATAACAAGCCACGACCATCAAGAAAGAGACGAACCGGTAAGAGCAAGTAACGAAAGTAAAAGATGAATACAAACTTCGAACTTGCTACAATTGCCAAGGAAAAAGAATATAAGAAGGTAGTAGTGCGGATATAACTGGTATAAACATGTCCAAAGGGACTCCTTCACCGAGGCGTTGGAACATTTTTTATGCTGCAGGGAACAAGCTTAAATGGATGCAGCAGCTGAATGCTCAACTGAACCCAAATTTACACAGCAGTTTTATCAGAGCAACTGCTGAAATAGTTCAGACTAGCACCACAGCCTTTCAAACTACGAACTACCAGAAAGCTGAACTGCGCGCTGAAATAGTTCAGACTAGCACCACAGCCTTTCAAACTACGAACTACCAGAAAGCTGAACTGCGCGCCACATTATTCATCCGGTGCTCGAATAAAGAAATCACACATACTGATGCTAACCACGCCCACATCGCTGTTCGGCTGTTCTAGTCCATACGAGCATGGCATTTATTTGACCGTCGAAAAATCGCCATAAGGCTGGCCCACCAGACGACTTGTTTGATCATAACTCACAATTCACATGGATGAGATCAGATCTGAACTGATAGAATATGATTTTAGTGTTAGAGATACGTTAGATATATAAATTATTTTTATTTCTTTATCTATTTTTTATTACCTTATCTGTATATGATATACACCATTTGTACACCATATATAAATTGCTTATTAGGTCTCTTCAATACACATAATATTTATAACATGATATCGGAGCAAAGATTAGGGTTAGAGTTTACTGTAGCCACCGTCGCCTCATAGCCTACGCTAGTCTTCCGATGCCCGCTGCCCCGGGAGGAGGGCTCCTGGGGCGGCCTCTCGTCGTCTAGGCTCATCCCTGCTAGTGCTCTTCGTGGCCTCCTTGGTCGCCGAGATGTCCGACTGGATAAAGTCAGCACCCTAGTGGAAGTGGGCATGTACACCGCCACTGTCTCCTCGGGGAGCTCGCCATTGGAACCCCAGTGCGCGATGTTGAACAGCCGCAACGTCTGCAGCTCCTACTCGCGCCGCCGCCGTCCAGATCCGCCTTGGATCGGATCGATGCCGCCTCCAAGCCCGCGTCGCCCGGATCTCGCCATTGCCTCGGGCTCCTCTGCATCAGCGCGGTGGCATCCACGTGCTACTCAGCGTCGCCGGCCGCTGCAGTCGACGCAGGTGGAGTCACAGGTGGCGTGGGTGGTCATGTCCGTCGCGATGGAGGTGCTCGCGTCGCCGTCGCGGAGGGATGGAGCAAGTGCATCCATCTACTGCTCCTCGCCGGCCACTCCTTTCCCCCTTCTCCATGATGCGATCTAGAGAAGCCTGATGCGAGGGGCGAGGCCCGACACGAAGGGCGAGGCGATTGTTGTGCAGCTGCTGCTGTCGATGGAACCAAGTGGACGAATGGTTGGAGCTGTAGTTGGAGCCGTGACGCTGTGTGCTTTGTGCTCCACGAGATGGTTCATGGTCCCACTGCGTGGACCGAGTCCACCCGATGTACATTCTCTATCCGCGAGTTCTGCTGCGCAACCGACCGTAGCTTCTTCGGCTCATCCAGCTCCAGCTTTTTCCACTGTTAGAGTGTATTGTGCTAGTTATATTTGAGTCCTTCCTTTTGTGTCGTTTCTTTCGTTGCGTCCATCCAAATCTATATCACTCAATCTTTGAGTTCGTCTAACCTATGTGAGTCCACAAATCTATTATCAGTCATAGAAACATATGAATTCTCTTATGCATGGTAGCAGCCGTCGCTCCTGCTCTTTTCTAAGCCGCATGCAGAATGTAGAAGTCATAATGATGTCGCCGCTTCTTAGTCGTCGCACCGAGCTTCTAAGCCTGCCGCGCTTCTTTCACGTCACTGTTGTTTTAGGTTTCGATTTGCGTTGTTATGCTTCTATCTATTCCTACTCTGCTTGATTTGATAACTTTCTCTATTTTTGTCGGTTTCATCATCTTCTTCGTCGTGTTGCCATGGTTGACTTTGCTCTCGCTTGTCTCTACTTTCTCAGCCCCTGCATCTTTTGCTTTATGGGCTGACGCACGACTCCAGATGGAAGGAGATCTTTTGATACTCGATACATTTTCCAATAGCTGCATACTACGACGATATTATCAAAACTCAGACTTTGGATTTTCCCTATTTTAGTATCAACCCTTTCCGAATGTAATTCTATTGCATACGCCATGTATTTGAGGAGGAGTGTTAGAGATAGGAATCCTTTTGTATCCTTATCTATCTTTTTGTATTCTCTTATCTGTATATGACATACACCCTTATACATTCTATATATATTGCTCATTAAGCCTCTTCAATACAAATACAATATTCATAACATTTAGCATTTCAAAGTATTTCATCACAAAATACAAAATTTGATGTGGCTGCTCCTCAGCGTCACCCTGCATTCAGGGGACTAGAAGCTAACCTGTGCCAGCGCGGGGGCTCTGATGTTGTTTTTCTTTCTTTCTTTCTTTTTTTTGTCAGGCACGGAGGTGGACCACAGCAAGGCTCAATGACGTATATAAGTTCACATTTAGCTGATGTTACCTCTCCTTATAAGCGTAATACTAATAATAGATAACTTAGTAGTATATAAGTATATAAATTCAAATGTACAACACGTATAAAGAAGCAGTATGTAAGTATAATGAATAGAAGACTGAAATAAAAATGACCGTCAAATAAATTAGGAAAATAGCTACCTAAGACGGAACATCCATCACTTTGGCATCTTGCATTCTTTTACAGAGATAAATTCCAACAAAGCAAAACCCAAAAAACCCCATCCTACAGTAAGGAAAACAAATAAAGAAGCAGCATCTATCTTACAATGCGAGGAGGGGGATTAGAGATGCTCGCATTTAAATATTTCAAAATATGAACCCAATAAAGCCTCACTTCTTGTCACAACAAATGAACCCAACCGTCAGCGTTCATCAAAACCAATAAAAAGACAATATGTAATATATCAGTTTTCCATTATCCATGAGAACAAGCTATATGTAATTTTATATAGATAGTTCATCTAGTTCCACAAAGAAGAGATTATATAGAGCGGCGTGTGTCAAGAATATTTACCAAGGAAATAAATAGTGCAGCAAGAATATCTGTGATATTCTAAATTGTTAGAGATATATGTATAGTTTGCTATTCCCCATTATTACGAGGGGTTATTTGCATATTTACCTCCTATACTTTGTTTATATATATTTGCCCTTTGACCTCCTAGAAATATAAGTTGCTATTCCTAACATAAATAACACTTTGCCTCTATTTATTTATTCAGGGAATGAGTGCAAATGGCGGTTGCATGATCATAATTTGTCTGCATTTCTTCTATGAAATAAGTGTTTGTCTTACTAAAGTATACATAACACCCTGATAGTACTAAAATTACGTATGATGTTTCGAGGGAAAATAGTCACGTATAATGGGTACTAAATAAACCGGGGCATATGCACTCTAACGACGTATAAGACATTCAATAAAAATCTAAAGTCTAATAAGTTGTGCACCAAAAACATGTGTGGATTTACAAAAGGATAAGGCAACTTTGTTATTAACGCGAATTTCATTTCGTATTTAAGTAATTTACCAATTGCACCTTCAGGTGTTGCATAGTTGCATAGTTGGCCCTCCCCACATGAGCTCAGAAACAACTATTGATAATATAGCACGACAACATTTCCACATCAGCATTCTAACATATGATTCATAAGGGAAAAACTGGAATAGCCAACAGCACATGATATGCACATCCGCGTGACAAAATGTCAGGTAGGTTTCAGCGTGTGGCTGAACACTGATCTCGCATAGTTATTTGACTGTTTTTATCAAACTCTAAGACGCGAACTAACTTTAATCTCAGTTATCTCCTGTAGAACAGAAGTTCTAACATAGGATATTGTAAAACCTAAAGGCACTAATTAATTGTAATATTAGTTGTCACTTCCAGAACATAGGTTGTACCACTTTTGAGTGACATATTGTAATGATTTATTTAGCTCGCATTGCAGATTGTTCATATATTTTTTGGAGCATGCAGAATGCACAGGATAATGAGTACAAAACTATAAATACCTAGAAAGATGAACTTCAGCTTGGCTATATATTTCTAGCCGTGAATCTGTTATAGTACTCACAGAGCTACAGTATTCACTTTTTTATGTGAACTAAAATTACTATCCTAAAGAACATGACATGCATAAATCAGTAAAATACATATGACAATTTTGACTTTTTAGAATACAGTAACACTATCACAGTTAGATGTCAATCTGAGCAGAATCATCAGCAAAACATAATTAACTAATGATGCAGTAAAATCTAACGGTAAGGCAGTGGGACTGCATAATTCCAGATGAATTAGAAAGATGGCATATTAACTTTGAGTCGAATTCAACTTTTAAAAGTATAAATAGGACATACTCGATATCTGCCATATCATTAATCAGTTTTACACGAACATCGGATGGCATTTGTATTTTGAACACACAAACCTACAAGAAGTTTATTGGAAGAATTATAATTAATTTTTGGATGATTTGAAGAATAAGGAGGTTCAGAACGAATGAAGTGCAGGCGGGCAGGAGGGAGCGCTTACATAGTGAACTCCACTATGATATCAACTAAGGCCAGCCCTTTTCTCATCTTCATGTCAGATATATCTAAGCAGATAAGGAGACAAATTGCATAAGACACACCTTTAGACCACGAATTGTGAATTGTTAGGAGGATAGTACTGGTAAGTAAGGATACATTTGTAACTGTTTGAAAATGATTCATTTAGTGACCAGAATGCTATCTGCTCAATGTCTTTCGGCATGGGGTTTTCCGTGCAAAGGTAGACAGCTCCTTCTGTTATTTGCTGGGATGACATGTGTGTTGACTGCACATAAAAGGCAAGTTAAGTCAGTGTCAAACCAATCGTTACACACCAACTGATGGAACAAAACAATGGATATCAAAAAGGAAAACCTGTGCATATGGTTAGGCTTAATGTTGAACTTGAGACCTACACGTCTCAAAAGTATTTGATGCAATATAACATTGAGCCCATCTTCATATGTCCTTGACTTCTTGTTATGCAAATTAGAAAGAACTATGATTCATCCAGACCTTAACAGACAATATTTTCTGGTATTTTTCAACTCTCCTCCACCCATGGGAACCTTTTATATTTTTCACTAACTATCACGAACTCATGGTAAAAGATAGCAGGTTTAGAATGATCAACAATACTTGAGTATTCAGGCATAACCTGAACACAGAAACTGAGAGACCTAATGACAGTTCTAGATTTCGAATATAATCTTACACGAAAAATTAGTGCTTACCCCTCAGATTTTATTTTATGTGGAAGACGCTCTCTAACATGACTGCCATCAAGTGGAGCAAATCTAAACCTAGTGCACCTTGATTGTAGTGTTGTGATGATTTTGTTGACATGGTTGCATATGAGTGCAAACCTCCAGGGCTGTCAAGCCACCCTCATCTACATCAAGCCTGCAAGAAGATGTAAAAACACCCAAAAAAAAAACTTTTCAAGGCCCAATACAAGTAGTAAAGAAATTCAAGCACAGAAACTGAGAAACCTAATGACATTTCTAGATTTCTAATATAACCTTAAACGAAAAATAAGTGCTTACCCCTCAGATTTTATTAGATGTTGAAGTCGTTCTCTAACATGAGTGCCATCAAGTGGAGCAAATATAAACCTAGTGCATCTTGATTGTAGTGCTGTGATGATTTTGTTGACATGGTTGCATATGAGTGCAAACCTTGTATGCTTCTCAATGACTGTACGGAGGGGCTGAATAAATAGATTTAAGAAAACAACAATATTACAGTGGGTCGAAAAGAAAACATTGAACAACAGAAACCTCTTCGCAATGCAAACCGTACATCTTTGGTCATGGCTTCTGCTTCATCCAAGAGGACCAACTTAACAGAAGGCTTTGCTCTACATAGGTTAAATACAAAATATATTACTTTGTGGCATTATGAAGAATAATAATATAATTGATTGGTAATATATTAAATCTTTAATAGTTCATTCAATTATACCAGTAGCCCTAACGCAAGTAAGAAATCAAGTGCAAAAAAAATGTGGTTATCATGAGACGCATGGAAGTATGCAACCTCTATGAGAGTATTTGATACCCAGAAACAATAGGTGTCAGATCAACTATCAACAAAGGCTACTAATTTATGAGCTGAGCATAAGCTGTCAATTGGCGCAGAAAAGATTTAAACTCACTTCGGTGATTATTGATCCAACAACTCCAATAAACTTGGTATATTTATTATCCTCTGTCTTGCTTCAGGCAATTCTTTTCCATAAGAAAGGAAAGTTTCAAGTATTCAGTTTTGCACTATACATGAGGATGAACAAATCATAATCTAAAATACAATATCACTATACGAACAAACTCATTCAGGCCTCTCCATCATTCAGAATTTGGCATCCACACATAACACATCCAACTAGCTTCTTAGGAAGGTGAAACACCTGGTGAGTGTATTTTTTTCGCATGGAGCAATGGAAAATACCCTAAAATTAAGATAAAATTACCCACCAAATGCCACAATCCAATTCAAAGATCTTTCTCACGTGGGCTCAACCGCTCTAAGGAAGGTGCTGGTGATTTTCCAGTGGCATACAATTTCAAAGAACGTGGGCTCAACCGCTCAAGGGCTTCCAGACATAACTAAGGAAGGCGAAACACTCGGTGATTTTCCAATAGCATACAATTTTAGAGAACGTGGGCTCAAGCAATTTTTTTGCACAACACGCGTCTTTTGATTCAATGTAAAGAAGCTACCTTTTTTGTGTTGTTGATTCACTCCCTGTGATGTTGCCTAACAGGAGGCCACGAAGTGAGATTTGTTGAACCCGTCTATTTGCTATCGGCCTTAGCTGCCATGGAAGCAGCACGACAATCACATAGGGAGAACCGGCGGCAGAGGAAGGGAGGGGAAAAGGAGAGCGCGTACCAAGATTTTCTTGCCAGTCGGCGCGAGGAGAAGGAGCAGAAGTGGGGCTTGAGATGCGGCAGGGGAGTGAGAGGTAGGGTGCGGCAGGTGGAGAGGTAGGGAAGTGGAGAGGGGAGAGGGAGGTGAAGGGGAGTCGGAGAGGGAGAGGGACGCGGACGCGCGGCGCCGGAGGCAGGAAGTGGTGGCGGAGCCAGGGACGAGACGCGAAGGGGAAAAGGAAGGGGAAGAAGACGGAGGGAGGCCGAAGGGGTGACGGGGGAGGAATGAGAAGAAGAGCTAGTACCTTGCTGGGCCGGCCTCGAACCCGGCCGCCTCAGCGAACGGGAGTCGGAGAGGGAGAGAGACGCGGCCGCGCGGCGCTGGAGGGAGGACCGGCGGCGGAAGCATGGACGGGAGGCGAGGGGGGGAGAGGGGAAGAAACTGGAGGTAGACAGAGGGGGCGGCGGGGGAGTTAGGGGAAGAAGTCGGAGGGAGCGGCGACGGCCGGCGAGGGAGATCAAGCAGGCGACGCAGGAGGCAGAGGGAGGGGACAGGAGGTGGAAGGGCAGCAGCGAGGGGAGGAGCTGGATGGATCGAGAGAGAAGCCGGGAGTGGAGAGCAGTGGAATGAGGGCGGACAGGCTTTTCTCGGTGATGTGGCCCGCGCGAGGCTTCAGCCTTTCCACGGGGATTAACTATGGGAATTACAGGGATACTAGGAAGAAAGGGCGCGCCGTGCCGGTAATGTTTTGAGCTGTATTGAAAAAAATTAAGTTTGCAGAAAGCCTATACAATATAAAGAATGCATGTGCGTAGCATTCTAAATAGTTCAGCGACAACTGTGGAAGCGAAAATATTTTTTATGTGAAATAGAAAAGGCAGATAGATACGACAGTATAACCAAAAAACGCCAGATTTTAAAAATCATAATATATATACACACACGCAAGGTTGATCGGTATGATACAACTTGTTGCCATTAATGTATTGTACAATGATATCATAATATCATTTTTAAAAAGATGGCATCAGTTTACAAAGGACAAATGGTCACTACTATGAACTCAAATGTCAATGAATATGAATATATTGTACAACAATCAGAAAGTCAAACATATGGCAATATCAAACATTTTTTCAATTCATTTTGAAAAAAAAAAAGAGATTATAAAGCTACACAACTACTTAATAAGTTCAGTTAAAATATATTGCCGACTGACTGAATTGCCATCAAAAGAAGATCAAGTTCGTCAATGAGCAAAAATAATTGGTTGGTCCGCTTGCTTTCCAATTTTATTGCCATATGACAAGTAACATTGAACAACGGAGATAAGGCAAACCGATAAGATTTAAAAGAAATCATACTGTCCAACCAATCATATGAAGCGATAAGGCAAACCGATAATATTTAAAAGAAATCATACTGTCCAACCAATCATATAGTCATAACAATTACTACTTGAATGAGTACATACATTTCCGGAATGCTTTTGATGAGCCCCTCCGAAATTAGTAACACTCCATGGTACTTCCCCGAAACTAACATTGATACATCGGCCATCGCAAAGTGCTTAATGTTTTCATAGTTTCAATTATGTGCATGCCATTCTGAAATTGATTTACCCAATCTAAACAATCAATGAGCTGTACAAACCTTGTGTTGCTCTTGTTTGCAGTCGATCACATATCTTGTTTGTAATGTCCACCAGTGTAAGCTTCTGACAGCGCAACCTCCTCTCCTAAGATTGAATAAAGAAATAGCAACGACTACAATTTTCTACCTTAAGGGAAAACTTCTCAATGGTAATAAAAATCACTAAGTTGTGTTAATGACGAATACGATGTGGAAGCTATTGGCAAGGAGAATCAGAGACACCGATTTAAATGCACATGTGCGAATTACATAAAGGAACAAGCATGCAGATGCATAGAGTGATCCTAAATCACATGAGTATCGTTGGATTCGATGACTAAAAGCATATTGAGAGGGTATCACGGAGCTTTTAGGCCGAACGAAATAGCTGTGGATATTTAGCAAAACAGTATGGCTTTCGCTCCTTAGTTCTGCAAATCAGGAAATACATGGCAATGAGTAAACACTACAATCGACATTGAATCAATCAAATCAATTCTTTGTTGGACATATGGAGGAACTGAAAAGCACCCAATCTATGACAGAACTGAAACATACTATCCAGAACAACTAACACCAGGAAATTGCTATAAATCGGCTATACACTAAAACCAAGTGTCATACAACCACGAAAGACCCCTAGTTATTATGATTCTACTATCCTAAGATCCACAAAAACTATTAGACATGACTCATGAACTCTAAAATCCCTACCGATAGAATTTGAAAATGGGGAAATTCCAAAAGTTTGTTCCTCTATTATTACATACCAACGATATCACTGCAATCTATTAAATAGATAATAATATGATTCCGTGGGTGCTCATAAAGCACACAAAATATGAATATGAATCGAATGGGCATATGGACTTATTAGCTGAGCAAGAACCATGCATAAATCCTGATTCAAACAACGCAACTTATTTTTAAATAAAAAATTTAACTGCCAATTTAGCACAAATTAAAAAGTACATATGTATGATACAAACTTATCTCGATGGAGATGGCCTGAAACTGGATCTCTTACTATTATTTGCTGAACCAACGAATGACTGGAATGGAAAAAAAAAATAGAGAAACAATATACCAATCATTGGCGGCCCTAGCTCAAATACAAGCAGGTTTTTTTTTGCCAGAGAAGTTGGACCTGCTTTTAAATAACAAATTTAAGCGCAATTCAAAGAAAAATTAAAAAGTACATATGTATGATACGCCCCGCCTTATGGTGTAGATCGAGATTCCTAAGGTTGCAAAAGAGCAACAAAAGCTCGAGAAGCAAAGCGCAGCGTTTCTGGAAAGTGGATGTAAGCATTTCTGAAGATAACAGATCCATATGGGCATATATGTCTTTATAGGGTTAAACAGTTGCAAATTTGAGGTACCATATCTGTGGTCTGCGTATACATGTTTGATTGAGCAAGCCAGAGGACTAAACGGACACTTACACATAGATAAAAAAATGGAACTTTGATAATATGAATTTCCATTTGATAATACGAATTTCTTGGCTATCCTAACCAGGAAACAGGAAATCACCTCTATTTCCCACTGAGCTTTTAGTTCACAATACACCAACACATAGTAAAAATCTGATCATTCCCCTATATTAGTTGCACATTCGATCTGGAAACTGTGATCTGTTAGCAGAAATAGTAATAACAAATTAACTGGTTTTCGTGGTAGCAAGAGGACCAGAGGAATATGAATTGTGTCCTAACAAATCTGAAAGTCACAATTTCGCTAACTTTGGATACAACCACATAGGATGGAAAACGCTAAGCATGCTATGTATTAACAGTGATATTCTAGATGTATCTCTTACATACATTTTCTAGATAAACATGTAACTGGTAAAGTAATATGTGATACAATAGAGAAAAACATGTTTTCTGGCGACATCATATTGTGTACCAAATATTCGTGAAAAAAAAACTTTCTACATTTTCTAGCAGAAAATCCAAGACCACAAAAAAAAACATTCAGAATTCATTACCACAAACTAAACATGCAGAATTCATCACCTGGTGCCAACCGACGAAGATGGAAAATCACCTACATATTTGGGTCGTCGTCTACAGATTTGGGCGCATGTCCTGCGTGGAGATCAATACCCTATGAGCTTACATCTGGGGTGTTTTTCCTATTACACTCAGAAACGTTGACATGTAAAATTAATTGGGGGGGGGGTACCCGGACTCCTTTCTTTTCCTGACAATTTGTTTATATTAGTTCTGAAATCAGTCGAATCAGCTAGCTTCTAGACAACATGATCGGATGTGTGCTATTCTCAGAATTTGAAAGCAACCATCAAGAAGCATATAACATCCTAAATAACACTTCAAAACCACGATGCTATGTCATACTCAACAAACACAAAATCAATGGCTAGCCACCGATCTATCTGGCGATTGATCCATCACGATGCTCACTGTCCAATGCAAGGGGCACAACCAGAGACAAGGGCGAGGGAGGCTCGCCACGAACTGTGGGAGAAGGGGATGGCGCTATTTCCATGGCGGCGGCGAAGGCCGGAGGGGCGTGGGCGGGCAAAATGGAACGCCGTGAAGGGGAGCAGCCAAGGGAGGTGGTGTTGGGGCCGGAGCAGCTTCGCCGAGAGGCGGCGGCGAAGCAGAGCACTGCGGACATGAGGCCATCGGCGACAACGACGTCCGGAGGGAGGAGAGGGAGGAGGAGAGCATAGGCACCGGACGGTGCGTGGATGCTTACTGGGTCGGCGGAGGCGGGAGCAGCTGAGACGCCCGGTGTCGGAGTGGAGGCGCAAGCTGGGAGAGGCGACTGGGCGGCGATCCACGACGACGGGAAGCCAATTCGACGCAGGCGGGAGCAAGAGGTGTGGATGAGCTCTGGCAGGCTGAATCGGCCGAGGAGTGCCGAGAGGGAGGATGGCCGGAGGGAGGAGAGGGGAGGAGGAGAGCATGGGCACCGGACGGTGCAGGGATGCTTACTCGCGAGGTCGGCGGAGGCGGGGGAGCGCGGAGACGGCCGGCGTTGGGAGTGGAGGCGCTGGGAGAGGCGCGCAGGGGCGACGATCCAAGAGGAGCTTACCGGGAGGGCAAGGAAGTGGGAGGAAGCAGTTGGCGCATGTCTTGAGAGGGGCGGCGGGGAGGAGATGTAGGGGCGGAGAGAGGAAGAGAGAGGAGCGGTGCGGTGAGGGAGGGAGGTCGAGGCGACGCGAAGAATAGGGAAGGATGGCGGCCCTGGTGGATAGGGCAGCGGAGGAGGAAGAGGAAGGGGCACGGAGGGGGAGGAAAGGGTGCAAGGTGAGGAGCAAGTGCTGGGTTCGAGCAGCGGGAGACGCGACGGAGAGGGTAGGGCTCGGGCAGGTAGGCGACGGCGCGACTCCCCGATCGAAGCAGCCGCGAGAGTCGGTCAGCGCGATCCGACGCCGGAGATGCGAGGGCGCGACGAAGCGACCGGCTCGAATCCGACGGCCCGTAGCAGCGCGTGGCCCGATCGAACGGACAGATTTTTTATGGCGACGTGGCTAGCGCGGCTGGACGCCAATCCTACGCGCTTTAATAATAAGAGAGATTCCAGCCTTTCAGCCCACAATTATCCACAGCCAGGAATTACACTTTGACAGTCTACGCCTGGAAAGATTAACTTCAACCTAGAGACAACCGGATTTGCTCATGCGGCTTCCCAATGAAGAGTGGAACCGTTTTATAATGAGAAGCTGAAGTCAACAGTCAATTTCTCAGCTTCTCAAATAGGACACTGACCCCTACCAAAGTTGAGCAAAATCCTATCTTTTCTCCGTAAGCACAGAAAAAATATGTATTTATACATTATCCTCATCGCCGCCGCGCTCCTCGCCTTCGGCTATGGCATCAAGAACCGTCGGCGTCGAGGCGGCAAGCTCCCGCCCTCGCCTCCGTCGCTTCCCCTGCTCGGCCACCTCCATCTCATGGGCCGCCTTCTGCACCGTTCCTTACATGAGCTGCACCTTCGATACGGCACCGACGGTGGCCTCCTCCTGCTGCAGCTCGGGCGCAGGCGAACGCTGGTCGTGTCCACGGCGGGCGGCGGCGGACCTGTTCAAGAACCATGACCTCGCCTTCGCCTCCCGCCCGCACAACGCGGCGGTGGACAAGCTGATGTACGGCTCGAGCAACATCTCCTTCGCGCCCTACGGCGACCACTGGCGCCGCGGAAAGAAGATGGCCGTCGTCCACCTCCCGTCCCCGCGCCGCGCCGAGTCGTTCGCCACCGTGCGGGCCGTCGAGGCTGCCGCCCTCGTCGAGCAAACCCGCCGCGTTGCCGCGGGTGGGGAGGTCGTGGAGCTGAGGGGACTCCTTTACAGCTACAACAACGCAGTGATCACCCGCGCGGCGGTCGGCGTCGCTGGGGCGACGGCCGATAGATTGAAACAGCTACTGGGGAACTCCGCGACGCTGGTGGCGGGGATCCAGGCGGAGGACGTGCTGCCGAACGCGGCAGCAAGGGTGGTGAGGTGGGTGACGGGGCTTGAGAAGAAGCTCGACGACATGGTCGTGGAGTGGGATAAGTTCCTCCGAGATAATGGCCGTGCACAAGGAGAAAGGGGCCGACGGTGCAGGGGAGGAGGACTTCTTGGACGTCTTGCTGCGGCTGAGGGAAGAAGGCACCGATGGGTCCGAGCTCACCGACCATAGCATCAAAAGCATTGTCAAGGTGATCGATCACAAAATCGTACTTTTAATCCCTCAAGAAATCTTAACTAATCTTGCTCTCTGATTTGTGGTCATTTCTTGCGTCTGCAGGACCTGATAGCCGCCGCGACTGAGACATCATCTGTCACGTTGGAATGGGCCATGGCAGAGCTCGTCGCAAACCCGCGGGTGATGACCAAGCTGCTAGACGAGATCATGCGAGTCGCCAACGGCAAGCCGACCATCGAAAAAGACGACCTGAACAGAATGGAGTATCTGAAGGCCGTGGTGAAAGAGGTGCTCCGGCTGCACCCGGCGGGCCCGCTCCTCGTCCCGCACGAGTCCACGACGGCGGCGATCGTCCAGGGCTACGAGATCCCGGCCAAGACCGCGCTCTTCATCAACGCGTGGGCCATCGGGAGGGACCCGGCCGCGTGGGACGCGCCGGAGGAGTTCCGGCCGGAGCGATTCGTGGGCAGCCCGCTGGACTTCAGGGGGAACGACTATCAGCTCGTCCCGTTCGGCGCCGGCCGGAGGATCTGCCCCGGCATCAACTTCGTGCTGCCGGTCTTGGAGATCGCACTTGCCAGCCTCTTGCACCACTTCGACTGGGAGCTTCCGGCCGGAATGCGCGTGGCGGACTTGGACATGAGCGAGGCGCCGGGGTTGACCACGCCGCTGCTAGTTCCGCTGCGACTTGTCCCAAAGTGCAAGACGTAGAAAGAATCTGTTGCGCCTGATCAGTGATCAAATAAAGAGGATTCTAATTGTCGCGTTCCCAAGACATTTTGGGTTCTTAATTTGTTGCGCCTTGCCGGCTGCTACGTAGTCACGGTTTGAGGGTGAGTCACGCGCGAAAGCATCTCAACTCGCGAACTTCACATGGAGTCCGCGGTCCGCAAAGATCGGGTCGCAGCAACTTGCGCGCGATTGGGTCGATTCGGTGCATGCACGGGTTGGGAGGAATGGATAGAGGAATAATCGTTAACGAGTTCGGTTCAAATGATAATTTTGTAGATAAATATAGAATTGTATCAAACAATGTAAGAATATAAAAACAAAATAATAGATTGAACACAGAGATATGACATAACTTCAAACTTCGCTTTATTGCTTCTCAAAAACGTGTTATAATGGTTGAAAGTCCCTCTCTATTTATAGTCTCTCGGCCTTGTTAAGGTTTTCAATTGGTTGTTTATATATGGGCCAGCTTCGGGGTCGGGTCCAGAGTTTCTTAACAACCCCCTTGGGCACCTATTCTTACATGTACATGCCTCGTAAAAACTCTATAAAAATTCAATGAAATTTTTTGGAGAAATAGCACATGACATATGTTTTGTTGCATTGCACGAATTGTCTCATTAAAAACCTTAGCCGAGAAACTTCAGAAAACTCGTCAATGGAAAAATAGTACAATCCACTCCAATTTCATTTAATCTCCAGGATTTATTTTTTGAGTACTCGATCTTCGTGATCAAGTTTTAATAAAGAGTTCGTGAAGATTCTCCCCCTGAATTCTGCACTTCTCTAAGTCTCATCATTCCAATTCCACGTATGCATCTTTCAAAACTAGATGCTGGAAGTGACTTAGTGAATAAATCTTCAAGATTTCACATGACTTAATATGCAGTACCTTAATTTCGTCTGTCCTTTGCAATTCATGAGCATAGAAGAACTTGAGGTTGATATGCTTTGTGAGGGGGCTCTTCACATAACACATTTGCACTTGTGCAACACAAGCTGCATTATCCTTATAGATAATAGTAGGGGTTTGCGCGTTATTCAAACAACATAACTGCCGGATGTGGTGAATTATCCGTCGAAGTCAAGCACATTCTTGTGATGCCTTGTACAGTGTTATGATTTGCGAGTGGTTCGTCGAAGTCTATACAAGACTTTACTTAGACGATTTTTATGGAATTGCAGTTCCACCACATAGGAATACATAGCCTGTTTGCGACTTGGCTATATGCGGGTCCGACAGGAACCCAACATCTGCATAGCCATTCATAGATAGATCTTGGTTCTTTTTGTAGAACAGACCAAGTTCTTTGCTTCCTTGGAGGTAATGGAAGATGTCTATTATTTCTTGTCAATGCCTTTGGTAGGTTCTGTACTATACCTTGCTAATAGATTTACGACAAGTGCAATGCCTAATCTAGTACAGTTTGTTAAATACATGAGTGCTCCTACTACGCTCAAGTATGGGAATTCCAGTCCCAGTACTTCCTCCCCCTCTTCTCTAGGTCTATGTGGGTCCTTATTTTGCTGCAAAGACCTCCTGACTATTGGCACTTTCGAAGGATATGTCTTTCTAAAGTCAAACCTTTGTAACACCTTCTGAGTGTAGATTGACTGATGTACTAATATCCCTTCAATGGCATGCTCAAGCTGCAAGTTTAGGTAATATTTGGTTTTACCCAAAACTTTCATTTCGAACTCTGACTCTGGGTAAGAGCTTGCTTTCTTAATACCTTCCAGGGTTCCAATGATATTCTGATCATCTTTATACATTGAGATTATACAAAATCCATCATATGATCGTTGTATAAATATACATGGATAATTCTCATTATTCGTGTAGTCTTTCTTGCATGGAAAGTCGTTTTAACCTACTATACCACATCCTGCCTGATTACTTAACTTCATACAGTGACCTTCTGAGTTTTACACTGTACAGATTTTTATCTGCTCTGTTTTGGTTCTGGACAGGGATACATTCAGGTATCTTCATATAAATATCCGAATCCAATATTCCATAAAGGTACATTGTTACCACATCCATCAATTTCACTTTTAACTTCAAGTTTACTGCCATTGAGATTAAATAACTAAATGGTGGTTTCGTCCATGACCGGGGAATATGTTTCTTCATAAACAACTCCTGAATGTTGAGTGAAACCTTATGTAACAAGTCTTGATTTACTTTACTATTTTTATTTCTCTTTCGAACAAATACCTACTTATGCCTTACGGGGTGCATATAGGGAGGCGAACGGCTTATGTGGATATCATGGGGATATGTTCCAGATCTTAGGATGATGTGACAATTTGGCAATGGTGTTTACGGTTCGCCGTTTCACGAGTTTTTGACAAAGCTTCAGGCATTCTGGACAGGGGCGGTCAGACTGGTCCTAGCACGGCGGTCCGACCGCTCCCAAATCGGTCGGACCGGCCTTGTGCGGCGGTCGGACCGGCTGTGACCTAAAAGTGGTCAAAACGAGATGGGCCAAAAATAGGTGTTGTAGGCAAGTGAGGGGATCCCAATGCACTTGGTCTCATGATTTTTGGAGTCTCCAGTAAGAATTTCTATTCATTTTAAGTTTCCAGAAGGTTTCGGAATTTCAGGGCATGAATTTCGGCTAAGTCCCTAGGGGCGGTCCGACCGGCTCACAAGGAGCGGTCCGACCAGCTCACATGGAGCGGTCAGACCGGTTTTGACTTGTTCGTCCGCCAACTTCGTGGCGATATTATTTTGTTAGGTCAAAGTCATTGGTATCGTGGCATATGGTTTACATGATGCATGTTTTGACTAACATGGGTCAAGTTGTGAAGAACTTGTTCCCGAATTCATGTTTGTTTGTCTATGGTTGTGCAGGTAGCTTGGTGGTCAACGACGGTCAACGGCGAGAAGGATCGGGACTAGACTTGGAGAGTTGAGGTCCAGAACGATCGACGATGCCGGGTGAGGTCAACGACTCAAGCGTGACACAAGATGGACAAGGGTGACCTATTGGCAAATCCATGGCGCATGGTGAAGCGGTTTAGGTCAAAAGGTTAAAGACGGCGCTTTGCGAAGCGTGCGTGTGTGACCCGTTTGTTAGTAGGCCTTAACGGGAGCCCAATTGAGTCAAACCCTAGAGAGTTCTAGGCCTCCACTATAAATAGAAGGAGGTGGGGGCTGCTCTCTCTCTCTCGCTATTTTTCACCTCTTTTGTTGTTTTCAAACCCTAATTGGCTTAGGGGGAGTTGAGGTGGAGGCTAGGGCTTTTCATGGTTTGAGGTGAATTTCGTGATCTTGGATTGACCACTGATCCATGATGGTGTGGGTGTAATCCAGCGACGATCACGTTATTAATCTATGCAAGGTTTGCTTGAGATAAGTCTCTTTTCGTTCTTGCTTTCAATTTCGTGATTTTAGGGCTTTCTTTGATCCGCGAGTTTGTGATTGATTCTTTCACGTAAATTAGCTTGCTGTGATATGTGTGAATCTATCTAGAATCATCTTGATCATCAATCACTCACGAACAAGCATTAGGATCAAGTTTTCGTTCTTGCCCGGTTTTAGACCCTCTGTTATTCAATTGGCAATTGCTCAGGATCTATCCAAGAATTATCATAATATTCGATTGGAATAGGTCCTCAATAGCATAGAGAAGGTGTGTGCAAAGTTTCGTAAAGATTGGAGTTGAGAATCAAAAGTTTCACCTAATTGCAACTTCGTCATCGGGCTGATTTTACTGTTTCAGATCTGTTCTAGGGTCGGCCGGTCAGACCGCCCGTCATCACCGGTCGATCGATTTGAGCGGTCCGACCGCCAGATAACAATGATCGGACCGCCCGGCAATCGGTCCAACCGGTTGGGTCCAGAGGTCAGACCGCCCGTGCAGTGTGATTTGTTAATCTTAGTTGATTTTGTTATTTTGCTTAGGGGATTTAATTGGATTCAATACTAGTCTTCCGTTGTACTGGTATATTGATCTTCATAGCTTCCTAATAGCTATTGGAGTGAAATTGTGTTGAATTCATTATTTGGGGAAAAAGTGAGCGTGCTCTATTCACCCCCTCTAGTCGCATTTTCGGTCCAACAAGTGGTATCGAGCCTGTTAGTTCACTCTTGATCTTAACCGGTCACTGAACTTTAGGCGATGGATAAGTTTTCTACTAAACCGCATATCTTCGATGGGTACGACTATGCCTATTGGAAGAATCGTATGCGAGTCTTTCTTGAGAGCGAGGGACAAGCTATTTGGGATGTTGTTAGAGCCCCGCTTGTTATTCCTTAAATTGCAACACCGGCTTCAACGATTCTTGTGGCAAACAACAATAAAGCCAAGAATCTTTTATATGGTGTGCTTGGTAGACAAGAATATGATCGCATTTGCAATCTTGCCACTGCGCACGAAATTTGGAAAACTCTCGAAACATATCATGAGGGTTCGTCCCAAATCAAAAAGGTACGTCAAACAGTTTACAAGCGTGAATACAACAAATTTGAGATGCGTCCTGGAGAGAGCATCGATGACATTTTCAGTCGTTTTAATAAAGTGATTAATCAAATAAAAGCTGTTGATATTGAATATTCTCAATATGAAAATGCCACCCATCTCTTGGCTGCAATCAACACCAAGGAGTGGGAGATGAAGGCTACTGCTATAGAGGAAAATGTTGATCTTTCAAGTCTTACTTTAGAATTGCTTTATAGTAAACTCAAGACTCATGAAATTAAGAGAGTTGATCATCCTAAGAAAGACAACATGGCATTGATAGTTGATCCTCTCAAAAGGTCTTCTGATGGTACTCTTGAATCATTTTCTGATTTTTCATTTACTTGTTTATCTGCGATTCATGAGGAGGAGCTTGAAAGTATTCCTGAGACAGAGTTAGCCCTCCTAGCTAAAAAATTTACACGGGCTTACAATAATATGAGAAACAAAAAGAGGTGGTCCGGTGACATGCTATGAATGTGGTGAGCTCAACCATATCCGGGCAAATTGCCCCAAGCTGAAAGGTAAGACCAATCATAAGGAAGGAAATTCAACTTGGAAGAAGCCCCCTTTCAACAAATCAAGGTATGAGGCTAATAAGCTTGTGAAGGCCGCTCACCGGGTCCTTGCCGCTTTTGAGGATCAATCCTTGAGCGATGTGGATTCCGGGAGTGAGGAGGGCAAGGAGGAGGAGATCCCTCAATGCAAAAAGAAAGGGAAGGCCAAAGACTTCACTGGCATGTGCTTCATGGTCGACACAAGCGACATTGATGATGATGAGGTATCTTTTTCTTATGATGAGCTTTCTGCTAAATATGATTCTATAGTTGAGCAATTGCTTAGTCAAGATGAAGCGCTAGAATTTGTCATGACAAAAAATAAGAAATTAGAGTCAAAGATTAACAAACTGAAAGTAGAGCTTAAAAATGCTAAGACTCTTGAACCTGATGAATGTTTATCTTGTCATGCTATGCATTGTAAATTACCAAGTTACAATCTGCTCATAATATTTCTGTACAACAACTTGAGAATGCTAGATCTGAACTAAATGAAATTAAAAGTGCTCCTTGTGAAAAATGTTTAGAATCTAGTAAATTGATTGCTTTTGATGTGTTTGATTCTAGCCCTTGCACTTCTTGTTTAGAAAAAGAACGTGAGACTAACTCTTTTATCAAGTATTATCTTTATGTAGTCTCATTTGGATATAAAGGTGAAACACAACGAGGTATGCAATCGACATCTCAATTTTATATAATGTTGCATTTCTCGGATCCAAAATATAGGATTGAACCCAACCATAAGTTAAACTTATGTATGTGCATATGACCTTATTACACATTTGTGTATGCACACATTTAGGGGGAGTTTTATCCTATACTTTGTGGTTTCATTAGTATTGATCCATATTCCATTCTCCACATATATTTGGGATCTTTACGTTGAAACAAAACCTTGAGTATACAAAACTTGTGTAGTTCGTATATACTCATGTTATGAGTATATAGAACTTGTGTAGTTCTTGTATACTCATGTTAGAGTATATATAACTTGTGTAGTTTATATATACTCATTTGTTCTCTCATTTATCTTCATTAAATTTATGAGAATTTAAGTGGTTATCATCAATTACCAAAGAGGAAAAGATTGAGGTATCTTGTCCCGCCATTATGAGTTAATGGTATGGTGTGGTAATTAATGATAATCACATTGTGGAACTAACATTTTCCATGAGTTGGATATATAGGTTATGTTCCAGGATGATGAAGACTTGGGATGATCATGAGTTGATCATCAAGTCAAGAGCTTGGTGTAAATGATGCATCATGAGTTGATGCTTATCAAGAAGAGATGATCATGAGTTGATCATCAAGACAAGAGAAGACCAATCATCATGTGTTGATGGAGGTCAAGTGAAGGAATGCATCATGTGTTGATGCATGTGAAGACTCGGGATGGAGAAATCATCATGTGTTGATGATGTTCAAGACAAGATCCCGAAGTGAAGAAATCATCATGTGTTGATGATTGTCAAAGTCCAAGACCCGGACTTGAAGTGTTGATGTGCGTCATCAAGCTTCAAGAAGATGCAAGGCAAAGGTATGACTAGCTAGGGCTAAGGATGTGTTCCTAGTCTTTTACCGGTCTTGGTGTTTGGTTGAAAGACCGGATTGCTAGTATAGGTTGCCGTACTATTAAGAGGGGTCTTGACTAGTAGTTTGAGTTAGTCATGTGTTGATAGCTCATTATATTTGCTCTAGCTCATCTAGGCATGATGCTATTTATTTGCGAATGTGTTTTGCAAATAATCGAGGCTCATGCATAACCCTTGTAGCATGTGACTTAAGTTTGCAAATGCGTTTTGCAAATGGTGTAAGTCCATGTACCTTATTCCTTGTGATGAGTATTCTAAGGGTTAGCAAATGTGTTTTGTAACCTCATCGAGAATATCATCTTTGAAACCTTGTCGAAAATTGCATTGAAATGAGCGAATGTGTTTTGTCATTTGAAGTGGAGCAATTGGATTTGGCTCGTGGTCCACGGTCGGACGGCAGAAGGTCACCGATCGGGCCGTGGCAAATCGGTCGAGCGGTGTGCTACGGGCGGTTCGACCGGTTTCACTTGATCCGATTTCTTTGTGCGGAAGTTCGCAGATAGAAAATCGGAACTTCCGTGTGAGGAAGTTCCGAGATCGAGCGGATCGTTTTTCCAGAGCTCCTTTGTGGGACTTAGCCAAATTTGCGACGGCGGTCGGACCGCCAAAGACGGGCGGTCGGACCGATTCGGTGGTCCGACCGGCCAAAGGTGCATGGCGGTCGATCGCCAAGGCCCAACGGCTATTTTTCTAGTCGTTGGCGATGGGCGGTCCGACCGACCATTGGTTAGCGGCCGGCCTACCGGGTCGCTTTTGATGAAATCTTCTCCCAACGGCTAGTTTTTGTGTGTGGGCTATATATAGCCACCTTGGCGGTTGGGAGAGGTTGTTGGTGCTATTGTTAAGTGATATACTCATTCTTTGAGCTAAGAGCAAGCCTCTATTCTCTTTGTGCATGTGTTGCACTTGGTGAGATTAGAGAGTAAACCCTAAGTGCATGTGTTGCCTTAGGTAGTGGATTGTGTATCCACGTGAGCGTTGACACTTGATTAGTTCAAGTGAAAGTTTGGATTTGTTACTCTTGGTGTTTGCCGACACCTAGACGGCGTGGGAGTGCGTCTTGCGGTGATCTTCTCAAGAAGCTTGTGAGAAGACCCGGGTTTATGAGTGGTTTGGTGCTCACCATCTCCGGAGTTGAGGAAGAGCAACCATAGTTGAGCGAGGTGTTGGTTCGGTTTGGAACCGGTCCAAGAGTTGGACTTACCTCGGAGGTATTGGCTTAATTAGTGGAGCCGGTCCAATTTGTTTGGGCTAACCTCAACGTGGATTAGGGAGACCAAGCAAGTCTCCGAACACCACGGTAAAACATAATCGTGTTATCTTGTTTTTACTTGTGCTTTACTTTGAGCAATTTACATTCTTGCTTTAATTGCTTATATATCTTGTATGATTGCTCATATTGTATTGTGTTCATATTGTTTGCACTTAGTTGAGCCTAGTTGATTTAGGTTTTAATTGAGCAAAACCAATTCGCTATTAGCTTCCGCATTTATATATTGGTTTAGCGAAAGAATTTTAAACCGCCTATTCACCCCTAGTCGGCCACCTCGATCTTACAACAGCCCATAATAAGGACTCGATGAACCTATTCAAGCTACAGTGCAAACGTAATCGCGATGGAAGTTTGAAGCACTCTGGATTATTATGGATGAGCGAACCCAGATGCACAGAAGGGAGGCAGCGAAAATGGCCACTCCATGAGCTGGCCAAGCCCCCGAAACATTACCATGGCTACCCACAAATGGTCCAAGTCTGACAAGGAGGCCAGGGGCGCAGGTGAAATACTTCTCGGACCGGACCGGATTGAGCACGAGTCTAAGAAGAAGTGATCACTGCTGTATGACAGGGGTGGTGCTTGATATGGTGTCATGACAACCAATCTAGTCGAGGTTTACAATTGGATCATGTGTGGCGCAAGGTGTCTCCCTTTGGTTGGTATTGTAGAGGCAATTCTCCGCGGTACGATAAATTACTTTATTGACAGAAGCAACAACACGTCGCTCACCATGGAAAATGACAGAGTACTCTACTCCGCCATAATCGCCAAGTAAATGGAGGAGAAGAGCAAGAAGGGTGAGATGCATCACACATTCAAGATGGGCACAAGGGAGCTTCACTTCGAGGTAATATGCAGGGATAAAGGGCTTCGCGGGACGAACTGCGAGAGGATTACCCACGAGTGCACACTATGCCGCTCTAGTTGCGTATGCACTAGCAACAAGCTCCTTCTTCTACATAGGCCCTGCTCTCATGCCATGGCCACATGTTCCACGGTGGTGCAGCATTCTGGGCAGTACCTCTCTGATTACTTCAACAAGGAGGCGGTGATACAAACATGGAGTGCGAAAATGTATGGTTACGCCTGGGTTGGCCATTTCACTAGCCATCCGAGCTGGGAGCAACTAATCTGGGCCACAGATATTGAAAGGCTGAAGGGAAAGGCGACAGGTACGGTGCATCAGGAACGACATGGACGAAGCGAACGTCATACGAAGAAGTGCTCCATTTGCAGGGAGTCTGGACACACCTTCAAGAAATGCCCGATGAGAAATCCTTAGGACGAAAGAGACACCAGCACTCCGGACGTCGCCGCGAGGACCTCATCCGGCCGCCCGGCTCGAGGCAGTCCACATTGGAGACGTTGAGGCCACTGCCACGGGAAATAACAGAAAGTTGTAATATGTTATTGCCAATGTTCTGGAATATCACTTTCATTTGTAAAAAAACTAAGTGTTATGCCATTTTGCTAAATGTTATGTAATATCAGTGTGACATGTCGTAGTTTTGAGTAATGGCAAATTCGCATGATTTTATCTTCGTTGCCAACTTGAAGGAGGAACAAACAAGACTCAAACAAAGCAAGACTCGAAACCTACAGTACTCGAAACCAGTAGTACACGATCTTCACTTCGGCCAATTTACTCCATGGACCGATGATGGTTCGGCTAATTGCTATAATTTCACCAGAAATACATTAGAGTCTGCAAACATAAGAACATTGCGTGTTCACATAGCATGAATCATTTTACGATTTTTCATTTACTTGTTTATCTGCGATTCATGAGGAGGAGCTTGAAAGTATTCCGAGACGAGTTAGCCCTCCTAGCTAAAAAATTTACACAGGCTTACAATAATGTGAGAAACAAAAAAAGAGGTGGTCCGGTGACATGCTATGAATGTGGTGAGCTCAACCATATCCGCGCAAATTGCCCCAAGCTGAAAGGTAAGACCAATCATAAGGAAGGAAATTCAACTTGGAAGAAGCCCCCTTTCAACAAATCAAGGTATGAGGCTAATAAGCTTGTGAAGGCCGCTCACCGGGTCCTTGCCGCTTTTGAGGATCAATCCTTGAGCGATGTGGATTCCGGGAGTGAGGAGGGCAAGGAGGAGGAGATCCTCAATGCAAAAAGAAAGGGAAGGCCAAAGACTTCACGGCATGTGCTTCATGGTCGACAAGCGACATTGATGATGATGAGGTATCTTTTTCTTATGATGAGCTTTCTGCTAAATATGATTCTATAGTTGAGCAATTGCTTAGTCAAGATGAAGCGCTAGAATTTGTCATGACAAAAAATAAGAAATTAGAGTCAAAGATTAACAAACTGAAAGTAGAGCTTAAAAATGTTAAGACTCTTGAACCTGATGAATGTTTATCTTGTCATGCTATGCATTCAGAAATATCGAAGTTACAATCTGCTCATAATATTTATGTACAACAACTTGAGAATGCTAGATCTGAACTAAATGAAATTAAAAGTGCTCCTTGTGAAAAATGTTTTGAATCTAGTAAATTGATTGCTTTTGATGTGTTTGATTCTAGCCCTTGCACTTCTTGTTTAGAAAAAGAACGTGAGACTAACTCTTTTATCAAGTATTATCTTTTTGTAGTCTCATTTGGATATAAAGGTGAAACACAACGAGGTATGCAATCGACATCTCAATTTTATATAATGTTGCATTTCTCGAATCCAAAATATAGGATTGAACTCAACCATAAGTTAAACTTGTGTATGTGCATATGACCTTATTACACATTTGTGTATGCACACATTTAGGGGGAGTTTTATCCTATACTTTGTGGTTTCATTAGTATTGATCCATATTCCATTCTCCACATATATTTGGGATCTTTACGTTGAAACAAAACCTTGAGTATACAAAACTTGTGTAGTTCGTATATACTCATGTTATGAGTATATAGAACTTGTGTAGTTCTTGTATACTCATGTTAGAGTATATATAACTTGTGTAGTTTATATATACTCATTTGTTCTCTCATTTATCTTCATTAAATTTATGAGAATTTAAGTGGTTATCATCAATTACCAAAGAGGGAAAGATTGAGGTATCTTGTCCCGCCATTATGAGTTAATGGTATGGTGTGGTAATTAATGATAATCACATTGTGGAACTAACATTTTCCATGAGTTGGATATATAGGTTATGTTCGGGATGATGAAGACTTGGGATGATCATGAGTTGATCATCAAGTCAAGAGCTTAGTGTAAATGATGCATCATGAGTTGATGCTTATCAAGAAGAGATGATCATGAGTTGATCATCAAGACAAGAGAAGACCAATCATCATGTGTTGATGGAGGTCAAGTGAAGGAATGCATCATGTGTTGATGCATGTGAAGACTTCGGGATGGAGAAATCATCATGTGTTGATGATGTTCAAGACAAGATCCCGAAGTGAAGAAATCATCATGTGTTGATGATTGTCAAAGTCCAAGACCGGACTTGAAGTGTTGATGTGCGTCATCAAGCTTCAAGAAGATGCAAGGCAAAGGTATGACTAGCTAGGGCTAAGGATGTGTTCCTAGTCTTTACCTGGTCTTGGTGTTTGGTTGGAAGACCGGATTGCTAGTATAGGTTGCCGTACTATTAAGAGGGGTCTTGACTAGTAGTTTGAGTTAGTCATGTGTTGATAGCTCATTATATTTGCTCTAGCTCATCTAGGCATGATGCTATTTATTTGCGAATGTGTTTTGCAAATAATCGAGGCTCATGCATAACCCTTGTAGCATGTGACTTAAGTTTGCAAATGCGTTTTGCAAATGGTGTAAGTCCATGTACCTTATTCCTTGTGATGAGTATTCTAAGGGTTAGCAAATGTGTTTTGTAACCTACCGAGAATATCATCTTTGAAACCTTGTCGAAAATTGCATTGAAATGAGCGAATGTGTTTTGTCATTTGAAGTGGAGCAATTGGATTTGGCTCTGTGGTCCACGGCCGGACCAAGAAGGTCACCGATCGGGCCGTGGCAAATCGGTCCGGCCGGTGTGCTACTGGCGGTCGACGGTTTCACTTGATCCGATTTCTTTGTGCGGAAGTTCGCGATTGAAAATCGGAACTTCGCTGTGAGGAAGTTCGGAGATCAGCGGATCGTTTTTCCGAGAGCTCCTTTGTGGGACTTAGCCAAATTTGCGACGGCGGTCGGACCGGCCAAAGACGGCGATCGGACGATGACGGCGATCCGGCCGGCCAATGCATGGCGGTCGAGCCGGCCAAGGCCCAACGGCTATTTTTCTAGCCGTTGGCGATAGAAGCGGTCCGACCGGCCATTGGTTAGCGGTCGAGACCTACTGGGGTCGCTTTTGATGAAATCTTCTCCCAACGGCTATTTTTGTGTGTGGGCTATATATAGCCACCTTGGCCGGTTGGGAGAGGTTCTTTAGTGCTATTGTTAAGTGATATACTCATTCTTTGAGCTAAGAGCAAGCCTCTATTCTCTTTTGTGCATGTGTTGCACTTGGTGAGATTAGAGAGTAAACTCTAAGTGCATGTGTTGCCTTAGGTAGTGGATTGTGTATCCACGTGAGCGTGACACTTGATTAGTTCAAGTGAAAGTTTGATCTTCTCAAGAAGCTTGTCAAGAAGCTTGTGAGAAGACCGGCGGTTTATGAGTGGTTTGGTGCTCACCATCTCGGAGTTGAGGAAGAGCAACCATAGTTGAGCGAGGTGTTGGTTCGGTTTGGAACCGGTCCAAGAGTTGGACTTACCTCGGAGGTATTGGCTTAATTAGTGGAGTAGGTCCAATTTGTTTGGGCTAACCTCAACGTGGATTAGGGAGACGGCAAGTCTCCGAACACCTGATAAAACATAATCGTGTCATCTTGTTTTTACTTGTGCTTTACTTTGAGCAATTTACATTCTTGCTTTAATTGCTTATATATCTTGTATGATTGCTCATATTGTATTGTGTTCATATTGTCGGTGCACTTAGTTGAGCCTAGTTGATTTAGGTTTTAATTGAGCAAAACCAATTCGCTATTAGCTTCCGCATTTATATATTGGTTTAGCGCGAAAGAATTTTAAAACCGCCTATTCACCCCCCTCTAGTCGGCCACCTCGATCTTACAACAGTTCCGTAATAAGGACCTGATGAACCTATTCAAGCGGCTGTGCAACCAGAATCAGCAGTGGAAGTTTGAAGCACTCTGGATTATTATGGATGAGCGAACCCAGATGCACAGAAGGGAGCCAGCAAAAATGGCCACTCCATGAGCTGACCAAGCCCCCGAAACATTACCATGGCTACCCACAAATGGTCCAAGTCTGACAAGGAGGCCAGGGGCGCAGGTAAAATACTTCTCGAACCGGATTGAGCACGAGTCTAAGAAGAAGTGGTCACTGCTGTATGACAGGGGTGGTGCTTGATATGGTGTCATGACAACCAATCTAGTCGAGGTTTACAACTGGATCATGTGTGGCGCAAGGTGTCTCCCTTTGGTTGGTATTGTAGAGGTAATTCTCCGCGGTACGACAAATTACTTTATTGACAGAAGCAACAACACGTCGCTCACCATGGAAAATGACAGAGTACTCTACTCCGCCATAATCGCCAAGTACATAGAGGAGAAGAGCAAGAAGGGTGAGATGCATCACACATTCAAGATGGGCACAAGGGAGCTTCACTTCGAGGTAATATACAGGGATAAAGGGCTTCGCGGGACGAACTGCGAGAGGATTACCCACGAGTGCACACTATGCCGCTCTAGTTGCGTATGCACTAGCAACAAGCTCCTTCTTCTACATAGGCCCTGCTCTCATGCCATGGCCACATGTTCCACGGTGGTGCAGCATTCTCGGCAGTACCTCTCTGATTACTTCAACAAGGAGGCGGTGATACAAACATGGAGTGCGAAAATGTATGGTTACGCCTGGGTTGGCCATTTCACTAGCCATCCGAGCTGGGAGCAACTAATCTGGGCCACAGATATTGAAAGGCTGAAGGGAAAGGCGACAGGTACGGTGCATCAGGAACGACATGAACAAAGCAGAAGCCGAACGTCATACGAAGAAGTGCTCCATTTGCAGGGAGTCTGGACACACCTTCAAGAAATGCCCGATGAGAAATCCTTAGGACGAAAGAGACACCAGCACTCCGGACGTCGCCGCGAGGACCTCATCCGGCCGCCCGGCTCGAGGCAGTCCACATTGGAGACGTTGAGGCCACTGCCACGGGAAATAACAGAAAGTTGTAATATGTTATTGCCAATGTTCTGGAATATCACTTTCATTTGTAAAAAAACTAAGTGTTATGCCATTTTGCTAAATGTTATGTAATATCAGTGTGACATGTCGTAGTTTTGAGTAATGGCAAATTCGCATGATTTTATCTTCGTTGCCAACTTGAAGGAGGAACAAACAGTACTCGAAACAAACAGTACTCGAAACCTACAATACTCGAAACCAGTAGTACACGATCTTCACTTCGGCCAATTTACTCCATGGACCGATGATGGTTCGGCTAATTGCTATAATTTCACCAGAAATACATTAGAGTCTGCAAACATAAGAACATTGCACGTGTTCACATAGCATGATGGTTCAACTAATTGTTTTAGTCATCCTTGCTACTACTACAGTACACTAGGACACAAGCATCCAGACTATGTAAGTATGCATGCATTTAAGAGATAGTAAAAACATGGTGGGTAGGATGGGGGGACTACTACGGAATGACCCAACCTATTACGTGAACTGTGGTCATTTACCCTTCCTTGCGAGCTCAGCGTTTTACTCCTCGTCGGCCTCCCTCGCCACAGTTCTCGAACCCCACAGTACTCGAAACGAACAGTGCTTAGAAAGTGTGCACGCCAAAAAGAAATAATGAAACACTATATTACCATTACTATAGTTGTACAAAAATTAATATTCACATGACATCTACTGGCGGCCCCTCTTTAGGCGTACCCCGCGTGTCACCCCCGGTCGCGCCCGACGCTCGCGCGAGTACGTCATAGGATCAGACAACCAATTTACCCGACCAGCGCGAGGAGCCGGAGGTGGTGTGGCGACGTCGAGGTCCGGCGTCGGTAGGGTCGACTCCGGCGCACCTGGCAGCTAAGAGTCCTGGTCCTGGGGGAAGTGGAAGTCCTCGGTGAATATCTCTTCGTACAACAAGTCCATTTCATCCCAACTCGGTGCACGACCTGTGGAACATTATGTTACACATGCAATCATAGGAAAACCATGAAATCAAACAAGGTAGTCATACCTGGGGGCATGAAGGCAGCCGCGGATGATGACGCGTACTCCTGCCCCGTGTATTGGTGGAACTGAGGACCTGCAGGAGAAGATTGCCGTTAGTAACTAGTGGAGTTTGAAATAAAGTAGCGGAAGTGAATATGTCATACTCATCTGCAAACTGTCCCGAGGTGCTCCCACCACGGTGCCACGAGGACCCGCCCGCCACATCCCGGGGAGGAGCCTGTGGCCGTGAACCACCATGGCTGCCCCCTCGTCCACGCACTGGTGAATGTGAATGTGTCCTCGGCCCGCGACAAGCCGCGATCTGGATCCTCGCCTCGTCTTCTCCGCGATACGCTGTAAGGTCCCTCTGGCCTCCCGCCCAAGCAACAACTGCTGCGTCGACCTGTCAACTCAAGGATCTCCCGGTGTAGATCCACATGCACACGTAATCAACAAGTTGGAAACCTAAATATAGCTAATTAAATATGAAGTACCGACCATTGAATACGTACCACGCGGTGGAATGCGGAATCCCACTGTATGGACTACGTGTCGGATGTCGCAACCTTGTGTCGTGGTGGATCAACCACGACCCGGACGCAGCGAAGCCTCATCCGACTGTCGTACCACTCCATGTACTCCTCGTACTCTGTAGGGTCGTAGGGAGCATCCTCCAAGATGATGTTGGTGCAGGCGCTGAGCCAGCCCTCAACCCAAAGGAACATCCTCTCCGTCCAGGTGGTAGTACCACGTACTCCCTTCTTAGTATACCTATGGACGGTAAGATAATCATTTGGTACGTATGTAAGGCAGATTGTACTAAAGAATTAAAGTGCATACTAACCCGTGGACGTGAGCTGGCAGCCGCTGCGCCCAGGGGGCTAGGACCTGCTGTTGCAGACCAAACTAGCGCATGACTCGCGCCACCTAGTATCCCCCATGAAGACCTCGTGCACCAAGGCCCTCCTCGTGTACCAGTACAGGTGGTCTCGCGTGCACAAACTGGACAGTCCTCCGAGCGCACGCGCGACACCCTCTCCTCTGTGTACGGTCTCCAGATGAAGCGATCATCCGTCAGCTGGTCGAACATCACGGCGTAGGATAGGTACGACCCCTGCGTGGTGATCGGTGTGTAGGTCACCTGTGGAATAGACCAAAGGAACACTTAACACACGAAATTGTGATTGCATTATGAGAAAATAATAAATTTTCACGAAACTAACCTGTTGGCGGCAC
Source organism: Hsuehochloa calcarea (assembly GCA_036346395.1). NCBI lineage: Eukaryota > Viridiplantae > Streptophyta > Magnoliopsida > Poales > Poaceae > Hsuehochloa > Hsuehochloa calcarea. The sequence goes on along the minus strand of CM070609.1, from coordinate 18,927,757 downwards.
CACACTGTGCCCATAGTAGGCCGGTCCACGTTGTCATCCTCAGCGTACAGGCTGACTATGTACGCTCCCAAGTCCAGCTGTGGACGTCCAATCTGGCATCGCTCAAAGGACAAAAGCTACAGAAGTAGCGGCCATCCGGAGAGGATTGGTCTGTCTTGGGACCAGCGACACGCGTCGCACAGTGCGCGGTACGTCGTGCACAACACGGCCGGATCCCGGGCGTAGGGCTGGATCTCCTCCACCGGCTAGTCTGCAAACTCACGTGCGTAGCTGATGTAGTGCTTATCGACGCTGTCACTGTGGGACCCTGGGAACATGACCCACCCCAACAACCATAGCAGGTAGGCCTCGAAGTGCCTCCTAACCATCTCGTCGAGTGCGTCCTCTGCCATACGCGGGCTGCAAGAAGACATATACATGTTAGTAAGGTTCACAAATGAATTGATGTGAGAGGATAATAGTTACAAAGACTTGCATAGAACTGGCAGATCCACCTCAGCGTCGGCCCGTGCGGGCTGCTGAACTTGTGGTAATCGATGTCCGACGGCAGCACATCCTGGAACCTTGCCAGGAACTCTACGCGCCATGTGGGCGAGATCTCATACGCCGCCATGGGGAAGCCTGCGCAGAGCAACCCGGTCAGGAAGCACACGTCCTACAACGTCGGCGTCATCTCCCCACACGGGAGGTGAAACGTGTGTGTCTTCGGCCTCCAGCGGTCAACTAACGCTGTCAGTAGGGCCCAATCATATGGAAAATGCCTAGATGTACGACCAGGACCGTGGTCCTGGTCGTCCTCCCACGTCGCCTCCACCATCTGTGCCAGCGGAAGGAAACCTGCTGCTCTCAACCTACGTTGGGTCAGGTTACGAACGAGCGTTAGTCCACACATAGTAGTCAGGCCACAAATTAGTACACGAAGATCACAATAACACGTACCTCGGCACCCAGCTGGGGTGCAACCTCCAGTCGCTGATAGGTGTGTGCAGTCGCAACGCGCCAAGCTCAATCGGCGCCTCGCCCTCCTGGGGGAGGATGGTACTGAGGCGGCTATGGTGATGTAGGTCAATCACTGGGTTAAGCAACTTGTACAGCCACTCGGCAGCGTGGTCTGGGCTCATCATACCTAAAAATTCAGTGCATACATGGTAAAAACTACGAAATATATAAAAAAACTAATACGAAGCGACATTAGCAAACTAATTACCAACCATAAATAGAAACCAAATTTATGCGACAAGTCATAAAAGATGCGATTACGCTCTACCTAACCTACAGAGCTAAATGAAGCTAGAATTTTTTTTGATTAGGCTCTACCCACTCTAATTAGTTGCTCCAGATTTTCTTTGTAATTTTAAAATATGTCATGCTATTTTTCTGGTTATAAATTAATTCCTGATATTAACAATATAATTGCCGCACACAAATAGCTAGCTAAATAAAGCTACAATTAATTTGATTAGACTCTACCTACCCTAATTAGCTGCTATGGATTTTCCTTTTAATTTTAAAACGTGTCATGCTACTTTCATATTTAAAAAATAATTTCCGGTATTAACAATATAATTACCGCGTACAAATGGAGAGCTAAATAAAACTAGTATTATTTACATTACCCTCTACCTACCTACTACACAGCTCAAAAGATGTACTACATAATTGAACTATATTTTTTTAATCTACTAAATTCTATGTCGCTATTTTTGTTTACTAACCGACAATGTTTTGACATAATATACAAAGTTCAAAAAAATATACCTGCAAGATGGCCGATCGAATCCGATACCCCGTCTATCTCTCCTCCGTGATGAACTGGCAGAGCTTTGCTACCTTTCTTCTCTCACTCTCCTCCTCTCTTTCTATTTTTTTAGAATTAAAATGAGTTTGGACTAGTTTTTATGGAGTTTTATAGCTGGATTATTGTCTCTAGTTAACAGGCGATATGTGACTGTTCATTTCCTGTCGCCAATTCAATTGGCGACAGAACGGGGCTAGGGTCTATCGCCAGTTCAACCGGCGACAGAACGGGGCTAAGGCCTGTCGCCAGTTCAACCGGCGACATGAACCTATTTTTGCTATTTTTGAGGTCAACTATTTATTTTTGTAATTTTCTTTTTAAAAAAATATTATTAAAAAATATGTATCTCTATATTTGTATCAATTAGATGCAACAAACTGGTAGTACTTCTAGAAGCTAACTGAATTCAAAAGATTTGGAAATAGTTTCTCTCGGTTTTAGCATCATTGGCACAAATATTTATACAGAGGATAATGATAGGGCCTTACGTCCAATGGGACCTTACATCTCATATGGTCATCCACCACTACACACTAATCCAACATAGCGTTCCTAATGCCCTCATAGCATCAAATGCTTCCCAATTCTCTGCCACATCACTCCCATCCCAAAAACTCTTCTCGTGTTGCTCCCTCAAATGCATCACGAGCGTGAGGTGTCCATGCCCCACGCCACCGACAGAAGTTGCAGTTCCTCCACCTCTTCCCACATGTCTTCGACCTTCGCGCCATGCTCCCGCTCCCCCTCTCGCTCATAGCACCCGACGCCTCCTCCCCAGCTGCCGCCGCGCGAACCCTCCATCGCTTCCTCGCGATGTCCACGTCTAGCTCCCTCCCTCTCTACGCCGTCTTTCGCGTCTGGCGCGAGCTCGGCCTCCCCGACGACTTCGAGGACTCCGTTGTCTCGCATCATCCCCACCTCTTCTGTCTCATCCCTAACACCGCCAATACCAACACCCACATTCTATACTTCATCACGGACCTGATGACCAAGGAGTTCGCTCTGACGATGGAGAAGACTCGGTCAGATAAGTACGCATTCAAGCTGTAGTTCCCGCCGGGGTTCAAGTTGGCCACCGTAAAAAATGTTGCAATCAGTAGTTGTGTTGTTGTAGCTACTATTTCTAAATGTTGTAATACGCCACACTCAAAAGTTGAAGATGTTTATGTGTTTTTTGTTTTTGTTGCAACAAGGTTTGATTTTTGCTGTAATAGGTTCTTGTATTTGTTGCCTAAATAGTTCAAGTTTGTTGCATATTTTTTTGTTCGATTCTGTGTGTGTTGCGTCGAAAAGTTTTGTTGCAAGCTTCTGAAAAAATATTGCAACGATTATTTTCAGATGTTTTCATTGTTGTTTTCAAATGTTGCAATGTTGTGACTTCCAAAATATTAGAACAGTTATTTTCAAATGTTTTTATTGTTATTTTTAAATGTTGCAATATTGATCTGTGTTTGTTTGGGCTATTAGGATAAATTTGAGGAGAAATTTTGAGTCCCACAAACGAGATCGGGCGAAAGAGTTTTGAGCGGATTTTGTTTGTGTCGGGGTGCGTAATGTTGCATTGAATACCTTTTCGTTTGTTTCGGGAGGAAGGAAAAAATATGTTGAGATCAGACATCGCCAAATTGAAGCGTACAACGTTAGTGCTCGGATAGTGCTAGCTAGTCGCGTCCTTGTGCAAAACATATTTTTTTTTTTTTGTTTCCAGCTTCGTTTCTTTCTTCCTTTTTCCGCTTTCGAAGATAATCCGTGACCCTCCAATTTTCCCCATCGTATGCCCTGAACAGAGGCTAGGCCTAGGGTTTTGGTACCGCTCGACCCAAATCCATGGACGACGACGACCTCGCCGCTGCCGCCCTAGACCGTGTCTCTCTGCCACCGTTGCAGGAGCTGGAGGCTTCCGCTCCCGCCTTGCCCGCCGAAAACGCCGTCTCAACCGCGGGCGAAACCCTCGCCGTTGATCCGCTCGTGGCAGCCGCCGCCGCCGCCGCCGCCGCCGGGGATGGGGAACATGTCTCTTTCGACGAAGAGAAGGTCCCGGTGCCATACGAGGATATTCCACAAGAGGTCGACTCAGCTGCCACCGACGAGCAGGTTCCCGTGGCAGCCGAGGCTGTTTTAGTAGAGGCCGCCTCCGCGGCCGTCGACGAGGCCCACGAAGACGAAGGCCCCGTCCGTGGAGACGCAAATCCTGCCTCCGAAGGCGGCGTTGCGCAGGGAGACTCGCTCGATGGCGGCGCCTACATTTCTCAAGTTCCCCTTGGCGTTGGAGGCGACGCGGGTGCTGAAATTGACGACCTTGCTGGTGAAGGGACTGGGATTCCCGAAGCGGTGGAGGCCATGCCAACCACCCCGGATATTGTACTAGAGGGTGACGGCGATGGTGAAGCTCTTGATGGAGAGGGCGACAGGTCTGATGAGAATTCAAAGGCCGGTGGTGATGACATGTTGGTAATGGGTGTCGCAGAAGACTCCGATCTGGATGAAATTACTAAGGCTGATGAGCCCGAGGAAGATGCTGGTGTGGGGGTGCAGTTGGATGGGATTAATGTTGCTGTGGATGATCCCACAGAGGTGGGTGCTTCCCTTGTTGGTGATGATTCCGATATGGTTTCCAACAAAGGTGGAGATAGCTTTGATGACCAGACTGGTCAGGGGATTGGTGGTGGCGCTTTTGATGGTGCTGATGAGGGTGATGGTCCACGGATGGATAAGAATGTTCCAGTTAGCGACAACGGTGAGGATGCTCAGGACGAGCAGGGGGCTCAGATGGATGTAGTTGCTACAATTGTGTTTAATGATGTGGAAGCAGCGCTTGTCAAAGCTGGCGATGATGTTGCAGCAGAGGGCACATCGATGGATACACTTACCCCAACTGGAGATGACTATGAGGAGGAAAGGGTTGCAATGGCTGGTGACGCTGCCACAGATGAGGAGGGCATGCAGATGGATGCAGTTGCCATGACCAGAGATGACAACGAGGAGAAAGCTACTGGCACAGCTGGTGTTGATGCCACAGATGAGGATATACATGTGGATACAATTGGCCTGACTGGAGATGATAATGAGGAAAAAGAAGTTGCCACAGCTGGTGATGATGGCGCTGAGGAGGGCATGCAGATGGATGTGGTTACCACTACTGGAGATGAGGATGAAGAAGATGGCATGGCTGGCCAAACTGTCGCTGAAGAAGCTGATAGTGTTCCAGAAGAAGCTGAGATTGGCACGGTTGGTAATGATATCCCTGAAGAAGTGGCTGTTCAGATAAATGAGGAGGACGACGACGACGAGCCTCCACCATTGTTAAGGAAAGGTGGAGGGCGCCGAAAGAGAGGTCGTCCATCTTCCAAGGCTCAGGCTGTGGTGAAGCCATCTGTTAAGAGGAAGGATGATGAGGAGGTGTGCTTCATTTGCTTTGATGGTGGTGACCTTGTGGTTTGTGATCGTAGGTTTGTGCATCACATTGATTTTCTTTCTTTCTTTCTTTATTCCAAAATACACAACTATGTTACAGTTGTTGATGCTTCATTCTGTGTCCTCATTTCAGGGGTTGCCCTAAGGCTTATCATCCTTCTTGTGTTAATCGGGACGACGAGTTCTTCAAGTCAAAGGGTCGGTGGAATTGTGGTACGTGGGATAATCTTATTCTGCACAATGAATGGTTGTGTTTGAACCATGTGGATATACGCATGTTCCGATTGTCCCAAATCCATGTTTTCTAGGAGGCATATTTGCAATGAACCTGCTTCGTTACAAGTCAGATGGCGGGATTGTCATGTAGTTTTCCTGCTCTATAATATCACAGCTGATTTTAAAAAATGTTTTAATTTTCCCTTAACTTTGAAATTAGTGAAACCCGTGTAGTTCTGTTGCACCCCTTTCATTGCATGTTCTTTTTCAATATATTACCTTGCATGAATTAGGAAATATGCTTTATCTGACTAATTATGAACTGGGCTATTAATTTTTACCCTGTATAATCGTAGATGTTGGCTTATCTATAAAACTTGATATTTTCCAACTATTCTGGTTTCTGTAACAGGGGAATGCTATGCCACGTTATTACTATCAATGATACATTAGTGTTTTTCCGATAACGATGAGGATTTTTGCTTAGCCCACAGACAAGATCTCTCAAAATACTTGTATTTGATTCTATTCTGTCTGCATTATTTATCAGGATGGCACATTTGTAGCAGCTGTCAGAAACCTGCTCACCATATGTGTTACACATGTACCTATTCCTTATGCAAAGTGTGCATAAAAGAGACAAAATTCGTTTGTGTCAGAGGAAATAAAGGCTTCTGCGAGACATGCATGAATACTGTGATGCTGATAGAGAAAAAAGAGGAGGCAACTGAGCAAATGGTAGCCTTTTCACCTTATTCTTAGCTTCCTCAATATAATATTTTTTGGTTTAGTGTCATCCAATATCTTGTTCTTTACAACTTTCTGGTTTCATTATGGCATTGAGGACACCAGTATATTGTTTTGTGATTCTCGTTCATGTATGTGATTTAGACCTGGAAAGATAGGTGAGCTTAATGCTCATTTTTTTAGATGTTCGCATAAATGTGGTCCTATAAAAGTAATTTTTCCACTGACTTGTTGACCCCTGCTTGACCTGTCTATTTGATGCGTTCAACCCAACTTGTAGGCAACTCAATATGTAACCAAAACTATTGTTCTGAATTAATTTTATCTAATGCTGCAATTTGCTAACTTGTTTTGCTGAAACGGGTGGATGGCATTTCCATACACAAATTGCATCAGAACTGAGACCATCGATTCTATAAGTCATTTATTTTTGTTGTTGCTACACTGGACAATTAAGTTTATTTTCACATGCTGCCAACATTTGTTTGACTGGTGTGCTTTTGAAAAAAAGGGTGCATTCTGCATTCTGCAATCTGGATACACTGCAAGATAACATATGTGATATATGTCCATATTACACACACCTATGATCATTATTGAGGTAAGCAGTTTAACTGAGTTGAAAAAGCAATGGCACATTGCACAAAGGGCTTGTTTTGTTTCAAATACCCATTAATCAACATCAGTCCCCTCTTATATTCCAGTGGAAATTAGGACATTTGGAAGTTTTTGGGCTAGTTATTCCATGTTTAGCTTCTGTTCATTTTTTCCTTCTGCTTTGCTCTGCAACCTGGCAATTGAACTTATTATTGGTGCACATTACTTGCAAAATGTTGCTTTCTTCCTGCTCACCAGTTGTCATGTCGTCAACTGTGTCTTTATGAAAAGAACTATTAACGGTTCTGTTGTATGTGTTCCTTCTACTTATGAGAATTTGTTTAACAGGATGTAGATTTTGATGACAAAAGCAGCTGGTGGTATTTGTTCAAGGACTATTGGTTGAATTTGAAAACAAAGTTGGCTTTGACATTTGAAGAAATATCGGTAGCTAAGTCTCAAAAGAATGGATCTTCTTTGGTTATCCGTGACAATGATCTTAGTGAACTGCCTGATACTAATGATGAAGAAGAGGCTAATTCAGACAGTTCATCTGGGCGCCATCTAGAAAGCAATTCATCAAAAAAGAGGGGAAGGAAGCGATCAAAGCATGCTGCTAACGAGGACAGCTCCAAAGGAAAAGAGAGCACTAGGAAATCTACCAAGGGAGGCCTGTCAGGTAGTCGTGATGCTAAGAATTCTACAGGGAGAAAGGTTAGAAAATTATCCAAGCGTGCTTCGAGCAGTGAGCATCGGCCAAAAGAATCTGAAAGTGTGGGGACATCTACATCCTCAGCTGAAGAATCTAGTTGGGCTTCAAAGGAGCTCTTGGATTTTGTAGCACATATGAGAAATGGTGACAAATCTGTGCTGTCCCAATTTGATGTTCAAGCCCTTTTACTTGAGTATATCAAACGCAACAGTCTCCGGGATCCTCGTCGGAAAAGTCAGATAGTTTGTGATTATTTGCTCAGAAGTCTCTTTGGGAAAGCACGTGTGGGGCATTTTGAGATGCTGAAGCTTCTTGAATCTCATTTTCTCATGAGTGAGGTCTCACCAATTGATATTGATGGCAACCACGGTGGTGTTGTAGACCCTGATTCTAGTCAGGATGCTGATGGTACCAGTGAAGCATCAGTTGTGATGAGTTCAGAAAAAAGGAAAAAATCACGAAAGTATGACCAGAGAGTTCTGCAAACAAACCTTGATGACTACGCAGCAATAGATAACCATAACATTAGTTTGATGTACCTGCGTCGCAACCTGATTGAAGAGTTGATCGGTGATGTTGACACATTCGATGAGAAAGTTCTTGGATCATTTGTGAGAATAAGAATATCTGGTACAGGTCAAAGGCAAGACATCTATCGACTTGTGCAGATTGTTGGTAAGATGATACACTTCCAAACTGATATGGTTGGTCAATTGGTTTTAGCTTTATGATGCTGAATTGCCCATATGTGTGTGCAGGGACAGGAACAGCTGCAGAAAAGTATAAATGTGGGAAAAAGACAACTGATATAACACTAGAGATACTAAACTTAGACAAGAGAGAGGTTATTACTGTTGACATAACCTCAAATCAAGAGTTCACTGAGGTATTCTCTTTTTCAATACGGACATACTGATTTTACTATTAATTCGGTGTTTGCTGAAACGAAGTGGAACGCCGGCATTTGCTTCTATATTTGTTATTCTATTGAATTTACAGTTATATTTACTTTCAGTTTGTATACCTATTGTAAGTAACTGCCATTGACCTAACCCTATCTTGCTGCTTTACTTTATGGATACAAATATGCACTAATTCAGTAAATCTACCGCTCTGTTTGGTGCACATGTCATGCATTTCCTGATTCGCTATTGTTGTTCTTGTTCTAGGAGGAATGCAAACGCTTACGACAAAGCATAAAGTGTGGATTCATTCCAAGGCTGACGGTGGTAATGTTATTACAGTGTCTTGTGTGCATTTTGTGTGTTATGTGTGCCCTGTTTTTCTAGTCTAACCATCTTGTCTTTCAGGGAGAGATTCAGGAGAAGGCAAGGGTTCTCCAAGCTGTGAAAGTCAATGATGTAAGCAACTAGTATTGAATGAACTTTACAAGTTTTGTCAAGTATGTCTATTTCATTGTTTAATTCCAATTGCAAACTTTGCAGTGGATTGAAAGTGAAAAGATGCGACTTGGGCATCTTCGTGACCGTGCCAGCGACATGGGCCATAGAAAAGAATATCCTTTTTTGTGACAATACTTTTTATCTATCAATATTTAGTTGTCAAATTGGTTTTTACGATCAAATTTCCCCCATTTTTTGTACTCTGCTTGTGTTGTAGTCAGTAGTAGACTTTGGTCTTTTCTGTTATGAAGAAGTTTAGATAGGATAACCCCTTCTTGTTAAATGAAAATTTAGCTTGTGTGCCTTAACCATTATTTACGCTTAGAGAATGTGTAGAGAAGCTGCAACTTCTAAGCACTCCAGAGGAGCGTGCTCGTAGGCTAAACGAAGAACCTGAAGTACATGCCGACCCTACCATGGATCCAGATTATGAATCTCCAGAGGAAAAAGAGCAGGATACTGAAAGAAGTATTTGACTTGATTTTCCTTTATTTTCCCCATAATATTTTCATCTGATGTAAACTTTCTTACTCCTCTGACATCAACTTCTATTTTCTATCACACAGGCAGCTTCAATAAGTCGAGAGGTTCTTCCTTTAGGAAAGATAGTAATCCAGTGTCTCCAGGTAAAGGGGAGGGTAGGAATGATGCACAAAGAGATTCAAAAACTAACTGGGAATCTAACCGAAATGCATGGGGTGAATCAACTACACGTATAGAATCACCCCTTGGAAGGAGATCTACATTTTCTCCTCATGGTGAAAGTTCTGGTTACACAGGTAAATCAGAGAGCCCAAATGTTGGTGCACAAACAGTGAAAATGGAAGCTACTACAGGTAATGCTCCACATGGGCTATCTGGCGTCTCATCTGAAACTTCAGCAGCTAATGTAGGGTCAGGGGCAACAACACCAGCATCACAGTCATCTGTGAATGAGTCCGAAAAGATCTGGCAGTACATGGACCCTTCTGGTAAAGTCCAAGGCCCTTTCTCAATAGTACAGTTGCGAAAATGGAACAGCAGTGGGTACTTCCCTCCTAGTTTGAAAATATGGAAGTCTAGTGAGAAGCAGGATGACTTAATATTATTGTCTGATGCTTTGGTGGGGAAGTTTGAGAAAGATCTACCTCCATGGGAACCGCCGCTTGGTAGCTCTTCTCTAATTGACAAAACTTATTTGAGAAGGAACTCAGATGTTGGCTCTAGACCCCGTAGTGATTCCCTTCTTGAGGAAAGCACAAAAGCTGGTGAACAAACTTCAAAATCAGCAGTTCCAAATAGGTCAGAGTCTTTCTCAGGTAGGGTCGGTGAAAGACATGATTATGATACAACAAATCTTGCATCAACCATGATCCAGTCTGGCGCACAAGGTTACTACGGAATGCAAAATTCTCAAGCAGCTTACGCAACACAACAATCTCTTACTGGAAGTTGGAATGCCTCATCGAGTCAGTTTGGAACCACAGTACATCCTATAACACTTTCTCAGCCTCCCATGGGAGGCTTTTCAGTTGGACAGAATAATGCAGTTGCAAGAAATGTTGGTCAGCTAACTCCTGTACCAGCTCCTGTGACAGCGAGTGCTGAAATAGTTAATTCACAGTTGCAGTCTCAGAACCAAATATCATATGTTTTGCCACAAAGGGATGACACATTAGCTGAAGGAAATGATTTGAAGTTAGGAGAAGATGCTTCACATGGAAGGATGAGGTCTTCAGGTGAAGGTAAGGCCCTAGCAAAGGTTTGCTTGCTTCCACGAAAGAATGGAAATTGCTTAGAACAACTTTATACTAATTACTGCACAGAAGTACGTCAATTTGGTGTAATTTTTTTTTGTTCCTTACAGATCTTGGACCAGTAGGTGCACAACCTGGAGCTGCGCAATCAAACACTCAGCAACTTGAAGGTATTAGCTCAATGCTTGTCCATTGTTTGTTTTATTTCCAATCTTCCTAGAAATCTTGGCTCCTGTTGTTTCCATTAGTTCCAAAGTAAATCTCAGGATTTCAGGCTCCATAAGAATTATGTTTTGTAAGAACCTTCCTAATGGCATTATCATGGCAGCACCTGCAGACGCAAGGAACCAGTTATCCACTGATGCCTCCAACTCAATGATGCCATCTCAGCTGATGTCAACACCATCTGCTGAACCAGTGCAGCCTTCGGCGACCGCCGTCACTGGCGGTGATAGTCAAAGCAGTGGTTGGGCCATGCCTGCACAAGTGGCAAACACATCTGGCCAAGCTCAGGGGGCTGGAAATATGAACTGGGGAGCTGCACTTCAGAGTAATGCAAGCATGGGCTGGGGAATGATGGGACAGACCAATATGAACATGTCTTGGGGAGCACCAGCACAAGGTGCCGCAAGCTACAACATGGGTTTGACTATGCCAACACAGCCAAATGCAATCCCAAACATGGGTTGGGTCACACCGAATCCAGGAAACGCCGACATGAATATGATCTGGGCTGCAACTCAAGGCCAAGGGACCCCAAATGCAGCTACTATGATGGGGGCTCAGATGCAAGGAGTTGTGATGGCCCCTTGGGGGGCCATTGCACAAGGAAATGCAAATTCTTATCCTGGTTGGGGGACCCAAGTTGGGAACATGAACCAAAATATCGGCTGGGGTTCTCCTATGCAGGGAAATCCAAATTCTAATCCTGGAAATGTGTCAGGCCAAGGGAATAATAATATGAACTGGAATTCACCAAATGGGAACCCGAATTGGAATAATCAGCAGAGAGACACTGGGGGCAGACATTCTGGACATGGCGATGATTTTAATGGCGGTGATTCAGGTGGGAGGTCATGGAGGTCACAGTCCGGTGGTGATGGAGGGTCATGGGGGCATACATGGGGAAGAGTCTGCAGGTTCTTTGTTGACACCGGGTTCTGCAGGAAAGGTGACCAGTGCAACTTTTACCATCCACAAACCAATGATGGATATCCATCAAGAAATGATCGACACTTCGATAGGCAAACTTCAAGCAACGAGAGACGATATGACAGGCACAATGAGAGAAACGATCGACAGTTTGATCGGCAACCTTCAGGCAACGAGAGGCACTATGATAGGCATGATGACCGGCACAGTGACAGGGATAACGATAGGAATGATGACAGGCAGGCTGATAGGTCAGAATCAAGAGAGAGGCGGTAGAACTGTTTCCGGTTTCTTCCATTGTATTCCTCCTTTTTGTTGTATGTGCAGTAGCCAGTAGCATCCATGCATGTTTGTGAACTTGATGCGTTGTAGCGAGCTGCATCCCGTCTGAATTGTCATGTAGAACAGTTGTAGTTAAACATCATGTGCATCTTACTCTTGTTTCCTTGCTTCGAATTAAATAGTACATTCTGAATAAATCTTGGTGTCAAATATGCAATAGGGACTTGAGGTCCCAGGTGATATGCTAATAATCTGGCCCCGTGCTGTGGAAACTGTATGTGGTGATTTTTCTCAGGCTCTTGTAGCTTGAAGATTGCGACTGTTTCTTTTGTATTGCATTAAGGTGAGATTCTTGTACCATTCCTCTTCTACAGACAGGTTTTGAAACCCTCGTGTTTGAGCTTCTGCTGTGTAGCCATTCTTCGGTGTCCGGTGTTATATATGCCCTTGGTGGTAAGTCAGATTATTCGGGGCGTCGTAGTTGTAGTGCTGCAAAACATTGCTTGACCCGTTTAACTAGTTGTCTTCCAATAAGAAAGTAGTTTTTCTGACTGAGTTTTCGCCTGCAAATATGTGGTTATAACTTGTGTGGTCCCTTCAAAGGATACAAATCTTGGAACCGAAGGAAAATCCGCTTGGCGGCTGGTTACTGTAACTGATCAGTTATTGATCGGTAATCGGAAAAAACCATTTAAAATTTGAATACTAAAAATTGAATTTGTGATGTTTTAAATTCGGTTACCGGAACGGTTACCGTTCAAAATCGGAAAAATTTCTTTAAAAACCAAAAAATGTTATTAAAACCGGGAAAAAAACAGAGAAAAGTGTTGGGATTTGAAAGTGCAATAATTCAAGTATATTTAGGTTATACAATAGGTAATCCAGTAAAAAAAAAGGCCTAAAATCAACCTAAAAAAAGTGTATTATGCAGTTATAAATTTAAAAAATTTGACCGATTTTTACCTTTCGGACCTCACTGGTTTTTCCAGTAATCACCGGTTTTTTTCCTTGGTCCCTTCCAATATATTATTTTGTGCGAACACTCATGATCCGTATGACACAAGGATGTGCCGCGTGTCTGTTAAAAGTTTAGGAGTATGTCATAATGTAACAAATCTACCAGATCACATTATCTTGGAATTGGGTGCCATGTCTGTAACGTTCTTCAATGTTAGGAAAATCATTTCGTACTATTTGTCATCGTCTCATCGAATATGAGCAGAAACGCTAAATAAATTTTGTAAAAAGAAAAAGAAGATAAATGCAATTCCCCATCTGATGGGACCTAGATAGTCTGTCCGACGCGACCAGCTGAGGTAATATCGATTTTTTTATAATAGTATTTTTTTAAAAAAAAATTACAAATATAAAAGTTATTTTTTAAAATAAAACTAATTTTTATCGCCGTTTGAAATGACTCAATAGTCCTGTCATCATTCTAAATGACAACAGAGCCTAAAATAGTATAGAGAAGTCCCTATCGCCAGTCCAACTGGCGACATAACCCTATCACCACTCCAACTGGCGACATGACCCTATCGCCATTTCAATTGGCGATAAGGATCCCGCGAGTCCCTAATTTTTTTAATATTAAAATTGAGAAAATCCGTCATTTCAAATGGCGACAGAGATCCCGCAAGTCCCGGTCAACATTCCAAATGACGGAACAATATACCCTATAAAAGATCCTAAAATTCTGGTATACTCACTTTTATTCAGAGAAAATAGAAAGAGGGGAGGAAAGAGGGAGGAGCAGAGAGGAGTAGAGGGGGGAGAAGCTAGCAAAGCGCTGCTCGTCCGGTCGTCCATCTTTCACGTAATTTTTTTAACCGAATGGATTATATAGTTTTAGATGTACGGTTACATAGTGTAGTATGTTGTACATAATCCTTTTCAGTGAGTAGTTTAGTCTTAGATATGTGGTTAATCGGGAAAATCTTGTTTGCGATGCAGTACGTCAAATATGTCGGACGCCATAAATTTCAAAATTTACTACTGTCACGGGACTTCTTGAGGGTCCCGAGTTGATTGATTTGTGTTACTTCCAATTAGCGACCGTGACCCTAATAAGACCATAGCAGCGTACGTGGGGGCGCTGTGGTGTGGTGGTTGTTCCACACATTCGATTTGGACTATGTTTGTATGGTCTGAGATTGAGTTATCTTGCCAACCGATCACCACAGGACATATATTGGGAGTTAGTGCAGCTCAAGGGAACAAGGTTATGACAGTCATATGTACGTAGGGCGAGGGAGGAAAGATGGGATTTGGTCCTTCTGGCCCAAGCATATGCCAAGCCCAGTCCTGCATCGGCTGCTGAAGAAGAAGTCGGGACTCCAGCTACAACGCGTCGCACATAATGGCCGAATGTCCAGGAGTTGCTGATGCTGTCGATGAATATGGTGTGGAAGGAGCTCCTTCAATCAGGCAAACTAGTGGGCTTGCTGACGAGGGTGAGGAGCTGGAAGCTATAGTCCAAAGGATGGATCTCAAAGACCAAGACTACATGTCATTATCAGAAAATGAAGGATCTGACGACGAGGATGTTGTGGAACAGCATACGGTTCCATCCGAACGGAACACATACCAGTTCAACAACCTCGTTGTTAATAAAATGCTCCTGTGTGCCGTGGGAGTACGACTAAACCGATGTCAGGCAAGAAGCTATGTACAAATGGAAGGAGGTCGTGCATGAGACGGTCAAATTCTGGACTTTGTTGGTGCGACATACATTCACAGTCATCAAGTCTAACATAAGATGCTATGACGTGAAGTGCGACACAGAGGGATGCCCATGGCGAGTGCACGCATTTCAGCCTAAGTGGGATAATACTAGAAATGCTCTATAGTGGTCCCTCACACATGTGTCGTCGCTGAGTTAGTGCAGTTCCACAAGAACCTGTCATCAGGCTTCATTACGAACATCATGTACAGTGAGATCATGGATAATCTAGATTTTGAGCCACACTCCATCATTTGGGCGATTGAAGCAATGTTCCAGTACATAATCGGCTATACCAAGGTGTGGAGAGCAAAACATAAGGCACTAGAATCAAGATTCGGTGTGTTCGAGGACTCCTACCATAACCTTCTCGGCCAACTCCGAGTCATACAAGATAGAAATCCCAGCACTGATATCGACATTCAAGATTCCACGCATCCGAAGTGGGGCAATAAGAGAGTACTGAAGTGAGCATTCTTGGCCTTTGGTCCATGCATCAATATATTCCAGCACTACCGTCTAATCTTGTGTGTGGATGACACATTCTTGTCTGGAAAGTACAAGGGTCATATATTGACTACAATAGTGACAGATGGGAACAATCAAGTCCTCTCTGTGGTATCCACATTTGTTGAAAGCGAGAACACGGACAACTGTTGTGGTTCCTAGGGAATTTGTGAATTTCTGTTGTACAGAGCTGTCCTAACGTATGCGTCATACATAATCGATATGTGGGTATGCTAAGTGCAATAACTTAGCTACAATAAGGAGAGAACAAACCACTTCTATGGTTGGATCTGTAGAGCAGGTAGTGTATGAGGCACTTGTGTGCAAACTTCTACAAGCAGTCTCACAACAAGGACTTGATGAACCTATTCAAATGGCTGTGCAACCAAAACCAACAGCGAAAGTTTGACGCACTCTGGAAGATTCAAGATGAGCGGATCCAGACGCACAGAAGGGAGGCTGTGAATAAAGCCTCTACAAGCGCTGACCAGGCCCCTAAAGTATTACCACAACTACCCACAGATGATCCTAATATAGCGAGGAAGATGGGGGCACAGGTGAAATGCTTCTCTGACTGGATTGAGCACGGGCCTAAGGAGAAGTGGTTGTTGCTGCATGACAAGGGTGGTGCTTGATATGCTGTCATGATAACCAATCTAGTCGGGGTGTACAGTTGAGTCGTGCGTGGCTCCAGGTGCCTCCCTTTGGTCGGTATTATGGAGTCAATTCTTCGCGGCACCATAAATTATTTTGCTGATATAAGCAACAACGTATCGCTCTCCATGACAAATGACCGAGTACTGTACTCCGCCATGATCACCAAGTACATAGAGGAGAAGAGCAAGAAGGGTGAGATGCACCGGGCATTCAAGATGAGCACAAGGGAGCTTTGCTTCAAGATAATGTGCAGGGATAAAGGACATCGCGAGACAAACCGCGAGAGGATCACCCATGAGTGCACATTATGCCACGCTAGTTGCTTATGCACTTGTAACAAGCCTCTTCTTCTGCATAGACCCTACTCACATGTCATGACCGCATGTTCGACGGTAGCGCATAATCCCGGCTAGTACCCGTCTGATTATTTCAACAAGGAGAACGTGGTGCAAAACTGGAGTGCGGAGCTGTATGGTTATGGCGTGGTTGGCCTCTTCACTGGCTATCCGATATAAGAGCAACTTATCCAGGCCGCAGACACTGATATACTGAAGGGAAAGGTTGGCTGACGATAGGTATGATGTATCAGGAACGACATGGACGAAGCAGAAGCCGGGCATCGTACGATGAAGTGCTCCATTTGCAGGGAGTCTGGGCACACCTTCAAGAAATACCCTACGAGAAATCCATAGGATGAAGGAAATATCGGCAGTTCGGACGAAGCCGCGGGGACCTCATTCGACCATCCCACTCGAGGCAGTCGACATGGCGGATGTTGAGGTCGCGGCCACGAGAAAGGTTAGTCCTGTTGAAATATGTGGTGCCCAATGCTTTGTAATTTCAATGTGATTTGTTGCTAAACTATGTGAGGACGTTGCACTGGTTCTGTAATATCATTGTGGTTTGCCGGCAAAAAATATGATGATGTTGTGTTGAATATATTGTAATATCATTGCTATTTGCCCACAAAATATATGGTCGAAAATAGACAGTAAAAAATGCAGAGGTCCCTGTCGCCAGTTGAAATGGCGACAGGGTCATGTCGCCAGTTGTAGTAGCGATAGGGCCATATCACTATTTCAACTAGCGGCAGAGACCTCTTTGTGCTGTTCTAGGCTCTGTCGTCATTGTCTAGGCTACTGTCACCATTTGGAATGGTGACAGGGAAATTTCGTCATTTCAAATGGCAACAGTAGCATAGTTTTATATAAAAAATAGACTTTTTTTTTGTAAATTTACTTTAAAATAATATTATTTCAAAAAAAATTCCAGGCAATATCACCCTGGCTCCTGCTTAGATTCTCTGGTCGTTGGGCCCATCAGTCAGCGGGTACGGTTCCACAATTTTTTTAAATAATACTAATTTAAAAGATTATCACAAAAAAATAGTCAAAATAAACAATTACAAAACTAGGCCTATCGTCATTCCAATTGACAACAGGAGCCTGGCCATTGGCGACATGGGTCTCAACAGGGCTCAATAGTGCCAAGAACTCCCTATCACCAATTGATCCCTTTTTTATTTCAAAATTTGCAAATCTGTTAATTTTTTATCCATCTCTACTCCTTTTGTACTAGTATTTCCGAGCAGATATTTTGTCGAGAAATCACACTGATATTATATAACATTGAACACGACGTCATGACATCTTTTGTCGAAAAATAAAAATTTATACTCACTATTTTCGAACATAATTTTTTTGTCGACAAATCCCAATGACATCACGTAACATTCAGCATAACGTCATAACATCTTTTTTCAATAAATCTGTGGATTTCACGGGGATATGTCCCAGATCTTAGGATGATGTGACAATTGGCAATGACGTTTACAGTTTGTCGTTTCACGTGTTTTCGACAAAGTTCTGAGCTTCATTGGGCGAAGCGGTCGACCGGTCCTTGCATGGTCCGCCAGGTCCCAAATCGGTCGGGCCGGCCATGTAGGGCGATCGGACCGGCGATGACCAAAGTGGTCAAAACAAGTGGGCCAAAAATAGGTGTTGTAGGCAAGTGAGGATCCCAATGCACTTGGTCTCATGATTTTGGAGTCTCGATAAAAGTTCTATTGGTTTAAAGTTTCGAAGGTTTGAATTTTGGGGTTGAAATTCGGCTAAGTCCTAAGGCGGTCCGACCGCCCAAGGCGGTCCGACAAGCTCACTGGAGCGGTCGGACCGGTTTCTACTTGAGCGTCGACCAACCGTGGCGATGTTGTTTTGTTAGGTCAAAGTCATTGGTATCGTGACATATGGTTTGCATGATGCATGTTTTGACTAACATGGGTCAAGTTGTGAAGAACTTGTTCCCGAATTCGTGTTTGCTTGTCTATGGTTGTGCAGGTAGCTTGGTGGTCAACGACGGTCAACGGCGAGAAGGATCGGGACTAGACTTGGAGAGTTGAGGTCCAGAACGATTGACGATGCCGGGTGAGGTCAACGACTCAAGCGTGACACAAGATGGACAAAGGTGGCCTATTGGCGAATCCATGGCGCATGGTGAAGCGGTTTAGGTCAAAAGGTTAAAGACGTCGCTTTGCGAAGCGTGCGTGTGTGACCCGTTTGTTAGTGGGCCTTAACGGGAGCCCAATTAAGTCAAACCCTAAGAGTTTTAGGCCTCCACTATAAATAGGAGGAGATGGTGGCTGCACCTCTCTCTCTCTCGCCTCTTTATGTTTCAAACCCTAATTGTCTTTAGGGGAGTTGAGGTGGAGGCTAGGGCTCTTGATGGTTTGTGGAGAATTTCGTGATCTTTGATTGTCTACTGATCCATGATGGTGTGGATGTAATCCAGCATCAATCACGAAATCAATCTATGCAAGGTTTGCTTGAGATAAGTCTCATTTGGTTCTTGCTTTCAATTTCGTGTTTTTAGGGCTTCCTTTGATCCGCGAGTTTGTGATTGATTCTTTCACGTGGATTAGCTTGCTGTGATATGTGTGAATCTATCTAGCATCATCTTGATCATCAATCTCTCACGAACAAGCATTAGGATCAAGTTTCGTTCTTACGGTTTTAGACCTTACGTTAATCAATTGGCAATTGCTTAAAATCGTTCCAAGAATTATCATAATATTCGATTGGAATAGGTTCTCAATAGCATATAGAAGGTGTGTGCAAAGTTTGAAAGATTGGAGTTGAGAATCAAAGTTTCACCTAATTGCAACCGTCATCGGTGATTTTACTATTGCGGATCGGTTCGAGTCGGCGGTCAGACCGCTCGTCATCACCGGTCGACCGATTTTGGAGCGGTCGACCGCCTGACTAACGCCGGTCGAACCCCCGACAATCGGTCCGACCGGTTAGATGCAGTGATCGACCGCGTCTTGTGAGTCTTTACAATCTTAGTTGATTTTGTTATTTTGCTTAGGGATTTAATTGGATTAAATACTAGTCTTCCATTTATCTTGGTATATTGATCTTCATAGCTTTCTAATAGCTACTGGAGTAAAATTGTATTGAGTTCATAATTTGTGAAAAAGTGAGCGTGCTCCTATTCACCCCCCCTCTAGTCGCCTTTACGGTCCAACAAAATCACAACGACATAACACATAATTTTTTTTTACAAATCAAAATGATATTACAAAGAATTGGACACCACATATTTCAACGTCAATCGGATGAGGTCCCCGCGGCGATATCCGAAGTGCCGATGTCTCCTTTGTCCTAATGATTTCTTGTAGGGCATTTCTTGAAGGTGTACGACGCTCGGCTTCTGCTTCATCCATGTTATTCCTGATGCGTCGTACTTATCGTCGGCCAACTTTTCCCTTCAGCTTATCAATATACGCGGCCCAAATAAGTCAGTCCCAAGTCGGATGGCCAGTGAAATGGCCAACCACGGTGTAACACATCTCTGCATTCCAGGTTGGCATCACCTCCTCCTTGTTGAAAGAGTCAGAAAGGTACTGGCTGGGATGCTGCGCCACCGTCGAACATGCGGCCATGACATAGGAGCAGGGCTTATGCAGAAGAAGAAAATTGTTGTAAGTGCATACACAACTAGCGTTGTGTAGCATGCACTCGTGGGTGATACTCTCGCGGTTCGTCCAACGACGTCCTTTATCCCTACACATTATCTCGAAGTGAAGCTCCCTTGTGCCCATCTTGAATACCCGATGCATCTCACCTTTCTTGCTCTTCTCCTCCATGTACTTGGTGATCATGACGGAGTAGAGTACTCTGTCATTTGCCATGACGAGCGAGCGTTGTTGCTTCTATCAACAAAGTAATTTGTGGTACTGCGAAGAATTGCCTCCGCAATACCAACCAAAGGGAGGCACCTTGCGCCCCGCATGACCCAGTTGTACACCCCGACTATATTTGTTGTCATGACACCATATCAAGCACCACCCCTGTCATGTAGAAGCGACAACTTCTCCTTAGGCTCGTGCTCAATTCAGTCCAAGAAGCATTTCACCTGCGCCCCCAACTTCCTCGTCACACTGGGACCATCTGTGGGTAGCTGTAGCAATGCTTCGGGGGTCTGGTCAGCGTTTGGGCACCCCTTTTTTGCTGCCTCCCTTCTGTGCATCAAGGTCCGCTCATCCAGAATTTTCTAGAGTGCTTCAAACTTTCGCTGTTGGTTCTGGTTGCACAACCGCTTGAACAAGTTCATCAAGTTCTTGTTGCGGAACTGCTTGTAGAATTTTGCACCCAAGTGCCTTATGCACCACCTGCTCTGCAGATCTACCCATGAAAGTGATTCGTTCTCTCCCGGTTGTAGTTGAGTTATTGCACTCAGCAGGCTCGCATGGCGATCATGTATGACACATACGTTTGGACGACCTGTACAACAGAAATCCTCACATTCCTCAGGAACCACAATCAGCTGTTCGTGTTCTCGCTTTCAACGAAAACGAATGCCACAAGAAGAACTTTATTGTTCTCGTCCATCGCTATTGTAGTCAATATCTAGCCCTTGTACTTTCCAGCCAGGAATATACCATCCACGCACAAGATTGTACAACAGTGCTAGAATGCATTGATGTACGGATCAAAGGCGAAGAATGCTCGCTACGGTACCCTCTTATTGGCCCAATTCGGATGTGTTGAATCTTTAATGTCGACATGAGTTCCGGATTCCTATCTTGTATGACTTGGAGTAGGTCGAGGAGGTTATAGTAGGAGACCTCGAAAGTACAAAACCTTTATTCCAATGCCTTCTGTTTTGCCCTCTACATCTTGATATAGCTGACTGTGTACTGAAACCTTGCCTTAATCACCCGAATGATAGATAATGGCTCAAAATCTAGATTATTCACGATATCACCATACATGAGGTTGGCGATAAAGCCTGATGATAGGTTCTTGTGGGACTACACTGACTCAGTGACGACACATGTGTGAGGGAGCACTATAGAGTATTTCCAGTAGGTATCCATCCCACTTAGATTGAAATACATGCACTCGCTAAGGGTATTCTTATATGTCGCACTTCACGTCGTAGCATATTGGGTTAGACTTGACGACTGTGAATGTACGCCGCACCGACAAGGCCCAGAATTTGACCGCCTCCTGCACGATCTCCTTGTATTTGTAGATAGTTCCTTGCCTAACCTCACTCTGATCGTACTCTCACGGCACGCAGGAGTCTTCGTTAACGATGAGGTTATCTTACTGGTATGTGTTCCACTCGGATGGAACCGTCCGCTGGTCCACATTATCCTCATCATCGGATCCTTCATCTTCTGACAATACTATGTAGTCCTGATCTTCGAGATCCATTGTTTCACTAGGGCTTCCAGCTCCTCACCCTTGTCTGCAAGCCCACTAGCTTGCCTGACTAAAGGAGCTACTTCCGCATGGTCTTCATCGACAACATCAGCAACTCCGGGAGCTTCGGCCATTGTGTGAGCCGCGTTGTGGCTGGAGTCTCCGACTTCTTCGACATCATCATCCCCTTCTTGTTCAGCCGCCGGTGCAGGAATGGATTTGGCATAAACATAGACCAGAAGGACCAAATCCCACCCTCCATCCCTCGTTATACGTACATATGACTACCACGACCTTGTCCCCTTGAGTTGCACTAACTCTCAATATGTGTGCTGTGTTGCTCGGCGACAAGATAACTCAATCTCAGGTCATACACAACATGGTCCAAATCGAATGAGTGAACCAATTATCACATCACAGCGCCCCATGTATGTCGTTTTGGTCTTGACAGGGGCACGGTCGCTGATTGAAAATAACACAAATTAATCCCCTAAGACCCTCAAGAATAGCCAGCTGACCATAGTAAGTTTTGAAATTGGTGACGTCCGATATATTTGACGCATTGCGCCATAAACAAGATTTTCACGATTAAGCACATATCTAAAACTAAACTACCTATCAAAAAGGATTATGTACAACATCCTGCACTACATAACCGTACATCTAAAACTATGTAATTCATTCAGTTAAAAAAATTATCTAAAAGGTGTGCGACCGGATGGACAATGCTTCCCTAACTTCTCCCCCTCTACTCCTCTCTCTTCCCCCTCTTTCTCTTTTTTTATTGAATAAAATTGAGTTTTTTCATGAATTTTAGGGTTTCAAGTATCTTTTATAGGGGAGACTGGATCCCTGTTGCCAATTGAATTGATGACAGGGATAACTATATAATCCATTCGGTTAAAAAAATTATATGAAAGGTGGGACAATGCTTTCCTAACTTCTCTCCTCCCTCTATCCCAATCTTTCTCTTTTTTTCGAATAAAAGTTAGTTCTACTCGAATTATAAGGTTTCAAGTGTCTTTTACAGGAGAGACTGGTCCTGTATGGTCTAGTTTTATAAATATTTATTTCGGCTATTTATTTGTATAATGATTTTATAAATTAATAATATATTTTTTTTTAAAAAAATCACGGTTCCACTTCCTGCGCAACGCAAGGAACCACGTCAAGTTGCCAAGGTGGGCGGGCCCACGTCGCAGCCAACGCAGCGATTTGACAACGTGATCTCCGTCACGGGGGGGAGGAGAGCAGGGAGGGAGAGGGAGAGATATGGGGGAGGCATCGCCGGAGTCCGGCGGCGCGGCGGCGGCCGGAGCACCATCTGGTCTGGCGCCTCCGAGTAAGGGGAAGTCGTGCAAGGGCTGCCTCTACTACTCGTCGGTGCTCAAATCCCGGGGCTACAACCCCATCTGCGTGGGGATCCCTCGCTCCATCCGTCAAGGTTCTAAACCCTAATTCCCACCTCGCAAAATTATAGCATGTGTTCGAGCGATACGCGTTACTCGTCGGCAAAATTGTCTTCTTTGGAATCAATTTTTTTTGGTGGTTGAGTTACGCTTGATCCAAAGATCTCATGAAACTATTGATGATTTGGTGTGCCAGTTCCGAGCTACATGGTGGAAGATCCTAGGGAGGAGGCGATGACGCATGATTTGAGACAATTCAAGTACGCATGCGCCGGTTATTCGATGTTTGTGGTGGACAACAAGGACGGCCAAAGCGGCGAGAACGAGGGCAAGGCGTTGTTGCCGTATTGCCAGGGGCTGGAGGTTGGTTTGCATCTCACCGTTACAGTTTGAAACTCTGAATTCTCAGTTGATGTTGTTTGGTAATGTGGCTGGCCGTTCGCATATGGATTAAAACCTGTTTCTGTTAATGTTCATAACTTCATATGTAGGTTGTGAATGAATCATAACACATGGCCACAGATATCTCCAAAAAATTTAGGGTAGTAGTCATACTATCTTGCATGATCTTTGTATTTGAGTGAGACAATTCTCAATAGAATTTTAATTGCTAAAATGCTGGAAAGAGCACATACACAATTGTAATAGTGGCCTACAATCGTAGGCATGTTCTGTTTGACATTGTTAGCAACTGTAGGTTACTATGACCAGGATTCCAAATCCTGGAGGCAACTGAACGCTTATCGGGTTTCCTGGAGCCAACGGGTATTAGAGAAAACAGACTAGCTTACTTGATCTGTAAATTGAACTTTAAAATTTGTACAAACTGAGAAGGAGATGTAGTGCTGATGAGAACTGACCAGAGTAGAGCAACATTCACAGTGAGCTAACCACATCTGCACCAGAGTAGGGTTGTGGGCATCATGGTCGTCATGACAGTAGATTTTGATTGGTGTCTCAGTGTGTCGGTGTTGGATGCAAAGACAACCAAGATGAATTGTATCTTTGGGGAATATTGATAATGATGGGTTGATCCTGAACACAGTTTGTCAGTCTTGATTGTCTGGGCCTGATAACAAGATTTGGGCTGTTAACAATGTTCAAAGTGTGTGCCTTTTTAATACTTCGTATGCCTGATAGACATGCTTTCTATTAGATTTACATTCAAATACAATTACATGTTCTGCAAATTGCACATGCTTGCATGTAAGGTCTTGTCTAGTTCCTGACAAATTAGTCATCCATATTTCCTTTAGGAAAGGTAGTTTCGAGTTCCCAAAAGATTAGCAAGCACTGACTCCCTCATTAACTGCATGCATGTTGCATGCACAAGAGGTGCTGGATTTGTTGGACCATTGCCATTTAGACTTGCTGTTCTTACATGCATACAATGGGTTTTGATTTTGAACACGCAAAGCAGGTGTGAGTTGCCAATTTTTTAGTGGACATTACTGCCTGGTCTTTTCCTCTACTAGATGGTATGTGGCCAGATTTTTGTCTGGTAATGATTCTCAATTTAAATTATTGATTTGATATCGACTTAATCCTTTGGGTGCGTTTTCTCTGCTTCTCACCAGTAACCATTACCAGCCCACTGGCAGGAACCACCTTTGTACCGAAACATTAAACCCTGATGGCTGATTGTGACTACCAAGATCTGCCATTGTGACCATAATCTTGTCCTTCACCATTCTATGTGCATATCTTTTTGGTCCATTTTGGGTTCTAAAGTGAAGGTTGGTTATGGTGACTCCCATCAGAACTAGTTTGAAATCTGAAATCATCTGGTCTAACTACCCTTTCTAGCTGCTCGCTACCATTGTCCTGTCTTCTAATTTGTTATCCACTTTGGTATCTTTGCTAGATGTGGTTCATACAACATTTACTCACCGTGGGGCTTGATTTTATACAATGTGGCAAATCAGGTCACTCATCCTTGATGTTTTTAATATGTTGCTATTGGTAGTATCACCCTTGGGTGTCAACTGATGGTCAGACTAACCACTACTTGTAATTTATGAATAGAACCTTAGCTTCAAATGCATATCCATTTGGAAACTGAACACACTTCTTTAGCTCATCTCTATCCTTTCATTGAACAACCCATAATCATAGCAAGACAACGGAACTTCGTGAGTTACTTCTGGATAGACTATTAGCTGTCCAGAGGTCTGCTGGAGATGACATTGCCTAATATGTTAGAGGATAGTATTCCTTCCTGATCAAGTTCATAAAGACATAAACTTGTACCAACCGAATAATCCAAGACATCCATCACCTCATTGCATGGCCTGTTAGATTCACTGGTGCACACAACACCTGTATGCTAGCATGCTTCCTTTGCGGCTACAGAAATAGACTTTGGGATGTTTTTAGTCGAGTGCCCAACTCCTTTATGTCAGCAATCAGCATTACCATCATACGAGGAAATCCCCATCTTGGCCTAGACCTGGAATGTGATCTTGCTGTTGACTGCCTCATGCACTAACAATGACTCATCACTTTCATTCCTAAGCACAATAAAATATATTCCGCGCACAAATTTTCTTGGGTGGGATATTGGTAGGCAGCATCAACCCAAATGGTCGGAATGTTCACATCCATTTCAACGTTTCATTTAACATGTTTACTGAAAATCCTAGTGGTTCAGCCCTGCACGAACACCAGAAGAATGGTAGCTAAAATCTTTCTCCAGTTGCTTGGTGGTTGGATTATGTTGACTGACTCTGAATTAATGAAGCATACTCAAAGAGTGTCATGAGTGAAAATTCTACCTCCTATAGTATATGTGGTATTTAAGATGTACACACGGAATTATACATTTTCTAGTTGTTAATAATTTCTGTATGCTAGACTTTTGCACTTGCTTCTTGTTAACAAAAGTGAGAAATGTCCCTGCAGCTATTGGTGGACAGCAGAATGGTTGAGAGAAAATCACCGACCGCCGAGCAAGCTCCAGCATATGTTCCAAATGAAGGTTTATAAGTTTTTTCCGTGATGTTTTATCTGCTTTATACTTGGTCACAATTGAATAAAATACTATAAACCTGACTTGGTTGTAATAGTAGAGTTTTGTTTTTTAAATGATCCTTTAATGCTTAACTTTGTTTCTAGACTTACAAAAAATGGCCAGTGAAAGCTCTGTTTTGTCAATACCATGTCCATATATTGGTCAGAATCAATTTATGGTGGCAGTTGCCCATTCCTATAAATTTAGTTGTGAATATCTCGATAGTACCTGCAACCCATGACAATGATCTAGTGCCAAGTTTGACACTGTTACAAACTTTACAGTGACCACTCACTAGAACATTCCCTAAGAGAAGTACAGCTAGATGAGATTTGACTTGAAGTATTTGGCATGTGATCAATGCGTTCTTCCCTCAACTATTTTTGCTTGTCATTACAACATTGTGCTTGTACAAAATAAATGACATGCCTTTGAACTCAATTCATCCCTCTTATGTCAGAGTAGGACTTGAATGTGATCCACCAATCACATTGTTTAGGTCATAGACTTGTCATTTTGTTAACCATAGCCAGCTTCGCAGTATTATATCCAAAATACAATATACAAATGATACATTCCCATTTTAAGCTATTAAGTAATTCATACAAGGAGATTGCTCAAACACATTGTTAGTCTGCCACAGTGATGATTACCTGATTTATTTTATCCTTAGTAATGGATAGCAGATGGCAAATTTAGTTGTACCTCCTAAAGAAATTATAGTACCATTCTGTTTAGGGTGAAGGGATAATGCTGGTTGCTTTTGAGACCACAAAACTAACCAAATCAGGTCCATTTGTTGACCCCCAATATTTTGCCATGATGTTTAGTGAATTGATCAATCATCTTGAGGGTTTTGGTTTCAGTTTTATTGTTCAATATTCTTCCAAATTCATTAGGCCCATTTCTTTCAGTGTACCATTTCTGGTATTACCTTTTGTGCAGAGTTAACATAATTTATGTTTCTTGTCATAGCTTCCACTCACTCTCGGCAACAAGGACAGAGACCTGGGCACCTTCTTGCGGGATCGGAATTCTGGGGGAGGAAAGTTACCATTCAGATTTCCTCTTGCTCTCCCCAAATAATGATGATACTGATGTATGAGGGTGGTGCAGGTTTAAGAGGAGCTCTGGACTGGTCGCTTCAGGTGTTGCAAAGAATCTAAACAAAACAGCTAACTATATCAAGGAAAACATCGAGGACATATTTTACGCTGATCGTCGACCACCCAAATAGGAACTACGCTGCGAGATCATCTATATTCGGGTGGAGAGCTGAAGAAAATCGCTATCAACATGAAACCAAAAAGCTACCTGACATCATGTCCTCACTATTACCATCCCAGTAAGAAGCGGCTCCAGCCTCATTGAGCAAAATCGGACGGTTTCTGGGGTGTACTGATTTCCTTTTGCTGTACTTGCTGATTTTGTTATTTATGGCTACATACAAAGCCCAATGATGTACATGCGGCAGACCTGCTGCTTCGTTGAAGCAAAAAACCGCATTTTGTCGGTGAATTGGTGAATAATGTCAACTGGTCACTGTGCAACTTGAAGGGCGCAAAAGGTTGATAAATTCACAATACTATTTGTGTCGAGCACTCTAGTTTTGTCGCTAGTCTCTCTTTTTTACCCTGCTCTGCTCTCGTTGAATGCTTTCAAAGTTGAACAGTGGTCTTCGCTGCAAATCCCACACAAGCCGTCAGGGCACTCCAAACAATAAAATTTGCTTCATACTTAGCCTATTGACATATCACCTTTTTGGTGAGATGGAAGAGAGAAGAAGCTTGATACTCAGTATTAATTGCTACATACAACTGCCAGTGTTTTAGTTCCTTTCTGCCGTGAGAAATTGATGACACTGTAGCACCAGGAATTTCATTAGCTGATGTAGAGGATCCGCCTGCAGGGCAGGCGGCTAGCTATGAAGGGAACTCTTCTAATAAAGCACACGTGATGGTGCGTGCGCTCTGAATGATGCTGCGTGTGGTCGTCGTCGTCGAGCCGAATCAAACTTGAAGAAGCACAGTACAGCACAACACAGCACAGTAATGAAATGGTGAGGTCGATATCACATCACTCGCATGTAAGGATATGTGCCAAGTAAATGTTCTACCAACTGCAACAGTCGCCCCCCACTTCTCCCTGCCGCAGCTCAGCTCAGCTCAAATGGCGTGCTCCAGATGGCTCAAGCATTGCTAATGCTGGGCATTATAGTGCGTTTCAAACAATTCTATTTTTACCACGCTATTTTCAAAATGACCGTTTGTGACAAACAACTTACATAACTTTGGTACCGAAGTCGAGCGTGGTGTGTCGCCGACGAGCTTCCCCGTGCACCCTTTCTTTCTGGAGAACTTCATCGTCGTCTTTGACACTCACGCCACCAAGGACCGCATCCTCCAGGGAATTCAATTAAGACAGACCGCTTTCTCTTGCTGCTCTGACAGTGGTCATGTCTGGCGCAAGCGTTCGGCCGTCCCCTTCGCTTCTGGTCAGCATAAGCTCTGAAGGGTTGCCAATCCATGCTTTGGGTCTATCCACAGCTTCGGCCATTCTCTCCTCATCCTGCTGGATTGAATCTTTCGAGGAATCCTCGACGTCGCGGGCGGATCTCTCCGCTTTCTGTCTAGTCGCTTGGTCGTTCAATCCCCGTCTTATTCCAAAGGAAAAGAAGGTGGTCATCGCGGAGCCAAAGTTCCTCCCGGGTGGGTCAATCGTGGAGCACGGGTAGAATTCCAGCAAGTTGTCCTGCACCTTCGTCAGTCTCAGATAGCGTTCCATTACAACCAAGGTCATTTTCCCAGGGGGCGTCTTCATGGTTCACGGTAGTGTACGGGCCTCATGAGCTTGTTGCCAAAGAGGCATTCCTCCAGTTGCGCCAAATTCATAGCACGATCGCAGGGCCATGGATGGTTTTAGGTGATTTCAACCTTATTTTGTAGGCCCAAGATAAAAACAACAATTGTGTTAATAGGGGTCATATTTAGGCGCCTGGTAGAGGACTTGGGTTGCCAAAGAGAGGTGCATCTCAATGGTCGTGCCTTCATTTGGTCATGTGCGAGAGAGCGCCCAACGCTTGAGCGAATTGATAGGCTCTTTGTTTCGCGACTGTTTCCTTCGCACACTTCCTTCCATGGTGTCGGACCATTGTCTGCTCCTTCTCTCCACGGTCTTCCAATTTGGTTCCAAGAAATCCTTCAAGTTCGAGTCCTTCTGGGCAAAATTGGATGGCTTCTCGTTGAACCCTCTTCGTAGAGTGGACTGTTTGCTCAAAGCTACAGCTCGGGCTCTACAAAGCTGGAGTCAGACAAAGGTTGGCAGCGTGCGCTAGCAAATTGAGTAGTCTAAAGAGCTAATTTGGAGGTTCGACGCGGCAGAGGACACGAGTGTTGGCTCAAGGCAGCGCTCAAGAAAATAATCGCTAGGTCTTTGCTATTTGCATAGTACGATTGTGCGTCAATGGTGGAGCTAGGATCCATTGGACGAGGGAAGGAGACGCAAACACGCACTATTTTCACCTACATGCAAACAACCGTAGGCGTCGTAACTGTATAACTCAACTTACGGTTCAGGGAACTTGCTTGCAGTCGCACGCTGAGATGGACAACGCCTTGCATGCTTTCTTCGTGCAACTCGTCGGTAAACCGGTTTCACGTCAGCATACGATTGATCTCGACTACCTCAATGTCTCTTCCCACGATCTTTTGTCGTTGGAAGCTCAGTTCTCGGAGGAGGAAGTTTGGGAGGCAGTCAATAGGTTTACCGCGCGTCAGAGAAAGCGTCGGGTCTAGATGGGTTCACTGCCCTGTTCTATCAAAAGATGTTGGGACATCGTTACAGGTGATATCATGTCCGCCTTCTTCCACCTAGGTCGTTCATCGGGCAACAACTTGTATCAGCTAAACCAGGCACTGATCTCCCTTCTGCCTAGGAACTTGGCGGTGCAAGAACCTAAAGATTACCGGCCTATCAACTTGTTGCATAGTTTTGCCAATGTTGTAAGAATAATCCATCCATCACACTTACAAGACCGCTTCGCAGGAGACATGCGTACTGACGTTTTTTGCAAAGCTTGCGTGAAGTTTTGGGAACTCATCTAAATTTTAGTACTGTATATTATCGTCAGATGGATCAGCAAACTGAAAGAGTAAATCAAGTATTGGAGGACATGTTGAGAGCTTGTGCTCTACCTCATGCTACTTGTTGGGACAAGAGTTTGCCTTATGCAGAATTCTCGTACAATAATAGTTATCAAGCCAGACTGCAAATATCATCATTTGAAGCTTTGCATGGTCGTGCATGAAGAACCCCTCTAAATTGGAAAGAAACAGCCGAATGTTTGGTATCCGGACCAGATATTATTCAGGAAGAAGAAGACTAGGTGTCTATTATTAGAGAAAGATTAAAGATAGCTTAGTCCAAGCAAAAGAGTTATGCTGATAATCGTCATCGTGATCTCAGCTTTGAACTAGAGGATTTTGTTTATCTTCGAGTTACTCCTCTTAAATGTGTCAGAAGGCTTCATGCCAAAAGGAAGCTTGTCTCTAGGTATGTCGGTCCTTTTAGGATTTCGAAGCGCCGAGGAGAAGTTGCTTACCAACTTGAACTACCACAGTCATTAGCAGGAGTACATGATGTCTTTAATGTCTCACAGCTGAAAAAGTATCTTCGTGTGCCAACAGAACAGAATCCCTTAGATTCAATTGAGTTGAAAGAAGATCTCACTTACAAGGAAAACCCAATTAAGATTTTAGATGTGGTAGGGCATTTGACCAGAAATAAGACCGTTTGTTTTTGCAAAGTTTGGTGGAATAATCACTTATAAACTGAAGCAACGTGGGAACGTGAAGAAAAGCTGAAAGCTGAGTTTTCTAACCTTTTTCTAGCTAGCCTGTTTTTTGAGTTTCAAAACCTTTTGAGTAGTTTAGTCCTTTAGAAAAATTCACCAAATTTTATTTGAATAAATTCAAGCTAAGGAGACTTTCAAATGTCAAAACTATTTAATGTGACTAATCTGAACATCAATTAATTCTAAAACTATTTTATTTGAGTTCTTTGTGCTTGGAAATATTTCCAGATTTTTCTGGAATTTTCCAAGGTTCATTTGCTATTTTTAATTTTCCATTTGGATTTTCTGGTATTTCTAAAATGCAAAAGCTATTTAAAATCCAGGAATTTCCCTCGGGCCGATTTCCTATTTCCTTGGCCCATTTCCTTCCTCAGTCCAGCCCAACAGTCGGCCCGTTCTTTTCTCATTCCGCTCGCAGCCTAGCCCGCTCCTTCCCTCCTCCTCTCACTAATCGTTCGCCCCTTTTTGCCAGTGCCCCTGTCTCCTTCTTCACGACATGATTGCATGTGTTTGAGTCCCACACAAAGTTCGCTGACATATACAACCCAAACACTCCCTTCCCAAACCTATATAAGAGCGCCCTCCACGTCAAAATCTTCGCCCCGAGTTCCTCTCCCGAAGCCCCAAGAAGCCACCATCGGAATGATCTTCGTTTCGCCGGAATTCATCTACAAAGCCACCGGCCACCGAAGGTCTTCCCCGCCACGTTCCACTGCCATTGAAACTTCTCCGCCAGAGCCGTCTTCACCGTTGGATTTGCCCTTCCGTGTTCTCCGCCGTGCTCCGTTCCTCGTCGATCGAGCAACCCTAAGTCGTCGTAGCCCCTTTCCTCTCAAAGTCCGGTCGTCGCTTCCACCGTCAATCTATTCCTCTGGTGAATCCCTTGACTATTCGAGAGCGTCATCCCGTGTTCCTCATCCTCGTTTTTTATCCCCTCCCTCCTTGCCCTCTTTCCGTCACCAAAGTGCCCCACGACCACTCGTCTTTATCGTCGCCGGCCATCATCGTTGCGTCGTCGTTCCCATTGACCTCCATCTTCTTCAGCCGCTCCAAGGTGCTCTCTGTGTTCCCCAAGCCGCCGCCTATGTTGTGCTCCTCTCGATTCTGTCCGGGCACCACTGCTCCACCGAACTCATCGCGCACCCGGGAGCTCCCTCCGCCACCATCGCCATTGTTGCCATCGTACTTCTCTGGCCAAGTTGCCACCATCTGAAGGACCCTCATGTCATTGGGGTTCGTTTTGCCTGTCTCCGGCCACCCTCTCGCCGCCACCGCTGTGCACAAGCCACCGCCGGAGCCTCCTCTGTTATTCCTCTATCTGTAGCTTTCTCTCCCTCTCTCTTGCACGTGGGCCCCACTTGTCAACTCAATTTCTTTTTCTTTTCTTTTCCAGCCGAATGAATATTCCAGGAATATTCTTTTCCTTCTCCTTTTCCTTTTCGACAAATCTTTCTAGAGTTTGTTATCATTCGTTCAAACTCCAGTTTAGTTCGTTCAAATTCCTAAATTCATCTAAATTCAAGCTCTACCTTTCTAAGATTTTTATTCAATTTTTGAAGTTTATTTATTGCGCTATTTTGTATTAATTTTGTTCTCTTTTTCATTTGCTTGGGAAGCGTACCCAACTAAGAGGGTGTCAGCATCAAACCCCCACTAGGACCCTTCTTCTTGTGGTAGTACAAGCGAACGCATCGCGATATCATCAAGTTCCCATGCCATGTAAGGCACCTCCGATGACACAATTCCCCCCGTTGGACCACCGGCCTGGTGTGCATTCTCGTCGCTACCATCCGAGCCTGGGTCAGCGTCCTCGTCCGACTCCAACCCGGGAGGCTAGTCCAGTAGATACCCGTGGCAGTCAATGCGGGCCGACCACCACAATTCCACCCCCTCATTTCTCACAAAATTATGCGCGAGTCTTCCCTCCGAGATAGCACATTCCGTGTTACCGTCTTCAAACTCCGCCTATGGTTGCCCACTTGTCGAGGCCCCGATATCATTAAGGTTTCCCGACGTCCGCGTACGAAATTTACATACACCATCGGCCTCCCATAAATGGCTGCCTCGGGCTAGGAGGTAATTTGCATGTACTGGCTCCATGCTATGCTTCCATTCAACTTCACCAGCTCCCACATGGCATTCGTGCAGGTGATCCCTTCGATCACAAGTTTTTTCGTCATTGCCTTCGTGATGAACTCCCTCCTGATGCAGTTTCGAAGCTCGTGAATATTCATCGCATCGAGCCCCTTGGCCTGGACCACCTTGTACTGGCATCTCGACAGATCCAACCTATTAGGTCCAGCCTGTACGAGACCATCACCATAAAATACTACCAAGTTTTGCATGTTTGAAATTACCTAAAGCAACAGCAACTCGATTTACACAACACAATATAACAAACAGGGCATGTAAACAACAACTCGATTATTTGTACACAAGACATGTAATTATACCACCTTGCACTATTTTTAGGTAAATATTCAGCATAAGATTCATGCTTCTTACTTGAAAGACCATGTTCCAAACTATATATGGAAGGTACCAATACTATGATAATTTGATGGCTCTGGTCCTTCTTTTCCTCTTGATCATTTGATGACTCTGGTCCTTATTTAGACTGACCATTTTGCTACTCTTACGCGCGCACTACGACCTGGTCCTTTAGTTTTCCAGGATCATTAATTGGTGCCAACCTTGAAAGGTTGAAAATCTAAATCACATCTACACGCTTTTTCTAAAATAAAATCACATCTACAGGCGCAAGTGGAACTTCCACTATGTTGCGTGAAACTAAAAATGTATAGTCCATTCTAGTATGATGGATAGCTAGTTATTGTTTGGCTCAGTGTCATTGTACTTCTAATTCGTGGTGATGCACATCAGTACTATGACAAAAAGCTTCAGGCCAACGACTATTGTTGTATGAAAATCTTGAGTACATCAAGTTAGAGAATGGAGATAATATTGTTCAATCTTTGAGGGCCGAAAGTCTACCTAAATTTAAGTGTGAACTTGCTTCATCATTGCCACTAACTAACTACAAGTCATTAAATACCAATAAACTAATTATGATCATGTAGATTCAACCACTTATTTTAGACTAAACTAATCGACACTACTCAACTAGGCCACAAAATATATGAATGATTAATATAACGACTAATTCATTACGACCTAATTTATCGCAAGTAACTAAGGACACAAATTTAATAACGCCTAAATGAATGGGACTAAATTAATTATGCCTAAATAACTACAACTAATTAATTATGACTAATTAGCTAATTAGCTAACTACATATTTAATAAAGATAATAACTAAAAATTACCTGTTGATATGGCCGCAAATGACGACTCTAAACAATACTTAATCCTCTGCGAAAAGAAAAACCAAAATGGTGAGAGAGCGCGGGTCAAAATGAATGCGAGCAAAAATGAGTGCAAGCGAAAATGAGTGGGTGCGAGCGAGAGCCATTTATAGCGAGGATAAGAACGCGGTCCGTTGGGAGGTAAATGCACATGGGGTTGCATGCATGCATGCGGAGGACATATGTGACGGATAAGATATAAGGGCGATGGACAATATATGAGGGGCGCTTTCGGTGTGCTCGGATCTTGTCTGTGTATCAAGCTTTGCCACATCCACATGTATCAAGCTTTTCCACTACATCCACATGTATCAAGCTTTTCCACATACCATGACTGCTGTCCGAAGCACGGGTGGACGTTGACGATCTTGTCCGAAGCACGGGCGAACGGAGGAGATATCTGTCGTCCTATGCGCGGACAGGGGCAGAAGAAACCGCCGCATGCGAGGACGGATGTGGGATCTGCCATCTAGGGGAGGGACTGCCGGGATGGCGCCACATGGCCTTGTCCGAATTCCTGGGGTGCAGACGAGGCGGCTCCGTCCCACATGTGGACGAACACCCGCCACGTGGTGCTCTCCAAATGCCGGGGGTTCGGACGAGGCAGTCCAAACGCAGGAGGAACGGTCCGTTCGTGGGTGGTGCGGACGCACTGACATGGTGGCACGGGAGCCGTCAAGGGACGGTTTCGGACGCCACTTGTGCAATTTTCGCCGGAGACATTGCCATTTCTGCTAATCGGAGTCCAAACAGTGCCTTCATCCTATTCTCCACCTCGCCCCAATCAAGCTCCTCTGTTCGCTGCCGCCATTGCTAGAACTGCACGCATCGTCGTATTGTCGTTGCGAGGCCGCTGCCAGGAGGTGCGATGGGCTGAGAGAGTGAGATCAATGAGAGATGGAGCAGCGACCTTGAATTGTCCGTGGACCTAGTCGGTGGCTTGTTTTGGATCGAAGTGGAGAACGGAGAGAAAGAGTGAGATTCTGAGAGGGGTGAAAAAGAGACGAGGAAGAAGTAATACTCACTTATGCATGGGCCCATTGAATTAAGAATTTTTTTCATTTTTATTTGCTAAGTCATCACCACCTCTTGAGTCTCCACGGTGGTAAAACCCGTCGAAATATATTATTTGAACGGTTTTGTATTAGTTCAAGAGGCAATTTAGACAGTTTTGTAACTCAGAGATAGGTGAATTAGACTTGTTCCTTTTAAAAATAATCCGTGAGGCTGTGACCTATCCGCATGTAGATATTAGATATTCTAGACAGATGTCAGGCACATCCTCGTCCGTCCAAGGAAGCAATATTTGAAATAAATAACCACTAATTTAAGTTTAAACTAACTTGCAAGCAAGATAAACAGACCGCACACAATGTACTCGCTTAACAAACAAACAATGCAAAACTACCATGCTTGCTTGCTCACTGGATATCACTGTACGTACGTGTCGGTGAGCCTAACATAACGCAGAACTGGCCATCTCCTTTCCATCCAAGAATACCACCGCACTATCATTAACATTGGCAACAAAAGGAAGGAGGAAATAAAACGAAGTGAGCCGAGCACCATCAAGCAAAGCCAAGGAAGCAACGGGCAAGGCGCGCTCGGCCGAACGCCAACATCGTCGGCACACACGCATCGCACGCAGCACACAGCATCCGGCAGGGGGAGAGGCTGGAGAGAGAGCAGCTCAGCCAACTCCATTAAAAAAAACCCGAACCGAGAAGCACGTCTCACTGCGTCAGGATTCAGGAGTACTAGAGACAAGCTTATCTTGTGGAAAGTGCTAGCTAAGTCTATACATGTAGAACAGTAGAAGTACCGATGATTCTGAACACTGAAATGCCAGATGATCATGATATAAAGTGTCTAAGTTGGTAGAGATTAGGATACATTATCATTAAGTTGTAAATACAAACTGCGGTTGTTCGCTTGGCGTTCACTAAAAGCGAACGACGTGCTTGTGGCTTTGTGTTTGATTACTCAAGGTCGGCGTCATCTGTTTTCTGCAGGCGATATGTATAGCACATGAATTGCAAGCCCAAATCAGCTGCTGTGAAGGCCTTAAGAGTTGCCATTCCACCTGCAATGCAGCCTTCACTTTAAGTGCACATAAAAGTTGGCCAATCATACGCAGAGGCCTGGCCATCTTCTAGAGCTAGCTTTTGGAACCACTTATC
Source organism: Hsuehochloa calcarea (assembly GCA_036346395.1). Taxonomy (NCBI): domain Eukaryota; kingdom Viridiplantae; phylum Streptophyta; class Magnoliopsida; order Poales; family Poaceae; genus Hsuehochloa; species Hsuehochloa calcarea. Next base: position 18,891,288 of record CM070609.1, on the reverse strand, counting down.
AGCTTACCAGTTCTGAACTTTCCCAATGGGGAAAGTGTGACATGGACGTGATCATCTGGCAAGTCCACTTCCTGCAGATACTTTTCCATAACTGTTATTGAGTGAGATGCATACAGTGACACACAGCAAGGAAAATATATAAAAAGGTGAGAGGTCAACTAAACACTAATCTTCTGCAGAGCCAATATTACAAGACAATTGGAACAGATTGCGCCGGAAATAACGGAGGATTAGTACAAGGGCCGCGCGTTCCGAAAACGCATACCTGGACGACGAACACCCGAAGAAAACCACGGAAGACGATGACACGCACCGAACCAACTAGCAGACCAACGGTTGGACGGGGGCGTTTCGTGGCGAACCAAACTAAAAAGAGACGAAAACATTGACGACGAAGAGATTAGACTACGAGGAATGCAACGAAACGATGGGGGCAAGGGTATGCACGTAGGCGAAGCAGGCCACCTTGTTCGCATGCGTGGTGGCCGGGCAGAGCGTGCGGAGGGCAGGCGATGGGGCGACGAAATCACGTTTTTTTTTTTGGCTGGCTGCGGGAGAGGAAGACGAAGGGAACCGGGACACACGCGAACCGAAGCGATGTGTATTCGCAGCTGCCAGGAACTTCTCGGCTCAGCGCGGGGACGGAGCTGAAGCGAACCGGGACGCACGCGAACCGACGCGCTGTGCAGGCGCAGCTGTGTTGCGAGCGGCCACACACAGCAAACCGCACCAATCGCCACGCGACGCGGACGCAAGCACCCGGAGCATAGGTTTGCTGTGGGAGTGGGTGCAACAGCTGCCTGAACGACACTCAGTCCCGGGCGATGCTGGCTATCGTGGAGGGGCAGCGATAATTAATTGTACAGTATTAGGCTAGACGGACTTTCCGTGAACTGTTTGTAGATTTTATGATGATGAATAATTTACGGTTGGGTTATACTAAAAATTTCGGTTGTTGACTTTCAGTGTGAATGGTCGGATCGTGCCTTATATCGGGTGGTCTAATTGGTGATACCCGATGATCCTTTTCGAATAGACTCTGAGTACTGTAGCTCCGAGTATTGATTGTTAGTTTTTCAAGTACCGAGTGGTAGAGTTTCGAGTAATGTACTCAGTTGTATGTCGAGGTGTGTATCAAGTATGAAGGGAAGTCAGAGTTGCATGGTCGATGGTCGAAACTACAGTGGCTGGTCGATGGTCGGAGCTACAGTGGATGGTCGATGGTCAGAGCTACAGTGACTGGTCGATAGTCGTGGATTTCGTGATCGGTAGTCGTAAGCTTCGTGGGCTGTAGTCGTGAGCTTCGTGCTGAGTGGTCGTGGTATTTGCAATCAGTGGTTGTATGTTTCTGATCGGTGGTCGTACGCTTATAGTAAGTGATCGTAGGGGAAGGTAATTAAGGAAGACAAAAATTATCGTCGTCGACCACTCAAGAACAACAACTCCAAGGGTGGCAATTTCCATCAGAAATTTGTTTAAAATGTTCTTTCTGCTATCGAGCATCTTGATCTAAGTGATGTGGAATATGGAAGTTGCGACGACGATGACCACGACAAAGATGATGCTAAAGGTAAGAAGAAGAATAACGATGACTTCATGGGCATGTGCTTCATGGTGAAAAACGACAACGACGACGACGATGACAGCGATCCCGATGAGGTAAGACCATCATATGATGAGCTTGAAGATGGTTTGATTAAACTTGTTATTAAATTGAAAAAGACAAAAAAGAAACTGAAAGAAAATAATTATCTTGTTGAAAGCTTAGCTTCTGAAATCAACAGACTTAAAGCTTCTATTCCCGATAGAGAATTATATGAGTCTTGTTAAGTTTTACATTATGAGTTGGAGACTGCTAGGTCGGTGAATGCGGCAAAATTGATTCAAATTAGGAATATTAATGCCGAATTTGACGAGTTAAGGTTGGCACATGATTATTGTGATGAAAAGTTAAAACTTGCAAATGATGAAATTGAAAAGCTCAAGTTTAGTTCTTCTACATGTTTAGGGTCAAGTATTTTAAATATTCAAATTAAAACTTGCTCTAATTATGGATCGCTAGAAACTAAACTAAATTCATCTTAGAAAACAATTCAACAAATAATTTATCATAAGATATCTTCTTACTCTAACGGTCCTAAACTTACCATAGAAATAGAAGTTTTGACTAGACAACTTAATAATTTTGCTAAAAAAAAAATTTGGTTCAGTCTAGTGCTTCTAAGAAACCTGTGAATGAATCTGTTAAATGCACAACTTATCTCTCTCCAGCTAAAGACAATGTGTATCTCAATGACACTTTAGAGAGATTTTCTTTTGGCAAGAAAAAATTGAATATGATCCTAGACAAGTCAAAAGTGAGTGTTAAACATCAGGATCTAGGATTTAATTCTGTTGAGCATGCCAAGAATAATCCTCCTAAGATTATTAGGTTTTTGTACCTGAAAATTTTAAAGTAGAATCTGAACCAAAATAAATTATTTTTTAAATCAAATGGTATTGCAAAGGATCCATCTACCCAAATGGGTCTTGTTAAGGCAATAGATGGGACTTCTCATCAAGACAAGTATAAATACACCCATTGTGGTAGAGATGGTCATTTAGTTCAATTTTGCTTTCGCAAAGCAAAGAAAGAAAAGAAAGACAGGTTAAGAAAGGCTTTTTGCATTGGAGTGTAGTTTGATCAAGCTCTTTATCATCGCTTTGCTCCCTCTAAACAATTTTCTGCAGGTTTTAGAGTTCCTACGACTGGACCGGTACCACCGGCATCTGTCACGCGGTCATACCGGTCGGCGGTCCTACTGGAACATAAATTGTGGTCTGACCGACAGTATCCAGAATGTTAAAATTCTTTTTTTTCTGTTAGATTCTTCGATTGGACTAGTACAACATTTGTCTGTCAAGCGGTCATACCGGCCGGTGGTCAGACCGACATGTCACCAGCGGTCGGACCAGCAGTGCCCAGAATCTAAAAATTCGTTGTCTTTGCTGGTTGTTGCTTCTGTTCGTCGCATATCTCAGTACTGGTTACCTAAAGTTTTATTGTCTAACCTCAGTACTAAGGTACCAACGATTGTTCGTGCTTTGTAGGCTCGTCGTAAGCGGAAGGAGAACATATGGTTCATCGACTCTGGTTGCTCTCGCCACATGACCACAGACTCTATATGGTTCTCCTCCCTCACTCATGCCACCAGTGATGAGATGATTACTTTTGGAGACAATGCTCAAGAACGAGTTCTTGCAAAAGTACTGTGCGCGTCAACGATAAATTCATTTTAAAAGACAGCTCTTGTCAGTAAGTTGAGCTATAATTTGCTTTCAGTCTCACAGCTGATAGATGATAATCTTGAGCTGAGATTTAAAAAGCATTCATGCTGCATTTTAGATTCATCTAGCGATCTAGTATGCGAAATTATTCGAGTTAGTCGTTTGTTTAAGGGTGACTTTTGATATTCATCATCCTATGATCTTAAGTGTCTTATTTCATCTGATTCTAAGGATTTACTCCACTAGCACCGTAGATTAGGTCATATTGGATTTGATCATCTTGCTCACATCAGCAATATGGATCTTGTTAGAGGATTGTATCTTAAAATTGAAAAGGCAATGCATTTTGTTTGTTCACCCTGTCGTCACGGTAAGATGATATCTGCATCACATCCTCCTCTCACTAGTTATGTGTAACATCCCAACTTTTGAGCCTTTTAAAAATCCTTTATTTATTTGCTAGTTGAAAATCTCATCATCTACATTTTATTTGAGTTTATATTAAAAGCTTAATATGGACTTTCATGAAAAAATGATTTAATGTGCTTAATCCCAACATCAACAATGGCTAAACTTATTTTATTTGAATCATATATGCTTGGATATATTTTCTAGGATTTTCTAGAATTTTTCCAAGGTCATTTGCTATTTTCTAATTGCTAATTGGATTTTTGTATTTATTAAAAAGATAAATCTATTTTTAATATCTCGGAATAGTAATTGGGTCGAAACCCCGTTACTATTCTAAATCTGGCCCAACCCCGGCCCATTTCTCCCGCGCACCTCGGCCCACTCCCTTCGGCCCTTCTCTCGCTGCGCCGCGGCCGCGCTCGCTCGCTCGCACCATTGGATCGCCATCGCGACTTCGCCCTCACGGCCTCGCTTCCCATTGGTGGTGGGCCCGCCACTTCGCCACATCACCTTCGTCTTCGAGAAGGACTCGGGAGTCCGAGCTCCGCACGTTCCGCACCCGCCGCCGCCGTTTTCTCCGCGGATTCGCCCTCGACCCCGGCTATTTAAGGCCGAGCCTCGTACTCAAAGCTTCGCCCCATCTCCCTCCACCAAAACCCTAAGGCGCCGCCCCTGCTTTGTCGTCGTTGCACCGCAATCGCCGAAGAACTGCCGAACGCCAAAGCTCCTCCGCCGCAGCAATTCTCCACCGCCCGATCCTCGCCGGCCGTGATTCCGCCGCCGCTGAGTGAGCAATAGCTCGAGCTTCGACCTGCGCCGCTCGCCCGTGACCGAGGACCACTCCGTCGCCGTTGTCGGGTCATCCGACAACCACGCCACCGCCATTGTCGTCGTCGCCGGCCGAACACCACCACCACCCCCAGCAGATCCGCTGTGTTCCCGGCAACCCGTTTTTGTGCTCCGCCACCGCTGCCCCGCCGCCGTCCGCCATCGCCGCCGTCAACTTCGCCGGCCAGAGCCTCCTTTGCTCGGGAGGTCTGTGCCGAGTCAGCCGCCACATCCTCGGTTTCGCCCGCGTGGAGCCTTCGTCGAGACCACGTGGGCACCGAAGTTCTCTCTCCGGTGATCTTCTCGGTCCCGGTGCAGTGATGGGTCTTGGTGATCCATTTTCTTTTTCTTTTATTTTTCGATGGTAATTCCTCGCCGACGTCAGCCGACGTCATAAGTCAATTTTTCTATTGAAAAATAATTCAGGAAATCAAATTAAAATCCAAATTAGGGTTTTAATTTATTTTCAATCTTCCAAAGCCCATATCTTTTGCATCCGACCTCCGATTGAGCCCATTCAAATTTGTAAATTCATATAAAATCAAGATCTATTTAATGGTGAATTTTATTTGATTTTTGGAGTTTATTTTGCCTCTGGTATTTATTTATTTTTATTTCTTTTGTATTGTTTGCAAGTAAACGTCGATACTTCGAGAAATTTTGGTGAAGAAGGAGCACCTCAAGATCAAGACCAGTACCTAGACCTATTCCAAGGCAAGTTATACATTTGATCATCTTGCACCCAGTTTTCAAAATACTTTGTTTTAATGTATTGCATTCTAATTCAAGTATTTATTTAAATATTTTGGGATAGTTATTAATCCAATTTGTTATATCCACCTTGTCTATTGTATGTCATGATCTTTTGTCACCCTAGGTTGGTTCATTATTAGTTGGTATTATCATAGCACCAACGTGGGTTGGTTAGATACGAGTAGATTGCTAGTCATGCTACGAGTCATCATTTCATGTGAGTTGCAATTATAAACTTGACTAAGTGATTATGGAACTGTGGAAAGAAACTGTGTGTGCTGTGTGCTGTTAATCGTGATGGTATGTGTTGCACTTAATCAACAGGGTGGGAAAAGATTTAGACTGAGGCAAATGGTGGATTCTATGTGATTGGTGGAGCTGTGTGCTATAAACTTTATGATTTAGGTTAAAACTGAAAGTCTTGCCTTGGTCAATTAAGGACTTAACTTTGTGCGCCATTGAACTGGGCCTTACTATACGACCACATGCCTAGTATGGGCTGGGTCTAACTTAGTAAGTTATGGAGTCTTGACATTGACAACTCAGGTTGTATTTTAAGCTGTGTGATGGGCTGGAGGTGTGATATGTCACATCGCGGGATGGTTCGCTGCATCCCTGTCCAACGATGTGTATCGTAACCAAACGCTGTGTGTATCGGTTGGCCGGCAGGAAAGCACATCGGGAGTGTCAATGTTTGAGATGAAGTTTCTGAAAGGTTTTGTTGTGATCAACTCTGATTCGGTTGGTTACATCTTGTGGGTAAAGTCTACAAACTCTGCAGAGTATTAAATCAATCTATTCGAATAGCTGCGTCCTCGGTTATGGACATGCTCGGGAATTTCACACGAGGGGTAGATTTTCATGAAACAATTGGGAAGAGTCAGCTGTGTGAGATAACTTGTACAACTGTGTGAATAACTTGTTTAGATTATGTGTCCTTTGTGAAACCAATTGTTAAATTAATATTCTTTAATTATTTTCAATTATGTTTTCAATCTATTATTTGTATTCAATTACAAATGTTGTATTTCCGCAAAATAACCACAGAAGCTATTTCTTTGGAATAAGCCATCATGTGTAAATGCATTCTGTGGTATGACTTGCGAGTATGGTGTGTACTCACTCTTGCTAAACAAATCAACAGAAGTGGAGGAGTCGTCGCCTGCTTTTGAAGAAGAGTTCTACGAAGGTTGATCGTTAGGGTCTTGATCCCAGTCAGTTGCATGTGGTAAATTGATGGGAGCCCACTGGAGTTTACTTCGTTTCTGCTGCAGTTTATTTCTTTATTGTCAGCCTTGCATGGCTTAATAAATGTAAAACTCGACCGTAAGGTCCCAACAGTTATTTGTTATTCAAAGTACTCATTTATTCTTATATTCGTTGTATAGATGTGATATTTCATCGATGTTGACACTGTGTGCACTAGCGTGATCCTGGACTAGTGCAGAATACACAGAGGGTCCAGATTTGCATATTTGGGTCCTGACATTATGACTGATACTCGTGAGTCTCTCTCATGGCATCTAAGGATGAAGTTTTTTGTCACTTTAGATAGCTTGCCCTTAGACTTGCCACTGAACTCCCGGGAGCTCTTATAGCTATTAGAAGTGATAATAGAATTGAATTCAAGAACGCATCATTTGCGTCTTTTTGTTCTGAAAAGGGTTTAGATCATCAATTCTCTTCAGCACGTGTGCCACAACAGAATGGTGTGGTAGAACGTAAAAAATAGAACTTTGATTGAGATGGCTAGAACGATGTTAAATGAACATGATTCTCCTAGGAAATTTTGAGCTGAAGCTATTTCTATTGCTTGCTATATTTCTAATAGAGTATTTTTGCTAGTCAAATTGCATAAGACTTCCTATAAACTTTGTTTTGGTCATTCTCCAAAAAATTCTCATTTGAGGGTGTTTGGATGTCGATGTTTTATTCTTAAACATGGAAATCTTGATAAATTTGAATCTAGATCCTCAGATGATATTTTTCTTGGATATGCAGCTCATACTCGAGGCTATCGTATATTCAACTTAGAAAATAACAAAATTGATGAAACCTGCGAGGTCACTTTTAATGAGGCTAGTCCTGGCACTAGACCCGACAATGCAGGTATACAGGTAAATAACGTACCCGAAGACATCTTCTATGACTCTGACGACAATGAAATGGTAACTCCGATTCACACTTCGACACCTATATCTACACCGATGGAGTCTACAACTAGTGGCTCTAATCCTACCTCCAATGAGGTAGAGACCACTACTTCTACACCTATGTCACCTACAACACCTCAAGCTCCTCTACATATTCAACGACGTGATCCTCCTAAACAAATGATTGGTGAGTTAGATGAGAAAGTTCTTCTCAACAGGCTTTTAGATCAAGCAATCAAAGATGGGTATTTTTGTTAATCAAACCAAGTACACTAAGGATCTTCTTCGTCACTTCGACATGGGGACAAGTAAACCAGTCTCCACACCAATGGGATTCACTGTAGTGTTAGACCCTGATAAAATTGGAGAGCCTGTTGATCAAAAAGAATACAGAAACATGTTTGGTTCACTTTTGTATCTCACTGCTTTAAGGCCAGACATTCACTTTATTGTATGTCTGTGTGCTCGCTTTCAAGTTTCTCCACGTGCTTCACATCGCCAAGCAGTTAAGCGAATTTTCAGGTATCTTCAGTCAACTTTAGAATTTGGTCTATGGTATTTTTCTTCATCATGGTTTACCCTTAGAGCTTATTCAGATGCGGATTTTATGGGTTGTATAATTGATAGGAAGAGAAATTCTGGCACATGTCATTTGTTAGGAACATCTCTTGTTTCATGGGCATCTAGGAAATAGTTGTCTGTTGCTCTTTCTACTACTGAGACTGCATATGTAGCTGTCGCTTCTTGTTGCTCACAATTGCTTTAGATGACAGCTACTCTTAAGGATTTTAGCTTAGAATTGGATAGTATACCACTTTTATGTGATAACACTAGTGCTATTTGTATTGCTAAAAATCCTATGCAACATTCTCAAACCAAACACATTGATATTCGGTATCATTTTCTTAGAGACCATGTGAAAAGGGAGATGTTGTTTTGCATTTTATTGATACAGATTCTTAAGTTGTTGATATTCTCACAAAACCACTTGATTCTACACGATTTACTCTTTTGCGAAGTGAGTTGGGTGTGTTGCATCCTATAGGATTATTTTAAGGGGGGCTTGTCGTCTAAATTGTTAGAAGCTTTGTTTATTATATTAAACAATTCATTAAACCCAAGCCATTGAAATCAATTGAGATGCATAGTTCTCTTTATCATATTTACTCATATGTTGTGTAGTTTTGATTATGATTGGTTATAATCACTTTGCCACACTTGAACTAAAACTGACATGACGAAACATTGTGACTAGATTGATTATAATTACTACTTTCTATGTTCATCGACAAGGATTAGCTTGATTGTGAGTCTTATTTTAAATCATGATTTTGAGGTTCATATGTCTCTTATTGCAATCCTTTTATGTTCACTCATTTTGACATGTTATTAAAAAAATATAGAAAAAAATTAAAAAGATGTATGCTTCAAGCATGCCATGCATATATATGTATACAACAAAAAAAGAGCATCAAATGTGCTCCAATGAAAAGAAGTATGCTTCAAGCATGCCAAAATTAAAAAGAAGTATGCTACAAGCATGGCACCGTTGAAAAGAAGTATGCTCCAAGCATGTCACATGCTCAAAGACTGGAGTTGGAATAATGGGTTGTTACATGAAACTACTAGCTCCTCTAGATTTAAAGTTGCCTCATTTTTTAGGCTTTAACTTCTCTTTGTGATATCTCATTATGCTCTTTATATTCGGTTTGGTCACTGTTGAGATGTTTGTCAGTAATTTAAATTGCTTAATCATTCTAAAAGATTTGTTCTGACATTGCTATCTGGTATATGACTTTATGTGATCTAGATAGCTCTACTAAAAAAGATGACTTGGTCAATCTATTAAATCAATACGCGGTGACTTGGATAATCTACAAAGCTTCTTGATTTTTACTCTACTTACTCGTTTTCTTGAGTTTTTTTTTCTTCTATGAAGTTCTTGATGATTGTATTGTCAAAGGGGGAGTAAATTGGAGAAATCAATCTGCTTGTATTAAGGGGGAGTTTTTCTGTCGTGATGCTTTACGACTGCTTTTTCGACTGCTGCTTTTTGACTGTTGTTGTTTCGACTGCTGCTATGATTTGTTAAAATTCCTTACTTTACAGTTTTGAAACTTTATTTGTTTCGTTTCTTTCAAAATTCAACTCAAGTTTTAAAGTGTTGTCAATGTATTCATCAAAGGGAGGATTGTTAGACCAGGTGGACTGATCGTAAAAGACCATGTGGACTGATCGTAGACTTTGTGATGATGAATAATTGACGGTTGGGTTGTATTGACATTTACGGTTGTGCAAGTTTCAGTTGCTGGCTTTCAGTGTGAATGGTCGGATCGTGCCTTGTATCGAGTGGTTTAATTGGTAATATGGTGCCTTGTATCGAGTGGTTTAATTGGTAATAGGCTGATCTCTTTGCAGAAGCTGCACTGCAGGATCTCTGGATGCTACTCTAGTAAAGGGAAATATGGTGCTCTGCTTCCAAACACGAGTACAGATATCAGCCTCAGTGGCGGTAGAGCCGGTTGAAAAAGCCCGTGGTGTTGGAGTTATTTTCACACAGTTCTTAACCAAGGATATAGCATCTGCATATGATATTCCCTGTGTTCAAGTAGACTATCAAGTTGGAACAGCTATACTTGCGTACACTAGCAGCATGAGGTATAGCAACAGTCTTGTATATGATTTAGAGCTCTATTTGCCTCTGCCATTCTATGAGTCGCTTCCTTTTTGTGTATGGCTGAATATATGCTATTATTATCTCGCGATCCCTATTAACTTTTGTTTTCCATACACAGAAACCCAACGGTTCAATTTGGCTTTGCAAAAACAATTCTAGGGGAACTGATAGCCCCAGAAGTTGCATGTTTCTCATCTAGGGGTCCAAGTTCCCTGTCCCCCTCTATTCTGAAGGTTCATCAACTAAGCCCCTCTATTCTGAAGGTTCATCAACTAAGTTCATCCTTAATCCAGTCAACCTTGGTGTTTGCTTTACTCTGTAAAAAAACCCTGCATCTTGTTCTGACATCTGACTTTTGCAGCCAGACATCACCGCTCCAGGTGTAAACATTTTGGCCTCATGGTCACCTGCTGCCGCCATATCATCGTCCATTGAATCCGTGAACTTCAAGATCGATTCAGTAACTTCAATGTCCTGCCCGCACATTTCAGGCGTGGTCACCCTTCTCAAATAAATGCATCCTAATTGGAGCCCAGCTGCTGTAAAATCAGCACTAGTCACAACAGGTAATGCTCATGCTGCTTTGCATCAAAGATGTTTTTCGCCCTAACAAGTCTACACTTTGCAGCCAATGTTCGTGACGAATATGGGTTTGAGGTGGTATCCGAGGCAGCGCCCTACAAGCAGGCGAACCCATTCGACTATGGAGGTGGCCATGTGGATCCAAATAGGGCTGCCCACCCCGGTCTTGTGTACGACATGGCTACGTGCGCTTCCTTTGCTCCTCCATGACTCAGCGACACACGACCTGTCAACACATGCCGAAAAAGCAGTTGAACCTGAACCTCCCATCCATCGCCATTCCTAAACTGAGGGGCAAACTGACGGTGTCAAGAACGGTCACCAACTTCGGCCCAGCCGTGTCCAAGTACAGAGCCCGTGTAGAAGCTTCCTCCAGGGGTGGACGTCACCGTGAGCCCCTCGCTCCTGACCTTCAACTCGACCGCCAACAAGTTGGCATTCAAGGTGACATTCCAGGCCAAACTGAAAGTGCAAGGGAGGTAAACCTTCGGCAGCATGACATGGGAGGACGGCACCCACGCGGTGAGGATTCCTCTGGTGGTTCGGACAATGATCAGTAAGTTCTACGTCAATTCGTGAATAAGTGACACCTTGTAGATTCAGTTTCAATGATGAGACACAAGATGTAACTCGCTAATCTCTCCTGATTCTAATGGCATTGGTGATTGGTTGGGATTTCTTGACTAGAATTCTACTAAGGTGAAATAAAATGCATTAGTGATTGTTACAGAAAATCTGGCCAATTATAGCAGTATCTGCAACATGAGTGGGTGCACAAAAATGAAACTCTTTTTGGTAACTAGGAGCTTCTTCTTTGGTTATACAAAGAATGAAAGTAAGCAGTAACAGAGCATTTGTCTCTATAACAAATTGCAGCATACACAGTGAGAATGTAATGCTTCACTGCAATGGAATGAGCAATGCCATATCTGGTACGATCAAGAATCCAATTTGGGAACAGAAGAAGGCATGCGTACACATACGAGTCCTGGCGCGCCTCAGGATTTGGTCTTGTTATCGTTGGTGGGCTTGTCGCTGGGGTCGGAGGACGAGGAGTGGGCGGCGAGGGCCATGTTGTAGGCGTCGAGCTCGTCGTAGTAGACGTCCCAGACGCAGCGGACGCAGCCGCTACCGCAGCAGTCGCCGGGGAGCGGCTTCTCGGGCGGCTGCGGGGCCGGCACGGGAGGGGCGTCGGGCTTCTTGGCGTCGGTGTGCGAGGCCATGGGCGCGGGCGGGAGGCGGCGGCCGCGGCGGAGGAGGGGACGCGCCGGCGCGGGGAGACTCGGGATCGGGGCGGGCACGCGGAGGACGGCGCCCAGCATACAGCCTGAGCCTCGGCAAAGGGAAAACAAAAGGGAAGTCGTCTCCACTGTTTGATTTGGGTTTTGTTTGTTTAAGCTTAAGTTTTTTTTGTCTTATAGCTTAAAGTCAGCATTTTGGTTTAATCTGTTTATAAGTCTTTTAGCTTTTAAGCCAAACTTTGATATTTGGTAATATGATTTTTTATAGGATATTAGCTTATTGAGTTGTGTGTGAAGGATTAAAAGTTCGAATTACCCTTTACGGGTTAAATGATCTTTTTAAGCATGTATTTAAACTTATTTTTGTATAGGATTTCTAAATATGATGATACGTGTAAGTGTACATATGAAACAAGATAGATTTCGCTCGTCTGTGCATGCATGTATTAATTTTGAACATTGCGTAATGAAAGAAATTAATATAGAAAAGCATATATTAACCAACTTAACAAAATAACACAGTAAAAAAATAATATTCGATCATATCATATTATTGTAATCAATTTATCCCGTTGCTGCATTAAAGAAGTAGCAATATTATCACGAAAGACACTCATATCTCTATCATGTTTAAAAAAAGTAGCAATACTATCACGTAAGTAGCAACACTTACAAAATTTTGTAAGTACATTCTGATTTACATGTTGACTCGCTAAAAAAGTTGAGCAATGAGATCATAACACACACACACACAAAAAAACTAAGTCTGCAACTTATAATTCCAGCTTGCTTCTTTGCTGGAGCATTGCTATTTTGCTTGATATCTAAAATTTGACCTGGTGCCATGCTTGCTTCATCACCATCACTGTCCTTATGAATGCCATCACCTGTGCAATGGAAGAAAAAGAAAAAGGCAAAATTAGAATGTGGCAACTGCGATAAGTTTACGAAAAAACATTCACACTCACCAGCATCAACACCATTAGCAAAGCTGACAATGATATCATCATCGGCAACAATTGGCTTGTTTTGTGAGTTTCTTTCCTTTTCAGGTTCATTAACTGCCATTTTATCAGTGTCAACATCATTCTTATCTTCAGAATCTGCAGCAGAAATGAAGTACATATAAGGCTATTCGGTTATTCACATGCAATCATCAACCAAAAAAAACATAATTAGCAGCATCCTATACCAGTTTTTGTCATGTCTACACCAGACTCCATACTTATGTTTGGAAGATATGTCGGCGGATGGTTGAACTGGTGGAGGTGGCGGCGGCGGCGGCGGTCTAGTCTTTAACCACTCTTCAATCATACTGCTTATTTTTTCTGCAACATCCATATCAGCCTCAGAATCTTCGTTTGTAACAATCTCAAACTTCTTACTGTTCTCTCCATTGTCCTTATCTCCAGCATCTCCTATCTCCTTGTCTGTTTCATCAGGAACAAGCATCGAAGATTCATTTTCAGAAACAGCAGAAGTTCCATCTCCACTTCCATCTTCTATTTATTTGGCCTTCTCTTGTGCTTTCTTCTTTTCTTCAACATGTTTCTTCAGGTACTCCTTGGTGGCATCATTAATATTAACCTGGCATTCAGATAAAATGCAAGGAGGCATAGAATAGCATTAGCATTAGTTTGAGAACCTACAGGAGAAATTACAAGCAATTGCCTAACAGAGAAAACAAAAAGGTAACATAACCATCTGAGATCACAACCAAAACCCCATTTCTGGATGGCCTCTTCAAATATGTACAATTAGGAAATGCAATGACCTGTATAACCAACCAAAAACTATTATTTTCCAATCAAGCTTAGGGAATAACACAACGACCTAGCGATGTTGTTAACAGGAATAGCAAAGAGTGGAGCATAGTGATTTAATGCAAACATAATGATTATAGCAAAGAGTAGAGCATTGCTCCTAATGCTCCAATATGCTCCAGATCATACTGGTAACAGATCATAGCATAACACTTCGGATTTCATATACATTCAGATTCACATATTCAGCTATCACCAATGATGTGCAGCATTCAGATTCAGAGCATCACATGAGCACCCTCCCTCTCATGAACTATCAACTATCAGATTTCAGATTCACAGATACAATCAACATTCAGATTTCATATACATTCAGATTTACATATACATATTCACATACCGGCGCCGGTGGGGGAGGTGATGGAAGCTGGCGGTGTCAGGTGGAGGAGATGGGAGGTGGCGGCAGAGGGGGCAAGAGAGGGGAGGTGGCGTCGGTGGGGGAGGTGATGGAAGCTGGCGGCGTCGGGTGGAGGAGATGGGAGGCGGCGACGAGTGGGTAAGAGAGGGGAGGCGGCGCCGGTGGGGGAGGAGAAGGGAGGCAGCGTCGGTGGGGGAAGAGACGGGAGGCGGTGGCGTCGGTGGGACAAGAGAGGGGAGGCGGCCCCGGTGGGGGAGGCGGTGTCTGTGGGGGAGGGGATGGGAGGCGGCACCGGCGGGTGGAGGAGAGGGGAGGCGGCGGCGGTGGGGGAGGAGCTGGGAGGCGACATCGGTTCAGGAGGAGATGGGAGGCGGCAGCGTCAACGGGAGGAAAGGGGGGCGCTAGCTGTGGTGGCAGGAGAGGGGGATAGGAGGGAGGGCAAGCGACGGCGGGTGGGAGCAAGCGGGATGGGAGGGGAGTGGAGGGGGAGAAAGCGTAAAAAGAACGAGAGATTCACGTTTATATACGGGTGACATTTTGAAGTAATTTCAATGAAATTTAATGGTAAAGTGGTATTTCATTATGTAAAAGCCAAAAAAAAAAAAACATGTCACTCATAGCTTATGGCTTTTAGGTTTAAAATGACTTAAACTTCTGGATGAAAAAGCCACCTCTTTGTTTAGATTTATACTTTTTTACTTATAAATCAGACAAAAAGCCTAACAAACAGGTCTTAGAATTTGGAGGGTAGAGAGTAGAGACACAGTCCAAGTGCACGAGAGAGCGGACTAACACACGGCACCATTGAATCTTCTCCATCATTTAATAAAACCGATTTACATGTTACGGTGTTCTGTATTACTACAATTTTCAGCCAGCCAATCTGATTGTGCGAGGCATCAGTTAGACAGAGAAAAAAAATGGAACATCCCGACAGCAAAATCAACCATTAGGGATGGATGCCAAACTGGGCAGATGAGATGTATGCGCAGTCACTCTGAACAAGCATATGCGATATGCTGACATTATGCACTTCTCCTGGCTCTATCTCCGTTTCTCATTGTCTTTGCCTCCTTTGTCTGAATAGGATTGTGATGTTCTCGACTGCATACCAAAAGGAGAAAAGAATACCTAACCTAGTTTAGTTCTCTCCGACCACCTTCTAGAATCTTTAGCCAGGTGAAGCATCAAACTATGCTCGAACTGGAAAAGGTTGTATTTTGTAAAATCAACCACCAGACATTACACCGTTGGTCCTTGAAGCACTTATGACAATTTCCTCTGCTCTAGCTTGTATCTCTTTTAGATACTCAACAAGTACACGTTGCTGATACGAGAGAGAAAACGAAAGAAAACAGCGCGAGGGGAAGCTCAGTACAAGGCACTGACAGGTTTAAATAGTGGGTCCTATTCTCTGTAGAACTCAAGAATGTTATGAATTTTACTGTGCGAATTAAGATTCTCTCAATTCTCTTCTTAATAACAGCATAAAGTTCTTCTGTTGAAACATCTCCCTTCCCCACTGTAAGTCCATCAAGTAACAGCTTGTTCCACTCATTTTCTGGAGCTGCATTGTACAATCTCAATCTCTCAAAGGTGGTAACTAGTATATGCAAAATAAAACAATCTCTTTGGGCTATGCAGACTCTGTATTACAGATTCAAGAAACTTTTCAGGCACTGTAACTTCTCCTGAAAAAGGAAGACAGATACTCAAAGAATAAACTAAAATTGTAGTCATTTCTTAACATTTGAGGTTGAACAGTCTAAAACGAATGCACACAAAAGATTACCTTTGTAAGCATAACTACACTTTAGGAGAAACTTCGAAGCATATAGCTGCAACACCTTTTGCAGCATATCTTGAAGCCCTGGCTTATCACCATCTTCTTTTGCCTAAACACATGTAAATATGTACTAATAACATGAAAAATAAAAATAATCTACACTAGGAATAGTACACAACATAGCTAGCATAAAAAGGCAGAAAATAACACTTACTTGCCTCAACTGAACATTAACCTCTGACAGAAATCCCTCGTCTAGCTGTCCTTCTTTTTCTCTATTTGATATTTCCAGGGAATACCAGGATGGCATAAAAGAATCTCATTAAAAATCAGAAGCACAAAATTGGCATTAGGTAAACAATAGTGCTCCATACAAATAGCAATTTAAGTACTGAAATTGTTAAGCCAACAATGATGGAAAGTAGAGACAACAGTAACAGCAGACTTGCCTAAAGCATAATTCAAAAGAAATTTTATAAGCAGAAGAAATATTTTGATTTCTGCGGTGCCCAAGTCAATTAGTGCAGATGATAGTGAAAGAAAGGCTCAACTTTACAGCTACTTCAAACGCAAAGAACATGATGTAATGCATGTTAAGGGCAACACCAACATAAGGTGTGCAAAAGTGTAACGGGTTAATGGATAAGGCTAAACTTACATGTGAAAAGAAAAATTGGTACACTGTAATTGGAGTTCTTAAAAATACAAAACTCTTATGGCGTCAGGTTAAGTGCTGCATACACCAATGTCCTTCCGGTATGAAGAAAGTATATTGGAGAACTACTGTATTTAGGTATATGGATTCAGCTAGGGAACAGATCACAGAATGGTTCAATTTGGAAAGCTTCTCGCACTGATAGAAGACATCACTGACTTGTTCCTCAGGAGCAATGAGCACTAGATGATTTGTGGGGAGAGAGCACTTAAGTATAGTATAAAATTATTTTTTTTAAAAAAAACACTGATTGGAAGGTACTGTTGAGTCAACCAAAATCATAAACAGATGCCTGCAGTATTCAAATAAAGAACATAGTAAGAAAAAAAGGAGAAAGATGTGTGCTTACTTTCTCCATCAATTCGAGAGCCTCTGGATCTCTTGGTAGCCACTTCACCTCTTCTCCTTCATGCATTACAGCACTAATAATTGCCTTGAGCACATCAGTTGACTGTTCAATCTTTTCCTGCATAACATAAGGGGTAAAATTAGCAGCATGCAAGGCACATGTGTAAGTGTAATCACAACGAAAATACCAAGGATTTGGAACTTCACATCAATCTGTAGGCAGTAGTACTAAAATGAGGAGTTATGCATGATGGAACATGGTTCTTACATCAGTCTTGTGAACAAGACGGTCAACTATGTTCATGACATTTTCGGCCTGTTCTTCGTAATCTTTCTGAAAAAGCAAAAGAGACAGAACAATCACAAAGTTAGATTAATTGAGACAAAAGAGAATGGCGTCCACAGTAAGCAAAAAAGAATCCAAAGATGAAACCACGCTTTATCATCATCCGATTTGCATAAATCAATTCTAGTAGCCAGTCGAACCCAGAAACCCTCGTCGAATGCCAGAATATTTTCAACAACTATTTGATCAAGCTGTTTACATGTAAGAAGGGCAGTTTAGTAATTTAATAAGGTAATTTTTTTGTGTCAAAAATAAAATTAAAACAAGCAACAATTATTTCAATTGATTCAACAAAAAATAACCACTAAAATCTTTCCAATAATGCTTGAACATTTAGAAATATCATAAACATATTAATCTAATCCAGTGACATGCTTAGGCACACTAACACTTTTACATGCATGTAGAACAGCCTAGTAAGAAACCAAAAGTAAATCTGACAGCTCATAAGTCAATCTTTTATAGTTCAGGTTCTTAATCGAACTTGAGGTCCAGTGATTGAGCCATCAAACATTGCTCAGTTTAATTCTACAGATTTTGAATAAAGAACCAGTGGAAGCATGCTCAAAGCAAGAATAACTACACATCAGAGGTTTGCATATTGAAGGAAATTGATAGCGTGGAGTGGCAATGTATCTAGTTCAGCACTGAAGTGTAGTGCAAAAATGGTAATCTGATCTAAGTAGAATTACCAATCAGACTGAAGATGTGCAGCAGTTACCTCTGTAGGATTTGCGTTCCTCAACATATCAATCAGCCTATCCGCTTCAATGGTCTTCTTGAAGGATTTTTTGGGACCTTTATCGGCTTCGCATAACAAAGTGCTCCTGTATAATAGAATCATAAGTTCTTAATTAATAATACTATTTCATCATCGCACTACCTACTTCCATCATCAAAATTCCTGTTGAAAAGCCAAATCACAGATCCTGGCAGGTACAGTAGTATCATATAGCTGAAAATTATACATCAATAAAAATTTGCATCAGTACCCCCAAGATTTATGTTGTGTAAAACCTCTAACATTAGTAATGCTAGTTTACAGGTTTAGCGTTGCGCTCTGCATCTCCTAACACTTTCAGGTTCACAGTTCAATGCTGAGCAGCAAGGGCACATACACAATAATACTAGCATTACAATGCTCATTCTGTGCTCGCTGCTCAACAACAAAATTCCCCCAATTCATGAGATTCCTGATCACGTAGAAGGCAACGTCACAACAAGGCTAATCAGATGACCTGGAACTGCAAAAATATCACGTTTTTTCCTAATCAACCACACAGTTCAATGCTGAGCAGCAAGGGCTAATACACAATAATACTAGCATTACAATGCTCATCCTGTGCTCGCTGCTCAACAACAAAATTTCCCCAATTCATGAGATTCCTAAACACGTACAAGGCAACGTCACAACAAGGCTAATCAGATGACCTGGAACTGCAAAAAAAAAAATCACGTTTTTTTCCTAATCAACCACACAAATCAAACTAATTCGTTCAAAAATGCTTTCCAATCGAGAAGCACACATTGCACACAAGCAAACTAAAAGCAGAGGAGAGCGCAGATACAGAACGCGAACCGCCTCCGCCGATTGGCGTGGAAGACTCTCCGCCCAGGGGAATGCGCCAGGGACACCCCAGCACCACCGACGATACAGGCCCTAGGTAGCATAAGATCGAACGCAGAGTCGATTAGAGGAGGCGAACGGTGAAAAGGCCATGAAATTGTTCAAAGGGGGAAAAAGGCGAGATAAGCATAGCGAAGAGTGCAACCGCAAGGCGAGGCGGGGATGGGGACGGCGGTCGGGGTGACGTGCATGCGGCGGCGGCGGAGGCTGTTGCCTTCGCCGGCCAGTGGCGGGAGCGGAGCGGGAGGGCGGAGGGGAGCGAGGGGAGTGCGCGCGTAAGTGTGCTCCACAGACTTGGGCTTTCCACCTTCACGCACCAACGGCTGACGCGGCTAACTAAAAATAGGCTGGATTTGCTCGAGATGGGCATCTTTTGTTTGGGCCGAGTGCAAACAGATGGGCGAAATGCACGGTTTGCATCTGTGGCTATGCCCTGTTAGACCGACGCCGGGTGATGCCCAAAGCAACACGTCATTTCTGCTGTCAAATGTAAAATGTGATATATTAACTTGTTGATTAGTATATCTGAAAAAACATGTTTACTAGTAAAAATCGGAAATAAAACATGGTGTGTTATTTCATGCTAATTTAGTACAAATGATATTTACCGATGCCGTACCAAACTAAACTAGCTACGTGTGCATACGTTGTTACAGAGAAAAAACATATCACCCCAGCATGTTGAACTGATGTTGGCTGTCATTGAGCTTAGTCTATGCCGGTCCATCTGCTCTCGTCGAGGTGTCACGGTAAGATTCGCTCTGGCCTACAATGCCTCCCTAGCCATGTTGCCAATATCCAGATCACCAACCTCGCCCTTTCAAAGGACAAAGAAAACATGATGATGGTATTCAGCCACATGACTGCATGTCGTCGTGATGCAATCAAATATATATATGAATGAAACATGTATGCATAATAGAAAAATGGCATCTGCAATTAACATACAAATAACACTTCCAAAGCACTCCACCACCGAGTAGCAGCTAGGCAAAGGCACAACAGGCAAGCAGAAGAACACACGCATGCGTGTGCACATAGCGTCACCATGGATAGCCCAACAGCATAGGTGTCCTCCAGAGCATGCGGAGCGAGGTGGAGGAGATGCATGTCGTACTACTCCAAGGGACCACAGGGGGGTAGTGCCACTCGGCTGATGCTGACGTGAAGCACACACCTAACATCAAGGTGTTGAGGTGATCTTCTTTTTCCTTATGCTTCTTTGTTTCATATTCGTCAATCCAACCTCAAGCGTCAAGCTACCGAGGTCGTAGCTATGCAGTGTGGTTACACAACGTTCATATCTTCTTGATATCAGCCTAGTCACTACCCCACTTGGCGTACCTCCTCCAAGTTCTGCTATGATTTATTTATTGAGGTCGGAGCGATTTACACAGAGACGAGTGTCGGGTAGCTTATCGATACGAAAGTGTTTTTGTAGTTGAAAGCCAATAGGGATCAATGGGAGGGAGACAGGCAGAATCGATCGAGTGGCGGAGAGCCACACGTTGGCAATTAGAGCGAGTAGCGGAAGGATCGAGAGGACGAAAGACATAACGAAGAACGCATCATTCGCTACCACCACATTCTTTTTAAGTAGTAAAGACTAACCAAGTCTGTTGAGCTGTTCGACATGGAATCATGCAATAATAAGTTTTTTATACCAGGAGCAAACCTTTCATCGATTAAGCGGGAGTGCACAATTAAGTTGACACAGTTGTAAATTTGCTAAATTGAGCAAAAACAAATAAGAAAAAGCCCTTACCCATCCAGCGAAACTCGTGATCTAAACCATCCAATTAATGTGAGGAAGCTCTCTCAAAAAAATAATGACAGAGACCTCGACGTGGAATGCTCGCAAGATTATGCAGCGTGCAATGGTCCATCAACCACGGTCCACAAGAGATTTCCCATAGGATTTTTATGAGGCGGAAGAAAGAGAAGTTTAAGTTACAAAGATGTCGCCTACAAATTTTATACAGTAATTGAATGTAATACAGGAAATAAGATGTATTGTATATAAAATAGTTATCAATAGAGAAGTATAAAAAATAAATTATTATAAAAACTATATTTAGATGATACACAACTACAGCATCGTACGTGTGTTAATTAAGTGGAGCATAAAATGGACTGTAGATGTACATTTCTTGCTCCAAATTATCTCACGTGCTACGTAAACTTTTTTTTGTGCACTTGTCAAACTACTTTCTTTCTTCTGGAATGGGATCAGCAAGGATGTGGCATAATCTATGATCGATCTGAAGAACGGATAAACGAAAACAACGATCAAAGAGTACTGTAGTAAATACAAAGCATTAACTACGCTGACGGATTCACTTGCAGTTACCCCCGCAATACCGATCGATGTGCCTAGCTACCGATCGAAGCAGCCTACCAGTAGTAATCCGCAGTTTCGCACATGCCGTCACTTCACAATTTAAGAGGGCCAAAAACGTGCCACGAGTATCTGCAGTAGTATACAAACAGACAATACAACAGATACCGGGAATTGAAGGAGCAGCACTGGCCGCCGCGGCGGCCTGACAAATCTGCGCAGCTACTAAACGTTTGGTAGCAAGCAGCAATCGATGGCCTCCATGAAGCCCATTCTTCGTCGAACGTCCTATATATGTGCAACCAGGTCATGACAGAAATAAGTCGGGAGTAAATAACATGCTACTACATGGAATCTATCCCCAAACATCCATAAAGCTAGCATCACTACAGTGAGTGTGTTTTTAAGTTCACAGCAGCTAATCGGGCTACTCCATGATGGTTAGTCAGCTTGATCAAATTCAGCACCCGATCGATCCCTATCGATCCCCGCAGCAATGTGGGTCCGAATCAGCGGAGTCGGTCACCTTGAGAGAGAACAGTTTGGATGAAATCCCGATTCCCAATCTAACTTTCGCTGCCCAATCCCTCTGCATCCAAATAGGCCTGAAACTATACTGTTACAAATTAGATATTCCAACAAATTAAGCAGGAAAATACTTTGGGCCAAAATGATCAGATGAGATCAACCGAGTGCACAAAAAGAATATGCAGCGACGCCTACCGTTATTTCATGTACCCTACTAAACCATTGAGCTAGGCAGCCAGCTACCGCCTGATCGTGCATTGCAATTAGGAGGACTCCATAACTCGAAGCAAACGTTACCGATTTATAAAACCCCAGTCACCAACTCACCGGTGCATTGTAAACCCCTAGAGATCAGGCCAGAGGTAATTAATACTGCGAAACCGGTGTATCTCGAAACGGCCCAACCAGGTGTCCCACCTGCAGAAAGTTAGAGGCCAGAGACCAAACCTCTCGCATCCCAGTCGTGCGTTGGTTCACGTGCCATAACCCATCGCCGGTACTACTAACCCACATATCACTCACTATTCACGACTGTATGCATATGCATGCAGCGCTCATCCACTCTGACTACACTCGACTTTTCACTATTCTCCCTTACTCCTTCGTGTCGGTACTCGGTAGAGTACACAACCACAACCAAACCCTCCAAAAGAAGCAACATGAAAGAAGAGTAAAAAAAAAAAAGTACTGCATAATTATTTGTCCAATAGAGTTTTTTTTTAATAATACGTTTTATTAATATTATAAAAAATAGTCAAAAATAATTCACCAAAAAATTATTTGTCACCGACTAACGTGGCAGTTCTTATCGTCAATTCATTTCGCGACATGTCAACTGGCCGACAGGAGCCTTGTTTAGCATACATAGTTCAATTGGCCAACAGCTTTGTTGCTAGCTAATTCATTTTAAGATAGATCAATTAGCCGATTGGAGCCTTGCCGTTGATTTATTTGACCTACATCGTTTGATGGGCCGACAGACCTTTGTGCCAATTCATTTGACATGTTCTCAATCTGTATTCATTTTATTTGGCGACAGAGTATAATTTATGTTAAAATTAACTATATTAATTAATTAATTAATTAATACTAATAAAATAGTCGATATATTTTAAAAAAAAATTTAAAAAAACTCTGCAGTTGCTTGGGGACAATGAAGATATCCATTAGTCGATATATTTTAAAAAAAATTTTAAAAAAACTCTGCAGTTGCTTGGGGACAATGAAGATATCCATGCTCCATGTAGCAGGCAAGACATACTACTAGTAGTACTCATGTTTCATAAAAGAATAGTAAAACTGAAATACTAGTGCCCTAGCGGTACTAGAGCCAGGAGGAGAGGAGGAGCAGCGAGAGGCAATTCAAGGGCGGACCCTCCCATCTCCTACGTAACTAGACCCTAGGCTAGCCTTGTAGCATCCACGGCGTTCGGCGACCGGTGAGGCTCGAGCAGTCGGTGACTGTCGACTCCTCGAACGGTCTCGTGGGCTTTGTTTGATTATGTTTAGTTTGACTGGCCGGTCGGCCTATTAGACAAAGGCGGCCTATTAGATATGTGTTCATGGTCTCCTCATCCTCACGCACTTGACACTCACACTTCTTCAATCCTCATATAACCCTAATTCTAACCAAGCAGCCAGCGGCGACGGGCAATGTGAATCGCGGGCATGCGGTAAGGCTGGGAGGGTGCGCGGTGGCAAGTGCTCTGATCATCGGGCGCGATGGGCTAGCGAGGCGAGGCCAGGGCGCATAGCAGCGAGGGCACGTGGCGAAGACGCGAGGGCACGTGGTGGTAAGGGTTAGGGCGATTCTATTTAGTGTCATGTACTCTTATTAGTGTGATTACAATATAATTTATGTACTAGTCCAATGCATGTACTTTGCTACAGATTAAAAAAATCATATCTCATCAATCGTCGTCGTGCTCATCTACAATGCATGTGATCCGTCGACAACTTGTTTTTGAAAAGATCGATGAAATCTTTGAGCTTCTTACGCACCAGCTTGGGTAGTTGGGGCATAGGGGAGTGGAGAGGAGGTTATGGGTCGCCAACCATACGCACGGAAGGAACAAAAAAAGAACGAGATCCAACGGCTCACATCTTATGAAGAAAGATAGATTTAACAACTCACATTGCATAAAGAAAGGTAAATCATCACAAATTCCTCCCTTTCAACAGTAGAGATTAATTATTTTTATTTAGATAATCTTTTTCAGTTCACGCCTGCCGCAACGCTTCTACCACGCACACCCAACTTGGCCAACTCCCGTTTTTCCCCCGGCGCGATCGAGTCTGGCAGCAGCCGCAGCATTTTCCGATGCATTCCCCACTGTTCGAAGTGTGTTGGCTGTGCGCAGCATGCATAAGCCCGAGGACTAGATGGCTGCAACTATAGCAACGTGGCAGCGTGCAGCCTCTCTGTCTTGCATGTTGCATCACCCGCCCCGGCCGTCTCTAGCTACTCCGCCAGTCGTGGTACGGATCAAGGGAATGCACAGTGACATCTCAACCCCTCCCCTCCCCCCCTCCGGCCACATCTCTCTCTCTCTCTCTCTCTCTCTCTCTCTGGCGCGGCCGCGCACACACTACTAGGGATGGAAAAGACGGGCATGGAGACAGAAAAGAGTTGAGGGGCAAGGCGTCCTCTTCTCTCTTTTTATTTCCCCAGCTTCACATCCCATTAATGGCAAGGGCATAAGCATCACCTCATCGTTGTACCATCACGCACGGGCCCATATGTACACAGAAAGGATCTTTGGCTTTAGCGTCAGCTCGTTCCCGTATATTTCTTAAACACGAGAAAACGTCGTTTCAAGCCGGGAAACAAATTTCGTTTTGGAAGAAAAAAATCATTGTGGGCCGAAATCCCCGAAATTTTGGTGGGTTTTCAAACGGGACAAATTTTGGATTTCAAGTAAAACCAAAGGGGCAAATCGTACTTATTCCAGTTTTCAGAGTGTTTTGACTGTTAAAATATCATGTAAAATTAGAAGGCATACCAAAACTTCTAAAACTCGTGTATCCGTCCAATCAGATATCTTTTGGAACGTAGAGAAATTGCACAAGAATAACATTGCAGTCTTAGATGTTTTTTTTTGCTAGAATAATACTATTGATGTGGGAAATAAACCCCCTTCTTCATACTAAAGGCAAAAATAACAATACGAAATCGAAAAAAACACGATATGTACTTTACACGTGGTTTATACGCGCCCCAGGGACCGGAGCCGCCTCGTCCATACCTCTGGAGGACGGAGCCGCCTCCTCCGCACTCTCGTCGTCCTTCACGCTTCACGCCACAAAGGGCACGCGTACCCGTCTTGTCCGTGAGCGAGGCCCTCGGTCCGTACCTCCCTCTGTGCCTCCGGGGCACGGACGTCGCGCCCGCTGCTTTACTGAGAATAAGAACTTAACCGGCATCGTAAGGTATGCAAAGTTGCAACACTTAACCTTAGAATTGGTAAAGTTATGACCTGTTGATTACCTGTCACGTCACTTGAATTTGATTTTGACACGTTATTGGATTTACTGGCAGAACAAAGCCAACGGGATGATTTGGAATCTCTTGGTTTACTACAGTGTTGCTTTGTGGCGAAGTGTGCTAGGCGCATCTGGGATGCATGTGTGCTTAAAAATCATTGGTTAAATAGGCATAACAGTGCAAGCCAACTTCCTTTTCTCAGGTAGTTGATTGTCAAATAGACATCATATCTAAAGCTGTTTCAAGAAGTCTCTCTTCGCTTCTATGCCATGCCAAGCTAGGAGGCTTCTATGCCGGATGATCATCCTCAGGAATTCATCTCTCCCCAATTCTCTCTTCGCTTTGGTTATGCACACCATATATATTCTGATGATGGTTACTAAAGAACGAGACTGGTTTTGGGAATTTTTTATTTATTTATTTCACTTTTCATAAGGAATTGAAGATACGTTAGCAACTCTTAAATTTTTTCGGGCACTGATACATCTGTTTCCTTTCTTTAATATATATCCTGAAAATTCCAATTTCATGACCAAATGGCACTAAATTTCCTTTACTCAAAAGAATTTAGTTTATGCATATTTCATTTTAACGAAGCATTTTGCGGCAGAACTGTCAGTGGTTTTAGAACGTACTCTATTTAGCCATGGTACAAGTTTACGCGGTACTGTCATCCATGAAATCAACCATTTATCTTGTATATAAAAATATCCAGTTATCTTTTTTTCCCAGTGTGTTGTAGGAGTGAGAGATTAAATAGTTGATGTGATGACCGGGGGACGTCCGTGGCCTGGACGCGCCACGCGACGGGGCCAGCATGCGTGCCCCGGAGGCACAGACCAGGGGCCTCGCGCACCGACAAGATGATCCGGACTCCGAGGCCCTGAGACGTGGGCAAAAACATGTGTCCTGTCTATTTGAAACACAGAATTATAGTGTTATTTTCTACTTTAACGCACCAAAGATACTACATTTAACGCACCACTAGTGCTATTTTAACCGAATACTCTGCAATCACGTACAAATGCAAAACAAAAAAATTATTTTCAAAAGAACTTTGGATGCTACACAAAATTTTTGCAGGAACTTAAAAGAAAGACCACGAAAGACAGGAATTTTTAGTATAACTAGCATAAAAAATCCTCCGAAATTTCGTGTGAATCATAAGTCAATCCAAAAGAATTTTATAGGAATATTAAAAGTTTATTGTGTTCTTTTGGGCATATAGAAAATTATTATATAGGATTATATTTCTTCAAAACTACTCTAAAAATTATATATACAAAAAGACAGTTCTTGCATTGCAAATATCATAGGGGTTTGAAATGTATACATTTATCTTCTAAAAACTTAATTATTCAGGTAAAAATAAACTTTCAAACTTTGATAATTTTGGTGAATCAATTCAGTATGCGATAAACTTTCTATATAATTCTAGCAAGAGTTAGGAGTTTTATTCAAGCATAGAATCTGAAATAAAAATCCCACTAAAATTTACTACACTAGTCATCAACCCGTGCATCCGCACGGATATGATATTTTTTAAATATTATTTTCAGGGCTAAGAATTTTTTTTAACTTTTAGCTTCTAACTAATATGAATTTGACATATATTTTTTAGTTTAAAATTATCTATCAAAATTCTATTTTTTTAATTTATACAATTTAAAATTTTATTTTTATATAAGTGACAAATATATATTTTATCGCATTCGATTTTTTTGTGAGTCCATATTATAACGCTATAGATTTAACGTTAAATTTAAGATCTCATGTAGAAATATCGCCATATTAATTTCTCATGTGTTCGAATGTCATTATTTAATAAGTACATGCATCCTACACGGTTATTTGGTGAAACTATATGCGTTCAAATTGGATGGTTAGGATTTTTTCTTTTCTCTAATTAATGTGGTGAAGCTATATGTGTTCAAATTGGATGGTTAGGATTTTCTCTTTTTCTCTGATTAATGTGGAAATTTTTAGCTTTTTTCTTTCCCCCGATTAATATGGGAATTTGTACCTTTTTATAAATAGGATGATTAGGATTTTACTCTTTTCTCTAATTAATGTGGGAATTTCTAGCCTTTTATTTTTCTCCGATTAATATGAAAATTTCTATCTTTTTACATCTTAAGATTAATATGGAGGCTTATAAGAGAGCCGCCTATTAGTTGCTGATAATATAAGAAAAATTCTATTGGCAAACTTTTGTTCTCATTCTTTTACTTTTTCTAATTGTTGTATATTTCTAATTTATTGCATCATGGTCCCAACATAGAACCAATATTGTTATTTACGTGCATCCTAAGTACAAATATTATTAGTGCGTGGATCTACATATATATAGAATACACAAATTGTGATATTATAACATATATAAATTCGAAATTAAAATTTTCTTTTCCAGGCATATGTAATTCCATTGAATATGTGAAACTAATACTTATATATTGAAAAAAATATTTAGGAATTCATAATTTAAAAAAAATGATGTTATACGAATATATACAAATTAATATTTTGAATTCCAAAAAATTGTTATGCCCAAGTATAGCAATTTGTAATTAGAAATTATAAAAATTGTTGCAAGAAAACAATAATATAATAGATTAAAAAAATTAGAATTCTAACCACAGGACTATCACGTTCTTTGAGTTGATCATAACATGGTGAGCTTCAGATACGATACTACATGCAATCTATAATTTTAATAATTAAAATCCCATAGTTATGGATTTTGAAAATTAGATTTATTTTTGTAATTATGGAATTATAGATGTTTGGGTATAAAAATTTAGATCCAAGATTTGTATATCCGCGTATCTATGCACAGCTTCAAAAATTCTCTACGTGGATGCTTAATTGTTTTGAGATTCTTTATTGTTTATAAAGTCCTAATTGTAATTTATATTGAGTATGTTGTCCACGGAGTGATATTTCGGTTTCTAGTACCATACTAATATGCTCCATACATGCGACCCGGAGTTCTATTTCTATGAAAATATTTTGTTTCCAATCAAAATAATTATATATTATGAAAGTATATATTTCTTGGTGGATCTGGCGATGCCAATTACATGTTGTCAATTGTGTAAACTGTTTATATGTTGATAGTCAAATCTAAAAATATTTGACTGGCACAATTTCTAAAACAATTTATATTTGGAATCGAAGGTAGTACTAAATAAACATAATTATGAAGATAAATTAATAGCCAAAAACTCTTCCTTAACGCGGTTGCTAGACTCCTGTTTTTGGTTCTGCTATATCCAATTGGAATGATTATTTAATCAAAATACAGAAATCATATTCCATATTAGCAAAGGATACGTCTGGTAGTTTGAGAGCAAACCGTGTTGTACTCAAATCTCGTGTACTATTTCTAGTACAAACTCTTATGGATGGATAGAATTTTTTTTTTACTTTTCTTTGGTTAATGTGGGAATTTTTAGCCTTTTTTCTCTCGATTAATGTTGGAATTTTTAACTTTTTTACCTTGTATGATTAATATGGGGATTTCTAGGAGTCTCTAATTAGTATATTTCTTTTTCTCTGATTAACGTGAGAAGTTCTAACCTTTTTCTTTTTCTCGAATAATGTGAGAATTTTTAAACTTTTTTACCTCCTAAAATTAATATAAAGGCTTTCAAGAGAGCTTCTAATTAAGAATAGATACTAATCATCAACTCGTGCAGATGTGCGAACATGATTCTTTTTAAATATTATTTTTATGGTTATAAATTTTTGTAACTTTTAGCTCCTAATTAATATGAATTTAATATATATTTTTTAGTTTAAAATTACCATTTAAAATTATAAAAATTTTACATGTTTAAATTTTGTTTTGTCAAGTGACAAATAACGCTATGAATTTAACGTTAACCTTAAGATCTAGTGTAGAAATCTGACCATATTAATTTATCACGTGTTCGGGTATCATTATTTATAAATTGGATGGTTAATATTTTCCCGTTTTCTCATTTTCTCTATTTAATCTGAGAATTTCTATTTTTTATAGCCTAGGATTAATATAGAGAGACTTCAATTAGTATAGATAGATAAAATATAAGATTGGATGGTTATGATTTTTTTCCTTTTTATATTTAAATTTTTAGCCCTTTTTCCTATTGAAATGTGAATTTCTACATTTTTTTTACCTCCTGGATTAATATAGAAACTTCTAATAGATAAAGATGATAATAGATATAAGATAGATTAGATGGTCAAGATTTTTTATTTTTTTCTCTGATTACTGTAGGAATTTTTAGCATTTTTTTCAATTAGTAAACATATAGATAGATGGTTATTTTTTCAATCTGCAAATGCATTAAATGATGTGTCAATATGCTTAAAGAACTGCTTGTACTAGACAGAGTCTAATACTTAAAATACAGATGGTACTAAACAGGGCTTAATTGTTCTAAGAAAATACCCATAAGTATTTACTAAAAAACTTCTAAATTTCAGTATGCTTACAGATAATAATACGATGAATATACTAATCCGGATGATAAAAACAATGTAACTACCATCATGTGGTACGTAAATAATTTGAATAATTTAATGCAAAGAATAATTGAAGTAACCTAAATACTGAGAGTTGGCACAATCGGTAACTCCAGTAGGCATAATACCGGTAACTTAAGTAAACATAATACCGAGCAGCACAAGAATTACAATCCAAAGTTTCCACATGTACAACAACGAAAATTCAGACTGGTACTTTGATCACTTAACTAACTTCAGTAGGCATAATACCGGTAACTTAGTAGACATAATAACGAGCAGCACAAGAATTACAATCCAACGTTTACACACGTACAACAACGAAAATTCAGACTAGTACTTTGATCACTTAACAACTCAACTAATCCATCCCCGCATATACTAAGCCAAGCTAAATCTATCTCCCGTTCTATCCATCCATAGCAAGAACGAACGGATAGAATGCAAGATAGATAGACATCTCGACGGGTATACAATAACAGTCTAATCTAATCAGTACGAGCTGACCAGACGGCCGACCACATGCTCCTCCGTCTGCCGAACGCCATCCCGCGGCGGCTCAAAGCGCACCGGCAGAAACTCCTTGGTGTTGCAAGGGAACTGCGACCCAGAAAAGTGCTCCACGAAGGCGTCAAGCCCCTACAAATTAGGGGCAGCGAACGGTAATTAAAATATCATCGACCCCGAGCTGTGAGGATGGGTTGCAAAGATGGCAGCATGAATTGCTACGATGGCAGCAGGATACATACCTCAATGCGCGCGTGCACGACATCACACGTCTTCCTAGAGCCTGCAGCCTCCCAGCGGTGGCCCTGGAGGAAGGCGTGAAGCCGACGCGCCGCCGTCGCCGTCGTCATGTTGACGAACGCGTAGCCCTTGTTGCACTTGGACCTAGGCAAACACATTAGTAGTAGCATTACTACAAGCGTTGCTGTAGTACAAATTCCAAACAGGCCGAAATGTTTGCAGCAGGATGGGACTATAGGAGTTCAAATTCTACCACTACTATAGCAATCATTCTGGGTGAAGAACTAAAGACAGGCAGAGCAAAAGAATATAGTATGGTACCCGAAATCGACCGGAATGTAGAGGAAATCATACTCCGACTTCACCGCACAGTCACCAGATGGGAGCTTGGCGTTCTCCTCGGCGCAATGCTGGTCAAGGATAGCCATGAAACGCCCCTTCCTGCGTGCCCAGAAAAAAACGATTTTTCAGCAACAAGGCGGAAGATTAATCGAGCAGTAAGTTGAAGTTGCAGAGACTTGTAGAGGGAAGATTAATAGCGGCACGTACATGAACTTGTTCGGTATGTTACGGATCATCAGAGACGTAACATCGCCATTACGATCGAAGGCGAGGTGTTGCTTCCGGCCGTGGCGCGCTTTGGCCTTGAAAGCCGGACGCGACGGGGGCGGAGGCGCCGATGTAGGCGGAAGCGCCGCTCGCCGCCTCGGGAGCAGCGAGGTGGGCAACCTAGAGAGCACCGAGCGGAGGGATGGCACGTCGCACGCCTCTGCGTTCGCGGCCTCGTCGGAGGCTCCATCGATCTCCTCGATGCGGCAACAGTTCGCTGTTGGCGGTGTCGGCCGCGGCGGAGATGGGCAGTAGTACACCGTCACCGGCGCAACCGGCCGGGGCGGCGGGGGGTGCACCCATGCCGGGTGCGGGAACGCGGGCACCCCCTCCCACACAAAACGCGCGCAGGTGCAGCCCTTGGAGGCCAACCCCGCACCGCACCTGCACCCGCAAGCGACGAGACCCCAGCACGGCGGCGGCGGAGGCGGCGGCGGGTAAAGGCACTGCGGCGGGAGGAAATCAGCCGGCGGCAGGGCGTTGGGATGAGGGCCGATGTACTGCCCGGGGACAAGGGCCACCGGACTGAACGGCCGCGCTGCTGGGTTAAGGTCGGAGACGGAGTCGGTACTCATTGCTCTACTTTTCTCTCTCTTTCAATTGTGGAGAAGGGAAGGGGGCGAGGAGAGCAGGCGGCCGCAGCTTGTGCGTGGGTGTTTATAAAGCGAGGAGAGGAGGGGTTGGGAAAGCGACGCGCTTGCCGGGAGGTGCCTGTAGCTTGCGCTTCTCCTGACTGTGGGCGCCACCGAGGCGACTCCACCGGGTCAGGACGAGTGTTTGTGTTGCCCTAGCCTCTCCTTCCTAAGAACAGTGCGTGCTGGACTCGTGTAGGGTCGTGTCAAGGTCCATCTGGTTGTACTGGAGACTAATATTTCTCTATATCGATAAAAATGAAGGTGATAACGAAGACGACGAGCAATCTTGACCGCCTCAATATTTTCGTTTAAATTCATAGTCTCCTAAAAACACAGCCATATACTCAATAGCGGTTATAAAAATAATACAAGTAATAAAAGGAATTCTAATCTATTTTATTATAGCCAAACTAGAGGTAAAAATAGGAGACGAAGAGTTCACAGACAGGAGTTAAAAGGAAGTTTTTTCATATTTTTTTTACTGCAAACCATTCACTTGCTTACTGTAACCTTCTGATACAGTTTTGGATAAAACATAAATAATTTTCTCCCTTCCACGTTCTTATAAAAATATATGTAATGATTGCACCTGAGAAAATCTTCTAGATACATATTTTTGAAAAAGTCAATTTTTGGTCAAAATCGGAATTTGTAAAACAAACAAACACGCATACTAGAGGTTCACTTTATTACAGTTATAAAAAACTAAACTACGATTAATATTAAAAGGAAAAAAACACTTTTTATTACGGTCACTATTTTGAGTCATGAGATAATCAGTCACAGACACTACACGGTCGAAAGACACCACAGTTCCCACACAACTAACGTTTGGGCAGTTATTTGCACATCGGATAACTTATGTCAGTAGAGTAAGAGACGTGGTGATTCAAGACTCAACAAGGAACGTGCATGAAGATATGATGCGTTTTTAGCGCATTAACTGTCACTCCTTCAATAGCTATAAAGGGTTAGCCCGTGCATTCTGTAACATAACTGAATATTCTCAACATTCTCATTTTCATTATATTTATATACTTAGTGTGTCCATAGCAATAAAGGTCTCCGACTATATTGTGTTCTCAAATATTATTTCTCCAATAAGCTCGATAGGGGACTCGTGTCTCCATATAGACAGAAGGGCATGGTTATTTTTTGGTCATTCGAAAAGGCTTAAACACGTGTTGTATGTTTATTTCAAAAGGGTTCGAAACAGGGGGGAACACATTAAAAAAGTTAAAAATAGGAAAGAACGAATTATGAGCTGAAATAGGTGCACTACGGATACAGTAGGTTTTTGGCCGAAATAGTACTGTTTGGACCGGTATTAGCAAAAAGAGTCTCCTCATAGTCGTAATACAAAAAATATCACTATCCTTCATCCTAGCTCGCCCCGGACGCCTCCTGTGCAGCCACGCACTACTACAAAATGGTAATATTGGACGTCTCATCACAAACAGTTGACCAAAACCGTCTGTATTAAATACAATCACATATGGTTTTGGTTTAGCGACCGTCTGTCTGACTGGCTACGCTAAAAATCGTATGTGATACTTCACAGACAGTTCATGTTGAAAATCGTCTGTTAAATATCATAGACGATTCTGAATAAGAGACATTTGTGATGCTACTAAATATCACATACGACTCTTGTTCAGAACCGTCTATAATACTTCACAAACGGTTTTCAACATGAACCGTATGTGACTTCCCATCCACCCCACACACGATTTGTATTAAAAATCATCTGTGATAATCTCAATTATTGCACACCTGGATCTCACAGATCGATCTCTCTTAAATTACAGCTTTGTTCCCGCTGTTGCTACCTGAGGTAGGGCTTTAAGGCGATTTGGTGAAATGAGACCGCGAATTTGGGAAGAGAGATTGTAGATCTAACTTGGTAATTTATTTTTAACTATCGATGGTTAGTAATCTGTTCCTTGCATTATATTCTAGATTTAGCTTGGTAAAGAGAGAATTGAATATAGTTTATATCGGTAAAAAGAGAATTAAAGATGGTTTAGATCTAGTTTTTTATGTTGCTTTGCAAGTGTTGGCTTCTTGCCATTTGAAGTTGGGCATGGGCTATCTATAATGTTTTTGTGATGAACAACCTGACCCTTGAGTGCATTGTTGTTTTTTCAATTCATTAGAAATACATATTTCAAATGATATATCCAAAATTGCATCTATAGTATACTAATTAATTAATTCTATATTAAACACCAAATTGATATATGCGTCGCGTAGATGGACCGAAACTTAATGTACGCTGGCAACCGTGTGAGTGAAGAGTACATTAATGGTGTGTCTGCTTCTACAAGAGCTGCCGAGGAGGATATGTTGAATAAGGGGGTGGAATATATGTATTATCCCGGCATTGACTGCGAGAATCTGAAGATGTTTAAGAACTTGGCGCATATCAAAACACACTTGATTCGAAGGGATTTCAAAAAGGGTTATACACGTTGGACCAATCACGGTGAAGAGCAGATTATACAGGAAGTTAGTATTAACGACATCGCCGATGAAGTCAACGATATGCTGCCAGATGATGTCGATTGTGGTTCCGATAAGGATAGGCTGCACGATAACAATCTGGATCAGATGCTTCGCGATGCAGAAGAAAACTATGATGATGGGGAGTATGTTAAATTTCGGGGCTTAATGGAAGACTCAGAGAAAACTTTGTTCTCGGGCTGCAAGCTAGAATACACAAGGTTTGTCATTCGTGCTTGAACTACTGAAATTGAAGGCAAGCAACGGTTAGTCCGATAGGAGTTTCACGGCGCTGTTAGGTCTCTTAGCGAATAGGCTTCCGGAGGGAAACGATTTATCCAAAACCACCTACAAAGCCAAGAAGGTTCTTTGTCTATTGGGAATGAAAGTAGAAATAAAACACTCATGTCTGAACGACTGTATCTTTTACTGTAATGAGTAAGCAAACATGCATGTATGTCCGTTGTGTAACGCATCCTGGTACAAGCGTAAGAATCAATCAGATGACGACGAGGGAATTGAGGTGAAGAAAGAACTTCCTACTAAGATGGTGTTGTATCCTCCTGTAATTCCCCGTTTGAAGCGGTTTTTTGCGAACCCAAATGATACAAAACAGTTGCATTAGCACTCAGAGGAGCATAAGAATGACGAAAACCTAAGACACTCTGCTGATTCCACCCAGTGGAGAAATATCGATAAGATATTTGTAGACTTCGATGCGGAACCGCAGAATATAAGGTTTGGATTAAGTACATATAGAATGAATCGTTTCAATAACATGAGCAGCCGACATAGCACTTGGCTCGTAACTCTCTGTATCTACAAACTATTGGATCGCGGGAAGGCTACGATAGTATAAAAAAATTCTACCGCGCAACCAAGGAACCTTCGCTACTAATATATCACGAGATTGCAACTAGATGCGCCAACTCGTAGCGGAAGTAGTGTCGATGTAACGAGTTGATGCAGTAGTGGTCATACTTTTCGCGCGTCTCCTCCTCCTGCTCCGATGATCTGTAATACCCCGGAATTTAGTCGGGTAAATAGACAGCTAGTCGGGAGAAGAAAGAACAATAAAAAAAGGAAAAATTCCTGAAAAAAAGGGGTAATCGCTTATTTTTGCCAACCTGGGCCGTGGGCCGCGGTCCATAAGGCCCAAGAGGGGAGGCCGGCCAAGGAGGGGCCGGCCAAGGGAGGGGGGGGCGCCCCAAACCCTAGCCGCCCCACTCCTCTCTCTTTCCCCCCCCCCAAGCGGCCACCCCCTATTCCCATTGCCTCTCCCCTGCGCCACCACCTCCCCAGCAGCACCACCTTCCTCCCCGGCGAAGATCATTGCTACGGCTCATTGGAGGAAAGACGAGGAGACCACCATTGAAGTACCTGCCAAGTGGAGACAGCAGATCAGATCTGTTTTGCGCTGTTGCTCGTCTATTTTGGGTAAGATTCGTATATTTTCAGATCTGGCCGCCTCTTAGAAAGTTGTAGATCTCGGTTTTAGCTTTCTTTGGGCACTGAGATCACCTGATTTGGACCTACGGTTTAGGAGTTATGGACGTTTTACCGCGACTGATCAGGAGAGCTGACGAGTTGTGGCAGATTACATTGTCTGGTTATTATGAATTTTTATAGGCCGAATTAGAAAAGATACCCAAAATGAATATTGTAGAGGAGTGAGAAATATTTCCAAACTGATAAAGAACACAATTTTTAGAGTTGGCAATCAAAAGTTATGAAATTTGTACCGTCGCTATTTTGCTAACTGTCAGATTGCAGAGACAGAAAACTTTGAAAAACCTTACCTGAATATAAGAATTGATAGGAGGCCGAATCAGGAGACTTGTCCAACTAGACTATTGTAGTTGGTTTTGTCGTGATTCCAGAGAGTCCATGATCACCCTATTCCGAGTTGCGTAGCAAAAGTTATGGTGGTTTTAAGTACTCTGTCCAGAAAACCCGACGTGAAGTTGATGTTTTTTTTAATTGGCCTGGTAGGAGTATTAATTCGCCGATTCCGCAAGACTCACCAACTAGACTTAGTTGGAGAATTTAATTATATTTCCAGAAAGCCTAAGAACATCTTATTTGGACCCCTGTACTAATAGATATGGATTTTTGAAGTTGACTGTCCACCGAGGGGACAGATCGACGTTTAGGAGTTTGGAGTCGGGATCGAGTTATAATTTTTGCAAGTCCATGGTTGTTGTTATATAGGTTGTTTTGATCTGCTGATGTGTCTTAGCATATGTTATAACTATTATTCAGGTGGTGGACCGGTGCAGGGAGCAGCTCATTCTGTACATCCCTCGTTCTCTCGTGGTTATGGCAAGTACAGTAGTGGTAAATTGTTCGTGATCATTTGTGCCTGATTACTATATTATGAGTATATTGTGTTAATCATGGATGCTTGAATGGTATGGTTGTCAATGGTCACGAATGCTAGTAGTATGAGTAAGTTTCATTTATGCATGATGATTTAAGTGTTGATCATGATATCATATTGGAGGCATGGTCACGTGGTGACCAAGCATTGATTGAGGTCCCCATCATGATTATGATGGGCTTTTGGGTCCCCATACTCGTGGAGTATGGGCTAAGGTCCCTGTGCTAGAAGGCACAGGCATGGGTGTGCATCGACGGATGCACACTCCATATCTGATATATGCAAAAGAGAGAAAGAAAAGTGCATTTGATCAGTTTGCATCGCATAAGCATGAGACATATTTCTTATTGGGTTTTGTGGATGGACGTTGTTAATTACAGTTGGGTTGGCTATTGTCTTACTATTTGTACTTTGCTGAGTCTTGGACTCACTCTTGCTGATGTTGTGTTTTTAGGTACCCCATTTGCGGACGGCATGCATGGGAGGGAGTAGGGTTGCTTTGGTTGCACTCACTACCACATATTTTTTTAAAGATGATTATCATTTAGACCGTACCTTAATAACAAGCAAACTGCTTAAGGATTAACTTTGGCTATACCTGAATGGATTGGTTTATTTGTATTAATGTGAGTGGTAAATTTTTAATTATGCTTGCTTATGTTTTAGCTGAGTAGATTATTTATGAATGCTTCGATGAACTTTGGATGTTGAAATGGTGATAATTTTATATGCATCTGTTGGAACCTCCGGTAAACTTAGTTATACAAAGGAGGTTCTGCCGAAATTTATTGTAGTGTCTTAGATTTGTGTTTGTTACCTTGTTATTTTAGTAGCATTCCAGGCTCATGTTGGGCTGGGGTGTTACATGATCGTCATGAGTTGCGGATCGTCCTAGTACTAATACTTCGCAACAATACTTCCAAAGTATCCGCACGTATAGAGCAGGGACACCACGCGCTGGAGTGCTAGCTCCCGTGGCGTGGTTGAGGAAGGCGTGGATATTAGGGTTTTTAGAATTCTCCAAAAGGATTACTACACCACTTGACACCGCCCCTCTATTTATAGGCATCCATAATGAGTCTCGAACTTAAGGCCCATATCCGACCAGTCACATTCCTCCGTATGTTTTATAACATACCCGAAAGCTACCTTTATAACTATCCAGTTACGAGTAGTGATTGGCTACCCCTAAGAGTGCTATTACACATATAGGAAACCATGTTGATCTCATATTTAAGGATTATACATCATCATTGCTTAGGGAAAACTAATGACACATAGAATCATAACAATCTCAATAGTTTCTCAAAACATAAAAATAACAAAGTTCAAATTGTTCTTACTAGAGACAACATGTCAAATAATTTAGAGAAATTACAAAATAGTTAAGAAAATTACAATCTAACTCGACGTTCCTTCATAGCTTGGAAGCGAGATATAATGTCATCATCCTTAACTTGGACAAAAAAATCGCGCTCAAGAAATGTAACCAAGCAATCATTCAAGTATTGTTCTCCCATCCTATTCCTTAGCTTATTATTTACATAATTCATTGAAGAGAATACCCTCTAAATACTAGCAGTTGCTACTAGAAGAATCAACACCAATTTGAGAAGCTTGTAAACAATTTTATAATGGTGGTTTTTCTTTGTTTGAACAAGCATAATGGAAAGCTGATCAAGATTTCTTACTTCTTTAAACATTTCATCTCTACGCATATCAGCAATGAAATGTGTACATTGAAATAGAAGATGCATCAATTCTGTACTTGAGAAATCCTTAGAATAGAACTAAGTAAGCCTAACGAAATTGTCCTTGTCATAAGCAACGAATGAATCAACTGGATTGAATGAAGACATACAAAGAAGCAAATCGTGTTTACCTCATCAAACCTATCATTAAGCTCTTGAAGTTGTCAAACAAAAACTTCACAGAGATTGGACATCCAATTCTATCCCACAAAGATTTCAAATCCACATGCTTTCTCTTTATTTTTGAATACTCTGTGATATACATGAAAACAAAAACTTCACATAAATAATTGGACATTTGAACTATATACTATATAGAAAAATCTTCTCTTGTTCGGCTGCTCTAGAGTTCAACCGAACTGAACTCCCAATCCAATGATCGATCTTAATATCTTATTTCAGTCTCCATCTAGGCTCGGAGGCTCTAGCACTCCCCACTCCTGACTCGGTCTCCCCACCACTCCTATTTCTTCTTCCCAAGCCCAGTCGCCCCTGGCTCCCCACTCCGGCTATCCGGCAGACCGGCACTCCCCTGGCTTGTCGGGACCCAAATATGCAAATCTGGACCCTCTGTGTATTCTGCACTAGTCCAGGATCACGCTAGTGCACACAGTGTCAACATTGATGAAATATCACATCCATACAACGAATATAAGAATAAACGAGTACATTCAAATAACAAATAACTGTTGGGACCTTATCGTCGAGTGTTACATTTATTAAGCCATGCAAGGCTGACAATAAAGAAATAAACTGCAGCGGAAACGAAGTAAACTCGGTGGCTCCCATCAATTTACCACGTGCAACCGTGGGATCAAGACCCTAACGTTCAACCTTCAGAGAACTCTTCTTCAAAAGCGGTGACGACTCCTCCACTTACATTGATTTGTTTAGCAAGAGTGAGTACACACCGTACTCATAAGTCATACCACAGAATGCATTTATACATGATGGCTTATTCCAAAGAAATGGCTTACGTGGTTATTTTGCGAAATGCAACATTTGCAATTGAATACAAATAATAGATTGAAAGCATAATTCAAAACAAATAGACAATAATAAGTTAACAATTGATTTCACAAAGGACACACAGTCTAATCAAGTTCTTTCACAATTTGAACAAGTTATCTCACACGGTGACCCTTCCCAATTGTTTTATGAAAAACTACCCTCGTGTGAAATTCGAGCATGTCCATAGCGAGGACGCGGCTATTCGAATAGATTGGTTTAAACACTCTGCAGAGGTTGTACACTTTACCCACACGATGAAATCAACCGGATCGAGTTGATCACAACAAAACCTTTCGAGACTTCATCTCAAACAATGACACTCTGGTGTGCTTTTCTGCCGTCAATTTGTACACACGGCCCTTGGAGCGACACACACCATTGGGCGAGGATGCGTGAACCGTCCCGCGATGTGACATATCACACCTCCACCCATCACACGGCTTAAATACAACTGAGTTGTCAATGTCAAGACTCCATAACCTACTAAGTCGGGCCCGGCCCATACTAGGCATGTGGTCGCATGCAGAAGGCCCATTCAATGGCGCACAAAGTTAAGTCCTTAATTGACTAAGGCAAGACTTCGATTTACCCAAATCACAAAGTTTAATAAGCACACGACCCACCATTCACAGAATCCACCACTTGCCTCAGTCTAAATCTTTTCCCACCCTGTTGGTTAAGTGCAACACATGCCATCAACGAGTAACAGCACACAGCACACACAGATTCATCACACAGTTCCATAATCACTTAGTCAAATTTATAATTGCAACTCTCACATGAAATGATGACTCGTGGCATGGCTAAGCAGTCTAATCGTATCTAACCAACCCACGTTGGTGCTACGATAATACCAACTAATAGTGAACCAACCTAGGGTGACAAAAGATCATGACATACAATAGACAAGGTGGCATAACAATTTGGATTAATAACTACACCCAAAAGCATTTAAATAAATACTTGAAAATAGAATGCAATACATTGAAACAAAGTATTTTGGCCCGGGTTCAAAATGATCAAAGGTATAACTTGCCTTGGAATAGATCTAGATATTGGTCTTGGTCTTGAGGTGCTCCTTCTTCTGCAAAATTCCCCGAAGTATCGACGTCTACTCGCAAACGAGACAAAAGAAACAAAACAAATAAATAACAGAGGCAAAACAAACTCCAAAAATCAAATAAAATTCACCATTAAATATATCTGAATTTTATATGAATTTACAAATTTGAATGGGCTCAATTGGACTTCGGATGCAAAAGATATGGGCTTTGGAAGATTGGAAAAATCAATAAACCCTAAATTGGATTTTCTCGAATTTCCCGAATTATTTTTATAAAGGAAAATCGAATTATTGCGCAATGCTTGCGTCAGCCTAGGAAAAGAAAATAATTAAAAATCCGTCTTGTGGTGGGACCCATCGTCGACCTCTACTCACGGTGGATCGGGTCCACCGAGCCGAGGCAAAGCCGGCGCGGTGATGGTGGACCACGCTTGAGCCTTGTGCGCGATCTGGCGCCACGCGTTGCACGTAAGCGGCGAGAGCGCGAGAGGCGACGCGGCACCGACGAGTCATGGCCGACGGCCATGCGAGGACCAAAGGTATCACCGCGATCGGCGAAGTCGCCGGCGACCAAGGGTACGAGCAATCCTTGCGCTATTGCGCACCTAGTGCCGACCTTACCAAAGAAATGAAAGTGACTGGCGCGACGCGGTGGAGAAGAAGCGGAGGCGAGTCACGGCTTTTGTCGGACGGCGGCGGTGGGACTCGGCGACGAAAGCGCGCGAGGTGGCTGGCGACACCGAGCCCAAGGAGGCGATCGATGGCGGTGAGCAGCGACAGCGGCGGTGCAACGGCGAAAAACGAGGCGCGAAGTTCGGATTTTGGGCTAATGTGGGGCTCGAGCGAGAGATCGAGCAGAGGCGGCACGCTATGGGATGCGGAGGGCGAGGGGAACCCTAGGGTGTATTTATAGGGCTCGGGAGCGGCGAGATGGAAACCCCAATTGAGTCCGTCTCGGTCACGCTCGGGATCTTCCGGGTTTTAGGAGATAGAGCGAGATTTGAAGGTTAATACGGTTGGGGATGGATACGGAATAGCGGGGCTCTGATTGGTGGGGTTGGCGCGAGAAATCGGCCAGCGATTGCTGCGTTTTCGGACGAGCTCCTTGGCGAAAATGGCGACAAAGCGAGACAATGGGAGGAAGAAGATCGTGTCGAGAGGCAGCGACCTCAGCGAGCCCACACGACGAGAGAGAAGAAGAGCGGCGCTGGCGGGCGGCAACCGGACGATCGGGATCCAAGGGTTGGGAGCGAGCGAGGGCGGCGCGGCGCGAGCGCGCGATCGCGAAGGGGACACGCGCGGAGATCCCGGCTCAAAGCGGGGTTGAGCGCGTCGTCCGTCGGAGATGAGGGCACGCGTCGAGCATCCAACGGACGAGGCGGCGGGGCGGCGATGTGAAATTTGGGCGGTGGAATAGTCTTGGGCTTCGCCCGATCTTTATTCAAGGATTTAAAATAAGTTTTTCTTTTAAATAAATCCAGAAAATGCAAATAGCAATTAGAAAATAGCAAATGACTTTGGAAAAATTCCAGAAATTTCTATAAAATATATCCAAGCATGTAGAATCTAAATAAAATAATTTTGACAATTGTTGATGTTGGGATTAAGCACATTAAATCAATTTGTCCTTAAAGTCCATATTAAGCTTTTTAAATTAATATTCAAATAATTCCAAATGATGAATTTTCTTGCTACCATTATTTAAAAGATTTTCAAGCTCTGAAAATAGGGATGTTACAAACCTCCCCCCCTTAAACGAATCTCGTCCCCGAGATTCCGGCTAGCTAGAGAAAAGGCTAGGGAACTCAGCTTTTAACTCTTCTTCACGTTCCCACGTTGCTTCTTCTTACGAGTGGTTACTCCTTTGGACTTTGCGAAGCGAGCAGTCTTGCTTTACAGTGCGGCGCTGCGACATCCAAAATCTTGACAGTTGCTCTTTGTATGTGAGATCTTCCTTGATTCAATTGACTCCAGCGAGTCGCTCTTCAGCACACGAAGACACTTCTTGGTGAGAGACATGAAAGACATCATGCACTCACGCTAACGATTGTGGTAGCTCCAGCTCAGCACGCAACTTCTCCACGGCGTTCCAAAACCTTGAATGGACCCACATACCTTGGAGCAAGCTTCCCTTTGGTGTGGAATCTCTTAACACCTCTGGCGGAGTAACTCGAAGATAGACAAAATCCTCTGGTTCAAAGTCGAGGTCACGGCAGCGATTATCGGCATAACTCTTTTGCCTAGGCTGGGCTATCTTTAACCTCTCTCGATCCTAGCAACTTGTTCTTGACTTCTGAATAATATCGGCCCGAACACTACACGTTCAAATTGTCTCTCGACCAATTCAACGGAGTTCTGCAGCACGACCGTCTGAGCTTCAAATGGTGACATCTGCAAAGCGGCTTGATAAGCTGTTGTTGTACGAGAATTCGCATACGGTAAACTTTTATCCCAAGCGGTAGCATTAGCTAAGGCACGGGCTCTTAACATATCTTCTAATATCCGGTTGACTCTTTCGATCTGTCCATCCGTGCAGGGATGATAAGCGATACTAAAATTGAGATGAGTTCGAGGGCTTCATGTAGACTACGCAAAAGCGAGAGGTGAATTGAGATCCTCGATCGACACTATCTTCCTAGGTACACGTGCGTGGATGACGATTTTGACATATACAACTCGCCAAGCGGTCTCTGAATAAGTGGTTTTGATTGGCGAAATGGGCAACCTTAGTCAAGCGATCCACTATTACCCAAATCGAATCATAACTCGATTGAGTCTTGGGTAATCCGTAATAAAATCCATACCGATCTCTTCCCACTTCCATTACGGTATCTTTAGCGGTTGTAGCAAACCTTTGGTCTCGATGCTCTGCCTTTACTTTACGGCACGTCGCATAAAGCAACGAACTCTGCGACGTCTCGCTTTAAGTTTGGCCACCAAAACTTATTCTTAACATCTGATACATCTTAGTGCTTCGGGGTGAATTGAATACTTTGAGTCATGGGCTTCCTTGAATCGGTTGTCTTAATCCATCCATATCGGTACACGATCGTCCATTGATCCACAGATATCACGATCATCTATGGTAAAGTCTTTAAATTTTCCTTCGACATCTTCTTCTTGAGATCAACAAACTCGAGAATCCTTAGGTTGAGCTTCACGAATCTGTTTCTCCGAGTAGATTGCACTTCCAAAGCGGCCACAAATCCTTAGGAACAACTTCTAGTGTAGCTTCGGAATTCCTCTGAAGTTCGAACACAACTCTTTTGCTTCGAGCATTGCGGTAGCTCTTGCGACTCGGTGCATCTGCAACTACATTGGCCTTACCGGGATGGTAATGGATTCCAAGATTATAATCCTTTATTAATTCCAACCATCTTCTCTGTCTCATGTTCAAATCAGACTGAGTGAATATGTACTTCAGGCTCTTATGATCTGTGTAGACTTCACAGCGATTACCGATGAGATAATGACGCCAAATCTTCAAGGCATGCACTCTGACTAGTTCCAAATCATGGGTAGGATAGTTCTCTTCATGAGGTCTTAATTGCCTTGACGCATAAGCGACAGCTCTTCCTTCTTGCATAAGGACACATCCTAGTCCTTGACGCGAAGCATCACAGTAGATATCAAAATCCTTACTAATATCCGGCAAAACTAGCACTGGGGCTGAAGTCAGACGTTTCTTCAATTCTTGAAAACTTTCTTCACAAGCTGGGGTCCAAATGTACTTCTTCTCTTTCTTCAATAATTGCGTAAGAGGCTTAGCAATCGTTGAGAACCCTTCAATGAAACGACGGTAGTATCCTGCCATTCCCAAGAAACTACAATTTGAGTAACCGTCTTGGGCCGCTCCCAATTCATTCTGACTTTAACCTTCCAGGGTCAATTGCTACTCCTTTGGTGTCATCACATGACCGAGAAAATCAACTTTCTCCTTCCAAAATCACACTTGCTGAACTTGGCATACAAGCGATGTCCTCTCGAGCTTCTCTAGGATTAATCTCAAATGTTACGTATGTTCTTCTTACGACTTTGAGTATACCAAAATATCATCAATAAACACTACCACGAACTTATCCAAATATTCCATGAATACTTTGTTCATCATGTTCATGAAATAGGCGGGGCATTAGTCAATCCAAAAGACATGACTAGAAATTCATAATGTCCATACCGGGTTGAGAAAGCGGTCTTTGGTACATCCTTAGGACAAATCTTCAAGCGATGATAACTTTGATCGCAGATCGATCTTAGAGAATACTCGGCTCCTTTCATCCAGTCGAACAAATCATCTATTACGGGCAATGGGTACTTGTTTTTGATGGTGACTTCGTTGAGAGAGCGATAATCGAT
Source organism: Hsuehochloa calcarea (assembly GCA_036346395.1). Lineage (NCBI taxonomy): Eukaryota > Viridiplantae > Streptophyta > Magnoliopsida > Poales > Poaceae > Hsuehochloa > Hsuehochloa calcarea. The sequence continues at coordinate 18,846,460 of CM070609.1, read as the reverse complement.
ACACATTCTCATACTTCCATCTTTCTTCTTGACGAACAAAGCAGTGCTCCCCATGGCGGCGAACTAGGTCTTACAAAACCTTTCTCCAGTAGTTCTTCTATCTGCTTCTTCATTTTCACAAGTTCATCGACTGGCATCCGATAGGGTCTCTTGGAAATTGGTCTTTGTTCACGGCACTAGATCGATGACAAACTCAATGTCACGATCCGGTGGCATTCTGGTAATTCTTCGGAAATACATCTGGGTAATCTCTGACTACATGTACGTCTTCCAAAGAAACTGTCTTCAGACTGTTGTCTACCAAATGTCCATCACGTACTGAGGTGGCTAGGAATTCAACTTTCTTCCCTGTGGTATCCTCTATTGTCACGGCTCTTCGGCCACAATCTAGCACTGCTTTATGTTTGGATAACCAATCCATACCAAGGATGACATCTATGGTGCGAGTGTCAGAACTATTAGGTTGGCTAGAAACTCAACTCCGACTATGAGTAGCCTAGCTCCTAAACATCCAACTTTAGAACTTAGCTCTGCTCCAGGTATTGGACTAACGAGTATGCTTAAGATGTATAACTTCCAATTTGTTCTTAGTTGCAAAAATTCCAGAAACAAACGAATGCGAAGCTCGAATCAAGCAGGCGATGCAGTCTTGAATTTACTAGGAACTTACCCATTACAACGCCGGGGGCTTCTTGGGCTCCTTCTAGCGTGGCGTGGTTGACACGGCCTCGACCACCGATGGCGGTGCTCCTCCGGATTGACCGTAGCTTGAGAAGTTCCTTGATGGTTGCCTTGTACTGGTGTCTTGGCTGGTGTGTTCCCAAGGTTGAAGCGTACTGGAGTGATAGTCCCATTCTGCGGACATCGGTTGGCGAAATGCCCTGGCTGACGACAGGTAAAGTAAACTCGTTGTATTACGTGGGTTGCTTCTTGGATTGGGGTTGGTAGTGCGAGGTTGCGGAAATTACGAGCAACTCGGCGAGTCTTGAAGTTGGTGCGGTGGTGCAGCGAGTGCAGTGGTGGAAAAGCGGCTAAGCTGCGGTGGAATCATTCTTGCCCTTAGTGGGGTTGGTGACTTCCTTCTTCGAGCCATTCTGCGCTTCGATGATCTTCCAATTCCTTGCGCTTATCCTCTAGAATCAAAGCCTTGTTGATCAACTCTTGAAAATCGGAAAGGTGTGGGCGATCAAGTTGACTTGAAGTCGATGTTCAATCCTTTGAAAACGACTACGACGAGGCTTGTCGATGGCGACAACCTGCGACATATCGAGCAAGTTGAGAGAATTTGTTGAGGTAGTCGATCATCGACATTCCTCCTGCTTGAGAGCACGAATTCATCTTTCTTTAGATCCATGATTCCTACGGTACATGATCTTGGCAAAGCGTTGTGAACTCTTCCCAAGTAATGTCTTGCGGCGTTCCATGCTTTGCACAAAGTTTTCCCACCATTGGCAAGCAATGCCTTCCATCGATGAGAGGCGATGAACTTTTCATGATCGTTGCATTGAGTGATCGGTAGTTTTCTCTCAATAACACGTAGCCAATCATCGACTTCTCTTGGTGAGACTTGTCCGAGAAGGTTGGTGGGCGGGTCCTCATAAACTCCGCCAACTTGGATGATCCATTGTGACCATGAGCAAGCTGGGGCTCCATTGTGATCTTGATTGTTGTTGCTCGATTATTCATAGCTTGCATCGATTCATCATGGTGTACATCACCGGTCCGAGCCGTCATGAATGCTCCAAAATTCGCAGATCGATCAAGGTGCTTGTGGTGGAATTGCTTCTCGGGATTTGCTCGTCGCCCTTCGACTTCGAGTATCGGAACCACTTGCGCACTTGACGAGTCTCGAACCATCGGTGAATCTCCAAGGGTTAGATAAGGTAGCAAGCACGAGATAAGTTGTAGAACTAAGCGGGGTAGGTAAAACCCAACAACATATTTTAAGAAAGCTCAATGAAACTCTTATATTGATTAAGATAATAGTATGGCTTGCAACAAATGCCTAAGGGCCTTTGCACTCATACTTGCACACAAAAATAAGGACAAACTTAAGCACACCAAACTACCGCCTAAAGGGCGACTCAAGACATAAAGCGGCTAAGCTGAAACAACGCGAACAGACTACTCAATCAAATAGCCTCCCATGACCTTGGCGGTGCTCCCCGCTGTGAGACACTGAAAGTGGTGGCATCCTCGCGAATCGATCTCGATGTCCCGGGATGGTGCAATAGGAGCAGTGTCCCTCGTGCGAGTCTTTCTTGGTGCTTCGCTCTGACCTCTGCGGCTCTTACGGCTCAGTAGGTCCATTAGCTTCTTACAGGTCTTCCTCTTGATGTCTTCTTCGTGTCGTCCATAAAGAGTTTCTTCTAATATGGCGATCCTTTCTTGACTCTCTGAAGAGTCTCATAGGTACACTCGGCTCTGTGGCGGCTAACTCCAACGATTCCTCTGAGCGGCGCGAATCGGGCGAGATGCACGACGGTGGCGTTGTCTTCTCCCTCTGAGAGCGGAAACGTGCGCGAGATCCACGTCGATGTGCGGGGATGATAACGAAAAGCGTGTCACGAAGCTCTCGAGTAGATGTTGCAGATCCTCGGGATGGCAAGGCGTGAAGACTCTGGATTGCTTCAATCCAAATACTCCTTCGAGTGAGATGTTCAATGGATTACTCGCCTTGGTGTTTCGCTGGCGTAGATGGTCAAATGGCGATTACTCCACGATCTCGGCGTTCACAATCCAAGCACGCCACGGTACAATGGACGATCGAACCCTCCAAGTACTTGTAGCAACTTCCAAAGCTCGGTGGCAAGTCCTCCCTTGCGCTCTCCATAACTCGAAGGCGAGGCATCCATCCAAGATGGACAAGGATATGAAAACAACTTTAAAGCAATGGGAGAGAAAGAATTTGAGCAATAGTTGAGTCAAGAGAGACATGAGATGAGTTAAAGAGTTCAATTAATCTTGCAAGTTAATATTTGCTTTAGAAAATAGTTTTGGACTCACTAAGAACGGCCAATCTAACTAGGGTCAAGACCTACGATCGGTATGGCTCTAATACCACCTCTGTCGGGACCCAAATATGCAAATCTGGACCCTCATGTATTATCGCACTAGTCCAGATCACGCTAGTGCACACAGTGTCAACATTGATGAAATATCACATCCATACAACGAATATAAGAATAAACGAGTACATTCAAATAACAAATAACTGTTGGGACCTTATCGTCGAGTGTTACATTTATTAAGCCATGCAAGGCTGACAATAAAGAAATAAAGCTGCGTGAAGCGAAGTAAACTCGGTGGCTCCCATCAATTTACCACAGCAACCGATGGGATCAAGACCCTAACGTTCAACCTTCGAGAACTCTTCTTCAAAAGCAAAGCATTTACTCCTCCATACATTGATTTGTTTAGCAAGAGTGAGTACACACCGTACTCGCAAGTCATACCAGAATGCATTTATACATGATGGCTTATTCCAAAGAAAAATGGCTTCGTGGTTATTTTGCGTAAATGCAACATTTGCAATTGAATACAAATAATAGATTGAAAGCATAATTCAAAACAAATAGACAATAATAAGTTAACAATTGATTTCACAAAGGACACACAGTCTAATCAAGTTCTTTCACACAATGAACAAGTTATCTCACACGGTGACCCTTCCCAATTGTTTTATGAAAAACTACCCTCGTGTGAAATTCCGAGCATGTCCATAACCGAGGACACGGCTATTCGAATAGATTGGTTTAAACACTCTGCAGAGGTTGTACACTTTACCCACACGATGAAATCAACGGATCGAGTTGATCACAACAAAACCTTTCGAGACTTCATCTCAAACAATGACACTCTGGTGTGCTTTATCGCCGTCAATTTGTACACACACCCTTGGAGCGACACACACCATTGGACGGGGATGCGTGAACCGTCCCGCGATGTGACATATCACACCTCCACCCATTACATGCCTTAAATACAACTCGAGTTGTCAATGTCAAGACTCCATAACCTACTAAGTCGGGCCCGGCCCATACTAGGCATGTGGTCGCATGCAGTGAAGGCCCAGATTCAATGGCGCACAAAGTTAAGTCCTTAATTGACTAAGGCAAGACTTCCAGTTTTACCCAAATCACAAAGTTTAATAAGCACACAGCCCACCATTCACACAGAATCCACCACTTGCCTCAGTCTAAATCTTTTCCCACCCTGTTGGTTAAGTGCAACACATGCCATCAACGAGTAACAAAGACACAAAGACACACAGATTCATCACACAGTTCCATAACCACTTAGTCAAATTTATAATTGCAACTCTCACATGAAATGATGACTCGTGGCATGGCTAAGCAGTCTAATCGTATCTAACCAACCCACGTTGGTGCTACGATAATACCAACTAATAGTGAACCAACCTAGGGTGACAAAAGATCATGACATACAATAGACAAGGTGGCATAACAATTTGGATTAATAACTACACCCAAAAGCATTTAAATAAATACTTGAAAATAGAATGCAATACATTGAAACAAAGTATTTTGAAAACTGGGTTCAAAATGATCAAAGGTATAACTTGCCTTGGAATAGATCTAGATATTGGTCTTGGTCTTGAGGTGCTCCTTCTTCTGCAAAATTCCCCGAAGTATCGACGTCTACTCGCAAACGAGACAAAAGAAACAAAACAAATAAATAACAGAGGCAAAACAAACTCCAAAAATCAAATAAAATTCACCATTAAATATATCTGAATTTTATATGAATTTACAAATTTGAATGGGCTCAATTGGACTTCGGATGCAAAAGATATGGGCTTTGGAAGATTGGAAAAATCAATAAACCCTAAATTGGATTTTCTCGAATTTCCCGAATTATTTTTATAAAGGAAAATCGAATTATTGCGCAATGCTTGCGTCAGCCGAGGAAAAGAAAATAATTAAAAATCCGATCGACGGTGGGACCCATCGCCGACCTCTCTACCACGCGTGGTGGGTCCACCGAGCCGAGGCAAAGCCGGCGCGGTGAGTCGGACCACGCAGCACGCTGGCTGGCGCTGACCGCGCCACTGCACACGAGGCGGCGAGGCGCGAGAGGTCGACGCGCCACGACGAGTCATGGCCGACGGCGCTGTGGGGACCAAGGGTATCACCGCGATCGATGGCGAAGTCGCCGGCGACCAGAAAAAGAGGAGTCGAGGAGGCTAAGGAATGAAGTATTAGTCCTCCTGATAGACTTCGAGAGGTTGTCTCAGATCTAAGAAATTGCAGGAAAAAATAAACAAGAAGTGCTGAACTTAAGACCGCTTTTGAGTTTTAACTTTACCTAACTCTCATTTCTTCTTTAGATAAAGAAAATGAGATGCAAAGCTCCTGATCAAGTTGAGATAAAGCTTTGGTAATTCAGAGTTTTCCAGATTACCAAGAATAAGGATCAAGAACTCGAGGTTCTGAGAACTCAAGTAACAGGTAAGTAACTCTTTACCTGTTGTCCTTTTTGAGTATTTTCCCTTTTCTAATGCCAATTTCTTGTTCAGAAATTGCTGCCCAATTGAGAAGCCTTGAGGCTGAAATCCAAGCAAAGACCTTAATTTGCAATGAGTCCGTCCGTATTGCTAAGATGAATGCAGAGGACATCAAAGCATGGGGGCAAAAGCATGCTGAAACCGTTGCTTCCCATCGAGAAGAGGTCAAGAAATTGGATTCTCAATTAGTAGGTAAGAAAAGCTTTTACCTATAATTATCTTTGTGTTATCTTCCTCTAGAAGTATATCTTTGTTTGACCGATATTATTCTTTTCAGAACAAGTGGTCGAAAACAAGAAGCTTCGCGAGGCTTCGACTTGTACCCAACAGGAGATGGAGTCAATGAAGACTAGTCTTCAAGGCAACATCACTCTCCTGAACAATGTGCTTAATGAGCTACATTTCGAGGGAAAACTCCTCGAGAAGATACCATAGTCAGCTCACACAAGTACCATTGGGAAACAAGTCGGAAAATTGCAAGAAATGGTGACCACTCAAGACTAATCTGTCAATCAATAAGGGAAGCAATAAGTCTGCAGAAGTTACGCTTTTTAAACTTAAAGCTCAAGACCCCGCCTTAATGTTAAACCAATTGAAGCCGACTTCGATCGTCCGAATCGAGGCAAGTCGTCGATTGAGGAAATGCAATCATTAAAAAGGTGTATGAGGAAATGCAACTAGGCTCTCCCTTCGTGAGTAATCTTGTAACTACCTTGTAAGGCGTATAATTTTTGTTAATGAGTAATATATGATCCGCCTCATTTCCGAAAATCATCTTGTCGAGTAGTTAGTAACTCAAAAGATAATAAACGAAAGAAAAACTAAGAATTGAAGTTAAATTAATAACTTTATCCTAGCCCCGACTATTTGCTTAGATTGTTTAGACAATCTAAATAAATAGTATTTAAAATGGGGTTTCAAAACAAAGAGAGGTTTATTTAACTTATAGCTTTTGTTACGGTTGTTAAGCATCGGTCTAAAAGAGTAGGAACGACTTGACACTAGGAAGTTCCTTCTAGTGGGCGTGACCACGTGCAGAGAGGAAAGACTTCGACTAGGTGATGTTCCCATCTCCGACTAGTTTAATCAAACCAAGAACAAGAACTTGAGTTAAACAAACGCCTTAGAGTACTTTAGTCATTCGCTCGTCCTTTTTGGTGGACTTCGATAAGTCTTTTCCAAGAGCAAAAGTAGGAGACCGAGCGACACTAGGAAGTTTCCTTCTAGTGGGGTGACCACATGCAGAGAGGAAAGACTTCGACTAGGTGTGTCTCTTCCTTCGACCGCTAAAACAAATCGAGTACACCAAAGGTGGTCGAACTAATGTAAGAAAGTGCACTCGCTTAGAATATTTTTTGAATTTACTGAAAAAATAGATTAAAATTGAGAGAGTTGGCTTTGAGAACATTACGACTAGATAAAACCCGAGCTCTTTGTATTGGCAGAAAAAGTGAGTAACGAGTCGATGCTAGGAAATTCCTTCTAGTGGGCAGAACCACATGCAGAGAGGAGAAGTTTCGACCAGATGACGTTTCTCGCCGCCAATGTAAAGAAAACTGCGTGTTTTCATATCATAGTCGAAAGATTAAAAAAGCACTACTCAAAAATTAAGGCAAAAAGAGGTAGAAAGAACCTGGACTTTTATTGCCTGAGAAACTGGTCACACATAGAATTTGCGTAACTGGTCGATGTTCCAAGAGTTTGAGAGAACCTGTCCATCTTCCTATTTGGGGTCGGAAGTCTCCCCGATGCGAACAGTCTTCGAGGGTTCTTCTCGCCCGTGAGGAACCTCTTTGACTTGGTCGCTCGCTTTGGTGCAGCTTTTTAGGCTTCGACTTGCTAGTCGGTCGACTTTCATCTCGAGTTGGTATTTGACCAACCATCTCGAGGATCGACGGCCGCAGCCTATACGCCATCTTTTGTCACATCGAATGGTAATCACTCCTTTGGGACCCGCATCTTAAGACATTGATACCCGTAATGAGTAGCCATTAAGAATTTTGCCAAAGTTGGTCGTCCGAGTATGGCCTTATATGCCGATCGAAATCGACCACATCAAAGGAGACTTTCCGTCCGAAATTACTTGGTGAGCCAAATGTTAAAAGAAGAGAAACTTGGCCAATAGGTTTGGTCAAGACCCTGCACAATTCCATGAAAGGAGTATCGCATCGCCTTACCTTTGTCCCGGTACTTGCATCTCGCCCGTGGCATTAGTAAATAATATGTTCAAAGAATCGCCACCATCAACCAACACTGATTGACCCGACATTGTTGATGGTGGGTTCACCACAATCGGATATCGACTGATCGACTCAGAGTGATCGGGCAATCATCCTTCTCAAAAGAGATGGTAACTTCCACCACTTCGTAATTTATTGACGAGGAGTATGTAGAGAATTTACCTCTCGTCCGTGCCTTTAAGTTGTCGCTTGGAGTCGATGTCGATGATCCTCCGTAGATGTGCTCAACGGTATGTTGTGGATCTTGGAACGGCATCTCCTCATCATCCGACGACTTTTGGCCACTCGTATGTCCCACCGCCGAGAGTAGGGAGTGGTGCTTTGCCGCTGTAGTAGTCCTCGAGCTTTCTTTGGAAAACTCTATAGCTATGGAGGTCATGTCCTTCCTTTTATGAAAAGGACACCACCTTGGTTTGTCGCTCCTACGATCGGGCGCTTACCTTTGCCTTGATCAGATACGACTTGGTGGTTTGGGGCTCTCCATCTTTCACGGCGTAACCTCCTTGGAACCACCGGCTTGTGGTTTTGATTTTTATTTTCTTCTTGGACTTTTTGCTTTTTTATCCTTACCAACTTCACCGGCTCTCGAGGAGTATATGTTTCTCGATCGATAGTGTTGTTCCACTCGACCGCCTCGTAAGCGCTTGCATATCGATCGCCATCTCAAGAGTTCGGCAATGTTGTTGGGAGGATTCAGAGCAATGTCCTCCGTTATTCTTCATCTGCGGACTCCTTGCTTAAAAGCCCCGATCACAGAGGAATCGAAATTTCCGAATTGAGTTACGAACCCGACTAAAGCGCTTGATGAATTGACGCAAAGTCTCGTTGTTGTTCGCTTTATCCGGCAAGTCGCCTTCTTTCCAAGGCGGTTGTATGTGCCTTGGAAATTACCTCGTAGAAGATCACAGAGGTGTTGCCAAGAGTAGATCGACTCGAGTGGTTGGTTTAATAACCACGATCGAGCGGATCCTTCGAGCGATCGGAAGGTAATTCGCCATTACATGCTCTCCTCCTCCCGCCGCCGGACGGTGTTGAGATAGATCTCAAGAAATTCGATGGGATTTTGAGATCCATCAAATTTCTCCATGTTCACCGGTCGAAAATGAGGTGGCCAAATGAACCGCTCAAGGTCGGCGAAATGCCCGCATCGGTAATCACTTCTTGACGCCTTCTTTGTAGAAAAGAAGGGTTAATGTCACCAGTGATCGATACGACGATACCGTGAACAGCCGACTGCTCGTAGTAGGCCTCGTTCTACGAGGAGAATACTCCTCGTATTCCACTCGTTAGAATTTCTTTGTCGAAGTGGTGAATGATCACCTCTTCGAGGGGCTTCTTGATCTTCACCGATCGAAAGGTATTTTCAATAGGAATCGATTCGACTTATGGCCGTGTCGATTCCTACGAGAAATATTCGATTGATCGGTAGCCGAGGAAGTCGTATTGCTACGACCACCGAGTGTTGTCGATGAGGTACCTCCACCTTGTCATCACAGTTCAAGTCTTTGCGTAATCTCTTCAAAGAAAGAGATCGCACTCGCGCTCGAGCAAGCTCTTGATGGGATTCTCGAGCAAGTCGCTGATGTTCGGAGTTCTTGTACCTCCTCCGATCGCAATTTTCTTTCTTCCGACGACATCAAAATCCTCCTCATCGTGTCTTTGAGGCCTTCTTAGTGGAGTGCGAGAATGTCGAGGATTTCTCTCGCTCATCAGTGTTGGTCCTCTCGCCAACGGTGGTGCCCTTGCCATTACCACGAGGGGCGCAGTGTGATCTTCGGGAGTGTTCTTATCTCGGCCTCCATGAGGTCGACTCGATTTGGGGAAGGACGAAGACCTCCTGTTGATGATTCTCACTTGCGCCGAGGCCTCCCGCTTGAGGAGTGCTCGAGGACACCATCCGCGACTTGGAGTAATCCCTTCCGTAGGGGAACTCCGGTTATAATCGCTCCGCTCGCAAATGAGATCTCGCGGGAGACGGTCGAATTTGGTGAAAAGCATGCTTGATCCCACCTCTCTCGGAGTTACCCCGAGAGAGAATCACTAGATGTTGGTGGAGTCCCGGGATGGTGGCTCCCGAACTTGACTTACCAAGTCGGACCGCCTTAAGGGACTTGAACACTTGGAGAAAAACTCGTCGCGCTGTGAGTCCTCCCGGGCGGTCCCGGTCGAATTGACCCTTGTCCTTTGAGGAAATGGCTCCTCTGTTGGACGTATTGTTGTGGGGATAAGGATCCTCCTCAACTCTATTAATGGGATGGTTTCGAGAATAATCTCCAAGGCAACATCACCATCACGGATGCATCACTTCGGTTCATAGTCGAAACCGCATCCATGTCGACGTCTGCAGACCGCCAAGTCAAACCACTTCTCCTCGCTCCATTCTCCGCCATGATTGCATGAGATTGGAAAAAGAGAGTATGTTGACAAGAGATTACCGAAGATCCCCACGACGGCGCCAATCGCCGGTGTATTAGAACCGATCTTACGTAAAGATTGTTTGATTCGGGGTCTCCTAGAGATAAGATCACGCAGAGTGGATTGACACGGATGTTTAGACAGTTCAGCCTTCTCCGAGAGAATAATAACCCTAATCTCGTGTGTATGGTATTCTTGATGATCAAGTAAAAGACTAAGACTATTACAGAATAGCACTTGTGTTCCTACTTGATCGGCTCTTATTCACGCCCCTTATCTCTCTCGATCAATGCCCTTATATAGTCGTGAAGAAGTAGCCGCTTTGCTCTGCGGGAGATGCGCCGATTAATCCAAAGAACGGCGCATGATGGCGATAATTACCGCGCCTCGGCTTCTTCACGCCGTCCGCAATTATCTTCCGTAGATAATGGGGTAATTACGCACCATTAATAAGCGGAATAATAGTGTGTGCGCACTGCCTCGATTCCTTAATCAATTAGACCCACTACCGTAGGTTTGATTATAAGGTGGTCGAGTTTACCGGTCGTAGAAGAACTTACGACCGTGTAGCAATGTAAAAGGACCTACAACTATGTAGTGGTCGTAGTTTACCCGGTCGAGAAGAACTTACGACCGTGCAGCAATGCAGTATGACTTACGACCATGATATAGTCGTAGCAAGACTTACAATCGTGGGGTGATTGTAGAAGAACTTACAACCACTTATTGGGCTTCTCCCTTATAGATAAGGGGTACCTCTGGGGACTATGCGACATCATATTTACCCATAATAAGAATTATAGATAAAAGATAAAATGAGGATTATTAGATCCTCGTCAGTAATATTGGACGTCTCATCACAAACAGTTGACCAAAACCGTCTGTATTAAATACAATCACATATGGTTTTGGTTTAGCGACCGTCTGTCTGACTGGCTACGCTAAAAATCGTATGTGATACTTCACAGACAGTTCATGTTGAAAATCGTCTGTTAAATATCATAGAAGATTCTGAATAAGAGACATTTGTGATGCTACTAAATATCACATACGACTCTTGTTCAGAACCGTTTATAATACTTCACAAACGGTTTTCAACATGAACCGTATGTGACTTCCCATCCACCCCACACACGATTTGTATTAAAAATCATCTGTGATAATCTCAATTATTGCACACCTGGATCTCACAGGTCGATCTCTCTTAAATTACAGCTTTGTTCCCGCTGTTGCTACCTGAGGTAGGGCTTTGAGGCGATTTGGTGAAATGAGACCGCGAATTTGGGAAGAGAGATTGTAGATCTAACTTGGTAATTTATTTTTAACTATCGATGGTTAGTAATCTGTTCCTTGCATTATATTCTAGATTTAGCTTGGTAAAGAGAGAATTGAATATAGTTTATATCGGTAAAAAGAGAATTAAAGATGGTTTAGATCTAGTTTTTTATGTTGCTTTGCAAGTGTTGGCTTCTTGCCATTTGAAGTTGGGCATGGGCTATCTATAATATTTTTGTGATGAACAACCTGACCCTTGAGTGCATTGTTGTTTTTTCAATTCATTAGAAATACATATTTCAAATGATATATCCAAAATTGCATCTATAGTATACTAATTAATTAATTCTATATTAAACACCAAATTGATATATGCGTCGCGTAGATGGACCGAAACTTAATGTACGCTGGCAACCGTGTGAGTGAAGAGTATATTAATGGTGTGTCTGCTTCTACAAGAGCTGCCGAGGAGGATATGTTGAATAAGGGGGTGGAATATATGTATTATCCCGGCATTGACTGCGAGAATCTGAAGATGTTTAAGAACTTGGCGCATATCAAAACACACTTGATTCGAAGGGATTTCAAAAAGGGTTATACACGTTGGACCAATCACGGTGAAGAGCAGATTATATAGGAAGTTAGTATTAACGACATCGCCAATGAAATCAACGATATGCTGCCAGATGATGTCGATTGTGGTTCCGATTCGGATAGGCTGCACGATAACAATCTGGATCAGATGCTTCGCGATGCAGAAGAAAACTATGATGATGGGGAGTATGTTAAATTTCGGGGCTTAATGGAAGACTCAGAGAAAACTTTGTTCTCGGGCTGCAAGCTAGAACACACAAGGTTTGTCATTCGTGCTTGAACTGCTAAAATTGAAGGCAAGCAACGGTTAGTCCGATAGGAGTTTCACGGCGCTGTTAGGTCTCTTAGCGAATAGGCTTCCGGAGGGAAACGATTTATCCAAAACCACCTACAAAGCCAAGAAGGTTCTTTGTCTATTGGGAATGAAAGTAGAAATAAAACACTCATGTCTGAACGACTGTATCTTTTACTGTAATGAGTAAGCAAACATGCTTGTATGTCCGTTGTGTAACGCATCCTGGTACAAGCGTAAGAATCAATCAGATGACGACGAGGGAATTGAGGTGAAGAAAGAACTTCCTACTGAGATGGTGTTGTATCCTCTTGTAATTCCCCGTTTGAAGCGGTTTTTTGCGAACCCAAATGATACAAAACAGTTGCATTAGCACTCAGAGGAGCATAAGAATGACGGAAACCTAAGACACTCTGCTGATTCCACCCAGTGGAGAAATATCGATAAGATATTTGTAGACTTCGATGCGGAACCGCAGAATATAAGGTTTGGATTAAGTACATATAGAATGAATCATTTCAATAACATGAGCAGCCGACATAGCACTTGGCTCGTAACTCTCTGTATCTACAAACTATTGGATCGCGGGAAGGCTACGATAGTATAAAAAAATTCTACCGCGCAACCAAGTAACCTCCGCTACTAATATATCACGAGATTGCAACTAGATGCGCCAACTCGTAGCGGAAGTAGTGTCGATGTAACGAGTTGATGCAGTAGTGGTCGTACTTTTCGCGCGTCTCCTCCTCCTGCTCCGATGATCTGTAATACCCCGGAATTTAGTCGGGTAAATAGACAGCTAGTCGGGAGAAGAAAGAACAATAAAAAAAGGAAAAATTCCTGAAAAAAAGGGGTAATCGCTTATTTTTGCCAACCTGGGCCGTGGGCCGCGGTCCAGAAGGCCCAAGAGGGGAGGCCGGCCAAGGGGGGGCCGGCCAAGGGAGGGGGGGCACCCCAAACCCTAGCCGCCCCCACTCCTCTCTCTTCCCGCCCCCAAGCGGCCACCCCCTATTCCCATTGCCTCTCCCCTGCGCCACCACCTCCCCAGCAGCACCACCTTCCTCCCCGGCGAAGATCATTGCTGCGGCTCATTGGAGGAAAGGCGAGGAGACCACCATTGAAGTACCTGCCAAGTGGAGACAGCAGATCAGATCTGTTTTGCGCTGTTGCTCGTCTGTTTTGGGTAAGATTCGTATGTTTTCAGATCTGGCCGCCTCTTAGAAAGTTGTAGATCTCGGTTTTAGCTTTCTTTGGGCACTGAGATCACCTGATTTGGACCTGCGGTTTAGGAGTTATGGTAGTTTTACCGCGACTGACCAGGAGAGCTGACGAGTTGTGGCAGATTACATTGTCTGGTTATTATGAATTTTTATAGGCCGAATTAGAAAAGATACCCAAAATGAATATTGTAGAGGAGTGAGAAATATTTCCAAGCTGAGAAAGAACACAATTTTTAGAGTTGGCAATCAAAAGTTATGAAATTTGTACCGTCGCTATTTTGCTAACTGTCAGATTGCAGAGACAGAAAACTTAGAAAAACTTTACCTGAATATAGGAATTGATAGGAGGCCGAATCAGGAGACTTGTCCAACTAGACTATTGTAGTTGGTTTTGTCGTGATTCCAGAGAGTCCATGATCACCCTATTCCGAGTTGCGTAGCAAAAGTTATGGTGGTTTTAAGTACTCTGTCTAGAAAACCCGACGTGAAGTTGATGTTTTTTTTTAATTGGCCTGGTAGGGGTATTAATTCGCCGATTCCGCAAGACTCACCAAATAGACTTAGTTGGAGAATTTAATTATCTTTCCAGAAAGCCTAAGAACATCTTATTTGGACCTCTGTACTAATAGATATGGATTTTTGAAGTTGACTGTCCACCGAGGGGACAGATCGACGTTTAGGAGTTTGGGGTCGGGATCGAGTTAGGAGTTTTGCAAGTCCATGGTTGTTGTTATATAGGTTGTTTTGATCTGCTGATGTGTCTTAGCATATGTTATAACTATTATTCAGGTGGTGGACCGGTGCAGGGAGCAACTCATTCTGTACATCCCTCGTTCTCTCGTGGTTGTGGCAAGTACAGTAGTGGTAAATTGTTCGTGATCATTTGTGCCTGATTACTATATTATGAGTATATTGTGTTAATCATGGATGCTTGAATGGTATGGTTGTCAATGGTCACGAATGCTAGTAGTATGAGTAAGTTTCATTTATGCATGATGATTTAAGTGTTGATCATGATATCATATTGGAGGCATGGTCACGTGGTGACCAAGCATTGATTGAGGTCCCCGTCATGATTATGATGGGCTTTTGGGTCCCCATACTCGTGGAGTATGGGCTAAGATCCCTGTGCTAGAAGGCACAGGCATGGGTGTGCATCGACGGATGCACACTCCGCAATACCGGTATATGCAAAAGAGAGAAAGAAAAGTGCATTTGATCAGTTTGCATCGCATAAGCATGAGACATATTTCTTATTGGGTTTTGTGGTTGGACGTTGTTAATTACAATTGGGTTGGCTATTGTCTTACTATTTGTACTTTGCTGAGTCTTGGACTCACTCTTGCTGATGTTGTGTTTTTAGGTACCCCATTTGCGGACGGCATGCATGGGAGGGAGTAGGGTTGCTTTGGTTGCACTCACTACCACACATTTTTTTAAAGATGATTATCATTTAGACCGTACCTTAATAACAAGCAAACTGCTTAAGGATTAACTTTGGCTATACCTGAATGGATTGGTTTATTTGTATTAATGTGAGTGGTAAATTTTTAATTATGCTTGCTTATGTTTTAGCTGAGTAGATTATTTATGAATGCTTCGATGAACTTTGGATGTTGAAATGGTGATAATTTTATATGCATCTGTTGGAACCTCCGGTAAACTTAGTTATACAAAGGAGGTTCTGCCGAAATTTATTGTAGTGTCTTAGATTTGTATTTGTTACCTTGTTATTTTAGTAGCATTCCAGGCTCATGTTGGGCTGGGGTGTTACATGATCGTCATGAGTTGCGGATCGTCCTAGTACTAATACTTCGCAACAATACTTCCAAAGTATCCGCACGTATGGAGTAGGGACACCACGCGCTGGAGTGCTAGCTCCCGTGGCGTGGTTGAGGAAGGCATGGATATTAGGGTTTTTAGAATTCTCCAAAAGGATTACTACACCACTTGACACCGCCCCTCTATTTATAGGCATCCATAATGAGTCTCGAACTTGAGGCCCATATCCGACCAGTCACATTCCTCCGTATGTTTTATAGCATACCCGAAAGCTACCTTTATAACTATCCAGTTACGAGTAGTGATTGGCTACCCCTAAGAGTGTTATTACACATGTAGGAAACCATGTTGATCTCAGATTTAAGGATTATACATCATCATTGCTTAGGGAAAACTAATGACACATAGAATCATAACAATCTCAATAGTTTCTCAAAACATAAAAATAACAAAGTTCAAATTGTTCTTACTAGAGACAACATGTCAAATAATTTAGAGAAATTACAAAATAATTAAGAAAATTACAATCTAACTCGACGTTCCTTCATAGCTTGGAAGCGAGATATAATGTCATCATCCTTAACTTGGACAAAAAAATCGCGCTCAAGAAATGTAACCAAGCAATCATTCAAGTATTGCTCTCCCATCCTATTCCTTAGCTTATTATTTACATAATTCATTGAAGAGAATACCCTCTAAACACTAGCAGTTGCTACTAGAAGAATCAACACCAATTTGAGAAGCTTGTAAACAATTTTATAATGGTGGTTTTTCTTTGTTTGAACAAGCATAATGGAAAGCTGATCAAGATTTCTTACTTCTTTAAACCTTTCATCTCTACGCATATTAGCAATGAAATGTGTACATTGAAATAGAAGATGCATCAATTCTGTACTTGAGAAATCCTTAGAATAAAACTAAGTAAGCCTAACGAAATTGTCCTTGTCATAAGCAGCGAATGAATCAACTGGATTGAATGAAAACATACAAAGAAGCAAATCGTGTTTACCTCATCAAACCTATCATTAAGCTCTTGAAGTTGTCAAACAAAAACTTCACAGAGATTGGACATCCAATTCTATCCCACAAAGATTTCAAATCTACATGCTTTCTCTTCATTTTTGAATACTCTGTGATATACATGAAAACAAAAACTTCACATAAATAATTGGACATTTGAACTATATACTATATAGAATAATCTTCTCTTGTTCGGCTGCTCTAGAGTTCAACCGAACTGAACTCCCAATCCAATGATCGATCTTAATATCTTATTTCAGTCTCCATCTAGGCTCGAAGGCTCTAGCACTCCCCACTCCTGACTCGGTCTCCCCACAACTCCTATTTCTTCTTCCCAAGCCCAGTCGCCCCTGGCTCCCCACTCCGGCTATCCAGCAGACCGGCACTCCCCTGGCTCCCCTTCGGCCTAGCGCCGCCTCCCCTCCCCTAGTGCCCGGAGCGGCGGAGCCCGCACCTGGCCGGCGGCTCTTCCCGTGCGGCTCGCCCCTCCTTCCTCCCCTCTGGCCTAGCGCCGCCTCCCCTGGTAGCTGGTGCCCGGAGCGGCGAAGCCCACACCCGGCCGACGGCTACTCCCGCGTGGCTTGCCCCTTCTGCCTCCCGGCTCGGTAGCTCCCCCCTCCGGCCTCGCTCCCCTCCAGCCTAGCACCGCCTCCGGCCTCCCGCCTCCGACACGCCCGTGCTCGCCTCCCCTGGTGCCCGGAGCGGCGGATCCAGAGATTCCAGACCAATCTACCGTCTACACCAGCACGCCACTTGCCCACTTGGGTCGACCCTACGGTGCGCCACTACGGCGACCCGGCGCGCCTACTGTAGTGCGACCTACTTTCCAGGCCCGAGTGGCGAGTAGGAGGCGGCGGCCGTCTTGAAGAAACCAACCTTGAGGTCCTTGACCTCGCTGCATGCCGCCGCGCTCCTTGCGTCGGTGCCGGTGGCCGGTTCTGCTCGGCCTCGGCTCTGCATCCCTTCCCTTGCCGCTCGCCACGCTTGGGGATTTCACGAAGGCCGAAGGGGATGGATCTGGTGAGTGGTGAGTGGTCGTCTCAGGTTCTCAGCGCCGCCGCCGACTCGTGAGGGCGTGAGGCGCTCAACTGCTTCGGTTGGGCCGTGGTGGCGTGGTGGGCTTTGCAGGTGGGGGCGTGGGGCGGTTTCCCGAGTGGGCTGCGTGACCGGAGGAGTTGAGGAGGTACTGTGCATTATTTTAAGTATTTACTAAGTATATATATGTAATATACCTAATAAATATTGGATTTTTTTCAAAAAAAAATGGGTGTACATCTGTACACCCTTGTCCCTATACTAGATCCGCCCCTGTAGTCTATTCATATGTGTCCTCATATGTTTCCGACTAGTAAATGTTTAAAAATAATTTTCGTAAAAATACATAGTTTCACAATGAAGTCACATACTTGATAATAAATATTAACGATATTATTCCAGCAACAAGACAAGCTCCTGGAGGACTAGATGCTCTACAGGATAAGGTGGTGACGACTCTATGTGATCATGAGATGTATTTCCTATGTCGTTTTTTGATATCATGGTCCATCTCATTGTTCACATATGAGCGAGATAAAGATGTGCGGGCATGTGTTCCTACGTAGCATGTACCTGTTCGAGAGGTTCATTGTAATTCTGAATGTTATGCAACTGAATAGGGCATTGAGTTCTGCGTCGATTACATGGCTCAGGTGGAACCGGTAGGTGTGCCTCGATCTTGCCAGGAGAGGAGGTTGGGGTATCGGGACCATCAGAAGGAAAGCAATCACTCCAGCTATGGATTCATATGCTCAAGCTCATTCCACGATCTTGCAACACGTGACTAAAGTGTTCCCGTATATCGACCAACACAAGGACGTGCTTCGGAAACAGAATTCGGAGCTGCCTAATGTTTGGACCAATGGTTGAAGGATCGACTAGCTAGGAGCTCGTCAAGTGATATGCTGATATGGTTTGCAAAAGGGCCAACGTTTACAATCGTGATATGGCAAGGATATGACATAAATGGATACACGTTCTATATGCATGCTCGGATATAATTATCACTAATTAGAACAGCGGTGTCCGCATAGATGCGTTCAGTACCGATGAGCCGAGGAGCTCGTACTATGGTCTCATAGAGGAGATTTTGGAGCTCGACTATGTGTTTTTCAATATCCACTTGTTTTCGGATGCAACTCTCTAAGCTTGTGAATATTCATCGCTTCGAGCGCTTTCGCCCGAACAACCTTGTACTGGCATCCCGACAGGTTCAACCCATCGTGTCCGGCCCGTATAAGACCATCGCCATAAAACACTACCGAGTCTTGCATGTTTTAAATTATCTAACCAGGGTACTGTAACATCTCAAAGTTTTGTTACTATCATGAAATTTTACTGCCAGTGTAAAACTATCCGGAATAACCGTGTCCACGGTCCTAGACATGGTTAGCAAAGCCAATGCAAAGTTAGATTTTTTGTTTTGTTTTCAAAATATTTTATCAAATGATTTTGTACATTTTTATCCAATTGGGAAATTTGGCAGTTAGCCATGTGATTGGAGGGTATCCTTTACCACTCTTGTGTGAATGTTATCTTATTATAAAACTTGAGAATTTAGAAAACAAATTTTAGTTATAGAATATCTGCTTTGGAACTTAGTATAAGTATTTTAAAAAAACACCGCTTTATTCAAATTGAACCATATATGCCTTCATTTGGTATACCCCTATATGCATTATAATTATGTTATTGAGTGTAACTTAGGAGCACAGTTGTTTGTGCTCACTCTTGCTTAATAAAATGTTGTTAAGAGAAGGACTTCGCGTTGTTGAAGATCTCGACAATTAGTTCGCTACCCGAGTCGATTGCCTATGGCAGATTAGCTAGACTCCACTGTTGTTCATTCGTCTTCCGTTGTATTCTTATTTGTTGGCTTATAATATTTTCTGGCGAATAGGCTACTAGAGGGGGGTGAATAGGCGCTTTCTCGATTTTTCGCCTTAATCAAATTCAACACGCACTTATCTCCTTTAGCTATGAAAGCTAAGAAGATCAGTGAATGCACAGAGGAAGCCTTGTGCTGAATCCGATTACCCCCTTAACCACAAGACCCAAACAAAAGGGAAATGATCTCAGGAGATCGGTCTGAGTACTGGCGGTCAAACCGGCGATTGACTTGCGGTCGGATCGGCGGTTGACTAGCGGTCGGACCGGCGGCTGATTGGCGGTCGGACCGTTGGGGATCGGTCCGACCGGCAGCTACCGGGCGGTCTGAAAAGCTGGCGGTCGGACCGCAGTTGCTAAATCGGTCGGACCGATTTAGTCCAGTACCAAAGCACAATGCCCAAATCCAAAACAAAAATTGGTCTAACTTTGATTCATCCAATGAAACTTGACCAAATTTGGAGCACACCTCCCGAGGATATCTGAGACCTATTTCTAGCGATGATCGTTCAAATCCACTTCAAATAATCGATCTCTTTAGGTTTTACCAAAGAAGTGCTCAAACCCTAGAAATATGAAAACTTGATCCACAACTTGCTTGTGGGGGATTGAAGATCTATATGGTTTTAGGAGTATTTTCACACATCAAAGCAAGGTAAATGAGGTCAATATAGACCAACAAAATCAACCGGATCAAGGAAGCACCATAATCATCAAAAGAGAGAAGAAAGCAAATGAGACTTCATCAAAGAACAAGCATTCATGAATTGATTGATTCAATGTGATACTTGTCAAAGCCACTCCCTCAATGAGGACAAGAGCTCAATCAAAGAGCACAGAAACAAATCTCTCCAAACCCTAGCCTCTCCTCTCCTCTCCAAACCCTAGAAAAGTCTTGGAGTTTCCAAAGGAATGCTTCTTGAGCTTTTACATCTCACCCCTTCTATTTATATGGAGAGCTAGGGTTTCACTCATGGGCTGCCATTAAGGCCCACATACACATGGGATACACACACATACATCTGTTGAAGCAATCGCCTGCTTCACCACGTGTAGGTTGATCAGTGGCTCTCATCATGTCGGCAAGTCTCTCCCGTCCGAATCCCATCGGAACCTCCCAGGGACTTGCACCGACTTTCGGACCGCTTGATCCAACCAGCTGCAATGAACTGCCCGTTCGATCCATCTTGCCCATTCTGCACCATGCTTGAGTCACACGACCTCACCCGGCATCCATAATCGTTCTGGACCTCA
This sequence comes from Hsuehochloa calcarea, assembly GCA_036346395.1. Lineage (NCBI taxonomy): Eukaryota > Viridiplantae > Streptophyta > Magnoliopsida > Poales > Poaceae > Hsuehochloa > Hsuehochloa calcarea. The sequence goes on along the minus strand of CM070609.1, from coordinate 18,825,919 downwards.
GCTCTCCAAGCGTAGTCCCGATCCACCTCACCGTTGACGTCGTTGACCTGCAAGCCACCTGGATAGCAATAGACCAAGAAATCGTCTCCGGGAACAAGTTTTCACAACTTGACACACGTTAGTTCAACAATGCAATATGCAACAATAAGGCATTGAAATTCATGCATAAAACACAATCGAGACACAACAATGCCAAAAAGGCTACACTCCAAGTGATTGGTGGTCTGATCGCCCCATACGGCCGGTCCGACCGATTTCAGGCCGGTCCGACCGATTCCATAACGGCGGTCGGACCGCCCGAAAGGACTTAGCCATTTTTCCATCTCGAAAATCCAAACCTTCGGATTTTTCAAATGAATAGAACTTTTGACTGGAAGCTCCAAAAATCATGTGCTCACATCCAAGAGACTCCCCTCACTTGCCTACACATCCTATTTTTTGCTCAGCTTCAAAAACCACTTAAACATGTGCACGGTCGGACCGGCAAGCATTGCCGGTCGGACCTCTCCACTGGCCGGTCGGACCGGCGGCCTGGCCGGTCGGACCGCCAGTGACCTGACAGCACTGAAGCAAACCCAAAAACGCGAAATTTTGCAAACCAACAATACCATTGCCAATTGACTCATCACTTTAAGATCATGCATATATCCCCACGATATCCACAACCTCGCTCCACTAAGTTTGCTCTTCCTCCACTCCGGAGATGGCGAGCACCAAACCACTCACGACCACGCCGGACTTTCTCACAAGCTTCTTGAGAAGATCACCGGACACGACGCCTCCACGCCGTCTAGGTGTCGGCAAACACCAAGAGAAATAAATTTCAACTCTCACTTGAACTAATCAAGTGTCTAAGCTCAAGTGGATACATAATCCACTACCTAAGGCAACACATGCACTTAGGGTGTGCTCTTAAATATCACCAAGTACAACACATGCATAAAAGAGTATGAGAGGCTTGCTCTTAGCTCAAGAGGCTTAATAGAGGTTCACAATAGCACCAGCAACTTCAGTAACCATCCCCAACCAGCCAAGGTGAGTATTTATAGCTCACACTAAAAAACTAGCCGTTGGGAGAGATCTACTGAAAAATCAGCAAATGCGGAACTTCCGCCGTTATATGGTCGGAACTTTTGCACCTCAGCGACGAGCACAGTAACGGCTATATCAGACGAGAAACTAGCCGTTGGAAAAATTATAGCGGAACTACCGCCAACTAATTTGCGGTACTTCCGCTTCCACTCAGGTCCAACACATGGCACCTTCTGAAAAAAACGTACCGCGCTAAATCAGAACTTCTGCGGTGCGGTAGTTCCGCTCCCATCATGGCGGTACTTCCGCACTTCTGAAAAATCGGCTAAGTCCCAAAGAGGTGCTTCTCTGGAAAAAACTCGGATTTCAGAACTTTCGGCCTGCGGTAGTTCCGCAGTTATAACGCCGGAACTACCGATTATCCTGACAAAACAGCAAATGGCTTTCAAAACAACTTCAATTGCAAAACACATTTACCAATGGATGAGCCATGCCTAACAAGGATCAAAGGCAAGATTTCTAACAAGTTGCAAAACACATTTTTCAACTTTAGAATCATACCACAAGGAATAAGGTACATGGACTTACATGATTTGCAAAACACATTTGCAAACTTAAGTCACGTGCTACAAGAAATCAAACATGAGCTTCAACTATTTGCAAAATACATTCGCAAATAACAACATCTTGCCACAAGGCTACGGTGCATGGACCTCAACCATTTGCAAAATATATTTACAAATTATAGTCCATGCTACAAAGATTAAATGCTCGAGCAACAACTATTTGCAAAACAAATTCACAAATAATAGCTCCATGCATGGATGAGCTAGAGCAAACACAATGAGCTATCAACATATGATTAACTCATGCTACTAGTCAAGACCCCTCTTAATAGTATGGCAATCCTATACTAGCCATGCGGTCTTTCAACCAAATACAAAGACCGGTAAAAGACTAGGAACACATCCTTAGCCCTAACTAGTCATCATTTTGACTTGCATCTTCTTGAAGCTTGATGACGCACATCAACACGTCAAGTCCGGGTCCTTGACTTTGACAATCATCAACACATGATGATCTTCTTCTTCACTTCAGGATCTTGTCTTGAACATCATCAACACATGATGATTTCTTCATCCCGAGTCTTGACATGCATCAACACATGATGCATTCTTCATTAGACATCTATCAACACATGATGGGTCTTCTCTTGTCTTGATGATCAACTTATGATCATCTCCTCTTCTTGAACATCATCGATACACGATGATTTCCTTTTTCTTCAAGCTCTCCATATGCATCAACACATGATGCATCCCTTCACTTGAATCTTGACTTGATGATCAACTCATGAACATCCCAAGTCTTCATCACCCTGGAACATAACTTATACATCCAACTCGTGGAAAAAGTTAGTTTCACAATATGATTATTATTAATTATCACATCTTACCATTAACACATAATGGTAGGACAAGAACCTTCAATCTTTTCCTCTTTGGTAATTGATGATAACCATTTCAATCACACATAAATAGAATTGATAAAAGTAACACGATATGAGTATATATTAACTACATAAGTCATATATATACTCACACCATGAGTATCCGAGAACTACACAAATTCTACATACTCAAAATATGAGTATACGAGAACTACATAAGTTCTATATACTCACAACATGACTATAGAAAACTACACAAGTTTTATATATTCGAAACATGAATATATAATAACTACACAAGTTCTATATATTCAAAACATAAGTATACAAAGACTACACAAGTTTGTATACTCAACCGGATATGTTTAAAAGTAAAGATTCCAAATATATGTGATAAAGGGAATATGAATCAATACTAGTGAAACCATAAAATATAGAATGAGCTCCTCCTAAATGTGTGCATACACATATGTGTAAAGAAAATATATGCACATATTCAAGATATAGTTATGGTGGAGTTCAACCTATATTTTGAATCCGATGAATGCAACATTATATAAGAGTATAAGTCGAATGCATACCTCGTTGAATTTCATCTTAATATCTAAATGAGACTACACACTAGATATAGTAAGAGAAATATTAGTCTCACAATGAGATTTATCATTAATCATCAAAACACTCATAATGGCGGGTTTAAATTCTTCACACAGCCGCCGTGCAGATTAGCCAAAACCACACGGTCGTAGTGCGGTGACCAAAAAAACAAAAATTTGTTTAAGTATACTTTCGTAGTAATTTTTAAATATAGAAAATAAGCTCAAAAAATTATAAGCTTTTTGTGGTGTCTCCCGTCACAGTGTGCTTGTTTGTATAATTTTTTAATAATTTTATTCATTCTTAATTTTCTCAAAAATTCATTTAAGTACACTATTTGTAAGAATTTTTATAATATAGATTGTGAGGTCAAAACAATATGATTTTTTAAAGGCTCCTTCACATTGGAATTGATCGGGTATTTTTTCTCTAAAATTCTGTATATTTTGAAATTGTTTTGAAGATTAAGGGTTTATATCTCGAAAATTGGGATTTTAGGTTCCAAAAATTAAGATATTATGATTTCATGGGACTTAGAATGTAGAAAGTTTAGTACAACATAACTACTCTAGATAAGAGACAATCATTAAGGGTTTAGGCCACCGCACGACCTCCCTCCTCCGCACACCTATTATCTTGTCGTTTCTGTCCCCATGCCCGTAGTACTGCGCTTCGACAACGTGTGATGTGATGCGTTGTTTGACTTGCTTGCTTTTATGGTGTCTTCTAGAATACGTCTTTTTTCTTTCTAGAAAATAAATTATACAGTGGGGCTCGTGAGTAACATGTCCTGTGTCGTCCGTTGCATGGTAGGTCCGGTTCACTTGTCACTGGGTTATCCCCCCTCGTCCTATTCCACTCGACGAGTGCTATTTCTGCTAATACACCGGTAAATACTGCTTTTTTGCCCCAAGTAACAGGGGTACAACACCGGTGTACGTACGTACGTACCGGGGTTCTGTTGTTTCACTATACTCCTACTGCCGTAGCGGTGGCACTGGCATACTATAGGGTGGGAATGATTAGCAGTATCCAGCCTCATTTAATGCATAAGATTTGGATGTACTATATATATACTCTACCGAAGGCATACACAGGCAACACAGCAGGCGCACCTAGCCTGCAAGTGTGTCTTCCAAGAGGATCGTTTGGGCGCCTCGACATGCTTGCAGTAACAACACCCCCTCTCTCCCCTCGACCTCATCTTGACCTGGTTCGATGCAAGCTGGATCGTGCAAAAGCAGCAAGAAGGTTCCAGTGCGAACGCTAGCGTATTTCGTGCTTGGCTTTGGATAATCGCAAAACCAGTCGAGCATATACTGCCTTCTTCAAAATGGGAGTGTGAGATGCATTGTAGCAATAATACTCCAGCTAGTAGTACTTGTTGGCTTGCGATTACTGTTTTTTTAGATGGTTTGCAATTACTCTTCGTGTGAGGATAACATCTGTAGCAGGAGAAGATAGAGGTGCGACACTTCAGGTACTGGTAGTATCTCTCCTCTCGATTGCGCTAGCTTCGGCAATCATGTCGACATCTGTAGTCGCAGAGGGCTTCATTTACTCCAGCTAAAATGGACCACTTGATAAGCATTCCTTGGTAGGACACCCAAGTCCCAATGAAGCAACGTGCGTGCAGGATCTCCTACTCGATCGGCACCTGTGAGGCCGTGACTGTGATGCATCGCCCGGTCGTTGGTTGTGATGCATCAGCTCTCCTGCTATTTTCTCAATGAAGGTTTGTTACTGAACACTGCCTCACCACGAACGGTTAATGGGACAGACTGGGCCTCTTCAGAACCCATGAATTAGAAAGAAAAATCTTGCAGTAAGAAACAGTTCAATTTTGCAGTCATGTGAAAAGTTTTTTAATTGAGAATTGAAATATTTCTTTTGAAATTCCTACGTTCTAGTCAGGCATTGAACATGCAAGCTAGCCCTTAGTTTGGTCAAAGCAAACCAAATGTGTGTGTTTTGCAAGATATCACCGTCTCCATCAAAGTATGCATTGTATCACACTAAAAAGGATGCATGGTCAAAACACGGGTGGTGTTGTGATGAAGTGGAGCCCCACAAAATGCGTGGGCAACAACGTTCTAAGGTGTTGCTTCTGTGCCTAGATCGTTCGTTCAATAAGCAACATACTTTCTCGGTCTATTTGATCTCCCTACTCCACCTCAGCAAAAAAAAATCCAAAGTAGCATCTTTAGGCCATCCACAATATTGGGGAAATCTGGAGCTAAAAGAGGACAGAAAAGGTTGAATCACCGGTGCACACGTTGTGGGGGGCGTTGCTAGCATCAAAAATCCTAGAACCGGAGCAAGTTCATGTACTGGTTCTAGCTCAATAAAAAAAATCACGCGGGCCCACCTGTCACAGCCTTCACCGTTGCTATCGCTTGGCTCGAGGATGCCATCACCGTCTCCAGATCTTCCGCCGTCACTCGAGGTCGGCGTTGGCATGCCCGAATTGAGAGGTGCCGCCGTTGTGCCATGGATCGGGTGTTAGATCCGGCGGTCTCCAATGCGGATGCGGGTGGGTGGATCGAGGACACCGCGACGTGGATCCGTGCCACCGAGAGTTGTTTTAAGTTTACTTAATTACATGGTGGTGGGTCCTACCAGAGAGAGAATAGTGAAGAAGAGCAACTTAAACACTAGGAGAAAAACAAATTCACAACTGTGTGACGTACGGAGTGAGATCACGAATTTGACACCTCTCAAACTGTGCATGTCCTCGGATTCAGCTAAACAGGACTAATGGAGATGGCCTAGCAAGGATGAGCTCTATCCTATGTGCATACATAATGATAGCCTCGCTAGCTCGTTTGCACAAGTCCTTTGATCTGATTTGATTTACTGAAACATGACACCAATTTGACCTTTTCGATTGATTGGATGCACAACCACCAGCCTTTTCCCGGCCGCAACAAGAGACAGCTCCGGCATGACGAGCGCTGACAGCGACCTTTAGCTTCAGATCAGCAACCAAACAGTCGCCTGTCACGGATACTATACCACAGCGCTGTGAACCAAATCGCTTCGACTGGAAGCAATTACTCGCACCATAAAATTTTCCCGGGTAAATACTGGGCAGCAGCAAATAAGGCGGCCATGAGATCGATCAGACATAGTCCGTGTTGTCCGTATGGTATGGATTGACAAATAAAGAGAGAAAACAGTTCGTGCTGCGATAGACAGAGTACAGCAACGGACGCCAAGCAAATCGTTTTTTTATATAAAAAAATTTGTGTGTGACATATCGGCGAATGGGTCTGGCCATCTGCGAACGGGCGAAATGATCGGAGGGTAGAACGGGGGTTTCTCTCTGCCGCGGCGCCAGGGGATCCTTCTTGAATTATCTGGCTGTGTCATCATTCGTTCCTGCAGATTGAGCAGAGGCTCCCACAAAGTGAAAAGAACGGCAAACCCTGCGTCTGGCACGGGAACAATCCCCTGCAGAAGGATAAAAGATGGTGAAGGGGATACGATATCGACGGAAGGAGGTCACCCGCAGTCCCGACAGCGACTGCACGGTAAGGAATGCACAAAAGCGATAGCCACAGTACAGGCGCTGCATCAGTTGGGCTACATACAGTAGCGGGGTGGATCGTGGCAGTGTAGTGCAACCTAGCAACTGCACAGGAACCGCGTCCGATATCGATAGGGTAAGCCAACATAAATGGCTTGCACGCGTGACTGGTGCTTTACTCCGTGTTTGGAGTAGAGCCTGTTTTGAGCATAAGAATTCAAGCAGATAAAAAATATATATATTTATGCTGGAAGTATACTGTAAATGTTTACTCCACTTTGTTGCCAAAAATTCTACTGCTCGCTCTAGCCGCAGGATTCTACAACAGATTTCTTTACGATGGGAAAGGCAACATCCTCTCTTGGCATCCTTGCCGGCCTTTGGCCTTTTTAGCCTTTTAGGCGTCTTGGGTCTTTAAGACAGCTTCACCGCACTCAAAGATCTCTCGTCGTCTCCACCTTTGAAACCGGCTTTGCCCGAGATCAACTCTAACATTCTCCCCTTGATCTCAATCTATGCTTTATCTTTAATTACTTTTGACTTTACTCATTCCATCACAAATTGGTGCATAGAACGTGTCTAATCGTCACGGTCAATCGCGATAGATTCAACGACTACAATACACCTCCCTGCTCGAAATAGTTACTTTAATCTTTTGGGCCATCTTTTAGTCCAGAATCATAGGCTTTCCTTAAACCCATGCCGCTATATGTTCTCTGAACACGTTGGGTGGTAAGCCTTTAGTAAGCGGATCCGCTAACATCTTTGCGTGTACTTATATGCTCAAGACTTATAATTTGATCCCGAACTTTATCTTTCACAACATAGTACTTTATGTCAATGTGTTTGGCGGCACCACTTGACTTATTGTTGTGGGCATACATTATCTGGGTTCATTATCGCATTACAACTTAAGTGGTCTATTGATGTCGTCAACCACTTTTAAACCGGTATGAACTTCTTTAGCAGTTCACCGCCCGTAGCCTCATAACATGCTACAAACTCGGCATACATTGTGGACGATGTAGTGACGGTTTGCTTTGAGCTTTTCCACGATATAGCTCCTCCAAATGAGAGTGAAGACATATCCGGATGTCGACTTTCTATCATCTCCATAAAATCGAGTCTGTATACCCCACTATATGGAGTAAATCGATCTTACGTATGTCATCATGAGGCCTTTTGTTCCTTGCAAATAACGCAAGACTTTCTTTATCAATTTCCAATGTTCTATTCGAGATTGCTCGAATCGCCAAGTAACCCGGTAACAAAAGCTAAGTCGTATGCGTGTGCACACTTGAGCATCTTGTAAGCTTCCGACAGTGAAGCATATGGAACCGCTTTCATTTGATCGATCTCATCTTGGTTCTGGGGCATTGAAAATCCCCATATCATCCGCCCTTGACTATAGGTGCGGTGAAGGACTACATTTATGCATCCCAAATTTCTTTAAGACTTTCTCTATATATGTCTTTGCGATAGTCCCAATATCCCTTTGTTTCTATCCGGTGAATTTGATCCCTAGAACGAGCGAAGCTTCACCAAGATCTTTCATATCAAAGTTTGAGGACAAAAATCTCTTCGTCTCCGATGTGCATCGACATCACTACTAGCTAGTAGGATATCATCCACATCTGAGGATTAGGAAGATAAATTTTCCGTCTTTAAACTTTGTATAGACATGATTGTCTTCTACATTCTCTTTAAAACCAAATTTTCTTATTGTCTTGTCAAACTTCAAGTACCACCGCTTTGAAGCTTGCTTTAACCCATAAATTGATTTCTTTAGGCGGCATCCCATTCTTTCATTTCCTTCCACAACAAAACCTTTCGGTTGTGCCATGTAAACATTTTCCTCCAAATCCCCATTAAGAAATGCCGTCTTTACATCCATCGATGTAACTCTAAATCATAATGTGCTACTAATGCCATTATGATTTCGAAGAATCTTTACATGAGGCTGGAGAAAAGTCTCATTGTAATCAATCCCTTCTCTTTGAGTAAAACCTTTTGCCACAAGTCGCGCTTTGTATCTTTCTACATTCCCTTGGGAGTCGAGTTTTGTTTTGTAGACCCATTTCTGACCTCTTTGTTTTGGCTCCTTTAGGAATAATTTCCAAGTCCCGGACTTTATTAGCCTTCATGGACCTCATTTCCTCTTCCATGGCTTCAAGCCATTTTGAGGAATTTTCGCTCTCATGGCTTCTTCAAATGAGGTGGGGTCATCCTCCATTTGAAATTCCTCTGTATGATAATCGATAATCATCGAAATAGTGATCTTCTTACTCTTTGAGACCTCCTCGGGGCCTCCACATTTGGTACATCTTCTGTTTGAGGCTGCTGTTGCTCCCCCTCATTTGTGACAATGGGTTCTATATGATCTCAAGAACAGGTTCCTCATTTTCATTCATTGTTGCCACGGGAGAAACAATAACAGTCTTTGGCATCACAATATCTTGTACCGTCGGTCTGCACAACAGTAGTGAGAAGAGTGGCTCTTGAATCATTGGAGTGGGCACATATACCCGCTTCTCTTCAAGATCAATCTCTCGAGCTACCATGCTCCCCTCATCATTTCATCCTCTAAGAAGGCAGTGTCTCGTTTCTACAAACTTTGTATATCATGCGACAAGAGAAGCGAAAACCTTTTGACTTTTCGAGGTAGCCAATGAAATGGCAACTTCATCGCTTTGGGATCTAGCTTCCCAAGGTTTGGGTTAAATACTTTAGCCTCAGCAGACTCCCCACACACGCAAGTGGTTTAGTGAGGAACTCTTCACATCCACAACAAATGCGGTGTTTTGGGCACCGACTTACTAGGCACTCTATTGAGAATATGAATGGCGGTTTTAACGCCTCCATCCATAAACTCAATGGGAGTGTGGAGTAGCTCATCATGCTTCGCACCATATCCATCGAGTGCGGTTGCGTCTTTCACTACTCCATTTTTGAGGTTCGCCGGTGTAGAATCTATGGGCTACTATGCCATTTTCTGTAAGAACCTCGCATAAAGGTCCAGAACTTGTCCATATGGGGTATGTCGTCGTAGTACTCCCCACGATCGATCGAACTATCTTAATCTTTAAATCGTGTTGGTTTTCAACTTGACCTTAAATATCTTGAATTTATCCAAGGCTTCATTTCTTTCTTTGATTGGATAAATATATCCATAACGGAGTAGTCATCTGTGAATGTTATGAGCGAGTCATAACCATCCACACTTTTCACAGAAAAGGACCACAAATGTACGTGTGAACAATTTGTAGAACTCTGTGCTTCTTTTGCGCCTTTCTTTATTTTCTTTACATATTTTCCTTTAATGCATTCTCTGCATTGTTCTAAGTCCGAGAACTCTAATAGAGGAAGAATTTCATTCTTAACTAGTCTTTCTATTCTCCCCTCGAAATATGGCCTAAGCAGCGGTGCCATAATTTCGACGATTCATTATGAGTTCTCTTTCGTTTTACATTTACGTTCAGTGAGCGAGGATTCAATCACTTTCTCGCACGCGACGTTCTCATTATCGCAAACGACATTCACATCATCACACAATGATAACAAATAAAGTTCATTTTGTAATATGGCAAGACCAACACATTCTTTATTAAATATTATTTCGCACTTGCCATTTCCAAAATTACAATCATAACCATCTTTATCCAAATTGGAAACACTAATCAAATTCCTCTGTAAAGATGGTACAAAAGAACATCTCTAAGTAAAGATTGGAGCCATTAGCTAACTCTAATGAAAGATCGCCAACGGCTTCAACTTCGCTTGACTCCATTTGCGACTTTAATGCATCTTTCGTTTCTTTGCGTAGTCCTCGTCGAACGGAATCAGAAGGAATTAGCAACATGAGCATTGCTCTGAGTCAATCCACCAAGTGGATTTCGAATATTGTACATACAAGCATTCATTTATGAATGTAATAATGTTCTCACCTTTCTTTGCCATGATCATCTTCAAGTAATCAGGACAGTTCTTCTTGTAGTGTCCTGTCTTCTTGCAGATGAAGACAACGATCTTTGTCTCTGACAAATTTGTTCATTGAGGTTGATGGACGGATGCTTTTCCTTGTTTCTTGAGAAGGAGGTCTTGTGGAAGTTCTTTTCTTGTTATCCTTCACATAGTTGATAGATCCACCATGTGAGGATTTAAACCTTTCCTCCTCTTGAACACACATAGCTATGCATTTTTCTAAGTCCCATTTATCGGGCTGCATATTGTAATTGACAACAAAAGTGTCAAACATTGCTCGCAATGAAGCAAAAATCAAGTGAATAAGGAACTCATCCTTGAGTGCCAAATCCATTGGTTTGAGCTTGGATGCCAAGTTGCTCATCCTCAATATGTGTTCTCTTATCCCACCACCGAATACTCTCTGTCACAAGTCGCTTAATCATTTTGTGTTGCATATATCTTTGAAGAGCGATGAACTGACTCTTTATTTTATCAAGGTATTCGTGAAGACGGTGTCACGATCTGCGATTGAGCCCACAATTGTGGGCTCAATCGTGATTCTTTATCACTGACCATACATTTCTTGTTGGTCGTGGTCCATTCTTATGCTCTAGGTCATAAGACATCTGTAAGGGAGCATGATCTCTCTGTCTTTTCTGCCAAGCAGTATCATCCTCAGTTTGACCCCTCACTGGTGCCGTAGGCTCAGTGGGTCGTGCTGTAGTGAGGACCCAGTCCACCTCAGCTAAGATAAACGCTAAGTCTATCTTTTTCTTCCACTCTCCATAATTATCTCCTTTGAGAGTGGGTATTTCTCTGATACAACTCATTAAGTTGTATCCTCCTGAAAATGTAGATCAAATAAAGTGAGAACGTAGCATTAAAAAATTATATGTCTTATTTCCAACGTTGGTCAAAAATATGACATACAATTAAATCAATCTTATTTATACATTAAATCTATATCACCGTTGGGCAGAAATAGAAACAATGCATAAAAACATCATTAATTAAAATTATAATACTGTTATTATCAACTTTGGTCAGAAAATAACAATATCATAATTCACAATTAAATTCTTAAAAATTAAATTCTCTCGTTGGTTCGAATTTAATTAAAAGAATTATCAATATTTAACTTTTGCAGCGGAAACTGTAATTAATCTAAAATAATTCATTATCAGAAGCATTACAACTATACACAATTAATCTCTGGAAATAATAACACGTTGGTGCAAAATTTACAGAGATTTATACAATTTTTCTATTGAAATTCATTCAAAAATACTTCTGAAAATAAATTAAATTCAATTTTACGTATTCTTGTTCATAAGCCGCCGATTCTTGTGCAAACCGGTCGAGTTCTCAGAGAAACCAACCATTCGGCCCGTTCGGTAGCTGCCCACGACGCCCGCCGCGCCTCGTTGCCTCGTTCGCTCCGCGCCGCAGCCTCGTCCTGGGCACGGGCCGCGAAACCTCTGCGTGTGTCCCCCGCGCCCGCGCTCCGCTCGATCTGAGCCGCTCGATCATCGATCCGACGGCACCGCGCGGTTTTCGGCCGAACAAAAACGGGCGAGCGCGGCGTTTCCCCGAAAACCCTAGCGCATTCTCGATCTCTCTCTTTCTCGTCTCTTCTTCGCATCCGAGCGGCGGAAACCACGCGGAGAAGAAAAACGGAGAAGCCGAAGAGCCCGGCGCCATCATGGTCCTCTCGCCGCGCGCGCTCCCCTGAGAGGGAGCGCGTCGCCGTCGAGGGGTTCCTTGGTGGCGCCCTTTCACGCGCGCGCCGGGACATGCTCTCGGGGAAACAGTTTTGGAGCGACGAAACGGCGACGACGACGACGTCAACGAGCTCCCGGCTCGCCCGGCCCTTCCCTACTCCAGGTAAGATCCGATTTGTCTTAGATCTGGAGTTCTAGGGTTAGGCCGATCTAGGGTTTCCGATTTTGCTTTTCTTTTCGGTTTGTTTTTCTTTTGCCGTCGGATCCGAGCCAATCATGGCTCGATACCGTGTTAATCTCTTTGATCCCTTGGATCCGGGTTCTTGTTTGATGGATCGGGTTCTTCCTCTCGCCATTACTGGCCAGGGGAGATCGATGTGGGATCGATCATCGCCTCGCGATTCGTGGCCTCTGATGGACCGATCCTAACATGCTTCTTGTCCCACCATTTTTGGAGTAAGAGTTGCTTTATCCCATTCGCATTGCCCGCGGCAGCATCTCCTTTCTCTGCTCACGACGCATCCAAAATCCCCTACACGAGCACTCCGTAATCCATATCGTTGTGCCTGGTTTGAACATGGAGGCATCGGCCCCGGAAAATCTGGAGCACGCGCGTGCATGGGGAAGCTGCTTGGCTTCAGGCACAGGAGGCCGAGACGCAGGCCCTGCCGTCTACTACTGGTACTAGCAGAGACAAATGAGTACTCGTACTAGCATAGCATAGTAGCATATGGCCTGATCGCTAGTCCAAAGATCTGCAGCAAATCAGTCCATGGAGCTGCAAGTGCACGCATAGTTCTAGCACAAAATCGACTTAACGGGACTAGAGACCAGGCGTGCCTATCCACCCAACCAGCATGAATTGGTTCTTTTGCAAATCAACAGTGAAAGCTGACTGGTAACGTGTGCTTTTGTTCGGTTGACTTAGCTAGCACAAACGAAGATGGACAGCGATAGTGAGTACTCCTTTAGACGACAGACACGTCTGCTGGCTAGCTCTATTTGAAGGATATTTTTACGGTACACCACTTGTTACGAGGACCGTTGATTTGCTTCGATCTAATGGCTGTTATTCCATGGAGTGATCTCACACCTTGCGTAGGGTAAGAGCCCATTTATGACCTTCCAAAGGTTAATATTGCTTTTGCACATTATCACTTTTCCTTCAAAGGAAATAATCGTTTGGAAATAAAATTTTCAAAAGGAAAGGAATCCATTACAGTTAATACCACCATTTCTCCCTTGCCAAAAAAAAAACGTCCTTTCAACTATTTTGCGTCAGCACTAATCGTCACCAAGATATTATCATGCATGCATGCATGGTACACTAGCTGGGGTCGCAACAAAAACAATTGAATTTAAATTGTTTTGTTTGAAATCAAATGTATTGTAAATTTAATTTTAACATTAATCTCAAATTGTTTTTTTTTCTTCTGAAATTTTCAACTTGCTTTTGACTTTGATGGTTAAATTTTATATTTTTGTTATTTTGGGAACCGAACTTGATATTTTAGTTTAATATACAACAACAAAATAATTTCAAATACTATTTTAAAAAATACATATCATTTTAAATTTGGAATTAGTCTGGAGTACCAAAAAAATAGCTTCTACAAATTTTGATTTTTTGCGTGTATTTGAACCAAGTTTGTGCAAGACACGTGATCATAGGGTGTGATTTGATCAGACATGAAGAACTATAGGTGATATCGATTATTTAAAAAAGATCGCAATAGTTCGGTAGGGAAAGATATGCCAATTAACATTGCTATTTAAGGTGCAACTTAAATTAGTGGTAGCTAGTTTCCTTACTAGTCATATTTTCATTAGGCGAAAACTAACCTCAATAAACCAAATAGCTCAGATTTAAACACCCTCTTACGTCTAAATCTTGATAGGGATCGAATGCTAGCTAATTCGAGTCGAAATCAGACATCCGTACGATCTGGGCACCATACGCAGATACACACTCCGTGCATCGCTAGCAGCGCGCGTCAACATGCTGTCGCGCGCGCACTGCGTGTGGAGCAGCAGAGAAGGGTCGCGCGGACCCGGCCGAAAGTGCTGTGGAGCAGGGAGCAACCACGACAAAACGCATGTCCGTCTCACAGAGTTCATGGCGGACGGATGGCGACTTTCTCCCGCGGCGGGCGGGACTACCGACGAAAGAAGGCGACAGCAAGTACGCACCGAATCCGATCGCGTTTGGGGCCGTGCCGCCGTGCGTGAGATCCATCCGCACAAGTCCGCGCAGCCGTTTCTCCAGCTTCTGAGAGTGTGCGTGCATGCAATACTCCGGCCGGTAGGCAGCAAGGCACGCTAGTGACATCTAATACCAGTACCACCACGCAAACGTGTGCGAAGTACTAGTAACAGTATTTTCTCTCTCTCTCTCTCTATATTTTGTGTTTAACTTATTATATAGTAAGTGCTGCACTAGCTCTTCTTTCTGCTAATGAGGCTTGGCATTAATTAGAGTACTGGCAACTGCTTCCCAAGTCTTTAGGATTTGGGTGAAGGTTCTGCGCAGAAATGGTTGCACATACAGTAAGTTTGACTTGAAGGATGTTTGTGCGCTTGTCCGTGTCTGCCTTTCTTGCAACCATTCTCTTTACATATATATCTCTCTCTCTCATTCACTGTGTGTGTCTCTCTCTCTCTTAGTCCAGCACACTGCACACGTAACCCCTGCTCTCCTGTCCCAAAAGATGCACAGCACAGCAACCATCAGACCGATCAAACGTGCTGCTGTATCCACGTTTTCTACTGTCCATTGATGGCACGAATGACATCCAGAAATGAAACTACGCCATACGCAATCATGTCGCACGGCCGTAGCTGGTAGTATCCTAAAAAAAACACTCCGTGCCAGCCAAAAGAACGTAGGTGATGTGCTCTCACGGGACTGAGTTTGCAACCAAAAAAAGAGAAGGCGTGTTCAGCGCCTGAAGAAGCCAAAAAAGAAAACCGAACCACTTTCGATCGGAAGATCAAAGTGATCTCGGGCACGGTCTTTTCGATATCGCCTTTCTGGGAGACAGTGGCCTTGTGATTTGTGATCCCAACACGCATGCTTTAGTTGCTTCTTGTTGCGCCATTTTGGAATGTTGATCGACCCGCAGTAGTATCCTACTGCCCTGCGGCCGCAGTATCTCCTTTTTTTCTGTAACCGAGGCAACCCGATCCTATCATTGTGCCTGATTGCTTCTTCAGGCTTTTTTACTCGTACATCCAAATCTTTAAGATTTGAAGCATCAACACCACAAAATCTGAAGAATGCGTACCCAGAAGCCAAGTTTTTGGACAAGATGTGTGTTTTTGATATAAGTACCATCTCTTGTGATGTATTGTTAAAAATAACAATTTGGCCCTCGCCGATAGTTCGGACACACGCGGTGTGCCGATACGTAGCCGTGTCTGCACGGCTACCGCCTGGACAGCATGGCACTGCACAACCGCCACCCGCTCGGACACGCTTGCTCCGTACGACGACCGCCCGAAGACCGCCGCTCCGTATGGCCACTGCCCGGATTAGCGACGTATTACCAACCCAGGCACGACCCTCCTCGTCCGGACCTCACCCATGTGTGACCGTCACCATCCATTATTTTTCCATTGTCACCCATGATCACCTGTACCCTTTATTCCCCATTGCATCCATGTCGTTGCGTAGATCCATGCATGCAAGCATAGCGCGCGGGAGGGAATCCGATTTCTCCCGCAACGACTATAAATTCCGAGGCATCGGCGATTTCCTTTCTCATTCTAGCTCGTCCTGTTGGTTTCGTTTTCATAGACGATTAAAAATTGTTTATAGCCATCATTAACAGCCACATTAGCATATAATTTTTTCCCTCGTCGTAATTTCTTTATTAATTGTGTGGTTAGCACATTAGTTATAGTAAAATATTTGTAGTTAATTAGTTGCATTTATTTAGGCGCAGTTAATTTACTCATTTTCAAATTTTCGCAATAAAATTTGTGTGAGTTAATTAGTCGTAGTTAAATTATTCTTGTGTAATTAACTAGGTGTAATTATTCAGACATAGTTAAATAGTTACCAATTAATTAGTCAAAATTCGTTAGTGTTACTCAATTAATTAGTCATAAATAATTAGTTGGAATTAAGTCTTAGCCATCATTAATTAGTTATAATTAATTTAGTCGTATTTTATCAGACTTAATTCATTAGTTGTCACTAATTAGTCGCAATTAATTTAGTGGCATTAGTAAGTTGTAACTAATTTTTTGTGCTATTTTGTTCATCGTAATTATTTTAGTGCTATTTTGTTCATCGTAATTAAATTTAGTTGTGAATAATGTAATTGTTATTATGTAGCACATGTTCATTTGTAGTAAATAATTTAGTCATAACTAATTTGATTGTACTTAATTATTCATAATTAATTTGGTCGTAGTTAATTAGTGTACATTAATTTGTTGTTTCTATTTAGTCATAATTTTTAATTTCTAGTAATTTATGGCCATTATCAATCTTTTCGCTAATAATATGTATGTTCCATCTCATGCAAGTCATGTCACTACCGGAGCTTCTAAACCCTTCTACGACGAGAATCACCGATACAAATCGTGGATCATCGGGGACGCGGATGGCCCTTGACGAGGATTAAATCTATAAATATTATTTTAATATTTAATTAATGACCGCACATCCTTCATGGTCGTAACCCATAAGGCTAATGACCCCTGGTCGTAAGGATTACATAAGTTATATTATCGGTGCCCTAGTCGGACGAAGTCTTGCACCTTGTCCCCAACCAGGTGACTGCTCGTGAAGACTCTAAACAGTCACTTGGACCCCGTTCTAAATATATTCCTTATATGCGATGTATGAAACACATGTCATATTTATTCCATACCATAAGACACTTTGTGGTCCTAAGCCACTCACAATAACCACTATATGGTTTTATCTCTCACTAACACCAACTAGCTGGTCAGTTGGTTTTTCACCGACTGCCATCATTTCCCCAACCAGACACGACACTTCCAAAGGGTATCTCCGTGAGAAATAGCTGCCACCTCTTCAATGGTTATTTAGGGGTAGATGATGGGCAGCGAGAAGACAATCGAATATAGGACAAGATAATCCAATCGATTCGACATTGATAACAAGCTTGGGCAATCAAAGACCCAACACTCGAAGACAAGTAGATACTCTTAGTGTAATTAGGACTAGTGTACCGCCTAGTCAAAGGCGTCCCCTTGTAATAGTCAGTTCATCGCAATAAAGAACAACCACATTCTCTCCCAAGAGCTCCTTGTCATTTTCTCTTTTATTTCATAAGATCGGCGACTCGATCGTCGACAACTGGCGCCATCCATGGGAAGAAGGCGTTAAGTTCTTGAAGATTACTTAGCTCAACAATCCTTATTCACTTTCATTCGCTCCATTGCCGCTCATGCGATCATGGAAAGGACTTGGAATGAGAAAATCTGGTTCGACTTGGCGGACTACTCCAACCTCAAAATGGATGCAAGCATCCGCGCCATTGACATGACGCGATGTTGTCATCATCCTCTTCTACACTGACTAGAAACTTGCTGAGACCGCCAAGAAAGACTGGATGGTGGAGGATTCACCGCCACTATCAGTGGCACTCCTAAAGAATTCGGTTGTTCTGACCAGTTTTGAGTTTCCGAACACCTTTGCAAGCCCGGTTCTCCCGACCGACAAGAACGACAATAAAAACCCAACGTTGCAATCGGAGTGTCAATGGTCTCGATACGGTCAAGGGGGACTAGTATTCGCCAACGGCTCCTACGTATTCCGGAAGCTAACCGACATCTAGTGAGGGTGTCAATGAAGTTACCACCAGTCGAAGGCCAAGTGGGAACGATAAAACTCAACATACGGCCGGTAATCCGTCGGATCAGGCCGAGTCCACCACAAAGCGTACTAGAGGTGGTAATCTCGATTGCTCCCCATCGTGGAGGCTCCTTGTCGAAGCACTGGAAAGCTCTCACTTAGCTACAATAGGAGCTCGTCAGGAGACTACTGTTAGAGGCATGAGGTTAACGCAATCGGAGATACAAATCAAGATATCGTACACAATTCTCCACAGCTTAACCCACCACTACCTACTGGTGGAAATGGTACAAGCACTAACACCAAATGCCGGAGGTAATCGAACAGATGGACATCGATCGGTTAATTAGCTGTTTCTACCCCATAGCGCATGATGGGTCAGACATGACAAACTGGAAGGCAGTAGGGAATTTGAGTCATCGAACACTCTCTGCTAGCCGGAATCCTCCGAGACCTTTGATAACAATCCAAAACCTGAAGCGAATTCGTACCATTCTGTATAACCTAAATCTTGCTCGCAGAGACTCTAGGATATGTTCAACTTGCAAGGCAGGTATCGGAGATTCTCCAAACAGACCATGCAACGTACAGAAATATACTGGGAGCAAAGGAATTCGTCAAGTCACACTATGACTTCGTCTCAGTGTTCCTACCTCAGCAAGGGACAACATGGTTGGGCTGTAAGCCTCCGGTACCAAGACCTACATGAAGATTCCGACCAGGAGTCGCGAGGGAAGACGACTCTTCCAAGAAGCCACTCCTTCCCCTCGTCAAGAGGAATGACCGGTTGGCTCGGATGATCTTCCACATCATCTAAACCAAGCAGGTAGTCAAAGAAGTTATACTAACATCCACGACCGGATTGGGACACTAGACCTTCGGTGTGCTAATCCAAGGAATCGGTCTCCGGTCGATTATAATCTGGCTCCTTTCCAGAGAAGGCGTCATGACTCTATTACGGGTTGTCGAGTATTCTCAGCAGGTCTCCAAGCAGTTCGCTAGCTAGACAGGTTCCGACCAGCCAACATATACGTAGAAGTCACGTTCCGGTGCTATCGCAGGGGTTCGCTAAGCTCGTAAGTATGTTCGGTCAACACCTTCACCTTGAAGACTGAGCTGAATTACCTTGATTGTTGAGCGCTGACCTTGCCAAGGCCGCCTTCCAGTACGCACTTCGTTGCGTAATGTCCTGGGTTAGACCGGTGCACCCGGTACACATGGCTGATGGACAACGTGTACTGTGCTATAGCTTGTTGAACGACTGCCTTGCTATGGAAGTGTTGCCCAACTAACAGGCCGTCGACATCAAATCCCCAATGAGAGCCATCTTATTGTGGCAGTAAGAGCGAACACACCACGATATCATCAAGTCTCGATGCCACATAAGGAACCTCCGATCACACAATTCCTTCTGTTGGACCACTAGTCTGGTGTGCGTCCTCCTCGCTACCATCCGAGCCTGGGTCGGTGTCTTCGTTGGATTCCAACCCGAGAGGTTGTTCCGGTAGATACTCGTGGCAGTCAATACGGGCCGATCACCATAGTTTTGCCCACTCATTTTGCGCAAAACTATGCATAAGTATTTTCTCTAAAGCAACACATTTCGTGCTACCGTTTTCAAGTTCCGCTGCAGTTGCCCACTTGCCAAGGCCCCGACATTACCAAGGTTTTCCGGACGCCCTGCGTACGAAATTCACGTACACCACCGGCTTTCTGTATATTGCCACCTCGGGTTAGGAGGCAATCTGTGTGTATTTGCCCCATGCCACGCTTTTATTCACCTTGACCAGCTCCCGTACGCCCTGCCCTCCCATATTCGTGCAGGTAATCCCCTTGATGATAAGTTTCTTCGTTGTTGGCTCCGTGATCGAACTCCCTCCTGATGTAGCTCCTAAACTCGTGAATATTCATCGCATCGGACCCTCCGCTTAGACCACCTTGCAGTGACATCTCGGCATGTACAACCCATTGGGTCCGATCTGTACGAGATTGTCACGATAAAATACTACCAAGTCTTACATGTTCGAAATTAACTAAAGCCACGACGACCCGATCTGCAGTACGTGATATAACAAACATTATATGTAATTACCACAAATTTAAATTAACTGAACTAATTAATACTATTTAATTACAAGTAGTTTGTTCGTCAGTAATTACCCATGTCACAAATAATCATGACAAATTGCATGTAAGTAATCGATTAAATACGACTAATGAAATACAAATAATGAATTAATTAGCAAGAAATTGATTACTTGTCAAGAAATTACTTACGAGTAATTAATTACTAGTGTAATTACCACTAATAAACTATGACTCAAACAAACACGATTTATTAATTACCACTAAATTAATTACGACTATTTAATTTCCACTAAATTAATTACACCTAACTAATTGTAACTAAACTAATCATGACTGATTAATTACCACTAAATTAATTACAAATAGTTAATTACGACTAATTAATCTCTAATAAATTAATTATGCCAAACTGATTACCACTAAACTAATTATGACTATTTAATTTTCACTAATTTTTAATCACTAACTAAACCATACTAAAATAATAAAGCCTAATTAATTACGATTAATTAATTACCACTAATTATGAAGCACTAATAAATTACCGATACATTAGCTATCACTAAATTATTAATAGTAATAAACCACATCTAAATTATTAACAACTATTTTAATTAAGACTACAAGCTACATTAATTAGGACTAGCTGAGTAAGACTAATTAAATACGACTACGGTAATAATGTCTCGACAAAAAAATTACCTGCTCTTTGGGGGGAACCGTTCAAAGCTGCCACGGTCCTAACAACTGCTCCGAACTTTAATCTCTAATTTTCTTTTATTCTCTGTGTTCTCAGCGACGAGTCCAAGAACGAGAACAAAAACACAATTGAGGTGACTAAGAGCGAGAGTCCGGTATTGATAGCTGCGCCAAGGCGCGACGTTGGTGGCGGAAAATCCGGAAGCGCTGTCGGGCCGCGGCACTCCGAGCTAGGGGGAACGGTTTGTCCGGGCGCGGCGGGGAGGAGGGGGGGGGGGGCAGGCAGAGGCGGGTTGTCTGGATGGGGGCCGCTCGGACAAAGTTTGTCGAGACGGGCCGTGTGGACGAGGCTTGTCTAGGTGGTGGCCATGCGAGGCGAGGCTATTTGTCGACACACCGTGTGTCCGGTCTATGGGCGTACGACCGAGCTGTTATTTTTATTCTTGCGTAAAAAAAACGGGGAAAAACTGCTTCGAAGCCTGACTCTTGCAGGCCCGGCCGGTAGCAAATTAACCAGACTAGCAGTATGAATTTTTGAGTCACTAGTAACTACGCTGGTAGGGATAGTCGCTAGCAAGTTAACCAGACTAGCATGAGACACCAGACGGAGGTGTCGATATAGGCAGCTTGGGTTAATTTCTCATATCTAGGAGCAGAAGTTATTTTTGGCTCGCAGAGATGGACTGGGACGGACATGAGATGTGCATTAGAGGAGGTTTTCTCTCGTGCTTCCGGCCTTCCGCTTCTGTTTCGGCTTGTTGAGAGATCTTGCGTTCTGCAGCATTTATGGGGCCGGTCCACTAGGCTTTGCTACTGCACTCCTGCTCTGTATTTGCTTTTCTCTGAACTCTGATATGCCGCTTTAGATTTTGGCAGTGATCAAAGTACTCCACCATTTGGACTACTAATTTTGTTATAAGGATTTGTAAAAAAATCATGACATCGCAAAAGTGTTTATATGATAAATCTACTGACATTAGCTTGGCTGCATGCATTTCAAAACATCGCTTGCTTACAGAAGGACTAAGAGTATAATTTCAGAACCGCGCTCCTTTGTCTTTTCACTGTCTCTGCCAGCTGACTGTTTGGTATGCTTGGCAGAGAATGTCCGACTTGCCGTGCTCGTTTTTTGGGTGCGACTTGCCTCGGTCTTGGGTCAACAACTAGGGGGTCCATATCTGTGAAATGGGCCGAGCATACGGCTAATCTCAAGGAGATAGGCAAAAGCTGGGAGTTACTGTCACGAATAGATTCCCCTGATGGCAATGAAGGCCCAGGCCTATAGTTTCCGTCCAATCCCAGGCTAAGCAAATATGGACCTTGCAGTCGGGTGGGCGGTAAAGCCCAAATCGGTTTTACCCAAGATTTCATGCAACCTGTCGTCTCTGGAGTCTGAGACTCATTTCTTCACTGCCTTTCCTCCTCTCAATCCTTTCATGTCGCTTCAGGCTTTCAGCTTCTTCTTTTGGTTGCCTTTCTTATCCTTCCCACGACCAATGCCATACTCCGAACTCCTGATGGTCACCTACGATACAATCTTATTAACATATCCTACGCCTGATCACAATAATTATGATCAAAATATGACGGCGAAGCATAGCTGTTTTATGCAGTTTCACCATAGAAGTGACAACGCGCGTCAGGCTGCTTGCTTTGGTGGTACGGAGTACTACTTCATTTTCACGGCAAGTTCATACAGGGAAAAGAAAGGAGAGTGACTGAGCTAGCCGGGTTAGGTCGGTCAGATGATACAATCATACAAGGGGAGGGGCAAAGGCTGACATCATAGGGCGACATCATGAGTAGTATATTTATCCCTTCTCTCCTCTTTCCTTTAGCTCGAAGCTTTTGTATCAAGGCTGTTGGCACTTACCAGCGAGGCATATTTCCTCCTTATCATGATCCGTGATGTCACAACACAATGGCGTGCATGGCCATCGGAACATGGAGGCATGATTCCTTTGAGATGGCGATGAATATATCTTGGGCTCCTTTACTTAGCAACAACTGAACTCCGCAATTAGTAAAAGCCTAGAAAAAGGCAGTGATCGAGCGACTGGTGACGCGGATACAAAGGCCACTCCACCTGGAGTTATATCACAAGAGCGCGTGCACACTAATTAAATTATCAGATGAGTTCGTTTCTAAGAGTGTATAATTTTGTATTGGAGGATGAATTGTTACCTAAGACTTGTGATGTTATTTTACTCCGTAACCAAGGCGATGAGGGCAGTCCTACCATAACTACAAGTCAATACCGACCAGCACTCATCAAAACCCATGCGGTCAGGAGGGCAAGGTCCATGCGGTGGGAGAGCACAAGAGGGAGAAGCCTAAGAATCAAAAACCCAAGTTTTGAATCAGATTTCTAAGCTCAATTTGGATCTACCACACGTCCAACCGAATTTAAACTCGGAATCAACACAGAACTCACATCGAATTCGGTTTGGGACAGCCTAACATGCCCGTAATAAAAAGGTCATAACTTTCACAGAACGGAGTACAATTCGGGTATTCTTGTGCTTGTTAGAAAGCTTATTCTAAGACCTTTCCAACGGATCCGACCCCACCTCCAAATTCGTTTGGAGCGCATTGAAATTGTCGAAACAAGACGACAGATTAGGAGATAGAGTTAGGGTTCGACTCCACTTCTCGTGGCCGCCGCCTCTCCTTCAATATATACTATGTGCATGCTCCTTTTTAGGTTTTTAGGCTTGTTTAGATTGGTTATTCTACCGTGAAAACTTCGTCGTGTGTTCTTGTGTCGACTAGACCAATAACTGCATTTTGCAGACTGAATTCATATATCATATTTGCAATTTCAGGTTGCTTGTGTATCTTGTTTTTGCTTGTTTTACGATTGCTCGTAGGAATTGAACTTCGTATTTTGGTCAACTATGTTCTTGGCACGGTTGATAACTACTCGGAGTGTGGTTTAGCGATTGCATAACGATCTGGTCGTGATCGGTTGGTAGCCTACATCGTGAAAGTCATACCTCCACAAATCGATATATCATCCTATCGGAAGATCGAGAGCCAACTTACATATTAGGTGGTATAAG
This sequence comes from Hsuehochloa calcarea, assembly GCA_036346395.1. Taxonomy (NCBI): domain Eukaryota; kingdom Viridiplantae; phylum Streptophyta; class Magnoliopsida; order Poales; family Poaceae; genus Hsuehochloa; species Hsuehochloa calcarea. The sequence goes on along the minus strand of CM070609.1, from coordinate 18,801,948 downwards.
AGCTACAGTTGACCGGTAGGAATTTTTGTATCCCTAGTTAATTACTTGTTTCGGTTTTTAATACTTATAGCCCATAAAATTTGCCCTACAAAAAGAATTAATCTCCGCTGTCCAACCCCGTTGTGCATTTCAATCTGTAAGTTTTGGTTTGCTAAATTCAATTTGTGTTCGTTTTAGCTTTGTCGAGTTGTTGGTCATATCTTTGTTCTTATAAAAAAAAAATCTTGAAACCCTAGTCCATCCATCACGCCCTAAACCCAAAAATAAGATCAACAAGAAAATTCCTACGTCAAAATCCATATATTACACCCCAAACAGTAATTCCCACTTTCAGCCCGAAGATTCTGTTTTCTACAGCTGCCACAAAAATCGTCGTAACTTTTGATTCCGTGACCCTTTTCGAGTGAAACCACTACTATTAGAACAAAAGTTTCATTATCCATCCACTGTAACATTTCACTTCAATCCAGCAAGGTAGTCAAAAAGTTATATACAGTGAAAGTTGACCCAGTTTTCTGTTTGAATATGGAACTGATTGCACTTGTGCTTTTTGTGCGAATTTTTCAATCGGTATTGAGAAAGTGGCCCCAAAAGAAATATTGTAGAAACAATTGTCTAGAAACAGAGAAAAAGAAGAATCATGGAAAAAAAGGAATCTGACAAAATGTTACAGCCAAAATACCGACGTACTGTCAAGTGGATAGAAAACTACAGTTTTTAGTGTTGGGTCAATACTTGTACTATTCACTTCAAATTCTATTCTATGGAACTATCCTGTGTCTACCTTTCCTATACATTGCTGTACATTTATTTTAGCCTTCATCTATCCTTGGTTGATCAACAACATAGGCTAAGTGCTAGATACAGACTATATGTCAATTATGTGTAATTTTTGAAATTAACTGATTGTTCTCTTTGCTACCTAATATTAAGCCTATCTAAGCTCCACTTTCTACTAACCGAGCAGATCACATCGAACTAGCCCTTGCAATCGCTTTACTCATCACTTAAGTCAAGTTACCACGAACCAACCACCGGTTGCATCACCTGTTTGTATTGGTAAGAACTTGCAAGAGCTTGAGCATGTGTGACTTGATGAACTACAACACCTAGTAGTTATAGAAAATTTACATGATCTTTTGAGTTTTCTTGTTTGCTACTAACCACAACAGGGTCACGTGTGTCTACACATGGTGGGAACAACAACATCCACTTTTTAGAGCATGAGAGCGAAGACCCTCTCACACCTCGCACAAGAGGGATTGTGCAGCACCTTGAGCGCTTGCTCAATAGGCATGGTGAGAGCAGTCACAATGCCTTGGATCAGATCAACAATAACCTCACAGCCTTCCGCACACGTGTTGACCACCTCAAACAACGTTGACCACTTGCTGAAGTTGCGGCCCATGACGAGACGAAGGTGGAGGACCCTCCTGCTCGCCGCACACCGCCTCCAGCGCGCGCTTGGGCGGATGGACTTAAACATAAATACTTTAGCAGTATGCAAGACCTTGTGATTTGTCCTCTTGATGAAGAGGAGAGGATTTATAATGCCACCATATGTGAGGTTGAGAGAGTCTCAATTGATAGTGTGATAGATACGTCAATACAAAAACGAGAGGTAGAAGATAAGAACAGTGAAGTTATTATTGAGACTAACCTATTACTTTCTACTACTAGTGTTGTTTCTCACATTGTGCAGGTTGTCATTGAAGACAATGAGTTGAATGTTCAACAACCGACACCATTGGAAACAAAAGATGAGGAGATAACCACGGTTAGGGATGAAGTATGTGCTGCTCCGTGGTTACATCATGATGATAAGGTAATAACATTGGTGCTGATTTGTTAATTCATCAAGAAAAGGTTAGTAATTGTGATAACTTTTTTCATCAATTGGAAATTCCATGTTCTGAATTTGATATGCTTAATTTACATAGTGTGGAATTGATTACTCATAAGGAGGTTCTTACAAGTCTCTTAATGATTATTTGTACTATATCATGTTTGATGATTCTAGAGAGCTATCTAGTGTGATTGAGAATGTTGCTGAAATTTCATGTTTAAAATCATTAGTTAGTACTTATGCCTACGCATATACGTTTAATTTGATTGGAGATTATGGTGTATATGACAAGTTCTATGTTTATCGAATATGCATTACATCTGATAAGCTTGTTGAATTGAAATTATATGTTTTGCGTAAACAATCATTTGTGTAATGTTATGAGCTCAATGAGATGAGTTTCAATAATAGTGCTTACTATTTTAAAAGATTTCTTAAGCCTAGTTGTTTATCATTTGCCGAACAATCATCTACAAGTAATCATAGTAGAATAGTTGAAATATGGAAGACACTAATAATTTTCTCTCCTATATTTAAACAACTCGATCTAGTTTGTCATTTTAATATCTTGTCCATATACTTAGAAAAGTCGAGCATGACTTTTTCTCATAGGAGAGAGAATGATGTGAATAAAAGTAATGCAATGTATATATCAAATACATCTTATGGCTGCTGTTGTGCTAATTATTTTGTGCAAAACAACGAGAAAGACACAATAATTGATTCATACATATATTACGCATATACATTTGTTGGACCGAAACGGCGACTAGAGAGGGGGGGGGGGTTGAATAGGTGCACGATCTCTTTTTCACTAAGATCGGATTCAACACGATTTTTACTCCAATAGCTCTGAAGATCAATATATAAGCATAGCGGAAGACTTGTATTAAATCCAATTAAAACCCCAAAGCAAAACAACCAAAAACATTGCCATAAGATAAGCGGTCTGACCTCTTAGATTGGTGGGTCAACTTTTACATGGGGCGGTCTGACCTCCAACCTGATGAACAGTAAAATCAACCCAAAAAATAAAGTTGCAAATAGGTGTAACTTTTAATCTACAACTCCAAACTCGATGAAACTCGGAACACACCTTCTCTAGGATATTAAAAACCTATTTCAATCAAAGATCGTCGAGATCCTTGGCAAAGTTCGACCTTTTCCCGTTTGAGTGAAGGATGGTTCAAAACCGAGTCAAAACTAAAACTATATCCAAAACCATGCTCGTGGGTTAGAGATGATCAAGATGATCCTAGATGAGTTCCTACATGTCACATCAAGCAAGATTGGGGGCAGAAACCAACAGAAAACTTGAGAATCAAAGAAAACCCCAAAATCACAAAATAGAGAGTAAGAACGAAAAGAGACTCATATCAAGAAAACTTGCATAGATTGATTTGTGATCGTTACTGGTTTACAACCACTCCAACATGGAGGACAAAACTCAATACATAAGCGCACAATCAATCTTCTCTTCAAGAATCCTAACGTCTCCACTCCCTAATCTAAAAAACAAAACTAGGGTTTCAAATAAACAAAAGAATTAAGGAGATGCACAACACCCTCACATATTTATAGTGGAGGCTAACCTTCTAGAAGAGTTTCTATTGGGCACCCGTTAAGCCCACACACAACGGGTTTAACTCACGCACACATTTTAAAGCGTTGTCTTCATCTTCTCTTGACCTAAACCGCTTCTCCTTGCGTCGTCTTGCGTCGCGGTTTAGCCAAAAACAAACAAGGTGGTATTTTAGTGATATTACCAAAATACCCCTTCTCGATCCTTCTCCAAGACCGAGTCCAATCTTCATGAAGCAGTTCCATGCTTCGCCACGTGTAGATTGATCAACGGCTCTCATCATGTTGGCAAGTCTCTCTCATCCGGTTCCCACCGAAACCACCATAGCACTTGCACCGACCGCCGTGCTGCTTGATGCAACCCGTTGCACCGAACTTCCCGTTCGGTCATCCTTATCCATTTTGCGCTACGCTCGAATCCAATGACTTCACCCGACACCATTGATCGTTCTGATCCTCAGCTCTCAAGCTTAGTCCCGATCATCCTCGCCGTTGACCGTCGTTGATCTCCAAGCAATCTGCACAACAATAGTCCAAGAAATCAATTCGGGAACAAGTTCTTCGCAACTTGACCCACGTTAGTCAAAACATGCATCATGTAACATATATACACTGAAACTCATGAACTTGACTCAACAAACAAACATTGCCGCTATAAGGGCCGATGATACAAGTGAAAACCGATCAGACCGCCATTCAATGGCTGTCAGACCGCCCTCTGGCCGGTCATACCGCCCAGAAGGGACTTAGCTGATTTTCAACTCCTGAAAACCGAAAACTCTCTAGAAATTTCAAACGAATAGATCTTTTGACTGGAAACACCAAAAAATATGAGACTAAGTGCATTAGAATCCCCTCTCTTGCCTGCACCCTCTATTTTTGGCCCAGCTCAAAACTCCAATAAAAATAATGGCCGGACCGACCACCGCCCATGGCCGGTTTGACCGCCGCCCTGGCCGGTCAGACCGCCAATGTCCTGACATAACTGAATTGTTGCCGAAAACGCGTGAATCGATAAACTTTCAACGACATTGTCAATTGTAATATCATCCTAAGATCATGAGCATATCCCCATGATATCCACAATCTCCCCCTTGATGAGCACATTGGCAATTTTCCAAAATGTAAGTTTTAAGATTTGAAAAGTAAACTACTTGACGTTTTCACCTAAAGCCATAACTTGGTCCAAGAGCAAGAGAAAGCAATGAAAATGTCCAAGTTGGCTTGCTTCAGATTAGAATAGGCAAGCGAGATAAGTCAAAAGAAAGCAAGAAATATTCAATTTTCAAAGAAGAGTAAAAAATCTCACTTAAGGTCCACATAAATGAACAATTGTTCAAATTGACCTTTGATCATTGTGAGGTTCCAAAATTGCAATTCAAGTTCAGAAATGGAAATAAGATGATAAGAATGCAAATTAAAAGCCCCCCTCACTTTGATCATCATTTTTTTAGAAAATTTTATTTTATCCAAATTCTCCAAATTGCTCCCCCTTTCAACATTTTTGCTACTTCTTCTCCCCCTTTGACAATGTCGTCATCAAGGAATCACGCCTTCCTCTCATCCAGAGATAATAAATACAAAATTGAGAAAGAAGCGTAAGAAAAAGCATGCATGAATTGCAATGGAGTGGATTCATTTTTTTTTTTGAATTTTGCATGTTTTAGTACAAGAAGCTTTGAGGATTACCCAAAAGAATAAGCTAGCATTTCTATAATCACACAATACATATCAAGCCCGAAAGTGCTAGCATGATCATGTTAAGACCTATATAACAAAACTAAGCTAGAAAGCTCAAAGTAAAAGCGATGAATTGTAACAATTTAAGCAAAGCTTGAAAACTACCAAGTTTATCAACAGAGATCCTAAAGTGATAATGGCCATGTCAGAATGTCAATGTGAGATCATTTTGCTCAAATAACTTCAGTCACCTATTTTTACAACAGTTTTTCATTTTCAATGAATATTGATGTTGATTAAAGGTATATCTTAGTGAAGAAGATCCTGTACTAGGAGTCATCCACAAAATCTTCCTAAGCTTCAACCAAGACAATTTTACAGTCTATCTTAGTGAAGAAAATTCTGGACTAGGAGCCATCCACAATCTCTTCCTAAGCTTCAACCAGGGCGACATCTTGAGGTTCATGTCAATTTTGACAAGCAATCCCCATGAGATCGTCTGGATAATCAAACTATCTCCAAGTTCATGTCTTTAACAAGCACTCTCGTGAGAATAGTTTGGCACAGATTTTGAAATTTGTTTTTTCAATTTACATAAGACCAGTTTTAGATTCGCATGGGAACAAAAAGCTCAAGAGATGTTTAATCCTAGATTCAAGATCTAACAAAGCAATTTTGACAGGGCCAATGTCACAAGAGGATCACTAATTGTGCAACTTAGCTAAAAGATCCATAAATTATAATTTTTAGTTCAAGTTGTCTTAAAATTCTAGCTCACTCAGCAAAGACGTAGCTACACATGTGAAAGCATGATAATTCTAGCAACTCAAAGAACTAGACATGATATTGAGTAAAAAATTGAAATATTAAAACTCAAGAGGGTAATAAGCAAGGCTTCATCAATTTTAAAAGATAAGCAGTAAGGCTTATATTACAATGCATCTTTTTGAGATTTTCATATAAATACAATATAATACAATGAGATGCAAGAAAAACCTAAAAGCCTAAAAAGTTCAAAAAGATCAACAGGTTCAGAAAAGAACAAGGAAAGTTCAGAAGAACTAGGAAAGTTCAGAATAACCAACTCCCCCTCAAACCAACCCATAAGGGTAAATTACCCCTAAGTCACTTCTCAAGGTGGCAAACCTAGTTGGGTCTAAAGGCTTGGTAAGGATATCAGCTAACTGAGCCTCGGACTCCACAAAATGTAGTACAATACCACCTTTCTACATGGTCTCTAAGTAAGTGATAGTGAATGTCTATGTGCTTGATCCTAGAGTGTTGCATAGGGTTCTTAGCAATATTAATGGCAGAAGTGTTATCACAGAGAAGAGGAACACTAGCAAAAGATAACCCATAGTCCTTAAGGGTGGACACCATCCACAAAATCTGACTACAACAACTAGCAGCAGCTACATACTCAGCTTCTGCAGTGGATTGTGCAACAGAAGAATGCTTCCTAGAAGACCAAGAGACAACAGATGTGCCTAAGAAATGACAAGTGTCTGAGGTACTCTTCCTATCTAGCCGAAAGCCCGCAAAATCAGAATCAGAAAACCCCGAATGAACAAAGAAGAAGAGTAGGAATACCAAATGCCATACTGGAGGGTAGAGTGAAAATACCTGAATATGCGCTTGACGGCTTGGCGATGTGAAGTCCTCGGAGACGCTTGAAACCTCGCGCAGAGGCAGACTGTGAAGTGAATGTCCGGTCTTAAGGCCGTCAGATACAGGAGGGAGTCGATCATGCTGCGGTACTCGCGTTGATCCACAGCTTCTCCTTCCTCATCTGGATCCAAAGCAGTCGAAGTCGCCATGGGAGTGGCGATCGGCTTGCAGTCACCCATCTTGAAGCGCTTGAGCAAATCCTTAGTGTACTTCGTCTGATGGATGAAGATCCCTTCCTTACATTGCTTGATTTGAAGCCCCAGAAAGTAGTTGAGCTCTCCCATCATACTCATCTCAAATTCACTAGACATGGTCTCAGAAAAACTGGAAACAAGAGCATGATAAGAACCACCAAAGATAGTATAATCTACATAAATCTGAACAAGCGGAAAGTCATTGCCATGCCTAAGAATGAATAGAGTCTTATCCACCTTACCCATCTCAAAATTATTCTTAAGCAGGAAGGTCTTAAGTATATCATACCAGGCTCTGGGGCTTGCTTAAGACCGTACAAAGCTTTGGATAGCTTGAAAATATGATGTGGATATTTGAGATTTTTTCAAAGCCCGAGGGTTGCCTAACATACGCTTCCTCCTCTATGTAACTATTCAGAACAGCACTCTTGACATCCATCTGATGCAGCCTAAAACTCTTAGATGCAGCAAAAGCAAGCAGAATACGAATGACTTCTAATCTAGCAATAGGAGCAAATGTTTCATCAAAATCTAACCCCTCAACTTGGCTAAAACCCTGAGCTACCAGTCTAGCCTTGTTTCTAACCACATAATCATCCTCACTTTGTTTATTTTTGAACACCCAACGGGTTCCTATTACATTATGACCACTATGAGGTTCTACTAGGTTCCAGACCTTGTTTATCTCAAAATTCTCTAATTCCTCATGCATGGCATTGACCCAACTAGAATCAGATAAAATATGTGATATATCGCAAGGTTCGAAAGATGCAACAAAAGCAAAATGAGAGTAGAGACTCGGATCATGATACCTGGAGCGAGTAACTCGCTCATGAAGCTGACCAATCATTTCATCGGGAGGGTGACTCTTCTGGATGTGAAGTGGAGCGCCCGGGGGTGATAGCGTTTCTTCGACCTCCGCAGGTACTGCTGATGAAGAAGATGCAACAGGAGCCTGAAATGAAGGTAAAGTAGTCGCAGCAGGTTCTTGCGCTGAAATAGGAGTCTCAGCAGTAGTAGGTGGAGGACAGGTATCAACTTCGTCCTCATCTTCCTCCACAAAGATGCTCTCTGTCACATGTGAATCACCTGAAATATCAGATCTAGCTACAGGGCTAGTCTCATCAAAAGTGATATTGCATGTCTCTTGGACAATATTAGTTTCAACATTCACGGAGTTAAATTGTATTGAATACCCCTCTAAACCGCATATCTTGATGGGCACGACTATGCCTAATGTGCAGGATAACCCAAAAATAAACCATCAGAAGTTCTTGAGTCAAATTTATATAGGTTTCCTGTCTTTAGAATGAAACACTTGGCTCTAAAAACTCGAAAATGGGAAACAGAGGGTTTTCCACCAAACCAAAGCTCATAAGGAGTCTTGCCCAAAGAAGGTCTCAAGAAGACACGATTTGCAATATGGAAAGCTGTAGCAATAGCTTCGGCCCAAAACCTCCTCGGTGTGGTATACTCATCTAGCATCGTACTAGCCATCTCGACTAATGTCTTGTTCTTCCTTTCCACCATGCCATTTTGTTGGGGGACGTGTGGAGAAGAGAACTGATGCTTAACACAACGCTCAACACAGAAAGAGGCAAACGAGGCAGTCTTAAACTCCGTGCCATTGTCATTGCGGATCGCTCTCAAGGCACCAGGAAGTTCAGAAGCCAGACGAAGAACAAGATCATGATAATATCCAAAATCTTCATCCTTTGAAGCAAGAAAGAACACCCAAGTGCATCTCAAAAAATCATCGACTATAACAAGGATATACCATTTGCCACCGATTGACCGAACCCTAGCAGAACTAACAGTATCCATATGAAGCAACTGTCCCGGTCCGTCAATCATGAGCATAGTCACTGTTGGGTGTAAGGCGGCAACTTGCTTGCCATGCCTACAGGGCGCACATACAGCATCCTTGACAGCTTTGAGTTTGGGCAAACCTCTCATGAGATCAAGGTTGCTAACTCGTGTCAAATGATCAAAACCAATGTGCTCCAACCGTTGGTGCCAAAGCCAGAAATCAGAAGAAGATGTAAGCAAACATTTGAGAGTTCCAGCAAGAGATTTAGAGAAATCAGCTCCAAAGATTGTACCAACTCTAGAAATCTCAAAAACGAGCTCACTAGCAGAATCAAGCACACAACAAGTATTTTTCCTTAAATATAGTCTCATAACCATCATCAAGAAGCTGTGAGACAGAAAGCAGATTGTACCTTAACTTGTCCACAAGAGCGACGTCCTTCAGGATGAATTTGTCGTTCACCCTGATCGATCCCGTCCATGCAATCCGCCCTTGTGTATCATCTCCAAAGATGATGAAATCATCACCCGTCGCCCGCGTGAAGGAGGTGAACCATCTTGAATTTCCGGTCATGTGGCGTGAACACCCGGAGTAAACCAACCATGTGTTCTTCCCCTTCCGCAGTGATCCTGAAAATCAAGGCACAGAAGAATGATGTGTCTCAATACTGGGGTTAGTTAAACACGACTTGGGAACCCAGTACTGAGACATACGTCTGCGAGTAGTATACAAAACAAAAGTGATATCCTTGATTCTATTTGAAGTTCTATCATGAGCAATGATCACACGGACATATGATGCATCCTGTCTAGGAACATGATAATGACGAGCATGTGAAATAAATCATAAACTATGTTTATTCTTTTCAAAATGACCATGTCTCATGACGGCTCTAGGTTGATAAGATGAATTTCTAGCAAACTTTTTCCTATCATTTTTCAACCTACGCCAACCGAACTGAACCAAATGCCCATCCTTCTTGCAATAGGTACAATGATACTTGATACCACTGGGAGAATCACCCTTTAACTTAATAGATGGTTGGGCAAAACCTGCAGATTTGAAAATTATTTTTGCAGGTTGGGTTTTGAATTCAACTAATCCATTTTCTAAGACTTGAGTAACTTTTGGCTTTGAATTGTCTCGGACAGAGTTGTATCCTAACCCTTGCTTCTTATAAGGAGTTTCAGACTTGTTTAGAATCATGTTTAACTGTTTCTTACCTTTAGAGAATTTTTCTAAGGTATCCTTAAGATAAGTATTTTCTTTTTCAAGATTAAAATATGATTCACAAGTTTTGTCCTCAATGGTTCTAGCATATCTCTCCTTATATAAAGTAACTTCAAGCTTAGGGGTTTCGCATGAAATACAAGTAGCAGGATCAATTTTATCCTTAAGCTTAGCAAACTTAGCTCTAACTACATCTACTATATCTTTTACTTCATATTCACGTTCAATGCAGAAAGAGCAAAGGCTAGAATCAACATTACCAGAAGCAACCAAATTGCTAGATTCTAAGCATTTTTCATAAGGAGCAGATTTAACTTCAATTAGCCCAGTTCTAATATTTTCAAGTTGATACAAAGTGACATCATGAGTAGTTTGTAAATTAGCGAGTTCAGAATATAGAGCATGGCAGGAAGTACATTCGTCAACATTAAGACTCTTAGCGTTCACAAATTCTAATTTTAGATTATCGATTTGTGACTCTAAATCCTTATTCCTAGCCATGGTACACTCTAAAGCTTCATCCTGACTAATCAGTTGCTCATACATGGTTTCACATCTATCAAATAGAATATCATAAGATGGAGGTACCTCATTGATGTCATCGACATCGCCGGAGTTGGCCATGAAGCACATGCCGGTGAAGCACATGTCATCCTGACTTATCTTGAGGAATCTCCTCCTCCTTGTCCTCTTTGCTTCCGAAGTCCACATCGCTCAAGGATTGGTCTCCAAAAGCGGCAAGGACCCGGTGAACGGCCTTTATAAGCTTGTCATCATCAAACTTGGGCTTGTTCCCAAGAGGCTTTCTCCAAGTTGTCTTCACCTCCTTGTGGTTGCCCTTTCCTTCCAACTTGGGGCAATTAGCCCGAATATGATTGAGCTCTCCACACTCATAGCAAATCACAGGACCGCCTCTCTTTTTGTTTCTCATATTATTATAAGCCTGTGTGAACTTTTTGGCTAGAAGAGCTAATTCAGCCTCATGGATACTCTCAAGTTCCTCTTCATGGATAGCAGATAAACAAGCTAGAGAAAATCCAGAAGAAGACTCAGAAAAACAATCGAAGACTTCTTGAGAGGATCTGCCACCAAAGCCATGTTCTCCTTATTGGGATGATCAACTCTCTTAATCTCATGAGTCTTGAGCTTGCTATATAGCAACTCCAAAGTGAGAGCAGACAGATTATCATTCTCCTCGATGGTGGTAGCCTTCATCTCTCACTCCTTGGTATTGATTGCAGCCAAGAGATGGGTGGCATTCTCAGATTGAGAATACTCAATATCAACCGCTCTTAGCTGGTTGAGCATCTTGTTGAAGTGAGTAAATACGTCACCGATGCTCTCTCCAGGACGCATCTCGAACTTGTTATACTCTCGCTTAAAGACCGTCTGACGCACTTCCTTGATCTGGGACGAACCCTCATGGTAGGTTTCGAGAATATTCCAGATCTCGTGCGCGGTCTTAAGGTGACAGATTCTATCATACTCCTGTCTACCAAGTCCGGCATATAGGATGTTCTTTGCCTTATGGTTGTTAGCCAAGCGGGCTGCTGAAGCCGGCGTAGCAATCTCGGGCAAAACGAGCGGAGCTCGAACAACCTCCCATATGGCTTGTCTTTGGCTCTGAAGGTAGACACGCATACGATTCTTCCAATAGGCATAGCCGGGCCCATCAAAGACATGCGGATTTGTGGAGTACTTCTCCATCGCCAAAGTTCAGTGACCGGTTAAGATCAAGATTGAACTAACTGGGCTCTGATACCACTTGTTGGACCAAAACGGCGACAAGAGGGGGGGTGAATAGGAGCACGATCTTTTTTTTACAAAGATCAGATTCAACACGATTTTCACTCCAATAGCTATGAGAGCTATGAAGATCAATATACAAGCATAGCGGAAGACTTTTATTGAATCCAATCAAAACCCCGAAGCAAAACAACCAAAAACCATAAAAACTCAATCTGCCATAAGATGGACGGCTTGACCTCTCAGATTGGCGGGTCGACTTTTACATGGGGCGGTCTGATCTCTCAGATGGGCGGTCTGACCTCTAGCCCGATGAATAGTAAAATCAACCCAAAAAACAAAGTTACAAATAGGTGTAACTTTTGATCTACAACTCCAAACTCGATGAAACTTGAAACACACCTTCTCTAGGATATTAGGAACCTATTTCAATCAAAGATCATGAAGATCCTTGGCAAAGTTCCAACTTTTTTCCGTTTGAGTGAAGGATGGTTCAAAACCGAGTCGAAACGAAAATTAGATCCAAAATCTTGCTCGTGGGTTAGAGATGATCATAGATGAGTTCCGACATGTCACAGCAAGAAAGATTAGGGGCAGAAACCAACAGAAAACTTGAGAATCAAAGAAAGCCCCAAAATCACAAAATAGAGAGCAAGAACGAAAAGATACTCATCTCAAGAAAACTTGCATAGATTGATTTGTGATTATTGCTGGTTTACAGCCACTCTAACATGGAGGACAAAACTCAATACATGAGCACACAATCAATCTTCTCTTCAAGAATCCTAACCCTCCACTCCCTAATCTCAAAAACAAAACTAGGGTTTCAAAATAAGCAAAAGGATTAAGAAGGTGCACAACAACCTCTCATATTTATAGTGGAGGCTAACCTTCTAGAAGAGTTCATATTGGGCACCCGTTAAGCCCACACACAAACGCATTTTAAAGCGCTGTCTTCATCTTCTCTTGACCTAAACCGCTTCTCCTTGCGTCGTCTTGCGCCGCGGTTTAGCCAAAAGCAAACAAGGCGGTATTTTAGTGATATTACCAAAATACCCCTTCTCGATCCTTCTCCGAAGACCGAGTCCAATCTTCATGAAGTAGTTCCATGCTTCACACGTGTAGGTTGATCAACGGCTCTCATCATTTCGGCAAGTCTCTCCCATCCGACTCCCACCGAAATCACCATGGCACTTGCACCGACCCCCGCACCGCTTGATGCAACCTGTCGCACCGAACTTCCCGTTCGGTCATCCTTATATATTTTGCGCTACGCTCGAATCCAATGACTTCACCCGGCACCATTGATCGTTCTGAACCTCAGCTCTCAAGCCTAGTCCCGATCATCCTCGCCGTTGACCGTCGTTGATCTCCAAGCAACCTGCACAACAATAGACCAAGAAATCGATTCCGAGAACATGTTCTTCGCAACTTGACCGGCGTTAGTCAAAACATGCATCATGCAACATATATGCACTGAAACTCATGAACTTGACTCAACAAACAAATATCGCCGCAACAAGGGCCGATGATACAAGTGAAACCCGGTCAAACCACCATTCAATGGCCGGTCAGACTGCTCTCCGATCAGACCGCCCAGAAGGGACTTAGCCGATTTTTAGCCCCTGAAAACCGAAAGCTCTCTGGAAATTTCAAACAAATAGATCTTTTGACTGGAGACACCAAAAAATATGAGACCAAGTGCATTAGAATCCCATCTCTTGCCCACACCCTCTATTTTTGGCCCAGCTCAATATTCCAATAAAAATATTGGCCGGTCGGACCACCACTGGCCGGTTAGACCGCCAATGTCCTGATAGAACTGATTTGTTGCCAAAAAAGCGTGAATCGATAAACCTTCAACGACATTGCCAATTGTAACATCATCCTAAGATCTTGAGCATATCCCCATGATATTCACAACATTGCTCTCTTTGTTTTGTACACTTTCAGGAAATCATAATGCGGTAAACGGAAGGAGTGTGAATGACAAATATGTATATCATGCATATACGTTGTATTCTCTTTTTAGCACATTTTCAGGCTATCGAAAGCAGTGGCAGTCTTTTTGTGAAGAAGGGGAGGATGATGAGGACATCACTCCTTCGGATACAAACACCACTCTTCCACCTGAAGTTATACAAGGTCCAATTACAAGAGCACATGCATAATAATTAAATTATCAGGTAAGCTCGTTTCTTGGAGTGTATAATTTTGCATTGGAGGATGGATTGCTACCTAGGACTTGTGATGTTATTTTACTCAGGAACCAAGGTGAGGAGGGTAGTCCTACCACAACACAAGTCAATGCCGACCAAGCACTCATCAAAGCCCATGCGACCAGGAGAGAAAGGTCCATGCGGTACTAGAGCACAATGGGAGAAGCCCAAGAATTCAAAGCCCAAGTTTTGGATCGGATTTCTAAGCTTAATTTGGACCTCCCATATGTCCAATTGAATTTAAACTCGGAATCAACACAGAACTCAATTCGGATTCGGTTCAGGCCAGCCTAATAGCCGCATAATAAAAGGTCATAACTTTCACAAACGGAGTTCGATTCAGGTGTTCTTGTGCTTGTTGGAAATCTTATTCCGAGACCTTTCCAACGGATCCGTCCCCACCTCCAAATTCGTTTGGAGCGCATCGGAATCATCGAAACAAGATAGCAGATCAGGAGATAGAGTTAGAGTTCGACTCCACTTTTTGTGGTCGCCCTCTCCTTTAATATATATTATGTGCACACCCCTTTTAGTTTTTTTTTTGGATTATTTAGATTGGTTTTTCTATCGTAAAAACTTTGTCGTGTGTTCTTGTGTCGACTAGACCAACAACCGCGATTTGCAAATCTCAAGTCGTATGAATTCATATATCCTATTTGCAATTTCAGATTGCTTATGTATCTTATTCTTGCTTGTTCTTTGATTGCTCGTAGGAATTGAATCTTGTGTCCAGGTCAACCGCGTTCTTAGCACGATTGATAACGACTCAGAGTGTGGTTTAGCGATTGCTTGGCGATCTGATCATAACCGGTTGGTAGCCTATATCGTGAAAGTCATGCCTCCACAAATCAACATTTCATCGTATGGGAAGATCGGAACCATCTACATATCAAGTGGTCTGAACTCTGAAGTGTTAATTACGTAGAAGAGTACGTAGTAGCTGCATGGGGGGATTCCTGCTACATGTACAGAACAAAGGACGCATGCATCGAATATGTTCTTCTTGTACGAGTTGAGTTGGTCTGAGAAAAGGGAAGAGATCAACAAAAAAAGTTCCCTAACCACTGGGGCCGACCGAGTCCTACTTGCTAGCAAACACCTCGGACTTGTCAATAGCCTTGCACATACACAGTAACACAGGCTGGCTAATCCAGAGATCAGGTCAACTCTGCTGTCACCGTATCTACTCCTTTGTTGTCCTTTTTCTGGACACTGAGTGACGAACTTGCTGCCCGCAGGTAGCTACATAGAAATTTGACCTGAGAGTTTATATTATCATTTATATATTTGTCGACACGGACAGACTTTCGTTAAAAAAGAAAGACATGGACAAACTTTTCTCTTCTTTGGCCATCCATCACTAGGTAACCTGCAGAAAGAAAAGCAAAGGTGACGTCGACTTAAAATGAGGCGTGTGTCCGGGAAGCTTGCATGGATGCAAGCATGATCGAGTACTGAACAACGAAGCTAGAGCTAGCTAGCCATGCTGATGCTTTGCGCGTAGTTGTACAAGGGGAAACATGTAGTAGTAGTAGTAGTTGTTGTTGTTGTAGTAGTAGTAGTACATCAGATCATATCAACTTTGTTCCTTTCTGTCAAAACAAAGACAAGGATAAAGAGAAACCAAGCTTTTCTCCTGAATGAAGTGAGTGAGCAATGGAGCCCTCGAGCCCTAAAGATACGGGCGATCGAGCTACTTGTCGCATGTAAATGGGAGGAAAAGTTGCACAGGTGAGAGCTAACCAAGGTGCATGTCCCATGGGCCTTTGTATGGAAGCAAGAACAAATTAAAGGAGCCCTAAGGTCTAAGCCAATAACCTTTTCTTTCTCCCTTTCACAGAGAGAGAAAAGATCAGTACTCAGAAAGTGGATGCTCTATCTATCTAGCTCATACAAAGAAAAGATTAGAATGCTGATGCTGCTGCATAAAGATCATTGGCCCCAATGGCCACTCAAAATTAAACACATATATACAGCAGCAGAACAATGCTAGCTAGTTTGTGCAATTGAGATGGATATGATCCAACATTCTAACTGCTCCAAGGATTGATGTATGCATGGGCCCGGCCATTCGATCGATGATCATGAGTTCATCGATCTGATCATTTGGGTTTTTCTTCCATGCAAAGGAATTACTGATCACTAGCTAGTTTTGTTGTGGAGCCAAGATGGGTGAATTGTTTATCTGTGACGTGTGTGACATGGCAGTGACAAGTGCCAATAATTGTGCATGCATCTCATGCACCTTCCGGCGCGCTGGACCAGGCTGTCCGAATTTTTTTGCATGCCCCTGCTATGCTTAGTTAGCTAGGGCTAGCTAGTCGATGTTAGCCATGTGGACTCACCAAACATTGTACTGTAGTTTGCAAAAATCCAAATCTGGTAAGAGTTCTAACCAGGGAAACAAATTTCGTTTTTGAAAAAAATTCGTTGGGGGCCGAAATCACCGAAATTTCGGTGTGTTTTCAAACTGGATGGATTTTGGTTTTGAAATTTGGGCGAAATTTTACTGAATTTTGTCCAAAATTAAATTTAGGATGTAATTTGGGCGAAATCACCGAAATTTTGGCGAAATTTGTTTGATATAAATTTTCACATATATTAATCGTAAGAAAAAAAAAAGGAAAGATCTATGCCATTAATTTAGTGGGTCCATATTATGACGGGTGCCATGACCAGATATGATAGTTACAGTATTATAAGATAGCACGGTAAGCAAGCTGCTTAAATCCGTATAAATTCCAAGGTCATCCTAGCTTAATTAGTTTACGAGACTAGCCAGCCATGTAATTGTTTTTTTTTTTCAAGAACACCTAGCCATGCAATTGTGCCGGTACACCAACTAGTTCTCAATGTAATTATAAGCCTAAGTCTTTTCTGCTGACAAGCTTAGCTTTCTGTCATTGTTAAACACTTAAAGCATGTAGTTACATAGTTTGCATAAATGGAGGTACTCGCAGTCGCAGCAATTAAGCTGTGGTTAGCCTGGCAAATGAAAAGTCTCATGCACTGTGCACTAGTACCACATCACACTGCACAAACCTCCCTGGTCTGGGCACCGATCGAGCTGATGAGCAGTGAGATAGCTCACACTTTTGTATGTGTTGGGAGCCTAACGGTTCTGCATAATTTGGCATTTTGCTGGGGGTGATGAGAGGCACGTGACCGGTGACCCCTCTCACCAACAACTCAATGCACGTACTTCATGGGACCATGCCCTCTCTCGTCTTCCCCACTCTAACAGCGCCTAAGGATTCCCCATGAAGAGCCCTACTCGTCTTTAGCCTGCACCATCCATCCATGACAAGTTTTCCCCCCTCTCTCTCTCTCTCTCTCTCTCTCTCTCTTTTTTTTCCTTTTCTCACTTATCATGAGGGCAAGAACATTAACAGGACAGAGGAAAGAGGAGAACAGTGGTGAACACTACGGCTAGGGCAGAAAAGGGTGGTAGTGCACTGCTTTTTCATGTGCTATCCTCCATGTGTTGACAATGATTTTTCTATCTTAGAAGAGTGTGGTAGCTAGCTAGCTAGCTTTCCGGTGTTACTAAACTGTTCACCATGGAATGGGTGTGGAGAAAGAAGCAAAAGGAGACACCCTTACTAGCGGTTACTATACTACTATGGCCAAGGAAAAGAAGATGAGAGGTGGTGCATCGCTTTAGAATCTGTCATGTCTCATGTTTTCCTATTCCCTGAAGTATCAACAATGAATGTAATCATTTGCAAGAATTTCCATCCTTTCCTTGGGGGACTAGAGCAAATAAAAAAAGTGCCAGCCAGATAGGTAGCACCCTGTTGTCTTTGTCTTGGCACACTATTCACTTTGTCCCCGAGCCCACTTTCAGTCCCCTGAGAGGTGCCTGCAGCCATTACCGGCAGTCGTCATAACTCCTTGTTTTCTTTTGTAGATTCACTACACGCGCCAACCATCTCATTCAAATTCTCATGGCACGTTTCGACCACAGAAATTTCAAACCCAACCCAAAAAATATAATAATAATAATAATAATAAATATAAGAAGCATCGATCGTATATCATCCAAAATTCCTGCTGCTAAAATGCCACGCTAAATTTTTAGAAGGAACATCGTACATCATTCAAAATTCCTACTAAAATCCCACGTTCCAACTGTATATGCTTCGACAACACTTTCTACCATCTAGGCACAACCCCATCTTATCAGAGACATTGACTCGATCAGGACACCCTGAGGGCACGCGTATTTTGGCGTCATCTCCTCGCAAGTTATGCATTGCAGCGAGCACCAGTGGTCCATGAGATGTAGAGAGCATTCGGTTATCTTTTCTGAGGTAAAACCGTCGAGATGGGGAATGCGAAATGAAAGCGCGAATTTGTTCCCAAAAGGGTGCAGAAAAAAGATCGAAAGAGACCGAGGAATGACGAAGAGATGCCTCGAGTGCAAAGAGAGAGCATATCGTTAATTAATTAATAACTAGGGATTTGCCCAAAGCTAAGATACGTATAATGCTAGGAGTATGGCATGCCCATTGCTAGCTTCCACGTTTCACAAGGATCACATTGTGGTGGTCGATAGACAGTAAATAAATCCTAGTGAATGGATAAACAAGCATGTAAATCCTTCCACATTCCATGAGTTCAAATTTGTAACGCAGATTACCATCTTTCCTTGATGTTGTTCGGTGCATGGAACTCGACACTTGTTACTCTCTCCAATCACAAAATAATATCGTTTTTGACATCATCAACGCGATCCCAAAAATGCAACTTACCATTTATTTCAATTATAATTGATTTATAAAACCTAACCTAATAAAATTATTATGAGAGCTTTTTTCGAGATAAATATATACATACCATTTTCATGTGTTCAATCTAAATGTTGAAAACGATAACTAAGGTTTAGAAAGTTTGCTTGCATATATCCTAAATCGACTTTTCTTTTATAACCAATTTGCTACCGCAGGAGAGAGTTATAAATACAACCAAAACACAGTAAACAGAAGAAGTTAATAACTAAATTGACTTTGATAAGCACAACGAGCAAAATAAAAATCGGAGATGCATGCATTTCATTTAATTTTAAAATTTGAAGCCATTACGTCTGCCAAACCCTATCCAAGGACACAAAGAAGCGAAATACACCTGGTAACCATACAATGCATGTATGGAACTACAAGCCTAGAACAGACAATATGCAGTCATGCAGCACTTGTGGCGAACAAGCTGGAGATTATACCATATCATGCAATATCCACATTATTTAAGCATATCACACTTGACAAAAGAACTCCAAAATTGCAGTCCACATGCCAGAAATACGATATCAGAGGAAAAATTACCGCTTATATATAGGCAAGGCCAGACTAACCAAGTGGTTATAATGGGCGCCTTGACATTATTTAATCAGAATTTACTTTTGTGTACTGTATCATAACAGGGAAATTAAGTTAACGTGGAGCTTTAGATCCAACAAGGGGATATACATAGGTCACGGGAATTAGGTACATGGTGTGTCAATATCATTTGATCTAGTACTAGTATTTATCTGATAAATGAATGCACGCGGTAAGGGAGTTATGATAGTATCATCATTTAATCAATGTAATTATGTAAAGCATACAGCGGACTATATACAGGTTAATTACAACCCAATCTGAAGCCGACTAAGTTGAGAGAAGGCAATATCGAAGGCACTACCGGTATCATGACAACAATACTTACAAATATTTCACCGAATTCCCTCAAATAGTACTAGGTTTTAAGCAAATTAATACATAGGACATGGTACCATGCATGAACTTTACAAAGTACTTTAAATTCACTTAAGCACGCAGTGTAGATTTTCCATTAAACTATAACCTCATTGATTAATATCACAATCCAAACTGGGTCCTCTTATTAAGTTTCTACCCATATTGCTAACAACAAACACGTAAGCGTGCGCACATGCATTTTATCTTTCATACACAAGAAATTTAAGCTTGAGCAGCTTATTAAGAAAAAGGTAATCTTTTGTGAAATCTTTTCTTTTCCAAGCCAATGCATATTATTAATTTGGTCAAGGCAGATTTAGCAAAATAAAAGTAAAGTACTGGTAGTCTAGTTAGCACTACGGGATATCATTTCTTGTGAAATAGAAGTTTAAAATCTATTTCAGTTCTTGTGAGATAGAAGTGAAAAGGCTAATTTCTTGTGGGAAGACCAATGCCTTGTAGAAGGGGAAAAAGTTATGCATGAATAGGGTAATTCCCTGTAAAACAATAGTTGGCAAACTCAGGGACGCACACTAGCAATCTAGGATGATGGACAAAAGCCACAAAAATATGATATATATTCGGGACGTGATGTGATGGGATCAACGAGACAACAAGTTTACGCGCCAGAGACGAAGAACACGAGAATGTGCGACGGACCAGTCATCATCTCCTTACAATTGCTAAACTCGGAAACATAAAAGAAAACTCTCAAATCAAGCAAGGGATCAGCGCATGGCTGGATCAATCACAGCTCCCAGTCAGCTGATCATTTGCTAGTCCCTTCTCTCTCTCTCTCCCATGAGCATGCATATGATGACTCGACCCCTGCCTCTCTCATCTAATTATGCATAGACAAACACAAACGCACCAATTAATTAACACGACGCGATATCTAGGATCCACGAGCTACCAATTAAAGCCAACTAGGTTTCTAGGGCTCAGCTTTTGAAGAGCAAAGGTAAACTAGTAGTAAAGCGCAGGGGTCGCACCTTATGGAAGACAGATAGAAGCTACACGGCAAAAGTAAAGAAACCTTAGCCTTAGATTATTACTAGTACTAAAGAAAAACCACAGCGACGGAGTACCAAGAATTACCAACACTGGCAATGCAATCAAGCACCGGGAAGAAGAACACGCTAGCTATAAGAATGCAAGAAATCACGCTTCCCAAGCTTCTAACTGTCAGATTTTTAATCATTTGCTCCGACGGAGTATATTACTGATGATCACCTCAAATGCTCCCAAGAAGCGCGAGTCTAAGTTACGGCGCCTAATTAAACTAGCTAGGCTCTAGAAGAAACATCAATTTATGCATCAATAAGAAGCTAAGAATTCAGAAGCTAACGCAATTGACAGATCGAGCGAGAGATGGCGGCGTGGCTTTACGGCGAGACGGCCGGGGAGGGAGGGAAGTGCCTGTCACGGTCTCGGGTGGCCGTGGAAGAACGGCGCGCCGGCCGGGAACGCGCCGTACGACCCGGGCGTCGGGTACGGGTCCATCACCACAGCCGATGACACGATGATATTGCCCCCGGCACCGCCGCCGCCTGCTTCGCCCGCGGCGGCCGTGCTAAGCGAGGACCCATCGCCGGCATGGCGGAAGTGGTAGTCGTCGCCGCCGCCGCCCGCGGCTGCCAGGGCATCCGGACCGACGTCGTGCAGGATGCCCTTGAACACGTGGCCGCCGATGCTGACGGTGGTCTGGTACGCGACCTCCGCCTCGGCCTGGTCGACCGGCCCCAGGCGCACGCAGCGGAACACCGCCTCGGAGCTCACCTCCCGCGGGAACCTCTGGGCCACCGTCACCATCTGCTGATCCCCTACACATGCAACAGCAGCAGCAGCAAAAGACAAGAGTTAGCGTTAGATCCTGAAGCCGCAGCGCGTGAGATGGTAAGATGTAGCATGGCTATATACCTGAGGAGGTGGTGGAGGGACGCGCGCGGAGGCGCTTGGTCGGGTCGCGGGAGGGCCCGGCCGCGGCTGTGGCGGCGGCGGAGGCGGCGAGCGCGGCGAGCTGCTGCTGGCGCTCGCGGCGCTTGGAGGCGGGGACCCAGGTGGATTTGACGTGGGTGGCGCAGGGGAAGCCGCGGCTCTTGCAGCAGGTGCGGCAGCGCAGGTGCGTGCAGTCCTTCTTGGCCTGGTTGCCGCAGTCCTGGCAGCTCACGCCGCCGCCGCCTCCTCCACCTCCTGCCGGCATCCCGCGGGACGAGGACGCGCCCGCGCCCGCGAGCGACGGCGCGGCGGGCGCTTCATCGGCGAAGCGGATGATGTTGGAGGCGTAGAACGGCTGCTGTTCCTGCTGCTGCCATAGCTGGAAGCTGCTGCCGCGCGTGGCGTAGAGGAACGAGGACGCGTCGGAGGGGTGCACGGGCGGGACAGACGGTGCCGGGTGTTCGCGGCTGCTTCCTCCGCCTAGAGGGAAGCCCGCCATGCGCCCAAATCCATAGGCGGCCGTGCCGATCCTTCTCCACAGTCTACAGCCGGCTCGTACGTGGGCGCCCTGACCATACGCTCGTGCTGCTCTCTCTTGCTTTGTACTCCTACTATGTGTAGCACAAGTGAAGTAGGGGCGGAGTGGAGGAGAGGAGTTAAGACGGGGAGGCGACAGAGAGGGCCTGCCACGCCGCCATGGAGGCTGGAGCCTGCGCTCACCTAAACTCCCATTTATTGCCTGCCTCCTCTCTCTCTCTCTCTACCTCTCGCTTTCTTTTGCAGTTTGCACACCGAGTGGGCGAGGGAGGGAGTGAGTTGCCACCAACAAGGCGACGCGGCTGCTGCTAGTGTTGTTGCGAGAGAGAGAGAGAGAGAGAGAGAGAGAGGGAAAGGGAGGGTAGAATTGCCCAATATAATAATTATTATACGGGGCAAGGAGAGATCCAATGGCTTCCTCTTTCTGAATATGGTTGATGGATGGAATGTACCAAGTAAATGTTGCCGTATGATGGCGTGCTCCAGAATTCAGTTACTCCATGTCCCTTGTTTGTATGTGTGTCTCCGCTCTAGTCCATGCGATATTCAAGAATTCTTTCATTTCACGCATACATACATACATACACATTACAGGAACAGGAGTATCCTTTTTCAGCACAAGCAAAGAATAACTGGGTCCTGATTTTGTTTGTGGATTTCTTTCACGCATTGGTATACACGTAAAGTTGCACCAAGCTGGTCTTGCGTGCGTTTGTTTCTAGCCCTTTGCCTGCACCGACACCGTTGGATCGCCCATGGACGGCGCGCTGCGTGGTCAAGGCCGGAAAACACGGGAGCTGCGGCTTTTTCTTGCCGTGCGTACGTGTTCACAGGACGCAGACAGCTTTCAATTCAACTTTGCCTTATTTCGGGGGGTTCATGGTCGTGGTCATGCCGCATCCTTAATTTCCTTGCCTCCCTTTGTTTCTTCCACTCGCGTCTGCCGCCGCATGGAACGGAACGGAACGGAACGGAACGCGTTGAAAGTTGTCTCGCCGAGACAAGACGGTAGAGTCAGAAGAAGACGCCGGCGGCCACCAATGCGCGCGCATCGCAGTCTCGACCATCTCGTGGATGCGCCGCATGTGATGGGGGTGGTGGCACTCCATAATCGATCCCCCATTAACGCGTTCTTCGTTTGCACACTCGATCTCCGCAAGTCCGCGTACAATTAACGGGGTGATGTCGCTGTCTCCTCGCGGCGTTTAGTTTAGTCGCCAAATGAGAGAGAGGGTCGTCGATCAGCTTTGGATTGTATCGGTCCTTGGGGTAGAATAAGAGAGGCGGGCGGCCATGTGGTGATTATATCTATCTAGTGGGAGATACGCGCGTCGTAATTGAAATCCATGTCTTGTAGGGTCTGATTGCCCCGTTAGTTTTCTACTAGTAGAAGCAACGGGTGCAGTCGTCCAGTCCATCCCGGTTTGCAGGTAGTACTGAAATACTGATCAAGGGACGTCACATAAGTCTGGATATATGGACTCTTGATTCTGGGAAACCTGTGTTAGCCACTGCTACAAGGTTCGCAGGCCTTGTCAATGCCAGCCATGCCATATTGTGCATTTTGTGTAGTAAGCTTTTTACATACAATCGAGCTAACAAAGTTCCATGTTGACTCTAACTATCATGACTGATCAATTGTCAAGCTTGACCACGGGAAAAGTTAGGTCTACTTCAGAGGAAGGCTGGGGATTGCCCTCTTTTAAACCAATACGCGAGTGTGTCTGGCTCATTGCTACTATGAAGACTTGAGCCAGCTGTTGGTTGGAGTCTGGAGTACGTAGCCACCGATAAGCACAGAACGTTTCAGGTTGGGTAGCTCGACTAACCTCAA
Organism: Hsuehochloa calcarea; assembly: GCA_036346395.1. NCBI lineage: Eukaryota > Viridiplantae > Streptophyta > Magnoliopsida > Poales > Poaceae > Hsuehochloa > Hsuehochloa calcarea. Next base: position 18,777,927 of record CM070609.1, on the reverse strand, counting down.
TTAATGTTGCCCGGTTGTGTAAGATAGAAGATACAATCGAGTTCTGAAAATAAACAATGCTCCAATCGGCGCGGCAACAAGCCACTACAAAGCGTTGATCTGGGAAAGCTTGGGCACCCTCAAAATGCAAATTCCTCGCTTGGCTTGCCATCCAAGAGAGAATCCTAACGGCGGACAACTTCTCGCACGTGGATGGCTCCGTCCATCGTGTTACCGAAACCTAGAAGACAGCAGACCATCTGCTACTCCATTGCGGTTATTCGCGGCAGCTACGGGACAGGCACCGCTGGCTGCCTAAACGCAGCACAGCTGCGGCCATCTGCAGTGTTGCTGTTGTAAAGATTAGAAACAGGTCGGAATGTTTACAGTAAGATGACATTATAGGAGTTCAAATTCTACCTACTGCTATAGCAATATCCCTGGTAAAAAACTACAGAGAGGGAACACGTTATTCACGGTACCAAAATCTCAACAACGATCCTGAGTTTCTGTCCACTGTTCTGGTCCCGTCCGAACACTGTTCAAATCCGTGGAGGCCAGGTCGGATCCCGATCGCCTCTGGGATTTCTGGCCTCTTGCTAGTGTGAATATCGTACATGCATGCAGCCGGAAGAAATCTATACTCGTGTATCAGTACTTGTACTGGAGACAAATGCATGCATCAAACGACAAGCGTGCATTGAAGGCTGGAGTACGTACGTACGTACGTACGTACGTACACTTCCGGGTGGACGCACACCATTTATTAGTACCTTGATCTCAATCAGATCCACTTCATTCTCGAATCAGAAAAAGGCGGCACGGTGCTAGACTGCTAGGTGACGAGCTCTTAAAACCATTCAAGTTGTATATATAAAGGAGGAATTATCCATATTATACATAGTTTTTAGAAGAGTAATTAAAAGAAGTCGAAATTCTCTTATATCTTTGTGTTTAATCTACTATTATATTCTTGTGTTCCTGTATTGTTCTTACGATTCTTAGTTTGTCTACGAGGTAATCGTTCGGACTGGACTCGCCAGCGACGGTTCCTCAACACGTTATTAGCACGATCGACTCTCCTCGGATCGAAAGGTAACCATCGATGAACGACACTCGTAGATCGAATCGTTTTTCCAGATTGCTTTCAATTCTGCAAATTTGACTTTCTAGATTGTATCATACGGTGCAAATCCACTCTAATATACCGTGAGCCGATTTGAAGTCGCTAACACAATGTCGATGGATGGATTGCATGAAAAAGTGGATGTCAATTGTATCGTAGATTGAAAATTGCAAATTCGTTCTAAATCTACTGCGAGCCGACTTGAAATCGCCGGTCAAGCCGATCGGTAAATCCATGGATGATAATCGCGTGAACAGTAATATAACGTATTTTTTGGATAAACAGTACATTGCGTCGTATGAACAGTAAGAGAAAAAAATTGAACGACGACCTGAAGCCGCCGGCCTACAGCAGAGCCATGGCCAGCCTCCACGGCCGCCCGAAGTCGGCATCGCACGCGCACACAGCGCCGCCTCGGTCGCTCGTGCGCCCGCGCCGACCGCCTAGAGCCGCCGCACGGCCATGGCAACGACAGAAGCAAAGAAAGGGGAGGGGGGACTCCGACCACCGCGCTTGAAACCTCCGGCTGTAACACCCTGGCTATTCGGAAGCCAAGATGTCACTCAAACTTAATCAAAACACTAGGAACCGAACAGAAATATACGAATAGCATTGATTCTATAACAATAATTTATACGAATCTAACTATAGATTAAATAATTCCACGTAAAGAAAGGAAACACTCGTACATGAGTTTAAAGTAAACTTAACCAGGTAGGTTTAATACAACTTCAATAATTTTCAAATAGATGGCATGAATTAAACAATGTCAATGAATTCTAGTTTAAGATATATGGCGTGCATCATGCTGAATTAATCCCCCATATGATTGCCTTCGTCATCATTTACCTAAATTAAACAAACAAGCAAGGATGAGCTAAAGACTCAGCAAGTACTATATATGACGAATCAAGCATTAAGTGGACAAGCCAACTACAAGAGAAATGTGAATATTTCTCGGAGCACATACATGAATGAATGTAATGAAAGAATGCATTGAAGGAATGGACTGCTCAACAGTTTATACTGGTATAACGAGTGATACACCCGTCGGTGTTCACTTAAGCCCGTACTTAACAAAGTCCGGGGACCCAAATACCGTATGAAGAACGTTTCATACGGGTGTCCAATATTACCCACATTGGAGTGGTGGGACTTACATGCCCATACTGGAATTGTTGGGTCTTTTGATTTCCACTCCCGTGGTCACAATGAAAACATGGCATGAATAGAATGGATGATATGAAATGAACTTGTATCACATACAAATGAAGGATAATACTTAGCATATGAAGATGTCTAGTAAGTCTAGCATCACTTCAACATACAATCATCAACATTCAATAGAATCAAACAATGTACTTGCCTTCCGCGCTGTGACGTGTTAGGAGGCAACGAAAGTGCTCCTCCACTCACCGCCTACACAAACATATATTCGAAATAAGGACAACAAGGGATGGCATAACTACAAGTGCCTTACCATAACCCTATAACTATCCAACACAATCAATGGATTCAAACGGACAGTTAAACTAATCATCCACAAGACAGCCCTAATGAGCAGCAGTACGAGAAAAATCATAATTAAAGATCTATAACTCGGAATGATGTGAAACTAGTGCCCAATGAAACTTAACGAACCAGAATACGAAACTCTAGTTGACATAATACACCGAATCTTCCAAAACCTTCGGCTAAACAGTAGTTGAAACTGAATGACAGATATCTGTCCAAACAACAGATCAGTAGCAAAGAACATGGCATAACTTTTACTCTAGAGATCCAATGGGGGTATTCTTTATCAATCTGGAAATATTATTAAAAATTTACAATAACCTAAATGGGTGGAGGTCCTGAATCTTACATTAACAAGGTCAAAATTAAGGAACAAACAGACAATTCCTTCTCGTCAGACAGAACAGCGTGCAAAGAATAATTCATATATCCTAAACCGTAAGGCGGAATCTCGTGATCTCGGTGGCTATGGAAATATAAAAATCAGGGATACAAAACTCTAGGAGACGAAAATACCAGATTCTGCTTCTAAGACACCGAAACTGGGTGCACAACCTACTCTGCAGATTGGATCTAATAACAGAGGCGAAACTATCCAAACAATCGAATCGATTTCTCGTCTTTTATGAATCAAACAGCAAGGAGAAGCCATTGTTAGCCTTGTAGAACCTCAAGAAGGACGTGGGTCGACCTCCCGAAAGATTTCCCCTCTTCTCTCTCTTCCTCCCTTCGATGCCGGCCAACAAAACGAGGACGACGATCGGCCGGTGACGACGATGGGAGGAGGCGGTTTCGGAGGAGATCTTGGGGAGCAACACCGGGGATCACCGGGGCTAGCACCACAGGAGCGAGACGGCACCAAGGAGCAGCAATGGCGTCGGTTGGAGGAGGGGGTGGCGGCTCAAGGGAGGGAGTGGGGAGGGAGAGGGGAGAGGGCACCCCCCTTGGCCGGCCCCCCTCTTGGGCTGCGGCCCAAGGCCCAGGTTGTCGAGAAAAAGCGGAACCCCCCCTCCCGAAAAACTGAAAACTCTGACTTTCTGATTATCTCCTTCTCCCGAATTCTTTTCTTCTTTCCCGATTAAATTTCTAGGTATTATATTCTACCCCCCTTAAACAAAATTCGACGCCGAATTCTATCTGCCATTCTACTCGAAGGACAAAAACAAATAGCACGTACCTGACATGAGCAATTCTGAATTTCGATTGCGCAAGTGGGACTCTAGCTCCCAAGTGGCCTCCCTCCCGGACTAGCGAGACCACAACACAAAGACGTAAAACGACGTCTGACTTATCTCTCAACCGGAACTTTATAGGTACACTCGTCAGAAGAGAATCGAAGGTGAGACCTAACTCGATGGTTAACGTCTTTAACTAAATCTCGAACTTTGAATGTCCCAATTGCTCACTCAGCACTAGAACACAACAGACGATGCGTACTTCGCGTATGTACCCGAGACGGACAAAACTATATGCCAACTTCTTAATTTCTGCAACTTTCGGAAACGAAAAGAATCCAACTGGAAATAGAGAGTCCTCATCGCATCCACGCAATGCTAACTCTTCACCAAAAGGTTAAATCCCAAATTTGATAATTCAACATGAAAATAAATCTTTTTTTTCTAAATAGGCTGTTTACGAATAAACACCACGACAGCCAACGGTGGAATCACTCGAATATCCAAACCAAATACTTCTTTTGGTTTGTCTGAATTGGAAAGAATCAAAACATGTCAAAACAGCGCCAACCCAAAATTGTGGAAGACATCAGTCAACAACACAAAGATCAAGCGTGAATAAAGAAAACGCTTCTCAGTTTCTCTTTTAGGAATAAAGTTTCTCTCGAACCTTGAAATTCGAATGCATAGCATACCAACTGAGCATAAACCTCTTAGTTAAACATTCTCAAATTATGTTCAAACTCAAGTACATCATCCAGACCATTGTAGAGAGGCTATATTGAATCTACCGAATACTCTAGTTAACTCATATTACTAACCAAAATCGATTTGATAGAAGGCGTTAAAAGCATCACAGAATAGGTCCCACATAATCACATTACCTCTAATTTCCAAGAACAACTCAGAATCCTTAGCACACACGTTCATAAACTACATCAGAAGGGTTATATCAATTATCATTCCACTGCTTAGGAAACTCTGTTACAATCATTGTGTGACCAAAAGTCTAGAATAAAAATGCAAAGCCCAAATTTAACCTCCAAGACCTCTACAACAAATTGCAATTATAATAGATAGGGAGATCAACAGATTGAATATCCAACATTCCCACAATTCTAACATACTCACTTATTGACATCCTCAGAAATTACCCACATAATCTCGTAATATTATCCAATTGTGTTACTCTATAAAAATTAATCAAGGTCTCCAAACCTTCGATAATCCCCAACCTTTTAACATGAACTGAAGTTCTGGAATTTCTCTATACTATAGGTTCTACTCAGTCGTAACACTATTCAGACTTATTTCGAAGCCAAACATTCCATGTGAATCAATTTCCTCCAAGAGGTACAAATCAAAACCAATTCATTTTCTACTACTCCTCCAATAGTTTGGTAGCAAAATCTCACCACTACCACTACTAAACCACTACCGCTACTTAACCACTACCAAACAGTTGCCAATTTATACATTGCAAAACTTGGCAACATAAACTGTTGATCCCTTCTCAAAAGAAAACAGCGAACAAGGACACATTTCGTCACACAGGAAAACGTTGCTCTTCACAGTGAGCACGAAACCAAAAGAAATAATCTGGTAACGAGGATCTTAGAAAACAAAAGTTGAATTCACGAACGCTGACACAAAGAATCGTGATTTAGTATCGTGGACTTTTATTCAATTTTTGCTAATCTGATTTTATTATTGCTATTCCTTGTTACTAAACATTGCCTATCCGAGCTCCACATACTTTCGCCCTCGATTGATCTCGATTCGCTTCTCCCATTGTGGTCGTACATCCCACCTTCTCCGATCGTAACCACCGCTGTAATTTGGTAAGAAACTCATAAGAGCTTGGTAAGACGCTGAGAGTGTGTGATTCCACCCTCCCACCACCTAATAGTGATAGGGATAATACCTTTTGTTGTCTTTTGTCTCCTACTAACCATGTCGTGAAGGATTGATGCGCAAGAGTGTGTTTTGAGGGAAGAGCTCATGACGCTTATTGATGAACAACGATCACCGTTAATGAGGACATCGACATGAAGCTTCAAGCTACCACGATCACATTACAACGCCAATCAACGATAGTATTAACGCCACTACTCGAAGAATGGTGAATCGACCACCAAACGTTGGTCGTGGAACCCTTGAAAAACCAATGACCATGAGTTTGATAATGATAATGAGATATACACCATTCACGACGCTTTGATGCACCCATAAATCGAACCGAATCAACTTCAAACGCCAAGGTATGAGAGGTAATAATGTTCAAAATATGCATAATGCACGTTATGATGATCCATATGCTAAAGTTAAGTTCTATATACCATCTTTTAAGTGTGCTTATGATGCTGAAATATATCTAGACCGAGATGACTTTAGAATGTAAATTGAATGCTCACTTAGTCCCCTTAAGTGTATAGAGTTAGGCAAGCCACAAGTGAATTTAAAAATTTTGCCATCATTTGGTGGAATAGGTATGCACCAAGGATTAGCGCCTACTACGCGGGAAGGTTTAAAGGTTGCTATGCGTAATGCATTTATCCCACTTTCTTTAAACGTGATTTATGTAATAAATTGCAGCGCTTAAACCAAGGTAATAGATCCGTAGAAGAATATTATCGAGCTACAAATTAGCATGTTATGCCAGTGATATTATTGAGGATGAAGAAGTCGCAATGGCACATTTTTATGGAGGATTAAGACGTGAAATTCGTGATATAGTGGATTACAAAGAATACGATAGGCCCCTAGATTGTTCCAACTTGCATGTTTGGCGTAAAAGGAATTGCGGTGGACGCACAACAGAGGCCATGGAACAACTTGGAGAGCATGTCTACACCACCACCAAAGGTCGGGCAATTCAAAACAGTTTCACCTTCAACCACATCCCGCTGCCGCCTCCACGAGTAGGGCGTTGCTCAGAAGACTCTCCCACCACATCACATGCACCCGAGGTAAGTAAAGTTACAGTGCACACCAACAAAAAGTTCTTCGCTTCGCTTCCCACCGGGTCGGACGGATCTGGATTGTGTGCCACCGCTGTAAGGGAATGGGACACGCTATGAGGGATTGCCCTCACCGATGAAAGCATACCTTGCCACCAAAGACTGTGGTGGTGTAAGTACTAGTGATATTGAGGACTAATATGTACTTTGTACTAACATTGCAGGTGGAGGAGATGAGATAGATGTTGATGCCGATTTATGTAGAGGAACAAGTAGCCGCCAAGGATGACACCGAGTATCATGTGAGCCTTGTCGCAAGAACGAGGCCGAGCGCACAAGTGGAGAGAGCGAAGCAAAATCACTAAGACAACTTGTTTTGCACTGCATTTCGTGAAGGACAGAGCCCTGAGAGTCATTATTGATGGAGGAGCAGAACAATCTTGCAAGCTCCGAGATGGTCGAGAAGCTTGGCTTGACCACACAACCACACCCACGCCCCTACTACATCCAATGGTTCAATTGTGGTAGGTTAAAGGTACACAAAGTTGTGAAAGTGCAATTTTTAGTGTAATTACAAAGATAGTTCGACTTTGATATCGTGCCTATACAAGCATGCTCTTTGTTGCCTCTAGAGACCTTGATATATGACAATGATGTTTTACACCATAGTAGAGCTAATACCTACTCATTTTCACATAAGGGTAAGAAGATTTGTTGTTACCTTTGGCACCAAATTGAGATTCTCGAAGATGAAGAAGAGCGCTAAAATGAAAGAAACACCGATAAGCATGATTCGTCAAAATCGAAGCTAGTAAAATGTGTTTTCCCACCCAAAAGGGAGAAAGTGTATGCTTAGTCCTAAGTTCGAGGGAATTAAATTAAAGGGATGTGTTATGATTGCCACTAAATCAACTTGTTGAAATTTGTAATAATGAGCGCCATGCTATGCTTTGATATGCAAAAATGCCTTATATTCTCTTGAGGACATAGTTAGCTCTTTGCCTCCCCGCCAAGGCTAACCTTTTGCAGTGAGTATGTGGATGTATTTCCAACTGAGGTACCCCTGATTACCACCTATTCGAGGAATTGAGCATCAAATTGATTTGATCCCAGAGCGATTTTGCCAACTGCTGTACGCATATAGGACCAATCCAGAGGAGACTAAGGAAATTCAACGACAAGTTCAAGATCTTTTGGACCGTAGGTACGTAAGAGAAAGCCTTAGTCCTTGTGTCAGCTCCTCGTTTTTTGGTTCCTAAGAAAGACGGTAGTTGGCGTATGTGTGTTGATTGCGAGCCATTCATAACATTACTATAAGGTATCGCCATCCTATCCCAAGGCTAGACGACATATGCTAGATGAATTGAGTGGTTCTATTATTTTTACAAAGATTGACTTATGAGAGGTTACCACCGTGATTAGGAATGAAATTAGGAGATGAATGGAAAACCGCTTTTAAAACTAAGTTCTGATTATATGAGTGGTTAGTGATGCCTTCGGCCTAACTAATGCACCTAGTACTTTTATGCGCTTGATGAACGAGGTTTTACGCCCTTTATTGGAAAATTTGTGGTGGTTTACTTTGATGATATCTTGGTTTATAGCAAGTCATATGAGCAACACTTAAATCATATACGCGTCGTTTTTAATGCTTTGAGAGACGACGCTTGTTTGGTAACCCCAGAAGTGCACCTTTGCACCGATCGAGTTGTATTTCTTGGTTATGTTGTGACACCACGCATTGAGGTGGATGAGACAAAGATTGTAGCCATCCAAAGTCGGGCCGACGCCTTACTATGTGTCACAAGTGCGGAGCTTCTATGGCCTTGTCTGGATTCTATCCAAGGCTGTGCGAGATTTCAGCACCATTGCCGCATTCATTGAATGAATTGACAAAAAGGAGTGCCTTTCCAATGGGGACCGACAAGAGAAGGCATTCAACTTGTTGAAAGAGATGCTCACCCAAGCACCCCTACTCCAACTCCCCGATTTTGGTAAGACTTTTGAAATTGAATGCGATGCCAAATGATTGGGATAGGTGGTGTATTGATTCAAGAAGGTAAACCAAATTGCATATTTCAATGAGAAACTAAATGGGCCTAGTTTGAATTATTCCACCTATGATAAGGAATTGTATGCTTTAGTTCGAAATGCTTCAAACTTGGCAAAGATTATCTATGGCCCAAAGAATTTGTTATATATCTCGGATCATGAATCGCTAAAACATATTAGAAGTCAAGCTAAATCGAATAAACGACATGCTAATCGGTAGAATTTATTGAGTCATTCCCATATGTTATAAAGCATAAGAAAGGTAAGGATAATGTGATTGTCGATGCGCTCTCTAGACGTTATACCATGTTATCTCAACTTGACCATAAGATTTTTGGTTTGGAGGCCATTAAGAGTTTATATGTCACCGATTTGGACTTTAAGGAAGTGCTTGAACATTGTGTAAAGGAGGAAAGATATGGAATAACTGTGTGCTGAATGATGGTTTGGTCTCACGTTGTATACAAGCTATATGCTCCGCCTAGCTCGTTTGCGCCTTGTTGTTACTGGGAGGCACATGGAGGAGGTTTGATGGCGCATTTTGGAGCAAAGAAGATGTAAGAAGTGCCGACACCCATTTCTTTGGCTAAAGATGAGACGTGATGTCGAACGCTACGTAGCTCGCGCACTACATGCAACAAAGCTAAGTCCCGCCTCCTTCCACATGGACTTTATATGCCTCTTCCTATTCCTAGCGCCTTGGGAGGATATTTCTATGGATTTTGTTTTAGGATTGCCTAGGACAAAGAGGGGAGAGATAGTATATTTGTAGTAGTGGATCGATTTTCTAAAATGGCACATTTTATATCTTGTCACAAGAGCGATGATGCTACAAACATAGCTGACGATTTTTTTCGTGGAAATCATTCGCCATATGGAGTGCCCAATACTATTGTCTCGGATCGTGATGCTAAGTTTTGAGCCACTTTTGGAGATCGCTTGGAATAAATTGGGGACAAACTGCTATTTTCTACTACGTGTCATCCCCAAACCTGATGGACAAACTGAGGTTGTCAACCGCACGTTATCCACCATGTTGCGTCGCTTTTAAAGAAGAACTTGAAGATGTGGGAAGAGTATTTACCGCGATATTGAGTTTGCTTTTACATAGGTCAAGACACTCCACCACCAAGGTAAGTCCGCTTCAGTAGTGTATGGTTTTAACCCTCGTGTTCTATTGATTTACTACCTTACCGACTTCAAAAAATTAATCTAGATGCTAAGAAGCGGCCGATTTATTCTCAAGTTGCATGAAACCACTAAAAGGATATAGAGCATATGATCTGAAAGGTATAAGGTTGTCGAAGTAAAGGTAGGAAAGTTGTCAAATTTGAACCAAGTGATTTAGTTTGGGTTCATTTGAGAAAGGATAGGTTTCCTAATTAAGAAAATCAAAGTTGATGCCTAGAGTCAAGGACCGCTTAAGATAATTAAGAAGATAAATGATAATGCATATCAATTAGAATTACCCGCAGATTTTGGGGTTAGCCCCACATTTAACATTTCGCATTTGAAACCATACGGGAGAAGAAGATGAGCTTGAGTTCGAGGACTACTCCAATTCAAGAGGGGGAGTATGAGGACATCCCACCTTCTGATACACGCACGACACAACACCCTCCGTGACGGGTGTCAACTACGCGGGTCCATGACAAGAGCTAGAGCACGCCACTTAATCGATCGTGTAAAGTCGTTTCTAGTATCGAGTGTATTATTTGAGAACTCTATGATGTCGCCTAATGGAGATGATTTACTTGTACTGTGAATCTAGGACTACGATCAGCTCAAGAAGGTCTACGATCACTACAAGAAGATCTACGCACCACTACAAGAAGACCACGATCAGTTGATTCGATTGGAGCAATCTATTTACCGTAAAAGCGGTAGCACGTAACTCGTTGGACACAACCATACACCAAAGATAGCATGGACTCTCAAGACCACCCTAGGACCAAATTACGGCGGTATCATTCGACTGACATATGCAACACAAGGTGTCAGCACACCGCTTTGGAAACTAATAAGACTTTGTAAATGTAACGAGGTCGAGTCCAAGTGTACGCTTCATCCCACTACCGCACAACCCTAGGTCGACCTCCTCGCTCCCCTATATATATACAAGAGCTTATAGTTTAGAGGCGGTTTTTCTTAGATTATTCTCGCCAACCCAGCTTGGCCGATTATCGCTTTGAGGAACCCCACTTGTAAACTTCATCTATATCCGCAATACAATCTGTATTGCATCTACCTTGTTCTTGTGAGTTGTTTTGATTGCTTGCAGAACAATAACCTTCGTGGGTAAGGTCGATCAAGGCAAGTGTGGTCGATAACGACAGCGCGTGGGTGTAGCGAATTGCGAGGTGACGATCCGCTGGTCTGAAGCCTCAAAGCGCCAACGCCCTCACGATTTAACCAAATCGAAATCTCCTAAGATCGACCACCGTGACTCATCATACCAATCGAAAGCATAAACCTCTTAGTTAAACATCCTCAAATTATGTTCAAACTCAAGTACATCATCCAAACCATTGTGGATGTGCTATATTGAATCTATCTAATACTCTAGGTAACTCATTCTACTAACCAAAATCGATTTGATAGAAAGCGTAAAAAGCATCATGTATAGGTCCCACACAATCACATTACCTCTAATTTCCAAGAACAACAACTCGTAATCCTTAGCACACACGCTCATAAACTACATCGAAGGGTTATATCAATTATCATTCCACCGCTTAGGAAACTCACATAATCATTGTGTGACCAAAGGTCTAGCATAAAATGCAAAGCTCAAATTTAACCTCCAAGACCTCTACAATAAATTGCAATTATAATAGATAGGAGATCAACGTATTGAATCTCCAACATTCCCACATTCTAACATACTCACTTATTGACATCCTCGTAAATTACCCACATAATCTCGTAATATTATCCAATTGTGTTACTTTATAAAAATTAATCAAGGTCTCCATACCTTCGATAATCCCCAACCTTTAACATGAACTCAAGTTCTGAATTCTCTATACCATAGGTTCTACTACTACCGTACATTATTCTTGACTTATTTCAAGCCAAACATTCCATGTGGATCAAATTCTCCAAGTGGTACAAATCAAAACCAATTCATTTTCTAATACCTCCAATAGTTTGGTAGCAAAATCTCACCACTACCACTACTAAACCATCATCGCTACTTAACCACTACCAAAATGGGCCAATTTATACATTGCAAAACTAGGCAACATAAACTGTTGATCCCTTCTCAAAAGAAAACAATGAACAAGGACACATTTCGTCACACGTAAAAACGTTGCTCTTCACAAATGAAAGCACGAAACTAAAAGAAATAACTGTAACGAGGATCTTGGAAAACAAAAGTTGAATTCACGCTGAGAGCACACATCCTCAAAAGGGAATAGCAAATAATGTACTACAAGTTACGCATTAAAACTCACATCTCTAGAGTGGAAAGAGCGTAAAAATTAAGCATGTTCAAACAACCACAAGTTACAAAATTTAACTAAAATTATCAAATACTTCTACTTTACTTTTTCTTTAACACATCAATTAGTCATTGAACTAACAACACTTTGCCACAACGAACAAGATAAGTTTTGTTAGTCTAACCCATAGAACTACTTAATCGATCGTAAAGTCGCTTCTAGGGTCGAGTGTATTATTTGAGAACTCTATGATCTTCGCCTAATGGAGATGATTTACTTGTACTCGTGAATCTAGGACTACGATCAGTTCAAGAAGGTCTACGACCACTACAAGAAGATCTACGACCACTACAAGAAGACCTACGACTAGTTGATTCGATTGGAGCAATCTACGACCAGAAAAGCGAGCACAGAACTCGTTGGACACAACCTACGACCAAAGATAGCATGGACTCCTCAAGACCACCCTAGGACCACCCTACGACTGATCTTCGACTGCACATATGCAACACAAGGTATCGTCACACCGCTTTGGAAACTAATAAGACTTTGTAAATGTAACGAGGTCGGAGTCCAGGTTGTGTACGCTTCATCCCACGGCCGCACAACCCTAGGTCGACCTCCTCGCATTCCCCTATATATATACAGTAGCCGCCATAGTTTAGAGGCAAGTTTTTCTTAGATTATTCTGCCAACTGCAGTTTCGCCGATTATCGGTTTGAGGAACCCCACTTGTAAACTTCATCTATATCCGCAATACAATTGATTGCATCTACCTTGTTCTTGTGAGTTGCTTCGATTGCTTGCGTGAACAATAACCTTCGTGGTAAGGTCGATCGCGTGCAAGCGTGGTCGATAACGACAAAGCGCGGGTGTAGCGAATTGCGAGGTGACGATCCGCTGGTCTAAGCCTCAAAGCGCCAACGCCCTCACGATTTAACCAAATCGAACCTATCGGAAGATCGGGCCACCGTGACTCATCAAGTGGTATCAGAGCTAAGGTTGCCCGTTAGGTAATTTCGTTTATCACCTTTTTGTGAGTTTTGTTCCATCACCTAGAGTCCAGAAAATTGCCCTACAAAAAGTTTTAGATCGTAATTATTCCGCTGTCCAAACCACTTTGTGCCTTCGCAATTGTGTTTTCAGTTTCGCGTTGTTGAATTCGAGTCCATCGTCGGTGTCTTTGTTGCTGGTCTAGTCATCGTAATCTAGTTTCTAGCGCCGAGTCTTTGCTGTTTCGATCATCTAGACACCACCCCCATACGACCACCTACTCGGATTCGGCTTCTCCGCCTGGTCGGATTCGACCGACCACTCGTGTCCGACAACCCTATTTATTATCTTGTTGCTCTCGGACACCCCACCACCTGGTCGTAAACAATCAACTGGTCGGATTTTTCCAAAGAGCTAAAGTTCGTGAGAGAGAGAGAGAGAGAGTTTGTGACCCATATATATCCATAGACCCAGAAAAGGGTTTTGAAGAGTTTTGAGTCAAGGTCACATTCGCAAAAAAAAAGGAAACCCTAGGTTGGGTTTTTGCAGTCCAAAAAAAAGAGTGCAAAAAAAAGAAAGAAAGCAAAGAGTGAAAAAAAAGAGAAGGAGAAAAAAAACAGTTGCTTTGTGATTTTGGATCCGATTGTGTTTGTATCTACCCTATCCTTCCGTTTGCTTGAGCTAGTTCTAGGAACGCGATTGGGACACAAAGAATCGTGATTTCTTGTGGACTTTTATTCAGCTTTGCTAATCTGATTTTATTATTGCTATTCCTTGCTACTAAACATTGCCTATCCGAGCTCCACATACTTTCGCCCTCTCATTGATCCTCGATTCGCCTCCGCCGTGGTCGTACATCCCACCTTCTCCGATCGACCACCGCGCAATTTGGTAAGAAACTCATAAGAGCTTGGTAAGACGCTTGAGAGTGTGTGATTCCACCCTCCACCACCTAATAGTGATAGGGATAATACCTTTTGTTGTCTTTTGTCTCCTACTAACCATGTCGTGAAGGATTGATGCGCAAGAGTGTGTTTTGAGGAAGAGCTCATGACGCTATTGGATGAACAACGCACTACCGTTAATGAGGACATCGACAGAAGCTTCAAGCTACCACGATCACATTACAACGCTCAATCAACGATAGTATTGCGCGCCACTACACGCTCGAAAGAATGGTGAACCGACCACCAAACGTTGGTCGTGTGGAACCTCATGGTGCAACCAATGACCATGAGTTTGATAATGATAATGAGATACACGACCACGACGCCTTTGATGCACGATAACGGAACCGATCGAACTTCAACCGTCAAGGTATGAGAGGTAATAATGTTCAACAACATAATGCACGTGTTAATGATGATCCATATGCTAAAGTTAAGTTCTCTATACCATCTTTGCGGGTGCTTATGATGCTGAAATATATCTAGACGGGAGATGACGGTAGAGAATGTAAATTGAATGCTCACTTAGTCCCCCGGTGCATAGAGTTAGGCAAGCCACAAGTGAATTTAAAATTTTGCCATCATTTGGTGGAATAGGTATGCACCAAGGATTAGCGCCTACTACGTGGGAAGGTTTAAAGGTTGCTATGCGTAATGATTTATCCCACCTTCTTTTAAACGTGATTTGCGTAATAAATTGCAGCGCTTAAACCAAGGTAATAGATCCGTAGAAGAATATTATCGGGAGCTACAAATTAGCATGTTGCGCTGTGATATTATTGAGGATGAAGAAGCCGCAATGGCACATTTTTATGGAGGATTAAGACGTGAAATTCGTGATATAGTGGATTACAAAGAATACGATAGCGCCCCTAGATTGTTCCAACTTGCATGTTTGGCGTAAAAGGAATTGCGTGGACGACAACAGAGGCCAAGGAACAACTTTGGGAGCATGTCTACACCACGACCAAAGGTCGGGCAATTCAAAACAGCCCCACCTTCACCTACACGGTCGCTGCCCCTCCACGAGTAGGGCGCTTCAAGAAGACCTCCGACCACATCACATGCACCCGAGGTAAGTAAAGTTACTAGTGTGCGAGCACCACCAAAAGTTCTTCGTCGGTTGCTTCCACCGGTCGCATTCATGGGATTGTGTGCCACCGTTGCAAGGGAATGGGACACGTCATGAGGGATTGCCCCAGTCAGCGAGCATACCTTGCCACCAAAGACGGTGGTTATGTAAGTACTAGTGATATTGAGGACGAATATGTACTTGCGGCTAACATTGCAGTGGAGGAGATGAGATAGACAAGTGATGCCGACGATGTAGAGGAACAAGTAGCCGCTTGCTGACACCGAGTATCATGTGAGCCTTGTCGCAAGAAGTCGCCGAGCGCACAAGTGGAGAGAGCGAAGCAAAATCAACGGCACAACTTGTTTGCACTGCATTTCTCGTGAAGGACAGAGCACAGAGAGTCATCATTGATGGAGGAGCTGCAACAATCTTGCAAGCTCCGAGATGGTCGAGAAGCTTGGCTTGACCACACAACCACACCCACGTCCCTACTACATCCAATGGTTCAATTCGTGTGGTAAGTTAAAGGTACACAAAGTTGTGAAAGTGCAATTTTTAGCAGGTAATTACAAAGATAGTTCTGACTTTGATATCGTGCCTATACAAGCATGCTCTTTGTTGCTCTCAGAGACCTTGGATATATGACAATGATGTTTTACACCATAGTAGAGCTAATACCTACTCATTTTCACATAAGGGTAAGAAGATTAAGTTGTTACCTTTGGCACCAGCTGAGATTCTGAAAGATGAAGAAGAGCGCGCTAAAAATGAAAGAAACACCGATAAGCATGATTCTGAAAATCAGCAAGTAGCAAAATGTGTTTTCCCACCCAAAAGGGAGAAAGTGGCGTCTAGTCCTAAGTTCGAGGGAATTAAATTAAAGGGATGTGTTATGATTGCCACTAAATCTGAACTTGCTGAAATTTGTAATAATGAGCTGCCATGCTATGCTTTGATATGCAAAAATGCCTTATATTCTCTTGAGGACATAGCTAGCTCTTTGCCTCCTATTTGTTGCTAACCTTTGCAGGAGTATGTGGATGTATTTCCAACTGAGGTACCCCCGGGATTACCACCTATTCGAGGAATTGAGCATCAAATTGATTTGATCCCAGGAGCGACTTTGCCAAACCGTGCTGCATATAGGACCAATCCAGAGGAGACTAAGGAAATTCAACGACAAGTTCAAGATCTTTTGGACCGTAGGTACGTAAGAGAAAGCCTTAGTCCTTGTGCTGTTCCTGTTCTTTTGGTTCCTAAGAAAGACGGTAGTTGGCGTATGTGTGTTGATTGCAGAGCCATTCATAACATTACTATAAGGTATCGTCATCCTATCCCAAGGCTAGACGACATGCTAGATGAATTGAGTGGTTCTATTATTTTTACAAAGATTGACTTGCGGAGTGGTTACCACCAGATTAGAATGAAATTAGGAGATGAATGGAAAACTGCTTTTAAAACTAAGTTCGGATTATATGAGTGGTTAGTGATGCCTTTCGGTCTAACTAATGCACCTAGTACTTTTATGCGTTTGATGAACGAGGTTTTACGTCCTTTTATTGGAAAATTTGTGGTGGTTTACTTTGATGATATCTTGGTTTATAGCAAGTCATATGAGCAACACTTAAATCATATACGTGCTGTTTTTAATGCTTTGAGAGACGCACGTTTGTTTGGTAACCTCGAGAAGTGCACCTTTTGCACCGATCGAGTTGTATTTCTTGGTTATGTTGTGACACCACAGGGCATTGAGGTGGATGAGACAAAGATTGTAGCCATCCAAAGCTGGCCGACGCCTACTACGGTGTCACAAGTGCGGAGCTTCTATGGCCTTGCTGGATTCTATCGGCGCTTTGTGCGAGATTTCAGCACCATTGCCGCACCATTGAATGAATTGACAAAAAAAGGAGTGCCTTTCCAATGGGGACCTGCACAAGAGAAGGCATTCAACTTGTTGAAAGAGATGCTCACCCAAGCACCCCTACTCCAACTCCCTGATTTTGGTAAGACTTTTGAAATTGAATGCGATGCCAGTGGGATTGGGATAGGTGGTGTATTGATTCAAGAAGGTAAACCAGTTGCATATTTCAGCGAGAAACTAAATGGGCCTAGTTTGAATTATTCCACCTATGATAAGGAATTGTATGCTTTAGTTCGAGTGCTTCAAACTTGGCAGCATTATCTATGGCCCAAAGAATTTGTTATACATTCGGATCATGAATCGCTAAAACATATTAGAAGTCAAGCTAAACTGAATAAACGACATGCTAACTGGGTAGAATTTATTGAGTCATTCCCATATGTTATAAAGCATAAGAAAGGTAAGGATAATGTGATTGCTGATGCGCTCTCTAGACGTTATACCATGTTATCTCAACTTGACCATAAGATTTTTGGTTTGGAGGCCATTAAGAGTTTATATGTCACTGATTTGGACTTTAAGGAAGTGCTTGAACATTGTAAAGGAGGAAAGATATGGAATAACTATGTGTGAATGATGGTTTGTCTGCATCGTGCTAACAAGCTATGCTCCACCTAGCTCTGTTCGTCTTTTGTTGTTACAGGAGGCACATGGAGGAGGTTTGATGGCGCATTTTGGAGCAAAGAAGACAGAAGAAGTGCTGGACACCCATTTCTTTTGGCCAAAGATGAGACGTGATGTCGAACGCTACGTAGCTCGCTGCACTACATGCAACAAAGCTAAGTCCCGTCTCCTTCCACATGGACTTTATATGCCTCTTCCTATTCCTAGCGCCCCTTGGGAGGATATTTCTATGGATTTTGTTTTAGGATTGCCTAGGACAAAGAGGGGGAGAGATAGTATATTTGTAGTAGTGGATCGATTTTCTAAAATGGCACATTTTATATCTTGTCACAAGAGCGATGATGCTACAAACATAGCTGATTTGTTTTTCAGGGAAATCATTCGCTTACATGGAGTGCCCAATACTATTGTCTCGGATCGTGATGCGAAGTTTTTGAGCCACTTTTGGAGATCGCTTTGGAATAAATTGGGGACAAAACTGCTATTTTCTACTACGTGTCATCCCCAAACTGATGGACAAACGGAGGTTGTCAACCGCACGTTATCCACCATGTTGCGGGCTGTTTTAAAGAAGAACTTGAAGATGTGGGAAGAGTATTTACCGCATATTGAGTTTGCTTACAATAGGTCAGTACACTCCACCACCAAGGTAAGTCCGTTTCAGGTAGTGTATGGTTTTAACCCCCGTGCTCCTATTGATTTACTACCTTTACCGACCTCTGAAAAAATTAATCTAGATGCTAAGAAGCGTGCTGCATTTATTCTCAAGTTGCATGAAACCACTAAAAAGGATATAGAGCATATGACTGAAAGGTATAAGGTTGCTGGAAGTAAAGGTAGGAAAGTTGTCAAATTTGAACCAAGTGATTTAGTTTGGGTTCATTTGAGAAAGGATAGGTTTAGAATTAAGAAAATCAAAGTTGATGCCTAGAGTCAAGGACCGTTTAAGATAATTAAGAAGATAAATGATAATGCATATCAATTAGAATTACCTGCAGATTTTGGGGTTAGCCCCACATTTAACATTTCAGATTTGAAACCATACGTGGGAGAAGAAGATGAGCTTGAGTCGAGGACGACTCCAATTCAAGAGGGGGAGTATGATGAGGACATCCCACCTTCGGATACACGCACGACACAACACCCTCCAGATTTGGGTGCTGAACTACGCGGTCCTATGACAAGAGCTAGAGCACGTCACTTAATCGATCAGGTAAAGTCGTTTCTAGGGCTGAGTGTATTATTTGAGAACTCTATGATGCTGCCTAATGGAGATGATTTACTTGTACTCGTGAATCTAGGACTACGATCGGTTCAAGAAGGTCTCGACCACTACAAGAAGATCTACGACCACTACAAGAAGACCTACGACTAGTTGATTCGATTGGAGCAATCTACGACCAGAAAAGCGAGCACAGAACTCGTTGGACACAACCTACGACCAAAGATAGCATGGACTCCTCAAGACCACCCTAGGACCAGTCCTACGACCAGATCTTCGACCAGACATATGCAACACAAGGTGCTGCGTCACCGTTTTGGAAACTAATAAGACTTTGTAAATGTAACGAGGTCGGAGTCCAGGTTGTGTACGCTTCATCCCACGGCCGCACAACCCTAGGTCGACCTCCTCGCGTTCCCTATATATATACGAGAGCCGCCATAGTTTAGAGGCGGGTTTTCTTAGATTATTCGCCAAGCTGCAGCTTCGCGATTATCGGTTTGAGGAACCCCACTTGTAAACTTCATCTATATCCGCAATACAATTCAGATTGCATCTACCTTGTTCTTGTGAGTTGCTTCGATTGCTTGCAGGAACAATAACCTTCGTGGTAAGGTCGATCGCGTGCAAGCGTGGTCGATAACGACAGGCGTGCGGGTGTAGCGAATTGCGAGGTGACGATCTGTTGGTCGGAAGCCTCAAAGCGTCAACGTCCTCACGACGAACCAAATCGAACCTATCGGAAGATCGGACCACCGTGACTCATCATACCAACTGAGCATAAACCTCTTAGTTAAACATCCTCAAATTATGTTCAAACTCAAGTACATCATCCAAACCATTGTGGACAGGCTATATTGAATCTACCGAATACTCTAGGTAACTCATTCTACTAACCAAAATCGATTTGATAGAAGGCGTTAAAAGCATCACAGAATAGGTCCCACACAATCACATTACCTCTAATTTCCAAGAACAACAACTCAGAATCCTTAGCACACACGTTCATAAACTACATCAGAAGGGTTATATCAATTATCATTCCACTGCTTAGGAAACTCTGTTACAATCATTGTGTGACCAAAGGTCTAGCATAAAAATGCAAAGCTCAAATTTAACCTCCAAGACCTCTACAATAAATTGCAATTATAATAGATAGGGAGATCAACGTATTGAATCTCCAACATTCCCACAATTCTAACATACTCACTTATTGACATCCTCAGAAATTACCCACATAATCTCGTAATATTATCCAATTGTGTTACTCTATAAAAATTAATCAAGGTCTCCATACCTTCGATAATCCCCAACCTTTTAACATGAACTGAAGTTCTGGAATTTCTCTATACCATAGGTTCTACTCAGTCGTAACACTATTCAGACTTATTTCGAAGCCAAACATTCCATGTGGATCAATTTCCTCCAAGTGGTACAAATCAAAACCAATTCATTTTCTAATACTCCTCCAATAGTTTGGTAGCAAAATCTCACCACTACCACTACTAAACCACTACTGCTACTTAACCACTACCAAACAGTTGCCAATTTATACATTGCAAAACTAGGCAACATAAACTGTTGATCCCTTCTCAAAAGAAAACAGCGAACAAGGACACATTTCGTCACACAGAAAAACGTTGCTCTTCACAGCGAGCACGAAACTAAAAGAAATAATCTGGTAACGAGGATCTTGGAAAACAAAAGTTGAATTCACAGTTGAGAGCACACATCCCTCAAAAGGGAATAGCAAATAACAGCCACAAGTTACGATTAAAACTCGACATCTCTAGAGTGGAAAGAGCAGAAAAATTAAGCATGTTCAAACAACCACAAGTTACAAAATTTAACTAAAATTATCAAATACTTCTACTTTACTCTTTTCTTTAACACATCAATTAGTCATTGAACTAACAACACTTTGCCACAACGAACAAGATAAGTTTTGTTAGTCTAACCCATAGAACTACTTAAGAACCAATAAAATTCTTTGACACACCAAATTTGCTCGGAACAGTTCATCTACTCATGAAACATGAGATTGAAATGATCTTAGCCACAAAACTCGAAATATTTTCATTCACAGTATTTCACAGAAAGCAAACGGATTAATTTCCTCTTGAAAAAATCAACGAAAGTTTTCTTTGATTGCAACCTCACTTTGCGAACTCAAACCAAAGAGCATTTAAGATCAAATCGCATGAAACTCTTAAGAAGCAATAGGACATTTCCATACACCATTTTATTTAAAATAATCTTAGCTACCAGAATGTTCATAAACTCCTAAAGATCACGAAAACTAAACTTGAAGTATTCTTATTTTAAGCGACATCACCAGTGGCGATCAATTTACTACAAGTATTAACATCAATCTCACAACAACAATTAGAAATGACTTCAAAAGACCCACGTGAAAAGAATGGATTGATTCTTCCTCAAAAGAAAAGGCAAATGAAACGATTTTCACGAACTAGAAAATCCTTTACCACTGCAATAAACACAGGACCAAGGGAAAACGAGTTAAGCAATGAACTCATGGAACATAAGTGGAGTCCACAGTTGAAAGCATAGGCCTCACAAGAAGAGAATAGCAGACCTTAACAGTTAAGAACAAACGATCATTCAAGACCAAAGTTACTACAAATGTGTCACTTGGGGACATTGGTCACATGTTTGCCGTGAGCCGCAGCACGTGATTGATGCTTTCAAGTCTAAGAAGAAGGGCAAATGACAGCATGAGACACATCTCGCTATTGTAGGCACAGATGATCCACAATCATGGGCTACACCCATGGATGTGGACATCTCAGTAGCAGCCTCCATCACACCTTCTTTGGACATCACAATGGCAGCAGTTGTTGTTGCCGAAGAAGAGAAGTTGAACATCGAGCAGATTCAGATATAAGTTTCTTCATACCCCGCTAATTCAATCTAGTGCACGCATTGCACTTAGATTTTATAGTCATTTGCATTTTATATTTGTGATAGAACATTGAATTTTGAGTAATGGTTGTAAGCTCTAGGAGAGCAAAGCAATAAATTCTTATGAA
This sequence comes from Hsuehochloa calcarea, assembly GCA_036346395.1. Classification (NCBI taxonomy): domain Eukaryota; kingdom Viridiplantae; phylum Streptophyta; class Magnoliopsida; order Poales; family Poaceae; genus Hsuehochloa; species Hsuehochloa calcarea. The sequence continues at coordinate 18,755,842 of CM070609.1, read as the reverse complement.
TAGTCCTACAATATTTTTTCTTGTATTAATAATATCATGTTGTGGATTGCTTCCTATCCCATATTAATAAATACTTTATATATCAGAAAGCGTGTGGTACCCAATGGAGGAAGTGTGCTTACCAGATAGCGACACAACAAATACGATATTGAGATAGACAAAAATTTTCTAGTCGATCAACAAGAATGCTGGTAGTCTTACGACAATCGTAGACAGCGATACTTGTATAAAAGACTCAGGAAGAGTCACAATTATACTCACGATAGACACACCATATGTCATTGAAGAAGCCTTGTTGTACCTAGAATCGACTAGGACTCTCTTAAACTTTAAAGATATTCACACTAACAGTCTCCACCAATTTTAGAAGCTCTGAACTTTTCCGTCTCTCGCATGATAGATTAGGTCACCCCGGTCTTAGAATGATGAGAAATTATCAGGTAAATTCGTTTATAGGGCTGAGTGTATTATTTGAGAACTCTATGATGCTGCCTAACGGAGATGATTTATTTGTACTTAGGAATCTAGGACTATGACCAGTTCAAGAAGGTCTACGACCAGTTCCACAGGGTCTACGACCACTTCAAAAAAAGCTTACGACCAGAGATAACATGGACTCCTCAAGACCACCACAGGACCAGTCCTACAACCAGGTCTTCGACCAGAGATACGTGACCTGAATAGTGAATAAGGTGCTGCGTCACCGTTTTGGCCTAATATGGTCTTGTAAGCGTGTCGAGGTCGGAGTCCAGGTAGTGTATGCCTCTTCCCGCGGCCGCACCACCCTAATAAGTTGACCTCCCCACGCCCCCCTATATATTGCATGCAGCCGCCACAGTTTAGGGTTGGGTTTTTTTAGATTATTCTGCTTAGCAGTCTTGCCGCACGTTCGGTTGAGGAACCCCACATTGTGAGCTTCATCTATATTCGCAATACAATATCAGATTGCATCTTCTACTTTCTTGCTTGTGTTCTCGATTCGCATGCAGGAGATAGCCTTCTTGGCGAGGTCAACCGCGTTCGGCACGGTTGATAACCAACGGAGTAGTGGTGTAGTGATTGCGGGAGGTTTGATCTGTTCTGGTCGGAGCCTCCGGATCATCAACGTCGAGTTCTCCACAATCGACTTATCAGTACCTTTCGGAAGATCGGGCCATAAACTCATCAGCGTCCTCCACCTCGCCCCGGCCTCATCATCGCCGGCCTCCCACGACCTCACTCTCTTTACTCCCCCTTTTGCTATGTGATGTGGATTACTAATAGCTAGTGTTAGTGCTCTGTGAATGGATTGAGTTGATGCTACTGTGATGTGGGTGATGCTGTGGCTATTGTGGGAAGCTCTCTATGCATGTGTATTTCATGCTGAGTTTTTTGGTTTCGGTAAATATATAGCTGGCAGATCGCGCACTGTCTAATAAAACCGCCATAACTTTTGCATACGAACTCGGATTGCGATGTTTTTTGGCTCGTTGGAAAGCATACAAATTCGGATTGCTACTGTCCAGTAAAACTACCATAACTTTTGCATGTCAAATTCATTCGCGAGGCTCGGGAGGCTCTGGAAGAAGTGAAAACCCCAAAAAGGGTCGTTTATGGCCCCAAAACACCTCTTGAAGATTTAGCACCCGTTTTTATTTTTTTACAATAGAAAAGGCTATCACAGACAGTTCTCAACAAGAACCGTCTGGTAAAAAAGCTATCACAGAAGGTTCTGAACAAGAACCGTCTATGGTAATTAATTATCACAGACGGTTCTTGTTCAGAACCTTCTGTGATAGCTTTTTTCACAGACGATTCTTATTGAGAACCGTCTGTGATAGCTTTTTTCACAGACGGTTCTTGTTTAGAACCGACTGTGATAGCTTTTTCATAAACGGTTAAAAAATTATTTGTGATGATCTCATATCATCACAGATATATAAACTCAGACGGTTCAAAAACCGTCTGTGATGACCTTTTGTGTAGTAGTGGTAGCTCGTCCTTGCGCCCCGCCTTAGGACACCCCAGGACACGACGACGCCTCCCCTACCTCTCATGCTCTCCTGGGGAGCCATTTTTCTGCTGTCTCCACCAAACTGGGCCACCTCTCGCCATTGCTGTCGCCGCCGCCTGTAGAACCCAGCGCAGCAACCTCCTTTGTTTTGTCCGTTGGCCTCCGCTGCTCTCTCTCTCTCTGTTTGTATGTGGACGCTTTCTCTCTACATGTGAGTGAATGACAGTGGGCCCTACCAAATAAATTGGATAATTAAAATTGGTTAGAAGGTTATATTAGCACCCTTAAGATGTAGGTTACACCATCGTGATATGTCCCATTGGCAACAAATTTTTTAAACTTATATATCCCCTCAGAGATGTTGTGATCTTACATCTAATCTTATGATGTCTTTATCATGCTCTCCCCTTTTACCCTTTGCGTTACATGTACTATTCCTAATAGTGCAATAAATTATTATAGTGGTTGTCATGTCTATCCAATAAATCTTGTCCTGTAGGTTCAACATGTATAACATAATTTTGTATTTTGTAATTCGCAGTACATGCTAACCGTTTCCCCTTAATGTTTGCTTTTCTACCTTGCGTTATGTGTTAACCATTCATTTAACTAAATTTGATTGAAAAATATTTATTGGATAATTTTTTAATGCAAACAATGGCATTGCTTGAAAAAACGCTCTCAAATCTCTGATTGAGTAAGGAGGAGGTAGTTACATGCATTGATGTTTGACGGAGCATGTATATATCTACATCTGCGATCATGTATCTTGCTGCAAGCTTTGTGGTTCTATGTATTTTTTTATCCCTTGTGTAGGCAATGGTCTTTTAGTGCCTTCTTTTAGTTTCCATTTTTTGTTCATTGAACCATGCGGATAAAATTGGTCCATTGAATTTATTCTTAGCAAATTAACCATTGCTTCTTTGGTTTCAAGAGTCCATGTGTGGCATATCAAACGAAGCAAAAAATTCATTTTTGGTGATGTATATTTGTCTATACATGGTGCTAACATCTTTACAATTTCTTGATTTATCTGACGCACCTTATTAGCGAATGAAAGTATTTTTTTTACATATTCTCGATGCTCATACAGTCATACACATATTTTTCACCACCCCAAAATTACCATCTACTTCCAAAAAAGAAGAAGAAAGAAGTGCATATGTTTCTCAAATTTCAGCATCAATGCTTTATTATGGTATTTGGGTTCATGATTGGTGGATCGGCTAGCTAATTATTTCCAGATGACTCTAATGGACTTCTTTGTTTGCTCTATCGGATAACAGGGTCATTCTTTATGATTAGATTAGGATGCTGATGTGTTTTATTTGAATGGAGTTTAGCTGTCAGCTGTGATATGTTGGTAGATAAATAAGAAGAAAGGTTTAATTTGAATAAAGTTTAGTTGTCAGCTGTCATTCTACCTTTTGTTTTGAAATGTGCAATTGCATAAAGAGATTTCTTAATTACATATATGGATGTTGGAAGGCTATATTGAGGTTGAAGCACACTTCCATCTCTTGGATGCTCCAACAAATGTTTTGATTTGTGGCCTTGAATTCGTAGGTCATATTACTTTTATTTAAGGAACTGTCCATTCTCCCTAATAGAACCACTTTGTCATCTATTCTTCTAAAGCTATAACCCTATTTTGTATACAAAACTCTTGAATGATAAAATATTCCACTTCAGATGAGAGCTTTTGCTTCTATTCATCTCTAATAAGAAAAATACCTGCGCATTTTATTCGATATGAAAGTAGGAATCCGTTGTTTTTGTTGGACCGAAAAGGCGACTAGAGGGAGGGGGTGAATAGGAGCACGCTCACTTTTTCACAAATAATTGATTAAATAAGATTTTACTCCAATAGCTTTGGAAGCTATGAAGATCAGTATATCAGTACAACGGAAGACTAATATTGAATCCAATTTAATCCCCTAAGCAATACGATAAAAATCAACACAAGCTAGAAAACTTCGGTCTTTGGCGGTCGGACATTGGATCAATGGCGGTCCGACCAATGGCATCATGGTCTCGACCACCGGCTCAAGAACAGATCAAACAGCCCCAACGACGAAGTTGCAAATAGATGTAACTTTTGATCTACAACTCCAAACTCGATGAAACTTGGAACACACCTTCTCTATGATGTCAGTAACATATTCCAATCGAAGATTATGAAAATTCTAGGAAGAATTACGATCATTTTCCATTTGGGACGAGGAAGGTTCAAAACCGAGTCAAAACAAAAACTAAATCACGTGAAGAAATTAAGAAAAAACTCACGGATCAAAGAAAAACTTAAAATCATCAAATATAAAGAAAGAACGCAAAGAGACGAGATATTGATCAAACTTTCCTTAGATTGATTTGATATGATTTGGGCTTACAACCACTCCATCAATGGAGGACAATGCTCAATCCAAGAGCACGAAAATCACATCAAAACTCTCTAGAACCCTAGCCTCCACAAAAGCTCCCCCTAAGCAAAATTAGGGTTTCCAACTAAAAAGAGACAAATAGAAGGTGCAGCCACCTTCCCCCCTATTTATAGTGGAAGCTTAGACCTTGTAGAAGTTTGACTCAATTGGGCTCCCGTTAAGGCCCAAAACAAACGGGTCACACACGCACGTATTTTAATGCGCTGCCTTTATCCCCTCTTGACCCAAACAGCTTCACCTTGCGTCATCTTGCACCACAGGTTGGCTAATAGGTTACCCTTGTCCATTTTGCACCATACTTGAGTTCATTGACCTCAGTGTTGCTTGATGTCTTCGATGTCTCATCGTCTTGTGTGTTTCCGTCCGATCGGACCTCCGTTGGGGAGCGACGGACTCTCCAATCCTAGTCCCGATCATCCTCGCTTCACGAGCACTTACCGGTCGTGGACCGCCAAGCAACGGTGGTCTTAGAATTACGCACAACAATAGACAAGTAAATCCTCGCCGTTGACCGCCAAGCAACCTGCACAACAATAGACAAGTAAACCGAATCCGGGAACAAGTTCTTCATAACTTGACCCATGTTAGTCAAAACATGTATCATGCAATATATATGCACTGAAACTCATGACTTTGACCTAACAACCGAATATCGCCGCCACGAAGAACGACGACATAAGTGAAAACCGTCCGGACCCGCCATGGCCGGCTCGATCGCCACCCTACCGGTCCGTCCCGTGTCCGACCGCCACCTATTGGCCGGTCAGACCGCCAGTTGGGACTTAGCCAATTTCAACCCCTTAAATTCCGAAATCTACTGAAATTTTCAAACCAATAGAACTTTTGACTGGAGACTCCAAAAATTATGGGACCAAGTGCAATAAAATTCCCTCTCTTGCCTACACTCTCTATTTTTGGCCCAGCTCAAAATACCACTTTCTGAAGTTGGCCGGTCCGACTGCCGCTATGGCTTGGGTCGACGCTTTAGGCCGGATCGATCACGGTTCGACGGTCGATCGCCAATGTCCCGACAAAGACAACAACTTTGCCAAAAACACGTGAAACGATGAATCTTTAACGCCATTGCCAATTGTCACATCATCATAAGATTAGGAGCATATCCTCATGATATCCACCGTTTTCCTTCTATATGAGCATGTCTTTTAATACTCATTTCGAATATTAATTGAATATATCACATTGACAACGCAAACAATTATTTTGCATAGCGTTGTTTCATGGAATCATGCAACTTTTGCTTCATACGTCCATATATAGTCACAAAAGTGTTGGTAAGCTCTCAATGTGTTGTTGTTAAGTGTTGTCTCTTTCACATATTCATTTATGGTACTTTATTTCTATTTCATATGAAATACATAGATAACATTAGACACACTAATTGTTTATACTGCAGATCATCTGTTCGCAATATGCTTACATGTTGTGTTAGCGATTCCTCTTCAAATTTCGTAATTGCTAGACTACGTGCTTTCTTACTACCATACGTCACCTGCTTACAAATAGGGTATTTTTTGTTAAAAAAATTAGTGTCTCACTAATTGTCTATCTAGATTTAAGCGCCCCTTGTCCAGAGATTACTTAGATTAAGCGTTTGTTCTTTTATAGATACTTGTTGAATGTTAAAAAAATATCGCGTCGTCGGCATTTTTGTGTGTGTGAGCGAATAACCTCATAAATAGTGACATATTAACATAAACCCACCACGTACGAATATGCCAAAAGTATACAAGAAGCAGCGTAGTTGGATTGTTAGTTTTATCTCGATTTTCTTGACATGGGTATTTTTTAGTTTTCGAATCGAAACTCATGTAGAATGTTTTATCAGACTAGCTATCTGGGGTCCTCTTAATGGCGACATCTAAACAGAGTTTACATATTCGTGTTCTGAACTCTTATTGTTTTGATTATACTATACTTAATACTTAATGACGTGCACGAGTTAGAATGAAAGATTGTGAGTTTTCACACAAATATGTATCACTATTGTTTTTATTCGTCTTTTATTCTGTGTAAATTTGTCTTATACACTATAGCACGTTAAATTATAATGTTCCAAAAAAAACAAGTTGTGTTAAAATCTTAACATGTGCGTACAACCGTTTGCCATCTAGTAGTAGTTGAATTCCCGGGCGGGGAACGGCCCATCCCTACGCCAGCTCGATCGGCCGCGCGCGTACGGTGCACTTGCTGCTCCTGCCGCACCGCAGATGCTTGCTCTGCAGATCGGACATGTGCCAAAGTCTGGCACGTTTCAATGCCCTGTTTGTGTCGTTAGCTTCTTCTTTTTTCCGTCTTGTAACATTAACGGCCTGTACCCTACAAGCTCTCTCGAAAAATCAATGGTGGTGGTTGTGAGTTGTGACCCGCGAAATAGGAGTACGCTGGCTGTACTCGGCAAGGGAGTAAATGCCAGCGGCAAGTCATCTTTACCGTGCGTCAAGGTCAGCCAATATCTGTTGGTGGCGTGTCAGTTTTTACGGTGCGTCCAGGTCAAAATCCAGCTAATAGTTGTTGCTGGCATGCGATGCCATCTTTACCGTCAAGAAAAAAAGATCATGGAGGCCGTCTCCTAGACAGAAACCGGAGAGATCCATCATCCTCCGGCAGAACACACACGAACAACCCCGCATCGCCATGCATGACGAGGCATGCAGCGATTCTTACGAGCTCCTGTAGCGATAAAAGGGGAAGGGAGGGGAAGGGAAAAAGGCTTGGGGAACAGGAACAGGAACAAGATCCGAAGGGCGCCGCTGCAGCGGGTGACTGCTGATAAAGTCCGGGCCCCCAATAATGAAGCGAAGCTGGAAGCGGTCTGCGCTTCTCGCCTCGAGCCGTGCGCCGCTGCTGTACGCCTGCCGCCTCGGGTATGGTCTCTTTCTGTCGGTGGGCCCCCCTCCCTCGCGGGCGGCACGGCACGGCGCGGAGCGCACCTGCACCTGCGCCTGCACCCGCCGCGCGCTGCCGCACGCCGTGCCCACGTCCCATCCTAGCGGCGGGCCGCAGCGCGCGGACACGGAGGGAACAGTACGCAGCGGCCGGCGCCACGGGATTCCGCTTCGTTTCCTTTCTCTTTCCATTCTCTTCCGCCCGAATCCAGCGCGCTGCACGCGCCGATCCCGACGCGCAACGAACTGACGACGTGGGGACGGAAAGGAAGTGCGCGCGCGTGGGAAGGAACTGGGGAGACACGGCCGTGCGGCGTGCGGCGGCATTCGTACGCCGCACCCTCCCTCGGAAGACGCGGCAGGGTTCACGGGGTAAGCGAACTCTCGCGGTCTCGCCGTCCTTGTTGGCAACGATTTTGTGGCGAACATTTTCGGTTCATCGATGCAAGGTAGCGCAGTACTGTTGGTGACTTGGGGTGTGTGTGTGTGTGTGTCTTTCAACTGTTTGGCATGACCTCAACAAGGTTTTCTGAATTACGCAACCCGATGGTGTTTGATTGACGGGCTACGTACCCGCGTAGGAGTTTGTTGGTTAGAGTATTTACAAAAATTACAATAGCTTGTTACTAGCAGGACATTATTCGAATAGATTTTTTTTCTTGAGATTATATCTAACTTTAATTGCTATAAGTGTGTATGATGACTATTGATATCAGCAAAATGCGTTTGTAGGAACATGCCTTTAGTAGTTATTTTGTTGTTTCTTATATCTTGTTATTAACAATTTGTTTGTTTCTTTATATAAAAATAAGTTTACCTTCTTTTTTCATCATCTCTCCTCTATATCAGATGTGTCCATTCCTTGATAATAAGTGACATAAATTATGATTTATATATCACGGGCTCACAGGTAGTTCGAGTGATATACGGTGGTTGGTGGAAAGAACTGATGGCACCACTTGGCAAAAACAAGTCTCGTAACAGAGAAGATCATTTATTTATTTTCGTAGTAGTACTCAACTAATGGAGTATCAAACTTCCTCCAGCTGCAAACATAACTCGTTTTGGCATCTAGCTTGTACATGTGAATGGTTTAACATAATTAAGTACTCTAGGGCCTTTCTATAACTAGAGCAGAAACTGTACTGGTAGGCTTATACTACATATGACGCGTCATGTCTGGAGTAAGGATCCCCTTGATCAAACAACGTTAAATGTCTGAGATAACAGGAAAACAAACAAAATGGTGAGCAGATGTACTGTTCCAGCATGCCAGGTACGTACGTGTAGTACAACAGATAGTTGTAGATTTCTCCTGTTGCCCTTTCTATTTTTCCAGATGAAGTTTCATGTTTCCACTGAAGTGGTATGCGTGATCATTGCTCCTGGTTAGTTCATGGCGTGCAATTGCATGCGCTTGAAAAAAAAAATTCCTCGAAGGATAGCTGAAGGCGTCTTCCTTCTTGAAGCTTTGGTCGAAGCATGCCACGGCGGCACGCATGGATTTTATTGGTGCCGTGCAACCCTTCATAGGAGACGCTATCAAGATATGACAATACTTTAGGAGAAGCCAAATTAAGCCATAGGTACCAAACCTACTTAGCCGCCTGTTAATCGCCAAAGATTTCGCTGGCCATTACCAGCACTCCACAGATCTTTTTAATTGACTGATAAATGTTAGCTATCATGACTTGGCATACAGCACTGCACCCGGCCGTATCCTGCCCACTTCCTCCTTCCAAGCAGGCGAGAAAGACAAGTGCAGCGATCAACTCAATAGTCCCAAAGACGAGACATTGTATTGTGCATACTACATCGACCACGGATGAAAATGAATGACACCTAGGACGAGCTAGGTGTATTATCAGTACATGACAGGGACGCGACGAAGGAATCGATGTCTCAATCGTTGACACCGAAAGTGCATAAAGCGAGATCACATATATATGATATATATGTGTTGTGCAGTCGAGTCGACCGCTCGCTTATCTTAATTATATCCGGTTAATTGTGGGCTCTACCTTTGCTGATCACGACGGGAACCTGTCGCACGTACCGCTGTGATGGTGTCTCCCTGCCTCCTATTATTGGAGTAGCATTAGCTTAATTTTTCTGGGTTAGTGCTCTTTTTCCTTTTTGTTGGTAGCACTAGGTCAGGCAAGTATGTAGTGTATCTTCGTAGTTTTTATTTTTAGTGGAAGCAGTGTGTATTTTTGTATGCACTCTGCTAAAAGCTTGGGCTCTTTTCCCCAAGGTCAGGAGAAGTCTAAACTCTATGGACTCTGATAGAGCTAGCTAGGCCCGTTATGGGCGTTAACAGGCCTCACCGGCGGTATATATGATATAACAAAGCCCATGGGCCCACCCATTGGTTATGGCCAATAACAACAATATCTACGATGCCGTCTTGGCGCAGAAGGTGCTAAATTCCGGGCTTTTAACTTTAAAAAAGTTACATAAACATTTGCTCACTTTCCTGGAGCTTGCCATCTGGACACCTTCGAACAAGTCTCGACGTGTACTGAACTGCTGTCCATTGTTGGAATCAAGCGGCCACCGTATTTCTGTATGATTCTGTTAATAAACCGGCTAGGCCGGTAGTCCTGATTTAAGGTGATTCCTCGTTCATTTGGCAGTCTATATAAAAGATGGAAAACTCCAATTATTATACTACAATTTTTAGCTGAGAAATAAAGAGAAACCAGAAATCCTCTCGTATAACTGTGTCAATCTATTATTATGTTCTTGTATTCTTGTATCGTTCTTACGATTCTGAGTATCTACGAGGTAATCGTTCGGACTGGACTCGCCAGCGACGGTTCCTCAATACGTTATCAACACGATCGACTCTCATCAGATCGAAAGGTAACCGTCGAATAACGACACTCGTAGGTTGAATCATATTTTCTAGATGCTTTCAATTATGCAAATTTACTTTCTAGAATGGTTTTCTACGGTGCAAATCCACTCTAATCTACTGCGAGCCGACTTGAAGTCGTCGGCACAATGCCGATCGGTGGATTGCATAAAAGATTGGATGTTGATTGTATCGTAGATTGAAAATTGCAAATGTGTTATAATCTACCGCGAACCGACTTGAAGTCGTCGGCCAAGCCGATCGAGTAATTGCATGAACGACAATCGCATCGCATAAACAGTACTCGAAGAAAAAAAAAACAATCCCATGACGACCGTATGCGCCGTGCGCGCCGGCCTGGAGCTATACACCGCCTCCATGGCCAGCTTGAAACCGCCTGCCGCCATGGCCCCCATGCGCCCGCGCCGGCCTAGTACTCCCCACCCAACGCGCCTCAGTATGGGCGCTTAGCGCCATCGGAGCTGGAGCAGCCGCGCTTGAAGAACCGAGCCGCCGCACAGCCATGGCAATGACGGAAGCAAAGTAAGAAAAAAGGGGGGAGGCTCCGGCCGCCACGCCTGAAGCTATTGGCTGGCCACCTCCCCGCACGGCCGCTGAGCCGACCCGCAGTGTCGTCCCGCCCTTGAACCGCGCTCGGAGCATCGCCGCGCTTGAAGACTCGGCCGTCCACCCGCGCTCGGAGTGCTGCCCACGCCGCCGGAGCCACCGCTCCGCCCGTAGCGATGCCTCCCTGGTCGCCGCCGCCTTGAAGCAGCCCCGCACTGGCTCTTAGATGCCCACCACGCTGCGAGTAGTGTGCCGCCCGTATGCACTGCTCCCGCCGGGTCACCGCGTGTGTCGCCGCCGGATGGCCCTTGTGCGCAACCGGCCACTTGAACATGGCTCCCATGGAGGGAGCCGCCGCCACCCGTAAGGACCGGGGTAGGGAAACCCTACCCCGTGAGTCCCTTCTTGAAGCCGGCCGCATGGTCCTTTTGGGCTTGGGGAAAAGGCCAGTTGGGCCGGCACTATGGACCCATTGGAATCAGCCCAGTCAACTGAAAAAGGGGGAGGGCTGGTGGAAAGAAAGAAAAAAAGGGAAAACCAAAAAGGAAAAGGAAAATTATGCAAAAGGGCCCCGAAAATCTAAAAATTGCGCGAATTTTTTTTCTCAGAACAGAAAATTAGTGGTTTAGCCATTAGAAATTGCAGAATTCACCGAAAATTCATATTCAAGTAGAAAAGGGCTTCGAAAATTCAAATTTTAATCGGTTTTTGCATTTAAAGCATGTTTAAGCTTGTTATTATTATTTATATACAATTTATGTACTGTATTTACTATTTTTGACTATTTGTGATAGTTTATATTGCTTTTAATAATTGAAAATAGCATTAAATTATGAAAAATATATAGAAAAATACAGGAACATTATGAAAATTTTTGTAACCATTTTTAGCAATTTACCAGCAGTAATCTTATGGAATCTTTGCATGAATATGCAGATGACTGGCATTACAAACCAAGAGTTTGAAGAACTGACCCAGTATGGCCACAATTACCTGACTTGGGCATCATATGTCGAAATTGTAGTTGGAGCTAAGAAGCTCTGTGCTACTATTGGACTTGGCACCTTCAAGGACACCACTCCAACTGCCGAGGAGAATGATCAAGCACTTCATTTCCTCAGACACCATCTCTGCATAACGCTCAAGAATGAGTATATGACAGAAAAGAACACACTAGCTTTATGGATCGCACTGAAGAAGCGGTTCGAGAAGCTGAAGTACATAATTCTTCCTCGGACAGAGCAAGAATGGAACCGACTACATTTTGCTGATTGTAAGACCGTGGGGGAGTACAATTATGCATTGCACAGAATTTGTACAAGTATTCAACTCTGTAGTAAGGTAACCACAGATGAGAAGAAGATCGAGAAAACTCACTACCTTTCACCCAAACACGGTGCAATCCACATGTAACTATCGTTAGGTCGGCTACACAGAGTATGCCAAACTGATTGATATCATGCAAGTTGCGGAAGCTCAAGATGACGTTCTCAGAAAGAACTGCATCTCACAGCCGCCTAGTAGCAAAGTTGGCTATGAAGTCAATGCAAGCAGCTACAAGGTGAGGAAGCCTCACTCAAAAGAAAGAGGCAAGAAGGGTAAGGTCGTGGGTCACAAAAATAAGCAGAATGCTTAAGCCAAGAAGGGCGAACAAAACAAGCACGATGAGAACAAAAGAAGCTCGATGAGAAGCCCTGTGGTCAGTAGGACCAAAGTTGCTACAAATATGGCACTTGGGGACATTGGTCATATGTTTGTCATGAGCTGCAGTACGTGATTGATGCTTTCAAGTCTAAGAAGAAGAGCAAAGGACAACATGAGACACACCTCGTTATTGCAGGCACAGAGGATCCACAATCATGGGTTGCACTCATGGATGTGGAGAAGGGCAAATGACAGCATGAGGCACACGTCGTTATTGCAGGCACAGAGGATCCACAATTATGGGCTGCACCCATGGATGTGGACAGCTCAGTAGCAGCCCCCATCACACTTTCTTTGGACATCACAGCGGCAACCGCTGTTGTTGTCGAAGAAGAGAAGTTGGACATGGAGCAGATTCACACATAAATTTCTTCATACTTCGCCGATTCAATCTAGTGCACGCATTGCACTTAGATTTTATAGTCATTTGCAGTTTATGGTTGTGATAAAACATTGAATTTTGAATAATGGTTGTAAGCTCTAGGAGAGCAAAGCAATAAATTCTTATGATGAGTCCTGCAAGATTTTTTTCCCGTATTAATAATAGCAAGTTGTGTTCTGTTTTGCAGTATTTTACTTATGTGTGTGGATTGCTTCCTACCCCATATTAATAAATACTTTATATATCAGAACGTGTGTGGCACCCTATGGAGGAACTGTGCTTAGCAGATAGCGGCACAACGAATACCATATTAAGAGAGATAAAAATTTTATAGTCGATCAATAAGAATACTGGTAGTCTTACGACAATCGCAGGTAGCGATACTTGTATAATAGGCTCAGAAAGAGCCATAATTATACTCTCGATTGGCACAACATTGGTCATTAAAGAAGCCATGTTGTACCCAGAATCGACTAGGGCTCTCTTAAGCTTTAAAGGTATTCGCGCTAATGGTATCACGTAGAGACTGAAGAAGAGTATGTGTGATACTCTGATTTATTCTAAGAAAGAAAGCGTTCAAAAGAGAAATTAGACATAAGAAAAATAGGGTTTCTGCAGTTCTTCGGCAACCTGGGCATCGGGCCTTGGCCCAGGTGGCCCATGATGGGCCAGCCACCTATAAAGGGAGGGAAAAACCCTAGCCTGTTACTGTAGCTACAGTAGCTCCGCCGCCACTACAGTGCTCGCTGCAGTAGACATCCTCCTCCTTGCATTCCATTGTTTTTCTCGTTCCTCTTGGTGATGCTCTCTCGTTGCTATTGGCCAAGAAGAAAGGTGGGGGAGAGAGAGAAGAAGAGGAGAGGAGCACCTCGTGGGGAATTTAGTGGGCTCACGTATCTTCAAGGGTAATGATCGTCTCCCCACTGTTTGGGTCTAGCTGGATCCTTAATTGCCAACGATTAGAGATCGTCGAACTGATGTGATTAGAATCAGTAATATGCTCCCTGTTGGATGGCAAATTTTGTGTAGTTAAATTCAAAATTTGAGGTTAGGCTCTCCTAGAGAGTTGTGGGGTTTGTCGTCAGATTTCTATAGGCACTGAGATCACATAATTTGGAGTTGTAGTTTGGGAGATACGTTAGTTTCTTTACTTCTGTCCAGAAATTCTGACGAGATTACAACAATCGTCTTGTTTAAGGATAAATGTTCTGTTAATGGCCGATTCAGGGATGTCTCTCAACATAACTTTCGTAGGGTTAATATTTCCATATTAATAAAGATCATGAATTTTGATTCAGCCATTCAAAAAATATGAATTTTTGAATTTAATTTTTTAGTCTGTCCTTCTCTTGTGGACAATAGAGAAAGACTGGACTGTTGCAACCTTTGTTGCACAGTGGAGATAACTGTGATAAATGTTCTAAGGAATCTAGTTTTCTGTAGTTTTCAGAATGGCTTAGAACATTGAATTTGGATGTACCAAATTAAAATTACGAAATTCCCAAGTCAGTGGTACCGAAGATGACAGAACGGTCTTCGGGATTAAAAACAATGGTTATGGATTTTCCTTTGATAGCTGAGAAGTTGTAGATTCCAGGAAAGTTGAATTTATGACTTTTGGAGTTTTGACTCAAAAGTTATGGATTTTCCTTTGATAGCTGTCTGTTTGTGCAGATTGGTATTTGGGAGTGTAACAGTTAAGTTTCGAGTTGCGATTATGAGCGATTGATTTTATTTTGTTCACTTACTGTACTATACACTTTTGAATGATATATTTAGTATACTTTACAGTTGCCAGGTGGTGGTGAGCGCCGGGGTAAAGTCTTCTTGTCGTCGTTTTCAGTCTCGTGGTTGAGGCAAATGCAAATAACATAGAATGAATTGGGATGCAGTATTCATGATAAATGCCATGGTTTACTTATGAGTTTATTTCTATGCTATTTTCGCTGAATGCTATTTCTCTCATGTTGGAATGAGATTATGAAATTCATTTGCATCTTGGCATACATTTTGATTCTTGGACTACTTAGTAGTCAAGCCTTGTTTCTTTTGAGGTCCTCGTCATGTATTGGATGGGCATGGATCCCCACACTCGTGGAGTGTGGGCTTGAGATCCCTGTGCCTGAGGGCACATGCTTGAGTATGCATCGACGGATTCACTACTCGGCATTACCGGTAATTGCAAAGAAGGAAGAAAGAGCATTCTTGTCATATGCATTGCCTACGAGTATATGAATTTTATTTATGGATCATTGCTAATGTTGATATGATGTCTTGATATCTTTATTAGCTACCCATGAAGTTTTGTTTATTATCTTGGTTGTAATTTGCTGAGTCATGGACTTGCACTTGTTGTTGTTGTTCTTTTAGGTACCTCTCGAAGCAATGACATGCATGGGAAGGGGTAGTCTTGATGCACACCACACTTACACTATCCATGCAAATAAAATTAGTTTATTTACCTTCGATCTCAAGTTCATGCTAGTTCTTATAGTTTCGGTTTGTGTCCATCATTTGTGGTGGATGTTTCACTTGTATTCGTGGATGATCTGTTTATGCGTTTAAAGTTCGGTCATTGGTTCATTTAATCTTGTTTGATTGAATAACTGGATTGATTGGAATATACTTCATCCTCGTAATTCTATTGAATCTGAATGCTCTAGTTTTATTTGCTAAATATTCCCCATTGCGTAGTATAGTTGTTGATTTGGTTTTGGTTGGTAAAGAGAAAGATCCATGCTTAGATTAATTACAATTGATAGATAACATTCTTCATTTAGATCAATTGTAGATGGTGTTAGATCATGATGGTTATAATTGTGTCATTCAGTTGAATGATTCCTAAAATATGATTATTAAGTTGAAATAAAATGGTTCTGTAGAGTAGTTTAGTAGCATCATAGGCTCTATGTTGGGCTGGGGTGTTACAGTATGGTAAGGAATACTTTTAGAAGCTTTGAAGTTTTCTGTCCTTGGTATGGTAGATTAGGCCACCCCGGTCTTAGAATTATGATAAATATAATTACTAATTCTCAGGAGCATAATGTCAATATAAAGAATTTTTCGAATCAAGAAGATTTTGTGTGCCCCGCATGGGCCACCGGGAAACTGATTACTATACCCTCTACTCTAAAAGTAAAGGATGAAATCTCTGTATTCCTGAACCGTATCTTGGGAGACATTTGCGGTCCTATACAGCCCCTGTCTGGGCCATTTAGGTACTTTATGGTGCTCATCGATGCTTCCTCGAAATGGTCATATGTATGTTTATTGTCTACAAGAAACTATACTTTTACAAAGCTGATCTTGCAGATAATTAAAATTAAGAATAATTTCCCTGTTATCATGTGAAGTCCATCAGAATGGACAACACTGCAGAATTTACTTCAAAGACATTTGATGATTATTGTATGACAATGGGAATTACCGTTGAGCTTTACGTACCATATGTCCACACCCAGAATGGACTAGCAGAGGCATTAATTAAAAGAATTAAATTTATTGCCCGACCGCTCTTGCAGATTTATAATTTACCAACTACATGTTGGGGACACACGGTCCTACACGCAGCAACTCTCATCAATTTTCGACCGTCAGCTTATAAAATACATTCACCTATGCAACTAGCGTAAGGGGCAGTACCGAAAATCTCTCATCTACGAAGGTTTGGTTGCAAGGTTTGTGTACATATATTACCGCCGCAGCGAACTGCAATGGGCCCTCTTCGAAAGTCTAGGATATACGTTGGTTATAAGTCAACATCCATAATCAGATATCTGGACCGCATGACTGGAGATTTGCATACAGTCCGCTTCGCTGACAGTGTATTTGATGAGGATAGTTTCCCGTCATTAGGGGGAAATCAACCCTTGATGAAAAATATCGGGAACTAACGTGGCAAGCCACGGGAATCCATGCACGTGACCCACACACTAGTGAAGCAAATACAGAAGTCCAGAAGATAATTGATTTGCAAGCATTAGCGAATCATTTGTCTGACCACTTTAGTGATTTGAAGAGCGTGACCAAGCCACATATGTCTGCACACAATGCGCTGGAGAGGGTTGAAATACAAAAGAAAATTGAAGGTATGTCTAATCCTGTCTAGAGGCCTCAGAATAAAAAGGACGAAAATTTCGGCCCCTCGAATCCCAAGTAACCGGGGACGCTTGGCGAAAAAGGATAAGGTCTTGACACAGCCAATCACTAAAGTTCCCCATAATCAGAAGAGGAGCCAGTTGAGACATGACACCAGTATAGAACCTTCAGTAAAAGGCATACCACATTTGAATATTCCCACAGAGGGAGACATCAGCATGGATGTGTGCGCACACATTAGAGTTGAAAAACTAAAGGGACTTGCCCCCGCAATTGAAAGTAGCGGTGAGCAAGTAGAAACATTAGAAGTATAGCCCTATGAAGAAATAGATATAAATTATGTGACCACGTGAGAATCTATGAATAGAGCAACAACCAATATCGACATTTATTTTGCAAAGAAAATTGCAACAATCATTGATCTTGATCGAGAGCCTGCACCGTTCGCTGAATGTAAGAAAAGATTAGATTGAGAATATTGGAAGAAGGCAATAGAAGCAGAATTGTTATCTCTGAATAAAAGAGAGGTATTTGGGCCTGTAAGTTGCACGCCTCCCTATGTGCACCCCGTAGGGCATAAGTGGGTATTTCTTCGATAGAGAAATGAAAACAATGAAGTTGTAAGACATAAAGCAAGGCTTATTGGACAAGATTTCACTCAACGAACAGGAGTCGGTTATGAAGAAACTTATTGCCCGGTCATGGGCGGAACTACGTTTAGATATTTAATCTCAATGGCAGTAAACTTGAATTTAGAAATGAAATTAATGGATGTGATAACTGCATACCTTTATGTGAACTTGGATTCAGATATTTATACGAAGGTACCTAAAGGTATTCCTGTCCCGAACCAAGACAGAGCAAATAGAAATCTGCACAGTGTGCAACTCATAAAGTCACTATATGGATGAAGCAATCAGGCAGAATGTGGTATAATCACTTGAGCGACTTTCTCTGCAAGAAAGGCTACACGAACAATGAGGATTGTTCTTGTGTTTTTATACGGCGATCCCAGAATGGATCCTGTATAATTTCAGTATATACAGGTGATTTGAATATCATCAGGACCCTGGAAGATATTAAGAAAGTAAACTTTTACCTGGAGTTAGAGTTCGAAATGAAAGATTTGGCTAAAACCAAATACTGCATAAGCTTGCAACTTGAGCATACCTTTGAAGGGATTTTATTACACTAGTCAACCTACATTCAGAAAGTGTTAGAATAGTTCGACTTTGAAAAGGCATATCCTTTGAATGTGTCGATGGTCGGGAGATCCTTGTAGCATGACAAGGACCCGTACATACCTAAAGAAGAGGGGGAGGAAGTCCTGGGACCGAAATTGTCATACTTGAGTGCAATAGGAGCACTCATGTATTTATTATACTGTACTAGACCGGACACTGCATTTGTCGTGAACCTACTAGTAAGGTATAGTGCTGAACCTACCAAAAGGTATTGGCAGGGAATAAATGACATAATCTGATACCTCAAAGGAAACAAAGATCTTAGTATATTTTACAGAAAGAACTAAGACTGGCTATGTAGATGTTGGGTACCTGTCAGACCTGCATACAGCTAAGTCGCAAACAGACTATGTATTCCTATGTGGTGGAACTGCAATTTCTTGAAAATTTTCTAAGCAATGTATTGTATCAACTTCGACGAACCACTTAGAAATCATAGCTCTGTACGAGGCCTCACGAGAATGTTCTTGGCTTCGGCGGATGATTCACCACATCCAGCAGTCATGTGGATTGAATACCACACAAACCCCCACTATTATCTATGAAGATAATGCAGCTTGTGTTGCACAAGTGCAGATGGGTTATGTGAAGAGTTCTCTCACTAAGCATATCAACCCCAAGTTCTTCTATGCCCATGAATTGCAAAAGATGGACGAAATGAGAGTACTGCATACTAAGTTACGTGAAGATCTTATAGATTTATCCACTAAGTCACTTCTAGCGTCTAGCTTTGAAAGATGCATACGTGAAATTGGAATGATGAGACTTAGATAAGTGCATAATTCAGTGAAGAATCTTCACGAACTCTTTGTTAAAGTTTGATCACGAAGATCGAGTACCCAAAGAATAAATCCTGAAGATTAAATGAAATAGGGTGGATTGTATTTTTTTCCTTAATGAGTTTTGCTGATGTTTCTCGGCTAATATTTTTAATGAGGTAATTCGTGTAGCACAATAGAACGTGTATCATGTGTTCTTTCTCCAAAAAAAAATCCACTGGGTTTTTATAGAGTTTTGATGATACATGAGCATGACGGATGAGTACCCAAGGGTGAGTGTTAAGAAACCGGGCCCAGACCGGGAGATATCTATTATTCTGTTCTTGTATTCTTGTATCACTCTTACAATTCTGAGTTTGTCTACGAGGTTATCGCTCAGACTGGACTCGCCAGCGACGGTTCCTCAACAGATTCAAGCTTGACAAAAATGCAAAAAAACACATACACCGATAAGCAATTCTAACTAAAAAAAATCAAATGCCCGTCCTGTATGTTTACCATAACAAAGTTACGGTTGGGGTGCTGAATGACTGATGAACATCCACCCCTGAGGATGACAAGCTCAAAGTTCAAACATCACATATTCACATGCATGCATACAGATAACAAACCAACCTCATTCATTTGACAGTGGCTGGAGACATCACCAACTTAATAACCGAGCAACCATATGTATGCACCGTTGTTGTATAATTTAATTTGACGGTTCCAAATTAAAAACAATGCATGCAGGCAGCAATTGCATGTACACTGCCTCAGTGTATCTGATACTAAAACTTACAAATCCTGCCGGCATCACAAATAACCAAGTAGAACGCAGATTATACCTTTCATCGTTTCTGCACTTCTACTATCTGACTATCTCACATATATTATCGAACAAGAATAGAGCAAGCAAACGCAACAACCCTATGCAAGCAAACAAAACTTTGCAGGCCGAGAAGATTAACAACTCTTGATGATTTCTATCACCAAATACCACTCACCACTCACCACCAATTGCATACACTAATTAATTAACCATACAATCTAATGACTACTACTTATTAATTTAATTTGCGTCTTAATTGCATGCGATAATACGCTCGCGCGATCTGGTGATGCATCCATGGAGGATCACATCACCTCACCTTAGTCAGCTTCCAGCTCCGCCTGTCTAGCGGCTCGCTGCTGCCAGTGACGTCGTCCTGATCGGTCGTCCTGATCTCCTCGCTACTGGCGGCCACCACCTGCATGATCTCCCTGGCCCGCCGCTCGCCGCCGAACTTGAGCATCTCGACGACGTTGGCCATGGTCGGCCGGTTCTCGGCGTTGCTATGCGTGCACAGCATGGCCGCCTCGACCACGGACCGGAGCTGCGCGGCGTCGAACCGTCCGGTAAGCCTTGGGTCGGCGAGGCGCTCCCACTTGCGGCGCTCCACGAGCGGTGCCGCCCACTGCACGATTTCGCGCTTGACGCCCCCCGGAAGCTTCTCGAGCGGGCGGCGCGCGCTGACGAGCTCCAGGAGCAGCACACCGAAGCTGTAGACGTCGCAGCTCTCTGAGACCTTCCCCCACATGGCGTACTCCGGCGCCAGGTAGCCGAGCGTCCCCTTCACCCGCGTAGTCAGGTGCGACACCCCGTCCGGGATCAGCTTCGCGAAACCGAAGTCCGCCACCTTGGGCACGAACTCCGCGTCCAGCAGCACGTTGCTCGCCTTGATGTCCCGGTGAATTATGTGCGGGTTCGCCTCGTGGTGCAAGTACCTGTAAATAAACGCGCGCGAGAGACATTGATTCTTAGTAAGATGGCATCGTGGCAAGATAATCTTTGGGTGATGTATACGTGATGACTCACGCGAGGCCTTCGGCGGCGCCGACGGCGATGGCGACGCGGCGGGGCCAGTCGAGGAGGACATGCTGCTGGGAGGCGGGGGCGCCGCGGTGGGGGTGGAGGTGGGTGAGGAGGCTGTGGTTGGGCATGTAGTCGTAGACGATAAGCCTCTCGTCGCAGCCGGCGTAGAAGCCACGGAGGCTGAGCAGGTTCCTGTGGCGGACACGGCCGAGTATCTCCACCTCGATGGCGAACTCCATCTCCGCCTTTGAGGTCATCGCCTTCAGCCGCTTCACCGCGATCTGAACGTACAAGGTCGATCGATGTTCAACTTTAATTCCAGGATATATACGAAGGAAACCTAGCTAGCAGCTAGCCAACCGCACGCCCCTCGCCGGCCGGCAGCGGCGACGACAAACGAAGCAACAAATAATGGATCACCTCGACGCCTTTGGAGGTGCGGCCCCAGTAGACGGTGCCGAAGCCGCCCTCGCCGAGCTTGTTGCTCTCGTTGAAGTTGTTGGTCGCCTGCAGGAGCTCCTTGAGCGTGTACATCTCCCACGGGTACTCCGCGCTCCTGTTCTTGGACGCCCTCGACGGATTCGTTCTTCATTCCCATCCAAAACAACGTTCCACCAAAAACTCAGCCCAGTTCAATTGATCTCTCCAGAAACACAACCGTGCATGCATGGCTGCGGGCTATATACCAAGAATTGAGGACTCATGCATGATTCATATATGTATGTACCTCCGACGACTGGCGGCCGGCTCCGGCTCGGAGTCTCCGGTGACGCAGCAGAAGCACCGGTTGATCATTTCTTCGGACCGGTTGATGGATCGTACGTGCACCGGCCGGCCGGTGGAACAACCGTACGTACGAGAGTACTCGATCTGCCAGATGGAGACGAGGACGATCGATTTGGGTGTGGATGTGGATGCAGGTGAGAAACCAAGGGTGGACGGAAGCTGGAGGGGAATGTTTTCAGGGCGGGCTTCTTGTTTGTTTCTCTCGGTACAAAATTGTCCTCGTCTTTGCCTCTCTTTGGAGACTTCACTCCCACCTGTAGTGACAGACCCCTGCCTGGTGTACATGTGGTGTGACCTCTAGAAGGGCCTTTTATAAGCACAGATTATTGGCAGGTGTACTGGGACTGTGAAAATTGCTGGCTTGAAGATTTCAAAGTGATGTAAGTGCTGGCTTGAAGATTTCAAAGTGATGTAAGTGTGCAGTCTCTAGTTAGAAAGGGGGAAGTTCAAGCTGTGATGCTAAGTCTTTACTTGAGAAAGAGAGAGAGGATAAGCAATGTAAGATTAGTAGACCATGTTAACTGTACTAGATCAGATAACGGTCGATCACATGCTGCCCATTTTATATGGCTAACAACCACACTAATTCTCTTCAGAATGTCAGATTAATTGATTACACAGCGCATGACTGGTGCGTGCTGGCGACCAGGTCAGAGATGGACTCAGTTTCAGTTAGAGATATAGAGCTCCATTCCTTTTGACAGAGCAGTAGTACGGCATCATGATTCATGAGATGATCTGTTCAAAGTGCACCGAGATTTCGTTATTTTATCAAGTGGTCTAATGCATTTGGCTAATATACTATCTTGAATTAGTCGGCCGTTTCTTCTTTTCAGAGTAGATCAAGTGAAGCCATCGAGCGCAGGCTCCCGGATTAAAACAGAGGAATTCCTACCTAATCAGCTAGTGACGGATGCCTCTTCCATTTGTTAATAGATGAAGATCTCACCTACATTGGTCAGTAAAAACTAAGAAACCCTCGCACAAACACACACACACAGAGGAAAGGCTATCTTTTTTTTATTATTAAAATGAAAGGCTTAAAATAAGACTTGACACACAAACAAGTTGATGTAATTTTATCGGAAGATAGGGCCCAGGAGTGGCCTAGGCGCTCGGTGGTGCCATTTTGCTGTGACTCCGATGAAGTCGGCATACTAGGCGGGCTGACCACCTAGGATTGACTAACTGGTCCAAAGCGGCTTGGGCAGTACTCGGCGAGGTGGCCTGAGGCGGCTATCGAGGTGCAGGGTGAGGCATAGTGCTAGAGGTATTACTGTAGAAAAGGTAATCATAGACGGTTCAAAAACATCATCACAGACGATTTCATGAGCCGTTTGAGTTTATAGATCAGTAATAACATAGAGTTATTATTAATTGAGATCCGTCTGTGATAGTTGATTATCACAGGCTGTTTGTAGATAAAATCATATGTGATAGCTTATGTATCACAAACGGTTTGTAGATGAAATCATCTATGATAGCTGATGTATCACAGATTATTTGTAGATGAAACCGTCTGTGATATTATTTTGTATTGCTAAATCTTTTTCTTTTTATTGGCTAACCTCAGAAAATGCTAGACATGCCCTCTGAAACAAAACACAAAAGTACATGTATACATCCAATTCACATTCATTTCAGAAACAAGTACATCCATTTCACAAATCAATTAACTCAAATGAATTAAAATCAACCATTCATGAACAAATACACACATGTACCATTAAGTTCAATCTTATCACAATCAAGTTCAATCTATATTGTGGAACTCCCCATCTAGCTTTATGACCTCACACAACAAGAAGTACACAAACAGTCCTCCAATGGATTTGAGCTCAGCCTACTCCAACGCGTGCAGTTGTGGCGATAGTCGCAACATGAGGATCATTGGTCATTGTGGAACCTTAAATATAAGTATGCGATGTTCAGCAATTTAAAACTATACTAAATTCGCCCCTACCCACCAGGCCACCATCCAATTTTACAAAAACCTAAAAGAGAAATGCTTTTGCTTAAGAACATTGACACAATGTTATGCATTTATATTATGATAGTTTTATATTACCATATGAGACTGGCAATTCTAGCAAGTACACTTCTCAATTCATGATTTCTTAAACAAACTGTTCATACTGCACTGTTTTCTTTTGCCATAAATTTTACATTGTTTATGTGCTGTTAAGAATGCATCATTAACTTGTCACATGATTTTAGTCATTATATGCTACTAGAAGTCTAGAACTGCAATAGTATTCTCTACCAAAAAAAAAATTTATACCCACATTAAGCTTCACTGCAGTATTCAAAGCTATACTACAAACAAGGTTATAGCTATGATCTCACAAATTGAGTATATCTCACTCAATTTTGGAAATAATTTTTGCAATTAGGAAATATTTGTACAGAAATGATCCATTCATCCTACAGGAAATATATGTACTAAATGATCCATTCATCATTCATCCTATAAGATTTGCAATTTGTAAATCTCACTCAATATAATCCATTCATCCTCAATATCTCAACCTCACAGGGGGGATGGGGGGTGGTCGGCTTACCTTGGTGGTGCTTAGGAGGCGCTGGGGGAGGAGGCGAGCCGGACTTGAGGAGGAGGCGACGTGTGTTCAGGCTTGGGGGAGGAGGCGGGCTCGGGAGAGGAGGGGCGTTGGGTTCGGGGAGGCGGCGTCTCATGCTCAGGAAGGAGGCGGCGGGCTCGGAAGAGGAGGCGCATCGGGCTTAGGGAAGGAGGGGCGCCAGGTTCGGGGAGGCGGCGGCTCGTGCTCAGGGAGGAGGCGACGGGCTCGGGGGAGGAGGCGTGCCGGGCTCGAGGAGGAGGCAGCGTCGAGGACGATGGAGACGGGCTCGAGGAGGAGAGAGAGTTAGAGAAACCTTAATGCTAGTAGAAATGCATATATAGCAGAAACTACTTAGCAGTCGAATTAATAAACTAAGATCACCAAGGGCCTCAAACTCTTTCTGGCCCTTGGTGATATTTTCCCTCACCTCTTCACGGCCACCAAGTTGTCGTCCTCTAGCATCGCCTTGTACACCATACCGTATAGTGCTCTTCCCCATCATCTCCGCAGTTGCACACAACAGGTCGTCGGACGTGAACGCCATTGGCCCATAGAAATGCACTAGCTTGCCACCCACATCGCCATGGACTCCACCTCCACCGCCCCCAAATAACTAGAGGCATCAACAATTAATTTTCACGCGCACAAGCATCAAGATTTACCTGATCGAAATTCTGGCCATCCATCAATTTCGTAATTTCAAATCCAAGCATCAAGGATGAGAAGGGAGGGGATTGGATGAGGGATATCACCAGCAATGAAGGAGAGGAGGCGACAATGTCATCGTTGTGTCATGACGGTGACACTGCACAAGACACTCTTGTTGGAAATATGCCCTAGAGGCAATCATAAAGATTATTATATTTTATTATGTTCATAACATTGGATAATATGTTATCTTGTTCCTATAATAATATCAATAATATTTATTATCAAGTACACGACTTGATTGTGAAACTCTATATTTCTGCGATGATTATTATTAAAAGTTCCCTGGTCGGAAACATATGAGAACACATATGAATAGACTAACATATGTATTGGTTGATGACTATGTTTCATAGGTTATGGATATGGAGATATCAAACCAATAATATGGACATATGTTAGAGAACATGGTGTTGGAAAAGACCCGCCTTGAGACACTATTGAGATTGTTATGATTCTATGTATCATTAGTTGGTCTCAAGCAATGATGATGTATAATCCTTAGACCTGAGATCAGCATAGTTTTCTACATGTGTAGTAGTACTTTTAGGTGTTGCCAAACGCTACTCGTAACTAGGTAGTTATAAAGGTAGCTTTCGTATGCTATGAAATATATGGAGGGATGTGACTGGTCGGATATAGGATTTGCCCCTCCTAACATAACAGGAGAGATGTCTCGGGGTCCCTCGTTGTGGTCGGATAAAGAAAGTGCATGGCCATACCACTAGTGGTCGAAGTGTCGACCACATGAAGTTATTCGACACTTGATCGAGAAAGTATTAAATAGTCCATGGATGATACAAGATCTCACCTGGAGTTCAATCAGACATCGTGAGGCAAAGGGAGAATACACGAGAAGGTCTTTTAGTTCGATCAGATACGGACTAATCGTATGGAGATACGAGCTGGTCGTAGGCCGGTCGAACATGGTCACTAAGTGGTCAAAACCTGATCGTAAGGAGTTATGAATTGGTTGAGACCAAGTATAGACTTATTGTATAGAGATACAAGCTGGTCGTTAGTGATATAGACCTAGTCATAGATCATATTGCATTAAGGTTCGTCCGATATATTCTATGTGTGTTTGGGAATCGTTATATGCTGCTAGGTAACGTTAATGACTAGTGGTCGGAAAAGAGTTTTGAGTCACAACCGATTACACATGAACCTATAGGGTCGCACACTTAAAGGGCTAGTATTTGATTTGGACAGTGATCCGAATTCTTGTAGCCCACGAGTTTCTAATGGGCCTCAAGTACGAGACCCATCATGGATGCCTATATATAGAGGGGTGGTGGCTTGGGGTGATGATGATCTTTTGAAGAACTCCTGAAACCCTAACAGCCATGCCTTCCTTGTACCACGCTGCCGACGCTAGCACTCCAGTGTGGTATCCCTGCCCCATACGTGTGGATACCTTAGATGTGTTGCTGCTAAGCATTAGCACTATGATGATCTGCAACTCGTGACGATCACAAGACTCGAAGAAGAAGTTGCGAAGCATCAGCACTAGGACGATCCGCAACTCGTGACGATCACAAGACTCGGAGAAGAAGTTGAGAACCATCCGCACAAGGACGATCCGCAACTTGTGACGATCACAAGACTCGGAGAAAAGACGTGCGGCAAGTATGACTACGACTGCATCAACTCGCTACATCGACTCTACTTCGCTATGAGTCAGCGCGTCTAGTGGTAATCTTGTGATCTATTACTAGTTGACGTTCCTTGGTTGTGCGGTAAAATTTTATTTTGTGCTATCGTAGCCTTCCCGCTATCCTTCAACTTTACGACAAGAGTGTCTTCTGCAGTGAATCGTGGCATCACAATCGGAGGATGAGAGCTCACAACGGTAGTTGGCATCATCAGGGGGAGGCGGCGCCGAGGAGGCGGCGAAATCAATCTAGAGTAGTTGGGCACGTGTAGGCAGTATATATAAGGGGATTTGGGTAGCGGAATCGTTTGAGTGGGGGCACGAGCAAAGTACCCTAGAGTCCGAAGCATTGAATATATCACAAACACTTCCAACCACAAACCATCTGTGGTATCTGTGATATTTAGTAATATCACAGATGGTTCTTGTTCAGAACCGTTGATGATACTTTACATACGGTTTTTAACATGAACCGTATGTGATATTTAGTAATATCACAGACGGTTTTCAACAAGAACCGTCTATGATATTACCTCTTCACTGACGGTTTTTGACATGGCTAGTAACACAGATGGTCGCTAAACTAAAACCGTCTGTGATTGTATTTAATACTAACAGTTTTGGTCAACCGTCTGTAATGAGAAGTCAAGTATTAGCATTTTTGTGTAGTGAGGTACATAAGAAGTTGAAAGTTTGATCCCAACGAGTTCGCACTAGGGTTCGGGGACGCCATCCCCCGCCTCCCCGCTGCCAAATCAAGCTCGTTGATGGGGTTCCGGACATCTCCACCGTCGATCGATCTCGCCTCCCATGTCACCAGCTGTCAAATTGATCTCAGCACCACTGAATCAAGGTTGCCACCATCAAATCACGTTGTGCCTGCCCCCACTCTGCTCTCACCCGCTCTGCTCTGCTCTCGTCAACTCAATGCGTTCATATTTGACAATTTGTCTAAACTAATATCCTTCTACTCTTCCTAATGTCTAGCTACTTGGCGGTCTACTTTTGGATATCAAGTTCCTACTTTGCAAAAAATCACCATAAGAATCCTCTCTTTTACATTAAGTTCATCCGGATGTGAAAAAAATTTAGAGCACTTTTGATGCGGTAAGTCTCAACTCTCAACTTGAACTATGAACTATGAAGTATGCACTATCTCATTCTCAAGATGTCAACTATCTAACTTACTACTCTTCACTTTTCGATTCATAGATACATTCAAAGGGAAGAAATAGGCTAGATGTAAAATGCCTCAACCATCTAGTTTATGTTCAATTCAATGCAAGATTATTGAGCAAAAAAAGGAGAGCAATGTGAAGAACATCGATGTCCTTCTAGCTTCGGATGCTGCACAAACTCAAGGGTGGATAATTGAAGGTGATGATGATGATCAAGAGGTTGAGCCAGGTACGGGGCTTATATGGAAGCTCATTGATGAGTCATCTGGGGCTAGTGAAGCCATGCAACCTCGTAGGAGTGCAAGAGTGAGAGAACTTTGTAAAGATGATTTCTTGTTCGATTCTGAAGAGGATATCAATGAGGGGGGGGGGGCAGACAACATTGAGTTCCAATCTGACCAAGATAAAGTGGTTGCTACCAAGAATTATAAGGAAGAGGACAAAGATTGACTCATGGTTGATAGATTGAGTCATATTATCAATTCATCATGAACTCTATTAGTATTTTGCTTGCTTCTAAGAGTCTAAGACTACAGGTATGTGAATATGTGGTTGCTATGTCTTATTGTATGAGACTATGTGAAGTTGAGACAATGATGTTATGATATTCTTTCTATGTTAAGTCTTTAAGATGTGTGGCCTGCATATATATATGTATGTATGTATGTGTGTGTGTGTGTGTGTATATATATATATATATATATATATATATATATATATATATATATATATATATATATACTCCCGGGTGTAGTTACTCTCATCTCTGATATACCACATAAAAGAACCTGGTATACTCCTTTATCATTTTGGGTACACTCGTATACTAATTATAAGATACTTCAATGCGAACCACATGAAAAAATTGGAAGAGAGTCCATAGTTTTTAGCATATTTTGTAAATACCTTCATATTCGTATATAAAAAGGAGTGTTTAAAAAATTATACATACTACCCCTAAAAATGTATAAATACCACATAAGTGGTTTTATATACTCGTATACTACACAGACATACTCTCGATTGCATAAGATACTCCCTACATTGTGAGATACGGTATATGGAGTAACTACACCCGAGAGTAGCAAAAAAGCTTCATATATATATATATATATATATATATATATATATATATATATCATTCATTCATTCATTCATTCATACATACATACATTATTTCTCATAAAATAGCAAATAATTCATCATCGATTAAATATACATGTTTACATGATTAATTGATTATATGTTTATATCAAGATCTTGGAGGGAAGATAATATACATGACCATATCAAACTGCATATGTTTTGCTTTTTTCGGTAATTTTTCTTTTATCTTGCTCAATCTGATGTCTGTTACGTAGCCAATTCATCGCATTCTAATTGTTGTTGGCTGCTTTGTATTGTAGCTTAATCGGCCACCTGGGCGCTAGTTGAGGTGGCCCGACTAACTCTTTCTTGAACCTTGTGATATTAACTCTGCAAAGAAGCAGCAGATGTTAGGCGCAAGGGGGAAAATCCAATTTTATTTATGCTGAGTATGCAGTCAGCTTGCCTGCTAGTCATCGTCTGGAGTCTGTGTATAGTATGTACATACGTGAGCTTCATGCCACCTTATGAGGAACTAATTAAGAAGAGAAAGAAATGCAAGAAAAGAGGAATAAAAACGAATTTACAGTGGACATTGGGTTTAAGTTAAAGAGATTGACTGACAGCTGATTATCTAAAAATAATAGAAGCCGACGAGAATGCGCTTGGGTGGGAAAGCTAGGGTTAAGGAATCAATCGTGACGACTGACGGGTCGGCCTAAAAGTTAAAACCATTTCGTACAACGGCGGCTACGACCAGTTGAAACTTGCAAGTGTGCTTAGCAACGCTGGTGGCTTGTTACAGTTGATGCCACAAGCACCGGCGCCCAGTCCGCCCGGTTCCATCCGCCGATCGGCGGCGCCGGCGCCCGCGCCGTGCGATGCCAATCCCGCCTGGGAAGCACGCTAGCTTCCCCGTAGAAGTCGTCGCCAACATCCTGCTCCGCCTGCCCGCGGGCTCCCTGCGCCGCTTCCGCCGCGTGTGCAGGCAGTGGCGCGCCGTCATCTCCAACCGCGCGTTCATCGCCGCGCACAACGGCCGCGCGGCCCACGCGATCCCTTGTGAGCGGACGACGCCGACGCACGCGATCGTGTTCTTTCCTCCAGTGGCTGGCGGCGCCAAGCCGCGCCACGACGGTGGCGTCGTGTTCGACGAGCGGCGGTCCGTCAAGGCCAACTTTACGGCCGGCGTATAGGCGGACTTGGTCGGCGCGTGCGACGGTCTGCTCTGCTTCCTCGACCGCCGCCGGGGTGCCAGAAAGATCGCCAATCCCGTCTCTGGCGACTCGCTCGAGCTCCCGCCGCCACCGTGTGCACGAGCACGCGGCACGACCCCCGCGCGTACTGCTTCGGATTCGACGCCACGGCAAGGCAGTACAGGATCGTGCACCTTCCCGACGACTACAAGAGCACGAGCTCCACTTCCACGGGGGTGGTGTACGTACACAGGGTGTTGGAGCAAATACTTTCGATTACACACTAGTTCCGAAGAAAACGTCTTCTCTGCACTATATTGATTCTGTCGAAGAAACAGAGTAGCGAAACAGAACAGAAAACACGAAAACACTCGAGGATTATCGATTTTTCTGTTTGTTTTTCTCTTTCCATTGACATCCAAACAAGTTACAATCAGGTTTCGACTCGGTTTCTCTGATCCGAGTCCGAAACGGAAATCTGAACTTTTTTCTGACAACGAAAATAACACGCTACAGTTTTTGAAATTGAAAACAGAACAACTCTGAACTTCCACGCACGGCTGAATGGGATTCGCCTGACATCTCAGCAATCCAGTACAACTTAAAAAACAAAAAGAAAAAACTAAACTTGAACAACAAGATTAAAGCTAACAAATTACCCCCTAAGTTTGTTGTTCTAACTTCACATTTCTGACACCCAATTTCTGTCTCATCTCCACGAATTTTATGCGGCCAAGCGCTTTTGTAAATATATCAGCTAGCTGACATTCAATGTTGATATACTCCACATCAATCTTGCCACTCTCGACACATTCACGGAGAAAACGATACACTGTATTGATATGCTTGCTCCGATCAAGATAGACTGGATTCTTACAAAGTGCAATAGCCGATTTGTTGTCTACCAACAATATGACCTTATTCGGTGCTTGCTTCTTGAGATCTCCAATTAGACGACTCAACCAAACACCTTGACATGCGGTCGTCGCTGCTGCAATTTACTCGACTTCACAAGTAGATAGAGCTACAATCTTCTGTTTTTGAGATGCCCAAGTGATCAAACTTTGTCCAAGGAAAAATATTATTCCAGTGGTACTCTTGTGATCATGAATGTCACCTCCCAAACCACTATCACAAAAAACCCACAAGTTTCGTCTCCGGACCATCACACCTCTCATAACAGTAGCCGTGGCCTTTTGTGTCACTTACATATCTCAAAATATGTTTGACCTCGCCATATGCTCAGTAGTCGACGCTTCCATAAACCGACTCACTATCCCAACTGAAAATGCAATGTCAGGCCTTGTATTCACCAAGTATCGCAAGCTTCCGACAATACTTTGATATTCTGTCTCATTCACAGGAGAACCTCCACTCTTCTTGCTCAACTTTAGACGATTTTTCATAGGAGTATGACATGAATTGCGGTCTGCCATACCTAATAATGCTAGCAATTTCTCAGCATACTCAGCTTGACAAAAAGAAAATGTTTCTCCTATTTGCTCCACCTCAATGCTTAAGTACTAACTTAAAATTCCAAGATCACTTATACTGAACAATCTTTTCATCTGTCTCTTGAACTCGGTTATATTGTTAATGTTTGATCCAGTGATGATCAAATCATCAACATATACCCCAACCAAAAGAAATGTATCCCCTTTTTCTCTTCTGTACACAACATGTTCGACCGAACTTCTTTCAAAACCTAAAGACACAAGAGACAGTCCAATTTGAAATTCCATGCTCATGGTGCTTGTCGAAGCCCACATAATGCCTTCTTGAGCCACAACACCATATGCTCTTTTCCTTCCTTGATGTATCCAGGGGTTGATGCACATAGACTTCTTTGGCGAGTTCCTCATTGAGAAATGCCGACTTTACATACATATGATGAATTTCTCATCCACCATGTGCTGCCATAGCAATGAGTAATCTTACAGTCCCCAATCTGGCTACTGGCAAATATTTCTTCGAAATCCACCCCCTGACGTTGAGCATGTCCTTTTGCCACCAACCGAGCTTTGTGCTTGACAATGTTGCCTTCGCTATCCTTTTTCACTTTGAATACCCACTTCAAACCGATTGGTTTTGATCAGCGGGCAACTTGACAAACTCCCATGTTTCATTGTCTCGAATAGATTTCAACTCCTCCATTGCAACTCTCTAGCACTCTTCTCTAGCTGTTGCTTCATAGCTTGTAGGTTCTTCCAGATCTAACAAGCATAAGCCTGAGTATTGCATCTCCATCGGCTCAACGGCCTCATAGATGTCCCTCAACTCACAAAACCGAAGTGGTCCCTCTGTTGAGGAATCAACATCTGTTATTTCCGACGGTGAGAGTTCTGGTGCTGCTACAACTTCAAACAAAGGAGTACATGAACTGCTATCTTGAGGACTTTGTGCCCCTGGAGCATCTTCTCCAGCCACAAATGCTCCTGGGTCATTATCTGCACTTTTATATGTTTCAAGTTCATAGTATACACCGAATGTATCTTCATTGCTCACCACTGCGTCTTCTTGTATACAATCAGCGGACCAATCCCAGCACTTGTCCCCCTCAAAAATCACATCCCGACTGATATGTAACTTGTTGGTCTTAGGATCATAATACCTGCATGCCTTACTTCCCGGTTCATAGCCGATAAAGACCATGGTGATACTCTGATCATCCAATTTCTTTGCATGAGGTTGCGCTGCCTTGACATGAACCACACTACCAAACGTACGCAAGTAATGTACACTTGGTTTTTTGTTGTGCCATGCCTCATATGGAGTTTTGCCAACTAGACTTTTCGTAGTCAAGCTATTCAATAGATATACCGCTATCATTACCGTTTCTCCCCCAAAATCTTGCCAGCACATTCATACTTTTGAGCAAACTACGAGCCATCTCTACTACAGTTTAATTTCGCCTTTCCACCACACCATTCTGTTGAAGTGAATACGGTGTCGTTTGAAACCTTTTCACTCCTTGTTCTTCACAATGTTCCACAAACTCCTTAGAAGTGAACTCTCCCCCACGATCCTAGATGCCTTCAACTTGCGTTGTCTTTCAACTTTTGTTCTGGCTTTGATAATTTTGAAAGCATCCAGTGCTTGATTTTTAATCTTGATCAGCCGCAACAACATATATCTCTGGAGCTTGCTCCCTGGTCTTCTTCCCCTTCCTCCGGCCGGTCCGGCGGCTCCCCTCGGCTTGCCCCTGTGCTGCTACTCCTTGGCTCTAGACGCCTCCCTGCGCCCGGCTTGGCCCGACATCACCACTTGGCCCGCTCCACTACGGCCTATGCCGTGGCCCCCGCGCGCCACCCGGTTTGGCTCCGCCCCGCTACGTGCTGTTGTGTGCCGTCCGGCTTGGCCTCCGGTCGCTGGCCGCCTCGGCCGACCGGTTCTAGTCCTTCCTCAGTGGATCCGATTCCAAAGACCTCCCCCCACCTCTCTGTTGATTTGCTTCTTGAGCCTTAGCTTGAATTAATTTTTGGAGTGTAGTTGATGATTTTTGTTAATGCAAGGTGAGGTGGTGGACGTGGGTGGCTATCTGCTCATGCATGAGGAAAGTGTTTGAGGTGGGTTGCTGCTGTGGTTTGCTTCCCTGAGGAAATTTCCCCATTCCTCTCTACTCTCCCCCCTCCCCTGATGCTCTGTGATGTGCTCGAATGGATAAAAACCACTGAGGACTGCTATGGTTTTGGGACATATGGGTGAATGTTATGACAACTGAGCATGGGGTGGCTCTGTGATATGATAGCAAAATGAAAAAGATGATGTAGGCTACCTTACGGTGTTCCGATTGGGAATGGGAGGGCAGCGCCGGCGGGCTGGTCGTTGCCGTAGTGGTGATGACCGCTTGTTGGTGCCCTCCTTGCTCCCCGGTCTCGGCTTGGTTACAGTAATGATCGGTGATGGTGATGCTTGCTTGGCTTGGTCTTGTGATTTGTTCTTGGCCTTTGCTTTGGTTGGCTTATTCTTGGTTTCCTTCGGTGGTGCACTGGATGGTGCTTGTGGTGGTGCTTGACTTGTGACGTGAATGAGTTGTGAGGCTTTGTGTGGGGGAATGCATTCGGCTGGGGAATGTATTTGGTTGCCTTCCCTTTGTGATCCATTTGCGACCCTTATGCCCTTGTGCTTATCTGTATGGCTCTCACAAGATATTTTTGGGCCATGGGCATTTTGGTCCATTGGTTAGCTATTCACTATGCGAGGTATTCTCTACAGTCGAGCGAATCAGTATATGTAGGTGTTGGATTTCCCTAAATACCGAGTGATGGAACCTACGGAAATAAGATGGCACTGATTTACTTAGGTTAGTCTAGGTATCATGGGTATCCAGGTGTCGACTGATTTGGGCTAGCCTAGGTGACTTGAAAATTCAAGATGTCGGATAACCTAGGTTGGTGTGGGTAGTCTCGGTACTCAGGGTGCCAGCTAATATAGGTCGATCTGGGAACCGCGATGATTCCTATGGTACTCTGACTACAATCCATTTTATTACAATTCTACACTATTGCTTTTGTAGGACCGTAAAGGCGACTAGGGGGGGTGAATAGGCGCTTTCTCAACTTTCTCGCCTAAATCAAATACAACACGAACTTTACTCCTTTAGCTATGAAAGCTAGGAAAATCAGTAAGCGCACAGTAGAAGCCTTGTGCTGAATTTGATAAACCCCTCAACTACACGACACAAATGTGGAGAAAAGAACTCACCATCTGAATAGATGTGGCGGTCTGACCGGCTACCAAGGGCGATCTGACCGATGGTCAACCAGCGGTCGGACCGGCTACTAACTGGCGGTCGGACCGTTGGATATCGGTTCGAACCGGCAGTACAAGCGGTCTGAAAAGCGGGCGGTCGGACCGCCATTGCACAACCGGTCAGAACGGTTCAATCCAGTACTGAAAAATCAAGCCCAACTCCAAAACAAATTTTGATCCAAATTTTGATTCAACCAATGAAACTCGATCAAATTTCGAGCACACTTCCCTAAGGATATTAGAGACCTATTTCTAGCGACGATCCTTGGATCCACTTGCAGAATCGATCTCTCAAGGTTTTACCAAAGAAGTGCACAAACCCTAGAAATATGAAAACCTTTGATTCAAGACTTGCTTGTGGGGGTTGATGGTCTAGATGATTCTAGGAGTATTCCCACACATCAAAGCAAGACAAAATGGGTCAAGAGACCAAGCTTAAACACTTGAATCAAGGAAGCACCAAATTCATCCAAAAGAGAGAAGAACACAAATGGAGACAAATGATCTCTCAAGCAAGCATCACAAGATTGATTGATCTCACAAGATGCTTACAAAGCCACTCCAACAAGGAGGACAAGAGCTCACACAAGGAGCACACAATTTCTCCAAACCCTAACCTCTCCTCTCCCCTCCAAACCATAGAAAAAGCAAGAGGGGCTCAAATGAATGCTTCAAGGGGTTTTACATCTCCCCCCTTTCTATTTATACTAGAGGCCTAGGGTTTCACTTTTGGGACCCACTCACACATGGGACCCACACACACATAACTATTGAAGCAATCGCCTGCTTCACCACGTGTAGGTTGATCAGCGGCTCTCATCCTGTCGGCAAGACTCTCCTGTCCGAATCCCATCGGAAACTCCTAGAGACTTGCACCGACTTCCGCACCGCCTGATCCAACCAGCTGTACCGAACTACCCGTTCGATCCATCTTGCCCATCCTGCACCATGCTTGAGTCACACGACCACCCGGCATCCATGATCGTTACGGACCTCGGCTCTCCAAGCGTAGTCGATCCACCTCACCGTTGGCGTCGTTGACACGCAAGCCACACCTGCAAACAATAGACAAGCAAATCGTTTCCGGGAACAAGTTCTTCACAACTTGACCCACGTTAGTTCCGCAATGCAATATGCAACAATAAAGCATTGAACTCCATACATAAAACACATTCAAATCAACTCAATGCCAACTTGGCTAACCTCCAAGTCATCGGCGGTCTGACCGCCCCACAAGGCCGGTCCGACCGATTCCAGGCCAGTCCGACCGATCCCACAACGACGGTCGGACTGCCCGAAAAGACTTAGCCAAATTTTCAGCGTGAAAATCCGAAACCTTCTGGAAATTTCAACTGAATAGAACTTTTGACTGGGAGCTCCAAAAATGATGTGACCACATCCAGGAGACTCCCCTCACTTGCCTACACAACCTATTTTTGGCTCAGCTCCAAAAACCAATTTTCAACAAATTGGTCGGACCGGCCACCATGGCTGGTCGGACCTCTCCACCATGCGATCGACCGCGACACAACCTGGTCGGACCTCCCGTGGTGCGACAGATCAAGCAAACCCCGAAAACGCGAGATTTTGCAAACCAACAAAGCCATTGCCAATTGACTCATCATCCTGAGATCGTGCACATATCCTCACGATATCCACAATCTCCTCCTTGATGAACACATTGGCAATTCCCAAGAAAATGTGGTTTTTCGAAATGAAAAGTAAAAACTTCGCCGTTTTCGCATAAAGGCTCAACTTGGTCCATAAGCAAGAAAAAGACTAGGAACCGACCAAGCTGGCTTCAGAATAGTATAGGCAAGTGAGATAAGGCAATGAAGGCACAAAAGGATTCAATTTCCAGAAAGTAGCCAAAAATCTCACTAAGATCCATATGAAAAACAAAATATTCTATTTGACCTTTGATCATTGTGAGTTTTCTTCAAATGAAATTAAAATCAGAAAAAGGCAATAAAACCCAGAGACTCAACTCACTATGATCACAAATTTTCAAAAGGTTCATTTTTTTTATATGTGATCTTTTATATGAAACCTTCTGTATGAGACCAAAAGCTCCAACTCAAGAAACCAACATTTTTCTTCACACTCCTTCTCCCCCTTTGACAATGAATTCATCAAGATGCATGGGAAAAGATAAAGAAGATGAAATGATTTTATTTGAAATTTAGCAAAAGGAGCCATGACAATTATCGAAGTAGACAGTACAAGAATTATACCAAGCCATATAAGGTGTAGAAGCTATATTCAATCATGGCAAAACATGTACTGCAAAGCTAAAACCAAGATAGCAGTAATATGAGATTAAAAGAATTAAAACCATGAAAGGTTGCTCAATGTCATAGATTCACTAAAAGTAACCAAAAACGAGTCAAGCCATGTCTATAAGTAAAAAGAGACTCAAAACAAGAAATGAGGCATTTTGAGCATTAAGAGCACACTTTTTGAAGCAAAACTCAAGCACTTGGCATTTTGAGCATTTTCCTAAAAGGATTTTTTTCAGCATGCTAGATCTCAAGCCTTTGCGACCATCTCAAGCGATAAGCTTAAAATAGTGGTCTAGGTCATCCAAAACTCCCCCTGAGTTCATGCCTAGTGCAATGGCAAGCCGTCTCATGAGAAAGGATTGGTGAGATCAGTTTTTTCGCACAGAAAATCTCATCTTTCATTTGCTTGACTTAAGAAGATAAAAAACTCATTTTCATCTCAAAATAAGTTCAAGACTCAATTCAACCTATATGACATGGCAAGAATCATAAGAGGATCACTAGAGCAAAGCTAGTCACAAGATCCAACAAGACATGATTTGATTCAATTTGCTCACAGATATAAAGCTAGCAAGGCAAAAGCTGAGCTAAACAAGAAGAGCCATAAAAGAAGTCTAGCAGACTATCACTTGATATGACAAGGTATAGAGAATGAAATCAAGTCATACAAGGATAATAATCAAAGCTCCACAAGTTTTATTATGCAATGCAAGACATTTGAAATGAAAATGCATTATGATACAATGAATGCAAAAAGAGCAAATTCCCTCAAAACATCCATACCTCAGTACTGGGATTTGAGATAAAAGATCTAAGTGTCCAGTACTGAGATGGACGATGCCTGGGAATAGCAAAAGAAGCAGCAGAAAAATGATCAGGCACAAAATCATAAGAATGCCGACGAGCACCACCTGGACCTCTCCAAAACGATCTACCAAAAGACCGATACTCCCCCTGTCTAGGTGCTACCCGTGGTCTCTCCTCACGATATCCTAAACCAAACTACTGCCTGGACCCACCAAATGAGTCAACAAAGTTCTCTACAAACTTAGGCATATATATGGTACGATGAATAGGCTGCCTGGCTCTAGAGACTACAGCTGAAGAAAAGACTCCTCTGATGGATCTCAAAGTGCTCACTCTCTCTTTCCTCTCAATCTTTGCTCTCCGGAAGCAAAACTCAACCGTGTGGCCCTCTTTCTTGCAGAAGGTGCAATGGTACTTGACCTTTTGAGGGGTCCGTACTGGTGAAACAGAAGCACCTTTCTTACCAGAAGGAGTTTGAGCAAAACATGCAGCTTTGGATACAACCTTGAAAGTCTTAGAAGGTTCTTGCTCAACCAGACCACTTTTCATAATTTTAGCAACCTTAGGTGGGTGATTCTTGGAAAGCTCTAGGGACTTAAAACCTAGGCCACTGTTTTTCACACTCACCTTGGATTGGTCTAGAATCAAGTTGAGTTTCTTTTTCCCACTAGAAAACCTCTCAAGAGTCATTTTGAGGTAATCATTCTCTTTTGCCAAAACTCCACAATTAGAGCACTTTTTAGAATTGATTGCCTCAACATGTTTGCTCTTAAGAAGGTCCACTTCCACTTTTAGAGCCTCACAAGACACACAATAGGACTCTCCAATCCTATTCAACTGCTCCTTAAATTTGACTCTAAACGCCTCTTGTATCTTACCAACAATAGTTTCAACTTCAGCATGCAACATACAAGAGGAAGAATCAATGACTTTCTTGGAAGCAGTAAGAGACATGGATTTTTCAATTTTAGCTTTCTCTTCAAGAGTCTTGTTTAAAGCTTCAATCTCTATTGTAAGCTTAGGACAATTTTCACAAGATGCAGCTCTAGAGTAAACGACCATTTCGGTCATCTCTTGCATTTTAATCCTATTGTTCTTACAATGAGAGCAAGTGTGACTAGCATCAAATTTTTGCAATTCTTTTAAAGAGCTATCCAATTTTAATTCAAGCAAAGCACAATTTGAGCAAGTTAAAGGAATAGCATCCAAGGTAGTCACACCAAGCAGAATGGCATCCATGCAAACAGAACTAGACTTGAGATATTCTAGTTCAACAAGAGCATTTTTCAATTGTTTTTCAACAGAGGAATGAGCATTATTTAAGTTTGACAATTCATTAAGCAAGCTAGAGCATGAATCACAGAAATCATCAGGATTAATGGATTTGAGCCTAACCACTTCTAGGTTCAAATTATCAATCATAGTATCCTGTTTCTTAATCAATTTAGCTTGCTTATGCAGTTTTTGTTCAGCAAGCACTAAAGCCCTTTTCATGTCAGGAAGTGAAGGGCATACCTCATCAGGATCACTAAAAGGATCCTCATTTGTTGGAGGAGTCATTTGTCGTGGTGTTCTTAGCCATGAAGCACATGCCCGTGAAATCACGAGCTTTCTTCTTGCCACGGGAGTCACTCTTGTCGTCCTCCACCTCCGAGTCCACATCGCTCATGCTTACATCCTCTAGAGCTTCAAGGACCCGGCTGACAAACTTGCGATAGTTTGTCTTCTTGGATTTAGCATCCCTCGCTTGAGGATGCCTTTGAGACTCCTTCTCCTCCTTGCCCTTCAGCTTGGGGCATCTAGAGCGAATGTGGTTCGGCTCACCACATTCAAAGCATGTGATAGGTCCACCTCTCCTCCTATTTCTCACATTGTTGTACGCTCTCGTGAATTTGGTGGATAGGAGGCTAAATCATCTTCGAGTAGTCTCTCAAGTTGCTCATCGCTCAAAGAATGCAAAGGATAAAGAAAAGCCGGATGAGCTAACATTAAAAGAATCGAATATCTACCCTTAGATTGGTCGACCACTAAAGCCATCGAACCGTCATGGGGAGACGCGAGATAAAATCAATCTCATGCGTCTTCAACCTAGAGTAAAGCTTATCCATGGTAAGCTCACTCATGTGATGTTGTCATTGATGGTAGTGATCTTCATCCCCGCACCTTCACATCCAAAGCACCCAAAAGTGGCATGCATTTTGGACTCGAAAAGACAAGATCAACAACATGAGATCATGAAGAATTTTAGAAAATCTCCCCACACTCATCTAAAGATTCACGGGCCTTTGCTCGATCTTAGAGTATGCTTTCAATTGGTTCTGTCTCACTTCCTTGATCGCAGTGGACCCCTCGTGATAATCACAAAGAGTCCGCCAGATCTCATAAGCAGACAGCAAATGAGCAACACGCTCAAACTCAGATCGACTAAGACCTTGAATCAAGAAATTTCGAGCCCTGCTGTTGTTCTCCACATCCGAGTGATCAAATTGTCATCTACCGCACGACATAAGGGTTTTCACCTTAAGCCAAATTGCGTGCCCTTGAGCCTCGATGTAGGCACGCATTCGGCCTTCCAATAAGCAAAATCAACTCCAGAAAAAACATGTGGCTTGATTGAATATCTGTCAGTCGCCATGGCTCCAAAGACCGGTGAAGATCTATAAGAAGAGCTAACCGGCTCTGATACCACTTGTAGGACCGTAAAGGCGACTAGGGGGGTGAATAGGCGCTTTCTCAACTTTCTCGCCTAAATCAAATACAACACGAACTTTACTCCTTTAGCTATGAAAGCTAAGAAGATCGATGGCGCACAGTGGAAGCCTTGTCTTGGAATTTGATAAACCCTCAACCACACGACACAAATGTGGAGAAAAGAACTCACCATCTGAACCAGATCTTGGCGGTCCGACCAGGCTACCAGGGCGTCTCGACCGAAACAGTCAACCAATGATCGGACCGGCTACTAACTAGCGGATCGGACCGTTGGATATCGGTTCGACCCAGCAGACAAGCGATGCAAAAGCGGCGGTCGGACGGCGTTGCACAACCGGTCGACGGTTCAATCCGATCTTGAAAAATCAAGCCCAACTCCAAAACAAAATTTGATCCAACTTTTGATTCAACCAATGAAACTCAATCAAATTTCGAGCACACTTCCCTAAGGATATTAGAGACCTATTTCTAGCGACGATCCTTCAGATCCACTTCGCAGAATCGATCTCTCAAGGTTTTACCAAAGAAGTACACAAACCCTAGAAATATGAAAACCTTTGATTCAAGACTTGCTTGTGGGGGTTGATGGTCTAGATGATTCTAGGAGTATTCCCACACATCAAAGCAAGACAAAATGGGTCAAGAGACCAAGCTTAAACACTTGAATCAAGGAAGCACCAAATTCATCCAAAAGAAAGAAGAACACAAATGGAGACAAATAATCTCTCAAGCAAGCATCACAAGATTGATTGATCTCACAAGATGCTTACAAAGCCACTCCAACAAGGAGGACAAGAGCTCACACAAGGAGCACACAATTTCTCCAAACCCTAACCTCTCCTCTCCTCTCCTCTCCAAACCTTAGAAAAAGCAAGAGGGGCTCAAATGAATGCTTCAAGGGGTTTTACATCTCCCCCCTTTCTATTTATACTAGAGGCCTAGGGTTTCACTTTTGGGACCCACTCACACATGGGACCCACACACACATAACTATTGAAGCAATCGCTTGCTTCACCACGTGTAGGTTGATCAGCGGCTCTCATCCTGTCGGCAAGACTCTCCTGTCCGAATCCCATCGGAAACTCCTAGAGACTTGCACCGACTTCTGCACCGCCTGATCCAACCAGCTGCACCGAACTACCCGTTCGATCCATCTTGCCCATCCTGCACCATGCTTGAGTCACACGACCTCACCCGGCATCCATGATCGTTCTGGACCTCAGCTCTCCAAGCGTAGTCCCGATCCACATCACCGTTGACATCGTTGACCTGCAAGCCACCTGCACAGCAATAGACTAGCAAATCGTTTCCGGGAACAAGTTCTTCACAACTTGACCCACGTTAGTTCCGCAATGCAATATGCAACAATAAAGCATTGAACTCCATACATAAAACACATTCAAATCAACTCAATGCCAACTTGGCTAACCTCCAAGTCATCGTGTCCGATCGCCCACAAGGCCGGCCCGACCGATTCGGGCTGGTCGGACCGATCCACAACCCCGGTCGGACCACTAAAAGATTTAGCCAAATTTTCAGCGTGAAAATCCAAACCTTCGGAAATTTCAACTGAATAGAACTTTTTTTGGGAGCTCCAAAATGATGTGACCACATCCGGAGACTCCTCACTTGCCTACACAACCTATTTTGGCTCGGCTCCAAAACCAATTTTCAACAATCGGTCGGATCGCCACCATGGCGGATCGGACCTCTCCACTGGCGGTCCGACCGCCCACACAACCGGCCGATCACTGTGGTCCGACAGATCAAGCAAACCCCAAAACGCGAGATTTTGCAAACCAACAAAGCCATTGCCAATTGACTCATCATCCTGAGATCGTGCACATATCCTCACGATATCCACAGCTTTTGAGCTGCTAATTATCTTGTGGTTGGTTGGCAGACGATAGAGCTGTGAATGGTGTTTCGGATAGAGTTGAGGAAAACGGTTTGATTGGGCGGGGATGGACGGATAATATTTCAAGGAAGGCTTCCGCGACATGCAATGCAAGTTTTTATTATAATATTTTGTAATGTACTCAAAGTTGTAAAACATAATCCGCTCTGATGTAATTAATTCTTGTGCTACTTGTGTTTAGAATTTTTTTTATTTTACTGCTAATTATAGATTAGCATTTGTTTAAGTTAATTCAATCTACTGGGTTCTCACACGATCTTCACCAACGCGCATATCTTTGATAGCCTCCAATGCCTCCTTTGTCGTCTACTTTTCTACGATCGCCATCATCACAACATCGGGCATTGCTTGAGATATCGCGGCCACAGCGCCCTGATCCTTCTCATCTTCGACCAGTGCATCGCCCTCGATCGCTGCCCATACTCCAAGAGAACACAAGATGATTCTCGTCTTTACAGACCACAGATCGTAGCTAGTGTCGTTGAGTATTGGTGATGAGTTTTAAAATCTCTATGTATTACTTTAATACATAATTATAAAATCATATGTCTTCATAGTCATAACCCCTAAGGCTAATGACCCCTATGGTTGTAAGAATTCCAGAGGTTACTTATAGGTACCGTGGTCGGACGAGGTTCTGTACCCGGCCCCCGACCAAATGACTGCTCGTGGAAACCTTGAACTGGTATCTAGATCTAACTCCAAGTATATTCTTACCGTGTGACGAATGGAATGCATATCATATTTTCTCCATACCATGCGACGGTTCATGGTCCTAAGACACTCACAACAACTACCATATGGTTGAGTGTCTCACAGACGCTAACCGACGATCAGTTACTGCTTCACTAACAATAACTATCCCTCCGACCAGATGTGTCACTTCTAACAGGCGTCTTCTCCAGGAGTAATTGTCACCTCTTCATTGGTTATTTAAAGACGGATCACAGAGGAACAAAGGCATCAGATTGAAGCATCGCAATCACCATTAGATTCATGTTTCAACTCTGATTCAATAGCATAGCAAACATTACGCTCAGTGTAATTAGGATTAGTCCACCGCCTTGTTGAAGGAATCCCATCTAAAGAATCTAGTTCATAGTAATAAAGAGCAATTACATTCTATCCTAAGAACTCTTTGTCATTTTCCTCTGTTTTATTTTATAAGATTGGCGACTCTATCGTCGACAACTGGCATCGTCCGTCGGGAAGAAGACGTTGGGTTCTTGAAGACCACTTTACTCAAGCATTCTTCATTCACTCCTTTCGCTTTGTCAGGCAGGGACTTGGGATGAGGACAACTGGTTTGACTTGGTGGACTACTCCGACCTCGACATAGACGCATGCATGCGCGCCAGGGAAAAGAAAACGGGATGCCCTCATCATCCTCCACTGCTGGCTCGCCACTCGCTGAGACTAGCGAGATCGACCGGATGGATGAAGATTCATCACCGCCATCCGTGGTGCTTCCCGAGGAACCGGTCATTCCATCCAGTTCGGAACATCCGAATGGCTCTACAAGCTCGGTCAATCCGACCGCAAGAACGGCGACGGTAGCCTAGCATCAGAGAGTCAACATACTCTTGATCTTATCATGGTTGAACGGTATTCTCTAAAGGCTCCTACGTATTCCGGGAGCCAACCGACATTTGATGAGAGTGTCAATGAAATTACCATTGCCACTGGTCAAATGCCAAGTGGGAATGATAAAGTTCAGCATACAATCGGTAATCCGTCGGATCAGGATGAATCCACCACAAAGCCAACCAGAGGTGGTAATCTCCGACCGCTCTCCATCGTGGAGGTTCCTTGACGAAGCTCTGGAAGGCTCTCCCTTAGCTACGACGGGAGCT
Organism: Hsuehochloa calcarea; assembly: GCA_036346395.1. Taxonomy (NCBI): domain Eukaryota; kingdom Viridiplantae; phylum Streptophyta; class Magnoliopsida; order Poales; family Poaceae; genus Hsuehochloa; species Hsuehochloa calcarea. The sequence continues at coordinate 18,711,526 of CM070609.1, read as the reverse complement.
CGTCGGAAGATCGCTGTTGGAGGCACGAAGTTAATACAATTGGAGATACTAATCAAATTGTCATGCGCAATCCTCCACGGCCTAACCCGCCATCACATACCGATGGAGATGGTACGAGCGCTCAAACACCACCTGCCGGAGGCAATCGAACTGATGGACGTCCATCAGTTAATTCTCTTGTTCCTACCTCACAGCGTGTGATAAGTCAGACAAGGCAAGACGGAAGGTCGGAAGGACATTCGACTCATCTAACACCCAATGCTAGTCGGAATCCTCCAAGGCATTCGGTAACGCTTCAAAACTTGCAACGAGTTCGTGACATTCTGGGTAACCCAGACCCTGCTTTATCAGAGACTCTACGTTACGTGCAACATGCTGGACAGGTGTCAAATGTCCTCCAGCAAACCATGCAGCGCACATAAATGTATCGGGAGCAAAGGGGATCGCAAAGTCACACGATGATTTCGTCCAGCGCTCCTCCCTCGGCAGAGGACAACATTGTCGGATGGAGGACCGGACGGTACCAAGAACCCTCGTAGGTTTCGACCAGGGAATCACGATGGAAAACGGCTCTTCTCAGCAACCACACCTCCTCCTCGTTAAGTGGAACGACCTCTTAGTGCTGATGACCTTCGTCACCATCTCAACCAAGTAGGTGGTCAGAGGCATTTTCCTAGCGTCCACGGCCGGGTTGGAACATTGGATACTAGATATGCTAATCTAAGGAACTGACCTCCAACTGACTACAATCCAGCTTCTTTTCAAAGAAGGCATCATGAGTTCATAATAGGTTGTCGAGCCTTCTCAGCAGGACTCCAAGCTGTACGCTGGTTGGACAGGTTCCGACCAGCCAACATAGAGAAGTTCAATGGGGCTCAGAATCCATTAGAATTTCTTCAGATCTATACTACCGCCATTAAAGTTACTGGTGGTAATGACAACATGATAGCAAATTACTTACCCACGGTCCTTGAAGGGTCTGCCTGGTCGTGATTGCTCAACCTGCCTGTCGGATATATCTATACTTCGGAGCAGCTTTGTGATATGTGGATTGCTAACTTCCACGGGACGTACGATCGCCTCGGAAAAGATGACGATCTCCACCGGATCATGCAAAAGACCAATAAAACTCTTCGACAATATATCAAGAGGTTCACCAGATTCGTAAATCTACCCCAGAGATCGCAGAATCTTCAGTTATCCATGCTTTTAAAGTAGGGCCGAGGAATCGATGGTTTACGGGGTATATCGCTATGAATCCTCCACGAACGACCATCGAGCTTTTCGACATGGTTGACAAATATGCAGCCGCTAGCGAGGCGATTGAATGGCACGAAGCTATTGATCGAAAAGATAAGATACCTCAATCTAGCTTGGAAAAATAGGAGAAGAAAAGTAAGAAGTCTCTCAAGGGTAATAAGAACTGCAAGCTTAACAATAAAGAAGTCCTTGCGATTCCTAAAATTTTTCCAAGGGCAATAAAGACTTTTCTGGTCGGAACAAGGCAAAGGCTCCGACCGATGACTACAAGAAAAGCAAGAAGTGGTGTCCACTTCACCAGGCAGCAGGGCATGATCTGCGCACCTACCGAGCCTGGCAAAAGAAACTGAAGGATTACTACTCAGGTAAATGTCCCTTCCCCTCTTTACATGAACTCGGAGAACCAAACTCCAAGAAGGACAAAGATGATAACGAAGAAATGGAGTACCAGGAGCCGCAACACACCGTGGATATGATCTTCAAAGGATCATCTTCGTACGACTAAAGGCACCATCTAAATACTGTGGAGAGGAAAGTGAATCTTATTGAATCTTCGATCAACATCAATCTATCTAGGTGGTCGGAGACAACTATCTCCATCAGCAAAGAAGACTGCCCCATTCGATCTACTCGACAGGTAGGTTCCTTATCGCAGTTGAACCTACAATTAAAAATTATAAAGTTAATCGAGTCTTGATAGATGGAGGTATTTCATTAAATATTCTGTTTACGGGGTATTGGAAGAAATGCAAATTCCTAGGTCAAAAGTAAAACCTGTGAAGTATGCTTTACATGGCATAGCTCCTGGTTCTATTGCTAAACCGATAGGATAACTGTCCCTACCACTCATGTTTGAAAAACCTGACAACTTTTGAATAGAAAATCCCTTTGATGTGATAGATTTTGAAACCACATACAATAGGATTCTCGGTCATCTGATATTGGCTAAATTCCTGATAGCTACGCATTATGGCTATCAGATTTTAAAGATGCCAGGACCAAAAGGACTCATCACGGTTCGAGGAGATAGAAAAATAGCTTATGCATGTGATCGAAAATCCTTACAATTGGTCGATGAGCTTCCAACCAGAGAAACTAATCCGCATTCGTGCAGGTCAAGCACTCAAGACCCAAGATGACCCCAATGCCTTTCGACAAGACCAAGGAAGTACCACTCAACACAGGCACTTCTCTTAAAAGCACCAAAATATCGTCTAGATCAGGAAATGCTAACGCATCTTCCCAAAAGGTATTGATCGAGGCAGGACTCAACCTTAAATAGGAAGAACCGCTCATCTCCTTCCTCCGAGCAAACCTAGTACTGCAGCGAATCTCAATCTTGGCCGGGGGAAGCTACTGGTTGAGATGGACAAGGAGCCAGCCGAGAACTCGTCGAGCAGCCAGCGCGGTGACCGGACGCCGGGCTACAACGGGCGAGGACTGTTCGCTCTGGTCAGGGCAGTTTTGCCAACACCGTTTCCGGTGGGGAAAGGAGCCGGCGGGCGTTGATTGGAGCCATGTTGAGGTTCCCGTAGTAGGACGAGTCCCACGCTAACAGGGTGAAATAAATCATACGAGACCTTCTTGTCTTTAGACTAGGGCATGCCCACATTGATCACAGAATTAGATTGATAGTTTCATGATTCATCTTAGCAGAAATCACCTTTTCTTAGAATATTGAAAAATTGTTTGAAATTACCTAATCAATTCCCATTGCTACTATTATCCATTGATACATCTGATTCATAATTTTGACTTTGGATTGTCACTTAAACCATCTGATTCACAGCGAAGGCAATGTAATGCCAACAATACCCATTGCTCTAAATACACTGCTAAAGCGACACGCCAACACATTTAACAGGTTTTTCTCCTAACAATTTTGATGGTGAAACAAAATTGCACATCAATTGAACAAAAGAACTGTGAACCTATAATACATCGATCGTTCGTGAGAACATCCTATCAGAAATTTTTCAAGAGAGCGGGCAATCAATAGCTCCAGGCCTCCAGCTACTACTACTTTACTTAGTCGAAGCACATACCGCAAGGAGAAGGGTCACTTCTGTTCCAGCTGGGTGATCCTCTCCGGCTGCTTTACATTGTATCTACTCACTCAAGTTACATCCATGGATGTAAGGGTGATCATACTTTATATACTTTGTCCAATATGGTCGGTACTTGGTCATTGCTAACTCCAACCATGGCTTCATGTTCCCATTGTAATGAACGACAGCAGCATTATCTATCTCTGAGCGGTCTATGCTTGGGTTGTATCCTAATCCAAGGATGTGCCACGATTTGTCAAGGGGATGTGTCAGCTTGTAGAACGTCAAGAGGCCAGGTGGAAGTGTCCCAAGCTTCCAAAGAACCCTGTCTTCGTTCTAACAGAAGAAAACAGTAAGATAAAGTGAGATATGACGCGTTTGAACTAAAACATACCGATTTGCAAACAGTTTCTTATCAAAATCAATGCAATCCAACAATGATAGTAGTAACCTCACCATGTTTTGCCACTTGTGGTAGATCCCGGTAATATCTTTCTTCTTCCACTCCTTCAGATCAAAGATGTTCATCCCATAAGCCCAGCCACACGCATTAGGATCAAAGTTCCGAGCAATATGTGGATTTGAAAAATTAAGATACTTGTCAAAACGGTGGAAGCTCTCTCCACAGGTCTCCACTGCACCATTGACCTTTCCTTTAAGATCAACATCCCATAATCCTGTCAAATCTTTCTGCACAACTATGTCATCATCAAGGAAAAGTATCTTATCCAACTTTGGATAGACCTGTGGGAGATAAAATCTCAAGTGGTTCAGCATGGAGAGGTACTTGGGGTTACGATACTTTAGGTTCGAAGAACCTGCCGAGAGAGTGGTGGGGCGATCAGCCTTGAAATAATACTCTTTCATGGCAGCAGACTCAAGTTGCCGTAAAACAGGACAGTATGATGAGTTCAACCACTTAAATTCATCCACATTCTCAACATGGATGGTGGCCTTGCCAGGTGGGTTCAGCAAAAACCACATGTTCATGGCTCCAAAGTTCAACTTATCAGTCACAAGATGGAAAACATGTTTCTCCGGTTCCTGAAAAAGTTATATCAAGCATCATCGTTAGAAACAGCTAGCATACTACAGGTGTATTGATAAAAAAATAAAAATCATGAAAGTTACCTTGGCATTCATGATGGTTGAGCTCACAACAACAGAAGCAGCCAAGACATTGTCTGAGAAAAGTGCATAGTGGTAGAGCCCTGGATTTTCCAAGTTCTCACTCCTCGGGAACTTTCGTTTCTCCAGAGGGAGGAGATAGTAATCTATTGTTAAGCGCATAGACAAGCAGTGAATGCTGTTTGGAATTGTCTTTGCAGCCAACTGGCTGAGAAATGTACTCTGCTTCTTCAAACTCCTGACCTGTTCATCTGCTGACTGAAGCATCGCTCTTAGTCTCTGAGTTATCGCCTTGCAATCATACACTTCTTCTCTAGCCTTCGATAAAACTTGACCCATCACTCTGATTTTCTCAGGTGCACTGCGAGGTAGATTATTTGTGAAAAAGGAGAATAAGGTGAGAAATAAAGTGAAAATAGATGCACACCTGTGATGGAGGTCAGCATCAGCATTAGCCTCTCCAACTGCCCGCTGGCTTTCCTTGATTCGGGTCTGTAGTTCTTGATAAAGATCATGCTTGTTCTTTGATTTCGCAAGCACAGAATAAACACGTGCCATGATAATTTGGTCCCTCATCAACCTAACTGTGGAGTCTGAGTTCTCATTCTCACTCTCTTTTCTCCATATGCTGTATTTCCCAAGGACAGCAGAATCAACAGCCTTTGATCGCTCAATAGCTGCATTCTCCAGCTTAACATGCGCTTCATCATCTTTCCGAACCAAATCAATTGCCCTCTTTTGCCGCCTTTTCTCCCTTAATTTCTATAACAACCAAACAGTACCAAGAGAAGTAAGAGATCATACCAGACAAATGCATATCAATATAGACAAGAATATAGCAAAATATATACAAGAAGGTCGATTACTTACCCTTCGAGTCATTTTTGCTGCTGTGTCAACTCGATGTTCATCTGCATAGAAAAGAACTTTATTTTCTGGTGTACCTAATCAGGTTATGTAAAAAGTGCTTTCGAAAATCACATCACATTTATTTTTATACCAGGATCATCCTTGGGTGCTTTATCTGTCAGAGGTAAATCATGTTCTGCAGAACTGTTTTCAGCTTTAGCCTTGTCATCAACATCCAAACTAGCATTGCTCTTGTCACTGACTAGATCATCAGTTTTCCAAGAGGGAGATGCATGATTCCTAAAAAAATCAAGACTCAAAGTGCCCTCTTCTTGTTGACTAGCAGCTATAGCATCGATCACCTGAAGACCCCCAAAAAAATCTATAAGAATACAAGTACAGTGAAATTGAAGAAACTTCAAAACATTCAAGACTGTTTCCTATGTGAACAGCATTACAAGCCATGGTTATTTAATAACCGCAACATCCATATACATAATTACAGACTGAATAATACTCCCAAGAGGCAGGTGCAAGAAGGGTAAGAGGGCATGGGAGAAGTCACTAAATGAACATCCAAGGCAATCCAATATAAGCGTGACATTATGAAAAATAAAAGTGTAGCACTAAAGACAAGCATGCACACTGATCCATTGCCACATAACTAAATAACAAATACCGGAAATTATATCACTGACTGCAAGATGTTCTGACCTCCTTAGACAAAATGGATTTCAGGTTATTCGTTGCCAGTTGATCTCGCCAATCTGTTTCCTACAAGGCAGGCTTTAAAGACGAATCCTAAAAATTAGGCTAGTAAAGCATTTGACCCCTTTCAGAATGGATAAATACCTGATTGCCATCCCTACCCTTGGGATCTGCAGGTAAACAAAAGATGTCATCACTTAATTATCTCAAATTAGCATAACAGTGTATCCAAATAGCATAACAACATTCCTAGTAGCTAACAACAAAAAAATGTAAATGTAGTTTTGGCCAATGATAATGCCCTAGAGAGCTCATCGTGTGTATGACAAACTTATCCTTCTTTCCCTTAATGTCTAGTTTACACAGATAAATGTATGTTTGATTTGTTATAGCACTAGTACAATACCATTTGTATGTGCTTGAGTTCTCCTAACAGCAGGCTGTTTCCCCCTCTGTCGCACATCCAACCTAGCAACGACATAATGCAACGCTGAGAGAGCTCATGATTTCTTCACAATTGCATCTATTACCTTTTGTTTTTACAACAGAGCGTCAAGCTGCAGTTACACAATTCCCATCCAACCCTAGCCAGTAGCCACAACACATGAATTGCTCAACAGCAATACCACTCAAATCTGATTCCATTCTCGCAATAACCCTCGTCAAACTAACGCCGGGAAGCGCGTCAAATTAGTAACCTAGGCAAATCCAAACAAGAACCACCCAATCTAGGCGCAAATCACGCAACGGAACCCGAAATTAAGAATCGATGGCGCCACATATCGGGCAAAGGGAGGCGAACCGGACCGGAAGCGACGTGGACGTGGCCGCCATTGCGCGCGACGAAGAAGAGCGACGGCGCGACCACGAAGAGGAACACGAGGACCACCACCGGCGGCAGCACGCCGGATCCGGACGCCGCGCGCCTCCCTCCTCCGCCGACGATGGGGTACGGGAGCCGCTTCGGGGTCGGCATCTCCGGCCAGGCGAGGGCGGGCTCTGGATCCGAGGCGATCCGGCTGGCGGCGGCGACGGGCTCGCCGGAGGGCAGTAGAGCACGCACGCTTCCCTTCCCTCTCAATCGCCTGCCTCCGATAGTGGGGAAGAATGGCGTGACCGCGTGAGGAAGCCAGGAACGGAAGGGAAGAAAAAGGCAACAAACCCAAAGCCGAATCAAAGGGATTGTGTATTCGTGTGTGGGCGTGTTTGTTTCTGCTCGGATTCTCTGTATTATTCGGTTGGTTTTTTTTCGATTTGGTGTTTAGCTATTTGGCTTTAAGGTTTACTGTAGCTTTTAATATGAAAAATATATGAAATATCAATGAGTACAGTAACAGTTTGTTTTGTTTAATGCAATTAACAATGTTAACGAGAACTAATGACGGCTGACGGTTATTTAACGATAATTAACGACGATTACCGCAATTGGTCGTATTTGACAACGGCTATCGTAATATACCGCTATTTAACATAATCATCGCCATAAACCACAATTAACCTGTACAACTACCGCAATTGAAGACGACTGTCGTAGTATACCATAATTTAGCACAATTAGTGTCATAAATCACAATTAACGATAATTACTATAATATAGAATTATTACATAAATAATTGCAATAAATAATCATTACAATAAACAATTATTGTAATTAACAATTATTACAATTACAATTAACAATAATCATTACAGAAAAAGAACATAAATAAAGAAAAGGAAAAAAAAGGAAAGCTAGGGTTGAGCTTCGCCGGCGGCGGTGGTGGGGGAGAACGGGAGGGCACCGCACGCGGAGAAGATGAATGGTGTCGAGCAGCGCCGCTTGAAGAGGAGGCAAGAGGACGGTGGCGGCATGAGCCAGCGAAGGCGGAGGCCGGAGGCGTGGCGGAGGCGTTGAGGGGGAGGAGTTGGACGTCAGGAGAGGAGAAGGCGACAGTGGCTCGGGGGGGAGGGGGAGCACGGCGGCGTGTTAGGGGTAGAGGTAGGGGAGGGGGGGGCCTTGCCGGAGCTGGAGGAGGAGGCGCCCAGATCTAGGTGGGAAGAAAGCGATGGTGTCTTGGGGAGCAGGAGGGGGAAGGCAGCGGCGCATCAGGGTGGAAGGAAGGGGAAGAGGAGGGTGGCATGCCTTGCCAGCACGGGAGGAGGAGGCGCTTGCACAGGAGAAAGAAGCATACAGGAGGAGCGGGCCTGCCAGGAGGAGAGGGTTTTATCCAATGGCATTTGGCGGGTAACTACCCTCGAAGTTCAGGGGTAAGTTCGGAAGGGGGTGGTGGGAAGCCGCGGGAAGCTATCCCGCGGCGACTTTCGGTTTTTTTATGTTTAGTTGATTTTTGAATTTAGAAAAAATAGCTTTGAAAAATCGATCGTTTGGAATAGCTTCCGACAAGGTTGAAACCGAAGCCGAAGGAGTTCCAAACGGGACACAGTGTCTCGCGTGGTTTAGACGTTTGGTGTTGTCGCATCTGGGCCGCACGTTGTTTATGCCATTCAAAGGCCATTTAGTTGAACGGAAGGGGCTAATTGGGAATTTTGTACCGCGAGCCCATTTGGGCCTGATCATTCGTCAGCAACCAAGCAAAAATTAATCTCGACCAAGTAAATTCGATCTAACGGTTCATAGGAATCCAACGGAACAGATCAGTATGGATACAGCAAGAAACGGGCCCCCCTCAGGTCCGTTCTCCGCTGACTTCCGTGCACCGCACTTCGCATGCTCAACGGACACGTTGCGGCAAGCCGGCTCTTCCGAAGCGCTGAAGCGTGTCATCGGGCACATGCTTGCCCAGTCTAACGGCCAATTGACGATGCATGCACGATGACAAGGCTCCAGCTGAAAACTTGCCAGCGGCCAGAGCTCTTGATTCCGTACGCAGAACCATTTTTTACATGCATGATGACTGGATCCAGGGGTGGACCCAGCAATCGGACCGTCTCCCCGCGGTGCTCCGTTGGTCGGACCTCCTCTCTTCCGCCATGGCTTAGCACCGGAGCTCCGCCGCTACTAGGAGAGGAAGAAGGTACGGTGCTAGCCTAGCGAGAGAGGCGGCGAGCTTCATAGGCTGCTACCGTTGCGCCGCATGAGGACCACTAGCCCAGCCCACCACAATACTCTATTGTATAACCCAAGCTCGTGAAGCCATGGTGATGTTTGGACTCGCGGTGGCCGGCGAGGTTGAGTCGGTGTGCGGTGGCATTGCGGTGTTGGCGATCCGGCGGAGAGGAGCGTCACGCGCAGGCCGCAGGGTGTGGGGAGCATGGCGGCAAGCCAAGGCGGCGAGCTAGCGAGGCAAGCAGGCTGCCGAGGCGCGCACCGCATGTTGCAACAGTGAGCAAGCAAGCAAGAGGAATTAAAGAAATTAGTTGAATATATAGTGGATCATGGTTTGTGATTGGTTATGGTTATGTTTAAAAGCTATTTTAGCATTGTGTTGACTGGCTTAACCCTAAGTATCGGTGCAAACGTTGTGGTAGCCAAAGAACCACAAGTTTACATGTGGATTGTAGTTTTGCATTCCATTTAGTGTCGTACACTCTTATTGTTGAAAAATTTGACAATAGTTTAATACCATATTTTATTATAAGGTAAAGATCACACAAAACTAGTGATGCATATGTCGATACTAACAGCAGGTTACTCGTACTTCTAAATTTACACAATAAAAATTACAACATAATAGTCTGGTCGTACGACCAATTTAAAGTTGGGCGTGATGAAGAACAGGAAGCAGCGCGGACTTGAAGCAGTAGTCGAAGCAATGCAGAATGTAGATGATGCAGTGCAGCGTGTGGTCGCGCAGATGCGTTGTCTATAAACCTTATTGCCGCAACATGCAGGAGAACTCTGCGATAATGGTTCAGAGATATCCACCCACGCTCCTTCCCGGTGCACACCAAGGAGAAGGGACGACTTAGTTCAAACAGCACAACCCTTCAACACAATTGAACAGAGAGGAGGTAGAAGAGAATGGAAGTGAATCCAAAAACGTCACAGGTCTGGACGCCTCTAGATCTTTTAAAGGTCGAGACAATTACTCTCTAGTAACTGCATAATAAAATACATATTAAACAATTAGTAACTGCTAATTCAAAACCAATCAATGGTAATTAAATAGTGTTTATTGATCATGATTGAACACTGGTCTACAGCTTCGACCGATGTATTCTAACCACACTGGTCTATGGATCTAACCACTATTTTTCTACCACTGTGTTTCTACCATACTTGTCTATAGCTTCGACCACTATGTTCCTACCGCACTGTTCTATGCCTTCACCACACTGATCTATGTATTCAACCACACTGATTTATGCCTTCAAAAAGAAAGAAAGAAATGCATGGTCAGTAAAAGAAATATGAATTAGGTTTACGACACGTTCACGGTCGCGCGTCGCAAGTCACAAGTCACGCGTTTGCCACACGAATATACGCGCGCGTGTGCATATGTGCATATATGCGACTTTAGCTATAGTCCTCCTCGTGTCATGTGTTATTCAATTCAATGGATGACAAGAATTCCACCTTATAAATTGTTGCAAACTACTTAGCTAGGCAATATAGGACTAACTATGCATACTTTGGAACTTCAGGAATGAATGAGCCTTTACACATATGAGCCCAATTCTAACAATCCTCCACTAATTCCAAAGCAAGCAGCAAAAAGGATGGTGAAGATTATTGTGCTAAAGAGTTTTTAATATACCAGTCTTTCAGTATAAGTCTTATACATGTTGAACTTGCACCAAGAATAACAAGATTAATCTTCTCACAGCTGATGAATGGACTATGCCTTGAATTCACAGTTTTTTGTGGTTGGATTTCACTTGAAATCTCAACTAATACTAGGTTGTCAAAGAACCAAACCTAAATAGAGCATTATTTGGTCATACTCTCTTATCTGCTCATGAGCTTTCTAGAGAATGCCATATTTTCGTGAACCGCGGCCTCACAATTAAGCTCAAGTAGGTGTATTCATTTTAGGTATCTTGTAGGCTAATAAAATTTTCCTTATTGGACACTAGAATACATTATGCCTTTAAGCCATCCTTCTATACAGTTGAGAGTACTTTGTCTATTAGGATACGGGTACATATATTACTAAAATGTACTTTCTTGTTCAAACATCAACTTATTTTTCCCATTACCTAAGTCACGGGATCTCCGATCAAGAAGGTATGGGTTACTGTTGAGTTGTAATTCCAATGGGCTTCATTCTCATGTCCATAGACACAACATAAATCGTCTTCCGTGCTAGCCCTTTTGTGAAAGGGTCTGCCAGATTTTTCTTAGTGCTAATATAATTCACAGTAATCACTCCGGAGTTCCTCAATTTTCTGACTGATTTAAGCCTATGCTTCACGTGTCTGGAGGACTTCATGTTATCTTTAGTACTTGTAACCTTAATTAACACTGTTTGGTTATTACAGTACACTAGAATTGCCAGTATTGGTTTCTCAACAAGTGACAAATCCAACAGAAGCTCTCTAAGTCATTTAACCTCAACAGTGGTTGTGTTTAGTGCTACAAGTTCTGCTTCCATGTTGACCTCGTCAATATAGTCTGTTTACACGACCTCCATGAGACTGCAGCACCTACTAGGGTAAAGATATAACCACTTGTAGCTAAACAGACATGATCTCCATAAGATTGCAGCACCTGCTAGGGTAAAGATATAACCACTTGTAGCTTTGATCATTTACAAATGGATACCAAGTATAGTGAATTCCATATGAGGTTGTGCCTCTCAAGTAGCGCAACACTCTTTCAAGTGCCTCCCAATGATCATCTCCTGGATTAGAAGTAAACAGTAAACCGACTTAATTTGCTTACAGCAAATGATATATCAGGTCTTGTGGCACTAGATAAATACATAAGGAACCCAATAATTTATGAATATCTCAATTGATCTTTGCCTAATCCTTTATTCTTTTGAAGCTTAACACTAGCATCATAATAAGTTGGGGAAATCTTGTAGTTCTCAAAGCGAACCGACTCAATATTTTCTCAAGATAATGGGATTGGTTCAATGTGATCCCATCCTCATCTATATTTGATCATTTTAATATTCAGAACAACATATACCTCTCCTAGGTCTTTCATTTCAAAGCATCTAGATAAGAAAGATTTAACCTCGTCAATAACAACAGTGTTTGTCCAAAATATAAGTATGTCATCGACATACAAACACAAAATCACTCCTTGACCCCACCATAACGATAATGCACATATTTATCTGCCTCATTCACAACAAAATCAGCAGATGTTAAAGTTTTATCAAACTTCTTGTGCCATTATTTAGGTGCTTGTTTTAGGCCATACAAGGATTTGATTAATTTGCACACCTTATTTTCATGTCCAAAAATCACAAAACCATCTGGTTACTCTATATAGATTTCTTCCTTCAACTCTCCATTAAAGAAAGTTGTCTTTACATCCATTTGATGGATGTGTACAGACTATGGAAACCAGCTAGTGCAATGAGCACTCGAATGGTGGTTAATCTGGCAACATGAGAGTAAGTATCAAAATAATTCTCACCTTCTTTATGGGTATAACCTTTGGCCACAAGTTTTACCTTGTGCTTATCAATAGTACCGTCAGGTCTCATTTTCTTTTTAAAGATCTACTTGCATACAACAGGTTTGCACCCGATAGGACGATCAGTGATCTCCCAAGTCCCATTAGCCATGATAGAATCCATCTCGCTATGGACTGCCTCTTTCCAATACTCAACATCAGGTAATGCATAAGCCTCTGAAAAAGTATTTCGCACATCATCCATAAGGTATACAATAAAGTCTTCCCCCAAAGGTTTTCTTAACCCTTTGTCGTTTGCTTATGCAAGGAGCCTCTTCAACTAAATTGTTATCTTCCTCGGGAATATCATAGATTAGTGGTATATCACATATTGGTTTAGATATAGTGGTAGGTTCAATATTACTATTATTCATAGTTTGATTATCCTCAATTCGAGTAGTACCGCCTGCAGTTCTCATAGGATAAATATTCTCAAAAAATAAAACATATCTAGACTACATTATTGCGTCAACAATAATCTCAGGAGTTTCTGATTTTACTACTAAAAATCTATAGGTCGTGAGGTTATTAGCATATCCCATTAAAACACAATCGATTGTTTTAGGTCCAACCTTTCTCTTTTTCTACAATGCTATATTGACTTTTGCCAAACCCCCTAAGTTCGCAGAAAATTAACATTAGGTTTTCTCCCTTTCTGTCGAGACCTAAAAATGTAATTCTGGACCCTCTGTGTATACTGCACTAGTCTAGGATCACGCTAGTGCACACAGTGACAATATCGATAAAATATCATTCTATATGCAAAGATGACTAAGAAATAGATAAATAGCTTACTATTAATGCCTCAGAAGGCGAATAGCTCAATTAAACTGCAGCGGAAGGTAATGGAATTACTTCAGTGAAGCCCATCTATATACCCACAGGCAATCGGTTGGGGTAGCGCTACCTAATTCTCCACGATCCTTGAAGTAGACCTTGTTGATCAACGATTCCTCCACTTTATTTGAATAACTGCAGCAAGAATGAGTATTCCAAGTACTCAACAAATTATAACCACAGAATGTAATTATAGATGATGGCTTATTCCAAAGGAAATAGCTTATATAGTTATTTTGTATAAAAGCAATATTTGCAATTGAATACAAATAGTAGATTGAAGGCATAATTCAAAACAAATAAACAGTAATAGTTTAACAATTGTTTTCATAAAGGACACAAAGTCTAATCAATTTATTTCACACAACCATATGAGTTAATTCCCATAGCTGTCCCTTCCCAAATGTTTTATAAAAATCTACCCTTCGTGTGAAATCCCCGTGCATGTCCATGACTGCGGACGTGGCTATTCGAATAGATTGTTTAACACTCTATACAAGTTGTACGATGTGGATATCATGGGGCTATGCTCATGATCTTAGGATGATGTTACAATTGGCAATGGCGTTAAAGGTTTGTCGAATCACGTGTTTTCATCAAAAATCATCTTTGTCGGGCCTTAGGCGGTCGACCGCCACCTGGCGGCGGCCGGATCGGCGATCGGACGATCGATGGCGACCGACCACCATGGCGCGGATCGGACCGCCATTGTAAATGTTGGAGTTTGGAGCTGAGCCAAAAATAGAGGGTGTAAGCAAGAGAGGGGATTCTCATAAACTTGGTCTCATAATTTTTGGAGCTTCTAGTCAAAAGATCTATTTGTTTGAAATTTCCAGAGAGGTTTCGGATTTCAAGGTGTGAAATCTGGCTAAGTCCCTTCTGGACGGTCAGACCGGCCAGGGCGGCGGTCAGACCGGCCAGAGGGCGGTCAGACCGGCCCATGAGTGGCGGTCTGATCGGTTTTCACTTGGTTCGTCAGCTTTCGTAGGACGATGTTTGTTGATTGAGTCAAGTTCTTTAGTTTCAGTGCATATGTGTTGTATGATGCATGTTTTGACTAACGTGGGTCAAGTTGTGAAGAACTTGTTTCCGGAATCGATTTCTTGGTCTATTGTTGTCCTGTGGCTTGAAGGTCAACGACGGTCAACGGCGAGGATGATCGGAACTAAGCTTGGAGAGCTGAGGTTCAGAACGATCGAGGATGCCGGGTGAAGTCATTGGATTCGGGCATGGCGCAAAATGGACAAGGATGACCGAATGGGAAGTTCGGTGCGACGGGTTACATCAAGCGGCGCGGGAGTCGGTGCAAGTGTCATTGTGGTTTCGGTGGGGCCGGATGAGAGAGACTTACCGATATGATGAGAGCCGTTGATCAACCTACATGTGGCGAAGCATGAACTGCTTCATAAAGATTGGACTCGGTCTTTGGAGAAGGATCGAGAAGGGGTATTTTGGTAATATCACTAAAATACCACCTTGATTGCTTTTGACTAAATCGCGGCGCAAGACGTATCACTAAAATACCGCCTTGATTGCTTTTTGCTAAACCGCGGCGCAAGACGACGCAAGGAGAAGCGTTTAGGTCAAGAGAAGATGAAGACGACGCTTTAAAATGCGTGCGTGAGTTAAACCCATTTGTGTGTGGGCTTAACGGGTGCCCAATAGAAAACTCTTCTAGAAGGTTAGCCTCCACTATAAATATAAGAGGGTGCTGTGCACCTCCTTAATCCTTTTGCATATTTGAAACCCTAGTTTTGATTTGGAGATTAGGGAGTGGAGAGGTTAGGATTCTTGAAGAGAAGATTGATTGTGTGCTCATATATTGAGTTTTGTCCTCCGTGTTGGAGTGGCTATAAACCAGCAATAATCACAAATCAATCTATGTAAGTTTCTTGAGATGAGTCTCTTTTCGTTCTTGCTCTCAATTTTGTGATTTGGGGCTTTCTTTGATTCTCAAGTTTTATGTTGGTTTCTGCCTCTGATCTTGCTTGGTGTGACATGTGGGAACTCATCTAGGATCATCTTGATCATCTCTAACCCACGAGCAAATTTTTGGATCTAGTTTTTGTTTTGACTCCATTTTGAACCATCCTTCTCTCAAACGGACAAAAAAGTTGTAACTTTTCCAAGGATCTTCATGATCTTTGATTGGAATAGGTTCCTGATATCTTAGAGAAGGTGTGTTCCAAGTTTCATCGAGTCTGGAGTTGTAGATCAAAAGTTAGACCTATTAGACCTATTTACAACTTCATTTTTCGGGCTGATTTCACTGTTCATCAGGATGGAGGTCAGACCGCCCAAGGTGACCGGTCCGACCGCTCAAGGTGACCGGTCCGACCGCCATTGACATAGAGGTAGACCGCCCAATACTTGGAAATATAGTCTTTGTTGATTTTGGTTGTTTTGCTCCGGGGTTTAGATTGGATTCAATACAAGACTTCTGATGTATATATATATTGATCTTCGTAACTCTGATAGCTATCGGAATGAAAATTGTGTTGAATCCGATCTTTGTGAAAAAGAGATCGTGCTCCTATTCACCACCCCCTCTAGTCTCCGTTTCGGTCCAACATACACTTTACCACAAGATACAATTAACATATCATGTCTGTCATGAATCGTCATACAAAAGTATGTGATTGAGCAAACATAACAAAACCTTTCGAAACTTTCATCTCAACAATTGACATTCCCGATGTGTTTTACTGATGGCACCAATGCCAACAGAGGAAATTAGCTCGCCGCACACCGTTGGACCTGAAGACGACAAACCGCTCATAAATGTGAATCACCACAAAGGCAAAAACACATCTCCACCCTAGCATAGAGCTTAACCTATCTGCCTGAGTAGTCAATGTCAAAACTCTACAACTTACTAAATTAGACCCTTCCCATATCAGACATATGGTTGTACGATAAGACTCAATTCAATGGCACACATAGTTAAGTCCTTAATTGACCAAAGCGAGACTGTCACTGTCCCATTCTAACTAAGTCATGGAGATTCATATATTCCAATCACAAGTTCATCATTTTACCACTCATTTTTCCAATCACATATCACACAGTTCATCCACTCACCTCAGTCTAAATCTTTTCCTACCCTGTTGGTTAAGTGCAACACATGCTATCAATGAGTAATGACACACATCACATAGTTTTACACAAAGCTCCATATCACTTAGTCAAATTTATATTTGCAACTCAAATGATATATATACCTCGTTGCATGGCTAAGCAAACTATTCGTATCTAACCAACCCACGTTGGTATTATGATATTACCAACTAATAATTAACCAAGCTAGGGTGATAAAAGATCATGATAATATAACAGATAAAGCGGATATAATCAAATGGGTGTATAACTAATCCCAAAGTATTTAAATAAAATACTTAAAGTAAAATACAATAATTGAATCAATGTAGTTTTGGAAAACTGGGTTCAGCATGGTCAAATGTACAACTTGTCTTACTTTAGCAATGATGTTCTTATTTTATTTTCGATCTTCTACTTTCTTGACCTTCAGCTCTTTCAAGCAATTCCAGGACTTCAAGGTCTAACGAAAAAGAAAACGCAAAAACAAACAAAATTTAAAATGATAAATCAAATAAACCCCAAATTGAAATTGAATGGTGATGAAAGGTATATATTGAATTTAGATGAATTTAAAAACGTAAATGGGTTCAACCGGAGTTCGTATGAGAAACAACGATATCTCAGAAGTTCGATCGGAAAGGAATATGCTGAAAAAGGAAAAGGGAGAGAGAAACTCACATGTGGGGTCTACGGAATATTCCTCAATTAATTTATTTTAGAAATTCTAGAAAATGGCTAAGTGTATGACCGGTAAGACCCACTGGATTTTATGGATTTCTAGAATTAAAAGAATTCCAGAAAAGGTTAAAGGAAAATGACAAGTGGGACCACTGGTCTATGGACCAGGCCCACGGTCTTGGGTCAATGGTCCTCGAAGGAATGGGTCTATGAAACAGTGTTGACACGCGGGCCCATGAGTCAGAGACTCGGTTCATGATGAACCATGTCCACTTGGTTTTGATTTTAGGGTTTGGTACGGGTGGACACTTAGGCGTCTACGTGGTGCTGGGTAGCAAGGTGGCGGTACGTGGCACTAACTACAGGCACCGAGGCACGGTGGCGCACTGGCTTGCTGGCTCGCTGGAGCTACGAGGCACGGCGGCACGAGGGGACGACCAAAACAAAAAGATGGAAGCATGGTGATCACGGTGACGCAGGTGCGGCGAAGGGAGACCACGGCAATTGCCGATAACGAGCAAAGGGCGGCAAGCGGGAACAATGGCGACGGCGTTGCTGCAGAGCTCCGATAGAGGGAGTGGAGCATCCAGTAGAACGTGGCTCAGGGAAGGCGATGGTGGCGTCGATGCGCAAAGAAGATCACCAGAGAAGGCTCAATTGGTTGGCGAAATGCGGCGATTGGAGTTGACAAAGAAGGGTTGATTCTGGGTGCACAATGGATGAAACACACAATTACAAGAGGGAAAATATATATCAAGAGGTAGCACACAAGATGACGCGGTACCATTTGTGAGAAATTTACCAAAATGGCGAGGAACGCCATGAAGGTGTTCTCGGGTGTCACGGCTCAATCGGAGGTGGAGAAGGAAGAGATGGTGCCGGCGCTAGAAGGCGAGGAAGCTTGAGATGATGGTGGCACTATGGAGAGAAAGGTGAGGCAATCACCATGATGAGTTTATGGCGGCTTGGGAGGTCTCAACGGCGGAGAACCGGTGACGATGGCTCGGCACCAGCTTCGAAGAAGACGACCAAAACAGCGACGTGCAGCGATGTCCGAGTGGAGGTGACTAGGGCACCGAGGGCGGTGAGATGAGGCGAGGCTAGGGCGCGCACGGGAGCAGCAATTTATAGTCTCAGGAGGCGCGTGGCACGAATGCCCAAAGGCGGCGGCGGCACTGAGTATAGGTCGGGCACGCGCGCTGGAGCGACGGCTTGGTGACAGGTGGGCTTGGGTATGCTAGGGTTTGGCGGCGCTGGCTTGGCGGGCTGGAGCGGGACCGGGCTATGGTGAAGTTGGGCGGAGAGAGAGGAGGCGAAGCGGGGCAGACCAAAGTTGGCCCACTCAGAAAAAACACAGAAAATACTAGAAAATTCCTTGGAACACAAGAGAGCCAAATAACACTGGTTTTAATTTAATTGATATTTATATTAGTCAAATGAAATATTTTGAATTTTAGATATTCTCATTTAAGCTTTATTAATTCAAATAAAATTGGTAAATTTTTCAGGGACCTAAACCACTCAAAAGATTTTTGAAAAGCTAAATTTTAGGGCATTACACCTTCCATCCCTCATACAGAGTAAGCTCACACCTTTTAGTGATTACTCTGTTTAGGACGAAAGTTGTTGTCAATATAGCTTCCCCCCATCATATCTTAGTCATACTGGTACTCTCCAACATGGTATTCACTGAAATTTCCTTAATCGACGGGGTTTTCACGATCTTCCGACAACTGGGCACGGGCCGCAGCCAGAGGGGCCCATGAGAGGGGCCAACCAAGGGGGGGTTTTTTCCTCATCCCCAAACCCTAGCCTATCCCCTCTCTCCCACTCCTCCCAAGCCGCCACCCCTCCTCCCCCACTCCAACCGGCCGCCACCCTCCTCCCTGCCGTATGCCAGACTTGTTCATCAGATTTGGGTAAGTTCCGTATGTTTTCTGATCTTCCCACCTCTTAGAAAGTTGTAGCCCTTGATCTTATATTTCTTTAGGCACCGAGATCATCTGATTTGGAGTTACGGTTTAGGAGATATGGTAGTTTTACCGCGACTGTCCTGGACAGCTGACGTGTTTTGGCAGATTTTCTTGTCGGGCCCTTATGAATTACTTAGAGGCCGAATCTCGGGTTTTCGTCTCCTAGAGTTATGTTCCTGGTTTTCTTAGATTTCTTTTGGCACCGAGATCACGAGATTCCACCCTGTGGTTTAGGAGATATGAATTTTTAACCGCACACTACTCTGTCTGTCAGAGATTTTGGAGACTGTCGGTTGCTCGTCGGTTTTGATCTAGTTACATTCAGATTCAGAACTCCAACCCAAATAGGTTATTGTAGCCCTTTAAATTATATTTCCATGTTGATAAAGATCACCTCTATTGGATCAGTAGAATAAAAGTTACGTCATTTTCTTTACCACTGTTCTGAAATCTGGGCAGATATCTGTTAGTGTTTTCAACTGTTGTTTAGGCCACTGTTTTGGCCGAATCAGAGAACCCCGCCAACTAGAATTTCGTAGTGTCGTGCGTTAAGATTCATTGGGCACTGGTTTTGGGTCATTTCAAATTCCAGATAGTTAAATATGTTTTTCTCATGCGCTGGTCGGAAGAAATAAATCGGTCAATAGTTTATTTTCAATTCGGGTCTGTGCGGTATATTGGGTAGTCAGGAGATATTGTAGAACACCGGTAGAAATGTATTTTCACGTTGTTCTTATTTCGGGAACACTTGTGTAGGCGGTGAGGCATCGCGTGTGGGAACACCTACATTGCTTGCTAGCGCGTCGCAACGCGAAAGGCAAGTACATTGAATCCTTTACATTGATGAATGATGTGTTTGTGTTCATGCTAATGTTTCTATGATTCATGTTTTCAATCAACGAAGTTACTCAACATTCATATTCCATTACAGGCAAGTACTGCATATTAACTTGTGGTGTTTTCAATTGAATGCATGATAATGTGATGTATACGTGTATGTTCTTGCACTTGTTCATGATGTTGATATGTTTCAAATTGATAATTGAGAAAAGATGATGATATTCATATTACTTGCTTCATTCCATTCATACATGCTTTAATTTCCGTCCACGGGAGTGGAATTTTGAAAGACCCATCAATTCCAGTATGGGCATTTGAAAGACCTATCAATTCCAGTATGGGCATTTGAAAACCCATCAATTCGAGAATGGGTACGTGTGATCACCAAGTCTATTAGTATCATATGTTGTCTCCTTATGTGGCATCTTGGCTTCGAATAACTGTGGTGTTACCCTATTTGATTGAGGTGAGTATGGTGGTGTAATTTCATGAACTAGTCTATGTTCAGAACAGGATTGAGAGAATTCATGAGATATACCCTCCTCCACGATCAAACCTTAGCCTTTAAAAAAAAATTTCTAGTTGGTTCTTAACTCGGCCTTATAAATGTTAAAGTAATTTAAAACTTCATCTTTTGTTTTCAGTTGATACACATAGCAATATCGTGATGCATCATCAATAAGTGTTAAAAATATCTTTTGCCTTCTTTTGTCAACAATCCATTCATCTCACACAGATCGGGATGGACAAGATCTAATGGTGCCAAGTTCTTCTCCTCCTGTAACCCCTTAAAGGGTTTTCGAGATTGTTTTGGTTGTACACAAGTTTGACACTTTGATCCTTCGACAGTTTCACATTTTAGAATTACATGTAATCTGGACATTGGAGTAATACTATCAAAACCAATATGACAAAAACGATAATACCATATATTAGCCACATATTTATTCAAATCAGTTGCAACATTCAGATTATAATAATACACTAAAGTACTCATGCCGAACAAGCCTCTGTTCTCATAGCCTTTACCAACAAAGTTACCAAACTTAGACAGTACAACTTTATTTGACTCAAATACTAGCTTATAACCATCCCTCCATAGGGGAGAACCACTAACGAGGTTCTTGTTTATTGTTGGCACATGCCGTACGTTCTTCAAGTGAACAATCTTCCCTGAAGTAAGATTCAGATCCACCGTACAAACACCAAGAGCAGAAGCATGTGAGTCGTTCCCCATTAGGATGGAGGAACCCCTGGCTGCCTGATAAGAAGAAAACAAGAAAATATCGAACATACATGAACATTAGGTCCAGTCTCAATCCACCAATCAGTGGGTTGACATGTTGAAAAAACAACAAGTGAATTACCATACCATCATGTTGAGGCCTCGCCTATGATCACGTTGACACCCTTTTTCTTTGGTTGTTCAGTATCCTTGCTCCTGCGAAAACGACAGTATTTTGTCATATGACCATTTTTCCCACATACAAAGCAGGAGATATTCTTCATATCCTTCTTCTTAAAGTTATTTATCTTGTTTGGTTTAAAGCTTTTGTTATTCTTACCATATTTTTTTTCTATGACATTTGCATTGATCTTATTGTTCTGACTGGTCATGCTTGGTGCATCTTTAGCTCTTACCTTTTCTTCCACATCAAGAGCAGCAATGAGATCATCAATAGATATATCTTCCCTCTTGTGCTTTAGGCTAGTGGCAAAATATCGCCATGAAGCAAGAAGTTTGGCAACAATACAAACTTAGGAGGCAAACGCAACACAAATGTGCAATCTCTTCGACCAGTAGCTGAAGCTCATGAACCTGTGCAACTATCGACTTAGCATCGTCCATGCTGCAGTTGAAGAATTGCTCGCGTATGTAGAGCCAAGGACCAGCCTCAGCTTTGACATATTTGTGCTCTAGTGCATCCCACAACTCTGTGGCGGACTTGAAGTCCATGTACACATCATAAAGCTGGTCAGCCAGTATAGTCAGTATGCATCTAATGGATGTATTATTATCTGTGTCAAACCGTATGGTATGTTCAATTGTAAATGGATACTATGGATGCATCACCCACTACAGCCCCAAAGACATGAGTCAAAACTTGACCCTTGTCTGCCATCTATGAAAGTTCTGGCCACAAAACCTCTGAGGTTTCATAGCATCAGAAGCACCAACCATTGCTGAATCACAAAAATATCCACAATAAGGTTTCTGGATTGTTGGAAATTTTGACAATAGTTTAATTCCAGATTTTAGTATGAGGCAAAGATCACACAAAACTAGTGAGGCATAAATCGATACTAACAGCAGGATACTCATTGCACTTCTAAATTTACACAATAAAAGATTTACAACAGAATAGTATAGTCGTACGACCAACTTATAGTCAGTCGTGATGAAGAATAGGAAGCAGCGCAGACTTGAAGTAGTGGTCGAAGCAGTGCAGAATGTAGATGATGCAGTGCAGTGAGCGGTCTCGCAGATGCGCTGCCTAGAAACATTATTGCCGCCCGTGCAGGAGAGCTCTCGACAATGGTTCAGAGATATCCGCTCACCCTCCTTCCCGTGCACACGAGGAGAAGGGACGACTTTGTTCAAACAGCACAACCCTTCAGCACAGTTGAACAGAGAGGAGGTAGATGAGAGTGGAACTGAATCCAAAAATGTCACAAGTCTAGACGTCTCTAGATCTTTTAAAGGTTGCAACAATTACTCTCTAGTAACTGTATAATAAAGCACATATTAAACCACTGGTAACTGCTAATTTAAGACCAATTAATGGTAATTAAGCAATGTTTATTGATTTTGATTACACACTGGTCTACAGCTTTGACCAGCATATTTCGACCACACAAGTCCATGGATCTGACTACTATTTTTTGACCACTGTGTTTCGACCATACTAGTCTATGGTTTCGACCAACTGGTCTATGCCTTCAACTACATTATTTTGACCACACTAATCTATGCCTTCGACCACACTGGTCTATGCCTTCGACCAGAAAGAGATAAATGCACGGTCAACAAAAGAAAGGTGAATTGGGTTCACGACATGTTCACGGTTGTGCGTCACATGTTACAAGTCACACCTTTGCCATGCGAATATACGCGCGCATGTGCGTACATGCGTATGTGTGTGATTTTAGCTATAGTCCTTCTCATGTCATCCCATATCATGTGTTACACAATTCAAGAGATAGTAAGGATTTCACCTTATAAATTGCTCTCCCGCCACTTGGCTAGGCAATATGGGATTAACCATGCATACTTTGAAATTTTAGGAATGAATAGGCATTTACACATATGAGCCCAATTCTAACACTTATTAGTTGATTGCAACCTGGATTGTGTATGTCTTGCTTTGGTATTGGATATTTCTATTGCTTCTTCCGCCCAACCTAAATTTTATTCCTAAATCCGCTACTGACTGCATCGAATAGGCTTAGATATATAGGCATGTTGTTGTAGATGTAGATGTAGATTGGCAAGAAAAATATGTTTTGTAAACTACTAATTCTTCGTGGTTTTATCTTTATCTTTACTACTTAAAAATAATATAGTGATGGTGAGTGATGCGTTCTTCGTTTCCTCTCTCACCCTCTTGATCGTTTCACTACCCACTCTAATCGCCAACATGTGGGCATCTGCTACTCGATCGATTCCACCTCCCTTCCCCCCTCCCCCCGATCCCCTTTGGCTTCCAACTACAAACACGTTTTCGTATCAATAAACCACCCGACACATGCCTCTGCGTAAATCGCTCCGATCTCAACAAACAAATCCTAACTGAACTTGGAGGAGGCACGCCAAGTGCAGTAGTGACCAGGCTGAGATCAAGAATGCACGAGCGTTGTGTAACCATGTTGCATGGCTACAACCTTGGCACCTCGGCTTGAGGTTGGGCTATCGACTAACGCTACCCGGCTGTGGTCCCCGGGAGAAGCGCGACACGCATCTCCTCCACCTCGCCCTGCAAGCTCTGCGTGCTCCGGAGGACACCCATGCTGTCGGTTTGTCCATGGTGGCGCTTGTTGGTGCGTATGTGCACACGCATGCGCATGTCCTTTCGCCCGCCTGTTGTGCCCTTGCCAGGCTGCCACTCGGTGGTGGATTGCTCTAGAAGTGTTATTTGTATGTTTATTGCATATGCTATTTTTCTATTGTGCGTACGTGTTTCATTTACATATACATTTGATTGCATCACAACGACATGCTGTCATGTGGCTAGACTATCATCATCATGTTTTCATTGTCTATTGAAAGACCAAGGCTAGTGATCTGGACATCTGTGGTGTGGCTAGGGAGGCATTGGCCACACATCATTGGGATGTAGTCTGATGTGTTCACTACAGTGCGGTGGAGTGGGCATAACGCATGGTGGCAGAGTCGAAGGTGCAACACAAGCACAACGGCGGAGGTGCTACACGGGCCACACCGGAGTTTGATCGTAAGTACCAAAGATGATAGCAAAGGCGCGAAGTAGGACAGAGCAAACCTCACCGTGATATCCCGACGATAGTAGATGAACTAGTGTAGGCGCCCAATGACCCAACAACTCAACATGCTGAAGCAATATGTTTTTTCTATGTACATGTAGCTAGTAGTAGCCAAACGACTTAAAGTACACGAATCATGCAAGTCTCTCGTGTATATTGTATGCTAATTTGAGTAATCTGTATATTGTGTATGGAGAGATATCAACGGCTTTGACTAATTTGAGTAATCTGTATATTGTATGCCAAAGTTAGTAATTTACACTCATCTAATAGTTTTCGTTGACTATCAAAGAATTCAGCCTTTTAGGAGGAAGATAGCATAACAAAGAAAAGAAAAGTAACCCTCTCATGTATCCATTGGATTTGGAAAAGTAGAACTAAGAAATTGATCGAGCCATAATCAGTATCTAGGAGTTAAAGAAATAGAGCGAGCCATAATCAGTATCTAGGAGTTTCTATAGAGACCTACTGCTCAAGATCAATAATATCAAGCATAAAGGGTCTAAGTCAAGTTATTTTCCCATGAAGGCGTACATGAATATTTAACATTTTTTAGGTGGTAGCATGGTGTTTTGAGTTGAAATTTCACATTATTGATGCGGAAGTGGGATTTTTTAGTTGAAATCTAACATTATTGATGTGGCAGTGGGAAATTTTGAGTTAAAATTTGAAGTTTTTAACATTATTGATGTGGCAGTGGGAAATTTTGAGTTAAAAGTTGATTTTATTTTATATAGTTTTCGAGTACTGTATTAATAGACAATTTTATAGAAATTTGAGTTGACACACAGAAGTGAGTCGTTTTAGCTGTAAAAGGAAGGCAAAGCAGATACGCATCAAGCCCGGCCTAACTCCAAATCACGGATACAGACGAATTTGCAGATTCCAGCAATGACGCAAAATCGAAATTACCTTTCACCTCGAGCCATCCATCAACACAGGAATCGATCAATTCGAGAGAAAGTTCCAGAGCCAGTTTCCTCAAACTGATACGCAACCCTGACAGCTAACGATAATAGACCCGGATTCTCTGACCATATGAAACAGTGATCCCCGGTAGTAACATAGTACATACTGCAGCGGCAGTACAGAAAATACCGTTGCAGAACACTACAGTAATTGATCTGGATTCGATCGGTCGGTGGATCGATCTTCAGTTTTCGATCGGTCGCGGTGGATCGCCCTACTAATACCTTGTTAATGTAGATCACACAATCACCAAACTAGCAACGACTTCTCCTCCCGTCTCGAGACTCCCGAGCCATCTTGACATCTTCTGATCGCGACATGATTTGCCATACCGAATTCGCCCTAATGCCGTGTTGATACAATCACCAAACTAGCAACGACTTCTCCTCCCGTCTCCAGACTCCCGAGCCATCTTGACATCTTCTGATCACGACATGATTTGCCATACCGAATTGAGCCTAACCGCATAATTAACCATTTCATATTACATGTATTGTTTCAGTACACAACTCCAGTCCAGTTCAAATGTGAATTGTACAAATGAAATGTGTATGCCCTTAATCTTGCCATCTTGCAGCAACATCTACATCGATCTTGTCTTTGCAGGAGCCATACTTGCTTGCCATCTAGTGTTCTATTTACAAGATCACCACAACCCATCGCCTTAATTAACTAAGCTAATTAAGCATGTGCGCACTAATAGCTGAGCTGAGCTACCAATTAAAGAATAGCGCAGGCATGAATGGTCTTTGGCGCCACTGCATGCGCGCATTGCATATATACCTGGCGAGTGGCGACTAAACAATTCGCTAATCTACGAACCATGTAGCGGCGTGTCGGCGTCTGTCACTGCTGCGCCTGGCCGGCGGAGCGGGCGTCGGCGGCCGCCATGTCGTGCTCGTGCGGCCACGGGATGAGGCTGTAGGGCGGAAAGCAGCAGTCGCACTGCCCGGGGCACCGCTGCGGCCACTCGCCCGCGGGCATCTGCTCCGCCGCGTCGGCGGCGGTGTCGTCGTCCTCGGCCGGCGCGGCGGCGTCGCGGAGCGGGCCCCAGCAGTCGACGCGGTTGAAGCGGGGGAGGTTGGAGTGGAAGTAGACCCACACCGTGGCCTCCTCCAGCTCCGGGTGCCTGCTGAACAGGTTGCCGTCGCCGTGCACGAACGCCTTCAGAACCTGGCCGGCCAGAAGCAGTCAGAGGCTAGAACTTAGGATAGAATGGCATACACATCGTCTCACAAAAAGAAGATTGGAACACACGTCTAAGAAACTGCAGTGCAGGCTAGCTAGTGACTGCCCAAAAAAACCTTGAATTAATTTATTCTGCTGTTAACATATTTAACTTTTAGAACTATTTCGGAAACTCTGGTCGTTTTATATGGAATTGCGTAATTGCGACAAGGCTTCCGTTCAACTTAATTCAGTTCTCCTACAACTAGAAGGTTTAATTCACGGTAAAGTTAACTTAGGAACATGTGCCCAAAGTTAGGACAAGAGCATAGCACTTCTGATGGTCATGTAGTAGTTGACTAGTGACTAGTATTGAGTAACTGATCCCTAATAATTAAAGTTCCCCGCTCTACTGCTAGCTAACATGTTTGATCACGCGATAGCAAACCGTGTTACTGTTAATGATGCTAGTATAAAAAAGATTATCCATCGAGTTGTGGTCCAAAATTCTTTTTTTTAAAGAAAAAGAAAAGTTGTGCTCCAAGGCTTAAAGGGCTTGCTAATATGTGTATGTGATCTGTACGTATACACGTACCACGGGGAGCTCCTTGCGAAAGATGTAGTAGCGGAGGCCGGCGATGAGGTCGAGGAGGAAGTGGCCGCCGGAGATGTGGCAGTGGACGTGCAGCGACATCCTGCCCTGCGCCTTCTTCCACTCGGCCACCACCTCGTCGCGCTGCAGCTTGTTGTACCACCCCTGCAGCTGCGCGCGGTTAATGGTGTGCGACACGGCCAGCGTCAGCCTCGCCGTCACGTCGCTGTGCGTCAGCGTGTAGGTCCGCGGCAGCTTCCCAGGGTGCTTCTCCTCGTCCACCCCCAGGAACAGCACCTTCAGCTTCGACGCCTCGAAGATCGCCGGCCCGAACAGCCTCGCCGTCTTTATGAAGAAAAAAAAAACAGAGCATGCGCCCGTACCAATTCGTCAGCGCACGGCCAAAAAAAATTCGTACAAGAGATGGACAAGAATGGACTGTTAATTTACCGGGACGACGTATCGCCGCCGCCGCGCGTCCTTGGGCCGCCGCCCAAACACGGCAACCGATCCCGCGGCGTGCCGCCGCCGCTGCTTGAGCTGGGAGATCGGAAGCAGGGACATGGCAGAAGCAGCAGCGGAAGTGGTAGCAGTCGCCATGTTTGCTTCCCTTCACCTTGGAACCAACCAAAACTAGCAGCCGGTAGATCCGGACCAAGAAAGAAAAGATAGCTGTAAACTTCCCGCAGAAGCAGGAGCTCGCTCGCTCGCTCACCGGCTGGCTTCTCGGTCAGTTTGGCGCTCCACTTATAAGAGAGCGGTAGGGGACAAGGAAAAGGTGTGCACAGTAGGTGGTGGTGGTGGTGGTGGTGGCGGTGGTGGCGTGAGGGGTCGGGAAACGTCACGGTTGTGTGCGCGGGCGGGCAAGCTCTCCGGATTCTCTCCTGTCCTCTCGGGTCGGCTCGGCGCGGCGTGGAGCGGAGGAGAAAGAGGGAAAAGGCGGCAAATGAGAGTCGTCGGGGGCAGGGTGAAAACGGATGGAATACGGATTAAATAGTAGTTAAATCATATTTGTATTTATATTTTTAAATAAATATAAATCTGAATCTGAATATACTCTAATACAAATTAGAATGAATGCTCGAATACGAATTCGAATATGTGCTTAATTCGGTTGGATCCAGGTATCCTCGTAACTTATGCAATGTGAAGATATTAGCGGTGTTTTATTATTGTATAGTCGTACTTAATCATTATAACATATTTATTCCAACTAAAGAGACATGAATTCATATTTAATTAAAAACTTATTCAACTAATTAGGTATATTGTAATAAAATACTTATATTGCTTCATCGAATCCGAATACAAATAGTTCGGATAAAATAACAATTCGGAAGGAAAAATTCTATACCATATTTGTATCTATCTTTTTTTGCAAATTCGTATACAAATAGAAGATATTGTTAAACGAATGAGAAAATTTATACAATATTCATATCATATTAAATACGGTAGTTGAATGATACGGATAATCTGTATCTGTTTTCACTCGCGGGATCTACGGTGGTTTGGTCTTGGTTAGGTGTGTGCCTTGGAAGTGGGAGGGGATGTTAAAAAACCGGGGTCAGGATCGGAGAGTTCTGGTCAAGGTGGACTCCTCATCCGCCCAGTTGCCTATATAAAGGAGGGGGACCCTCAACATTATACACGATTACAGAAGAGCAATAAAGAGAAGCCTGAAGTTCCCTCGTATATATGTTTCAATCTACTATTCTGTTCTTACGATTCTGAGTTTGTCTACGAGGTAATCTCTCGGACTGGACTCACCAGCGACGGTTTCTCAACACGTTATCAGCACAATCGACTCTTCTCGGATCAAAAGGTAACTGTCGATGAACGACACTCGTAGATCGAATCGTTTTTCCTAGATTGCTTTCAATTCTACAAAATTGCCTTTCTAGATTGTAACCTACGGTGCAAATCCGCTCTAATCTACTGCAAGCCGACTTGAAGTGGCCGACACAATGTCAATCGGTAGATTGCATGAAAAGGTGGTTGTCCATTGTACCGTAGATTGAAAATTGCAAATACGTTCTAATCTACCGCGAGCCGAATTGAAGTCGCCGACCAAGTCGATCGGTAATTGCATGAACGATAATTGCATCGCATGAACAGTATGGATCGTATGAATAGTAAAGAAATGAGCGCAGCGCCGGCATGCACGGCCCAAATCCATGCGCCACCTACGCACAAGCAGTGCCACAGCCGTCGGCCACCCCGCGGCGGCTCGGCCGCCCTACACGGCACCAACCCGAGCCGCGCCATGGCCCTGCACCAACTCGGTTGCCGATGTGCCCGCATGGCACTGTTGGTCACCCAAACATCACAAAGAAAAAAAGAGGGGATGGCGCCGGCCCGCAGCCGCGACCGCCTTGAGCCGGCTTGCGGGCCGGGCCATGGCCGGCCGCCTACACGGCGCCTCGAAGGCAACGCCGACGCCTCATTGCCGCCACCGAACCGTCGCCGCGCAGGTTCGCCAGATGTGCTCTCGCCCGGCGCCACCATCGCCCGCATGGTCGACGGCCGAGCCACCTCGCCGCTAATCCGCTCGGAGTCGCCGCCGGCCACGAGCCTCGCTAAAGCGCCGTCATCGAGCCGCCGCCACCACGCCTTGCTTGAAGCGCTTGCCGAGCCACGCTTGAAGCTGCTGTCGCGACACCGCCGCCGCCGGTCATGCGCGCGTGTCGCGCCGCTCACGCCTTCCTTCTACGCTCAGAAAGGCGCCGTCGGCCGGTTTGCCGTCAGCGCGGTGACCGCATGTCCAGATGCTTGCACACCGCCCGCTGCACTAGCGCCTTGCGCCGCCGAAAGGGCGTCGCCGCCGCTCTACACAGAGGGGGCGGTCGGGAACCCTAATGGTCCTGACCGCCGCTGCCCTTTTGTCCTGGCCGGATGGGCCGTAAAGAAACGAGCCAGCACAAGCACAGTAATGGGTCGGATGAAATCCGGCCCATACTCGAAAATAATACCAAAAAAGGAGAAAAGAAAAGAAAATCCTAGTTTTTACGGAAAACCCCTCAGAAAATCTGATAATTATGTGTAATTTTTCTCAGAACTGAAATTTCACGTTTTAACCCCTGAAATTTACAGAATTGGCCGAAAAATCAATTTCCATCAAAAAATGGTCTCAGGAATTCAAATTTTAAATCGATTTTTGCATTTAAATCATATTTAACTTTGTTATTATCATTTCTATGCAATTTATGCATTGTATTTACTATTTTTAATTATTTGTGATTATTTAGATTGCTTTTAATCACTAAAAATAGCAGTAAATCAAGAAAAAATGTATAGAAAAATACGAGAACATTATGAGAATTTTTCAAACATTTTGTACAAGTTATTAGCAATAATCTTAGGCACTTTTTGCATGAATATGCAGATGACTAGCATCAAAAATCAGGAGTTCTAAGAGCTAGCCTAGTATGGCTATAATTACCTGACTTAGGCATCAGATGTCGAAATCGTATTTGGAGCCAAGAAGCTCTGTGCTGCTATTGGACTTGGCACCTCGAAGGATGCCACTCCAACTGCTGAGGAGAATGATTAAGCACTTTATTTCCTCAGATACCATCTCTGTATAACGCTCAAGAATGAGTATATGGCAGAAAAGAATGCACTTGCTTTATGGACCGCACTGAAGAAGCGGTTCGAAAAGCTAAAGTACACTATTCTTCCTTGGGCAGAGCATTAATGGAACCGACTTTGTTTTGCTGACTACAAGACCGTGGGGGAATACAATTCTGAATTACACATAATTTGTACAAGTCTTCAATTCTGTGGTAAAGTAACAACAGATGAACAAAAGATCGAGAAACTCTCTCTACCTTTCACCCAAACGCGGTGCAATCCGTACGCAACTATCGTCAGGACGGCTACAAGGAGTATACCATACTGATTGACATCATGCAAGTTGTGGAAGCTCAAGATAACGTTCTTAGAAAGAACTACATCTCACAGCAACCTAGTAGCAAAGTTGGACATGAAATCAATGCAAATAGATACAAGGCGAGGAAGCATAATTCAATGGAAAGAGGTAAGAAGGGTAAGGTCATGGGTTACAAAACCAAGCAGAACGCTCAAGCCAAGAAGGGCGAATAAAAGAAGCATGATGAGAAGCCCTATGGTCAGCAGGACCAAAGTTGCTACAAATGTAGCACTTGGGGACATTGGTCACGTGTTTTTCGTGAGCCGCAGCGCGTGATTGATGCTTTCATGGCTAAGAAGAAGGGCAAAGGACAGCATGAGTCACATCTCGCCATTGCATGCACAGAGGATCCACAATCATGGGATGCACCCATGAATATGGATATCCCAATAGCAGCCCCCATCACACCTTCTTTGGATATCACAGCGGCAACAACTATTGTTGCCGAAGAAGAGAAGTTGGACACGGATCAGATTCAAGCAGAAGTTTATTCATACTTCACTCATTCCATCTAGTGCACGCATTGCATTTACATTTTATAGTCATTTGCAATTTATGGTTGCGATAGAACATTAAATTTTGAATAATGATTCTAACCTCTAGAGCAAAGCAATAAATTCTTATAATGAGTCCTGCAAGATTTTTCTGTATTAATAATAGCAAGTTGTGTTTTATTTTGAAGTATTTTACTTATGTGTGGATTGATTCCTACCCCATATTAATAAATACTTTACATATCAGAACGCGCGTGGCGTCATATGGAGTAAATGTGCTTAGCAGATAGCGGCACAACGAATACCATATTGAGAGAGACAAAAAATAGGCTCAGGAAGAGCCACAATTATACTCCTAATGGGCACAACATTGATCATTGAAGAAGACTTGTTGTACCCAGAATCGACTAGAACTCTCTTAACCTTTAAAGATATTCGCGCTAACGGTCTCCACATAGAGACTAAAGAAGAGTATGGTAAGAAATACCTACCAATTACAAAGCAAAAAGAAAATAAAAAAGGGGGTATTAGAACGACTTCCTTCATATGAATCTGGGCTATACTACACTCACATTAAGGCACCTGCATCCTATACTGTCCTGAAAACAACTTTTAGAAACTCTAAACTTTTCTGTCTCTAGCATGATATATTAGGCCACCCCGGTCTTAGAACGATGAGAAATATCATTGCTAATTCTCAGGGACACAATGTCAATGTAAAGAATTTTCTGAATCAGAAAGATTTTGTATGCCCCGCATGTGCCACCGGGAAACTGGTTACTAGACCCTCTACTCTGAAAGTAAATGATAAAATCCCTACATTCTTGGACCGTAACTAGGGAGATATTTGCGGTCCTATACAGCTCCTGTCAGGGCCATTTAGGTACTTCATGGTGTTCATCGATGCTTTCTCGAAATAATCGCATGTATGCTTATTATCTACGAGAAACCATGTTTTTGCAAAGCTGATCCCGCATATAATTAAAATTAAGAATAATTTTTCTGATCATCATGTAAAGTCCATCAGAATAGACAACGCTGGAGAATTTACTTCAAAGACATTTGATGATTATTGTATGGCAATGGGAATTACCGTTGAGCATTTCGTACCACATGTCCACTCCCAGAATGGACTAACAGAGGCATTAATTAAAATAATTAAATTTATTGCCCGACTGCTCTTGCAGAATTGTAATTTATCAACCACATGTTGAGGACATATAGTACTACACGCAGCAACTCTCAACAATTTTAGACCGTCAACATATAACATCCATTCACCTATGCAACTAGCACAAGGGTCAGCACCGAAAATCTCTCATCTACGAAGATATGGTTGCAAGGTTTATGTTTCTATACCACCACCGTAGTGAATTGCAACGGACCCCCTCCGAAAGTCTGAGATATACGTTGGTTATGAGACAACATCTATAATCAGGTATTTGGACCCCATGACTGGAGATTTGCATACAGCCCACTTCGCTGAGAGCATATTTGATGATGATAGTTTTCCGTCATTAGGAGGAGGAAATCAATCCCTTGATGAAAAATATCGGGAAATGACGTGACAAGCCACGAGAATCAATGCACATGACCCACACACTAGTGAAACAAAACAGAGAAATCCAAAAGATAATTGATTTGCAAGCATTAGCGAATCAACTGCATGGCCACTTTAGTGATTTGAAGAGTGTGATCAAGTCGCATGTGCCTGCACACGATGCGCTGGAGAGGGTTGAAATACTAAAGAAAATTGAAGGTATCCCTAATCCCGTCCAAAGGCCTCAGAATAATAGGACAAGAACTCCGACCTCTAGAATCCCAAGTAACCAGGGACGCCTGGCGAAAAAGGATAAGAAGGATTTGACACAGTCGATCATTGAAGTTCCCCACAACTAGCAAGGGAGTCAGTTAAGACCTAGTACCAGTATAAAACCTTCAGTAAAAGGCATACCGGATTTGAATCTTCCTACGGAGGGAGACATCAACATGGATGTGTGCGCACACATCGGAGTTGAAAAACTAAAGTAACTTGCCCCTGTAATTGGAGGCAACGGTGGGCAAGTAGAAGCATTAGCAGAATCACCCCATGATGAAATAGCTATAAATTTTATGACCACGGGAGAATATATGAATAGAACAATAGCAAACGTCGATATTTATTTTGCAAAGAAAATTGTCACAATCATCGATCTCGATCCAAAGTCTGCATCGCTCGTTGAATGTAAGAAAAGATCAGATTGAAAAGATTGGAAGAAGGCAATATAAGCAAAATTATTATCCCTGAATAAAAGAGAGGTATTTGGGCCTTTAAGCCGCACGCCTCCCCATGTGTACCCCGTAGGGTATAAGTGGGTATTTGTTCGAAAGAGAAATAAAAACAATGAAGTTGTAAGACATAAAGCATGGCTTGTGCACAAAGTTTCACTCAGCGACCATGAGTCGATTATGAAGAAACTTATTCCCCGGTCATGGGCGGAACTACCTTTAGATATTTAATCTCAATGGCAGTAAACTTGAATTTAGAAATGAAATTGATGGATGTGGAAACTGCATACCTTTATGGGAACTTGTATTCAGACATTTATATAAAGGTATCTGAAGGTATCCCTGTCCCGAACCAAGACAAAGCAAATAGAAATATGTACAGTGTGCAACTCAGAAAGTCACTGTATGGGCTGAAGCAATCGTGCAGGATGTAGTATAATCACTTGAGCGACTTTCTCTGCAAGAAAGGCTACACGAACAATGAGGATTGCCAATGTATTTTTATACGGCGATCCCATGATGGATTCTGTATAATCTCAGTATATGTAGATGATCTGAATATCATCGGGACCTTGGAAGATATTAAGAAAGTAGGCACTTACCTGGAGTCGGAGTTCGAAATGAAAAATATGGGTAAAACCAAATATTGCCTAGGCTTGCAGCTTGAGCATACCCCTGAAGAGATTTTAGTACATCAGTCAACCTACATTTAGAAAGTGTTAGAACGGTTCGACTTTGAAAATGCATATTCTTCGAAAGTACCGATGATCGGGAGATCCTTGCAGCAGGACAAGGACCCGTACAGACCTAAAGAAGAGGGGGAGGAAGTCCTGGGACCGAATTCCGTACTTGAGTGCAGTACGAGCACTCATGTATTTAGCAAACTGCACTAGACTAGATATTACATTTGTCGTGAACCTACTAGCAAGGTATAGTGCAGAACCTACCAAAAGACATTGACGGGGAATAAAAGATATCTTCCGATACCTCCAAGGAAGCAAAGATCTTGATCTGTTCTATAGAAAGAACCAAGACCTAACTATGACTGGCTATGCAAATGTTGGGAATATGTCAGACCCGCATACAGCTAAGTCACAAACAGGCTATATCGTCCTATGTGGTGGAACTTCAATTTTATAGAAATCGTCTAAGTAAAGTCTTGTATCTACTTCGACGAACCACTCGGAAATCATAGCACTGTACGAAGCCTCACGGGAATGTTCTTGGCTTCGGAAAATGATTCACCACATTTAGTAGTCATGTGGATTGAATACCGAGCAAACCCCCACTATTATCTATGAAGATGATGCAGCTTGTGTTGCACAAGTGCAGGTAGGTTATGTGAAGATTCATCTCACAAGGCATATCAACCACAAGTTCTTCTATACTCATGAATTGTAAAATATGGACGAAATTAAGGTATTGCATACTAAGTCATGTGAAAATCTTGCAGATTTATTCACCAAGTCACTTCCAGCGTCTAGCTTTGAAAGATGTATACGTGGAATTGGAATGATGATGCTTAGAGAAGTGCAAAATTCAGGGGAAGAATATTCACGAACTCATTATTAAAACTTGATCACGAAGATCGAGTGCTCAAAGAATAAATCCTAGAGATTAAATAAAAATTGCATGGATTGTACTATTTTCCCTTGACGAGTTTTCCTGAAGTTTCTCAGTTAAGGTTTTTAACGATGCAATTCATGCAACACAGCGGAACGCATGTTATGTACTTTTTCTCTAAATTTTTCCCACTGGGTTTTTATAGAGTTTTAACGAGACATGAACATGTCAGATGAGTGCCCAAGGGGGAGTGTTAAGAAACCGGACCCAGGACCGGAGAGTCCTGACCCAGGTGGGCTGCTCATCCACCCAGTTGCCTATATAAAGGAGGAGGGACCTTCAACATTGTACACGATTACAGAAGAGCAATAAAGAGAAGTCTGAAGTTCACTCGTATCTCTGTTTCAATCTACTATTATGTTCTTACACTCTTGTAATTTTTTTTTATGATTCTAAATTTGTTTACAAGATAATCGTTTGTACTAAACCCACCAACACGATTCCTCGAAAGTGGAACGCTTGGCCGCCTCGCCGTGACGGCAGTTTGCTTCTGTTCGGTGGTGAGGTTTAACCGTTTTACTTTGCTCCTTCGTTTTAACCGTCGTCATCTTCTCTCCTAATGGTTGGTTACTCTGAAGCACATGACAAGACAAAAGGCAATTAAGGTAAAACAGCAGATAAATCAAAGTCAGTAGATGGCGTAGCCGTTTATTTTTCAGTTGCTAAGTTGTTAATCAGACTTGGAAACAATTGGTTGATTACAAGCTGGTTTGAACTGTTTTGTTGTCAACACGAATCCAATCTCATGTCGCACGCCCTGTGTACATGTCCTACCTTAATTATGCTCGGGCTTCCATAGCGGCGCAGTATTCTGATTGATTGGAGTGACGCATTAACATAGTTTTCAAGATATTTTCAGTGAAGTTATCGTTCCATACACGACTCCAGTGTACTGCACGGTACTGTTGCTTAATAGAAGTTAGTCATATATTGACTGCATCCGTGCGCTACTACGAGTTGGTATAAAATGCAAGCAATGCTGTAGAATCTCTCTCTCTCTCTCTCTCTCTGACTAAAGGTTAGCAATGCTGTAGAATCTCTCTCTCTCTCTCTCTCTCTCTCTCTGACTAAAGGTTAAAGAAGGAGCATTCATAACACTAAACCCCGGCCATATACGGCCACGCAGGTCGGAAGATTGGAGTAAAAGACTCGTGTGTAATCTGCTATTCTGCTTCCTTCGTATCGTCGACAGATGAGCTGAGCTGAGCTGTAGATAAATTCAGCGAGCTGCAACATTATCCATTTTATTTCTCTGCAAAACACGGCAAAAAAAAATTTCGCAAAATTTACACATGAGACTCCAAGATAGCACTTATCTATTCCATATTTGCAAGGATAATTTTTTCAGAAGAAAAAAAGGATACTACGAATGCAGCAGTTGTCGGGCCGGTACCTGTCGGTGTCGGGAGGCGGCAATGGGCAACGTGGATGAGCGTGTGAAGTTACGTTCGTGTGATGCTTAGAAGGCACAGCAACTTGAGGCTTGGCCGCGCTTTTTGAGTGAGGTGTTGGTCCACGTACGTCTGGTGCGCACGCTGCCTCGCGTATCGCGTGGCGATGGCGATGGCGATGGCGATCCAGCTCTCGTCGACACGTTACGGGTACGTAGCTCGATCTCGTCCCGGCACGCGGGTAACACGCGTTTAGCCCCGGCGTCTCGCCAAGCCGCGCGGGCGCTTCTGGGAAACTCCGGGCGGGCGGTCGCGGTCGCGGTCGAAACAGTAGCAGTTTCAACGAGTTCGTACGCCTGCAGGTTCATCCAAATTCCAGGACAGGGGTAGAGATAGGTTCCTGATGGAACTTGAAAGAGTTCGGTCTGGCTCATCTACCGTGCAACGACTGGTTTGTTGGTTTTATATACGATGAACTCCAGCTAATTAGTACACAGCGAGTTTTGTCCCAAAAAAAGTAAAAAGTTTGTGGTTTGTGCGGTGAAGTTCAGTGTTTCATAAATTTAAAGGTCTGTTTGTTTAGGTATAGCTTTTTTTTAACTTATAGCGTGAAGTTAGGTTTTTTTTTTCTTAATCAGCTTATGAGTTTCTTGGTTTTTAAGCAAAAATTTAGGGTTTGGTAATCTAATTTTTTATAGGATGTTGAACTATGGAGTTGTGTGCGAAGGATTTAAAGTTGGAATTGTCTTTCAGGGTTAAATTATCTTTTTAAATATGTATTTAAACTTTTTTGCATATGATTTGTAAATATGATGATACGTGTAAGTGTACATATGAAATAAGATAGATTTCGCTCATTCGTGCATGCATGTATTAATTTTGGACATTGCGTAATCAAAGAAATTAATATAGAAAAGCATATATTAGCCATCCGAACAAAATAACACAGTAACAAAATAATATTCAATCATATCATATTAATGTAATCTATTTATCCTCTTGCGGACATTAAAGAAGTAGCAATACTATCACCAAAGACACTCATATCTCCATCATCGATTACTGATCCATTGACATCGTACCCTCCAAATGATCCATTTTGTGTATCGTTTGGATCATAGTATTTGTCAAGATCACATCTCTCAAAAAGTTCATCACGTAAAGTACTATCTCGGATGAAGTTGTGTAACACCGTACATGCAATTATCATTTTCGTTTGAATCTTTATTTTGTAACTTGCAAAGCAAATAAGATTCTCTATTTCATTTTCAATATGTCAAATGAACGCTCAATCACATTGCAAAGGGACGAATGAGCGTGATAGAACACCTCGTATTTCCCACTTAGTTGTCGACCATGGTAAAATTCTAGTAGATAATATTTTTATCCTTTGTAAGGAGATAGACAGCCTTTTGATTGAGATAACATGCATTAATAAGGTAATATTTTACTACATATATAAAACATATAATTTTAGCACATGATTTAACGTAGGTGTGTGAGACCCTCGATTCCAAATCACCTATATGCCACGGACAAACAAAAACCATGTACGTCACATGCTCACAAAGATATCAGACATGGATCCCTGAACCAAAATATCTAAACATATCACGTTCAGACTCCCGACATGTACAAAAGCTTCCAGCAGAAACAAGTCCAGCGCCTGAGGAACCAGTTGGGATCTCAGCGGCTAACGCGAATCGGCTCGGGACATGCCTGCTTGCAGGCTACAGCCATGCAGGGGAACATAGATAACAAAATGCTTATGCCAGATATCGGTGATTGGTGCTCGTCTAAGAGTTAAAAGCGAGGGCGGCTGCAATGGCGCTCAGTGTCCATCTGCCAACGGCATGGTGATGCAAATATAGTTCAACCAGTTGATCTGGACTTTACAATTTCTCACTTTCAATTTGCAAATGCAGGAAAATGGTGTTAGAGGAGGAGACAGAGACTCACTGGGGGAGGCGGTGTCGGACGAGGAAGGGCCGGCATCGAGGTCATCAGGAGGAGGCGGTGTTGGACAGAAGGGCCGAGGCCGGGGTCGTCCGAGGGGAGGCAGTGGCGTCTTCCTCACAGGGGCAACGGCGTTGGGGGAGGAGAGGGGAGCAACGCCGTGGGGGAGGGGAGCGGTGCCGTGGGGGGAGGGGATTTGAGGCGGCGGCGTGGGGAAACCGAAGGGAATAGGGGAAGAGGAGGATGGAATAGAAAAAAAAGGAACGATTTGTATTTATATGAATGATATTTTGTGGGTAATTTTAACGAACTTTAGTGGTAAACAATTATTCCATTCCGCAAAAGCAAAAAAAAAATACATCTCCCATGACTTATGACTTTTAGACTTAAAATAACTTAAGCTTTTTATAAACCGGATAAAAAAAGGCATCACTTTGTTTAGCCTTAGTCTTTTTTACTTTTAAGCTATATAAAAGTCTAAACAAATATGGCCTAAGTAAAGTTAGAGCTTCTTTGCCACGGCTATAGCTTTTCTGAAAAACGATTTTAGTGTTTGGTTGTCTGGCTTTTAGGTAGACTGATTGCAGCTTTTGAGATAGAAAATATCTGAAATACCCCTGAGGACAGTAATATCTTGTTTGATGTTATTTAACGGTAATTAACGCAAGTGACAGTAATTAACGACAACTAACACAATTGACGACAACTACTGCAATTAGCAACAATTACCGTAATGAACGATAATTATCACATTTAACGAAGCCATTAACACAATATACCACCATTAACAACAATCAACGTAATAAACCGCAATTAATGTAATTAACGATAATTATTATAGTAAATAAATATTACATAAATAAATATATTAATTAATTAATACATCAATAAATTATTACAAAAATAATGAAATAAAGAATAATTGCATAAATAACTCATTTACAATAGAAAAGGAAAAGAAAGAAAGAAAATTAAACAAATAAAAAACTAGAGCACGGCGGCAGCAGCAGAAGGAGGAGAGGAAGACGAAAGAGGGAGGCGACGCTCGGGCCTGGTCGGAGCCGGAGGAAGAGGAAGAGAGGGAGGAGGCGCTTGGAGCCGAGGCGGGCGACAACGCGGGTGAAGGCGCCGAGGGAGGAGAGAGGGACGAGGCGCTTGGAGCCAGAGGCGGGCGACAACGCGGGTGAAGGTGCCGAGGGAGGAGAGAGGGAGGCAGCAGCGCGGGGTAGCAACTCCAGCGGAGGAGAGAGGAGGAGGAGGCAGCGGCACGGGCCTTAATATGGACCCCCTCCTTGAGAGGCTAGCTCTATCTTGGATTTTGGTGGTTCAATATGTAGTGCTGGACTCTTGACTAAAATTTATGGGGTGCTAATAGGATGCTACCACCTGTCTACCAGACAGCGCACTGCCCGCCTGCTTGATTGCCAACATTGTCTATGTCCTGCCTAGTTGTCGCGTTGCACACATGTTTGTGCCACACAGTGCTGCTTGGTTGTCGTCGCACCTTATGCTTGCGCGAGCCGCCCAGCACGTCCAAGCCCACTCCTGTACGTCGGTCGCGGCGCTAATCGCTAGGGTTCACCATGATGGGAATTGGGGAATTGGTTAGGGATTTGAGTGATTCAATGTCTGGTGGGAAGAGAGAGCAGAGAGAGTGAGATAGACGGTGTTGATGATTGGGATCCACGATCGAGCTTATCCGGAAAAATAATATGAGAGCACAATCTAAACGAAGATCGTTTATTGCCGTGAACACAAAAAGTGTATGTATGAGAATACAATAGGAAAGTTACAGAATAGAGTTATGAATTGTGACGAGGATCTAGAAATCCTCATTTATTTATTTATCTGTTATCCTTATTATGGATAATGACGTCATTATATGGTTCTTAAGTATACCCTCTTAATGTTCATAAGGGAGAAGATGGATTCGTAAGATCTTCTACAACTACCTTATGATCATAAGTTCTTCTACGATTACCTCATGGTCTAAGTCCTACGACCAGATCAGCTACGACCACCTCATAGTCGTAAGTTCTTCTACGACTAGCGTATGATCGTAAGTTCTTCTACGATCACCTTATGGTCGTAAGTTCGTTTACGATCACCTCATAGTCGTAAGTCCTTCTACGACTAGGTCAGCTACGATTACCCCATCATCGTAAGTTCTTCTACGACTAGCACATGATCGTAAGTTCTTCTATGATCACCTCATGGTCGTAAGTCCTTCTACAACCAGGTCAGTTACGAGCACCCTATAATCGATCGAGCTTACAGACAAGTATGCCCAATTGATTAGGGCATCTAAACAATTAGTATACACTATTATTCTCTGGAATAACTGCACGATTAAACTCTATATCCTGGTGATAACTGCCCAGCGACGTGGGAACGTTACTTCTCCAACAGTAATCTTTGGTAACTGCGCCATCATCTGAAGCATTGATACGCCCTTTGAGCTGGAGAAATTGTCATTCACTTCGAGCATGTTATAAAAAGAGGAATCACTAGCCGGCGAGAGAAAGAGGAATAAAGACACAATCAGGAGCAAAAGACATTGCATTTTAGTCTTTCTCTTGATCTGTAACCATCATACTCAATATAGTCACACATGAGTAGACTTGTTGTTCTCTCATGAGAAGATCCGAACCTGTATAAAAATCCATGTGTCATTCTCTCTGTGTGATTTGAGTCTTAAAGACCCCCCGAATCAAACAATCATTACGTAAGTTCGGTTCTAAAATACCAACAAATTGATCGAATAATCGTAGCGTTATGAAGTTGTTGTTACAGAATACATGGGCTACCCCCTTTATAACTATCGAAAGGGTGACGGGTAATGCCGCTAAATTTGTCTCTTCTTCACGAACGTTTTTCTGTTGAGTCTTGAACAGTCACGTCTCATAACTAATTGTCGTAAGTTGCCAATACGCCAATAAACGTTCCCACGCTAGCCACGTGGGAAATTGTCATGTCTCCCGACCAACTTGCTGATCGGGGATGACCCAAAACCGTATAGCTGATCGTGTAGTGTTCATGACTGATCGTCCCATGACTCAAACTGGACTGTGACCAGTTGGGCCGTAATAAAAGGAATTAGACTTCATGTAAACACTGATCGTAGGTTCATAACTGTTATAAAATGAGTCTTTGATATGTGAGTCTACTTTGACAGAGACTCTTACTTTAACCGAAAAAGTTGATATGATCAAGAATCCTCATCAGATGAGTTTGGTGGGTTTGACCAGTTGGCCCAAAACAATAATAACCAACACTTGGCTTAACGCAACCCATATAGAAAATTTCGATCCAAATCATTTACTTATTCCTCTTCTATCTCAAAACAGCTAAGCTTCGAACCGTAGCCAGGTGCCCCCCTATTGCCCTGTTAGGTCCGCCACTGACAGTACATAGTACTACCGTCAAACAGGCAAGTAAACGCCCTGCTTGGACCTTCGTTTAGGTGGGCTATAAATGCTTCTAAAAAACATGAAGCAACTTAGAAGCTTCCTAAGCAGGATATTTTGTTTTGACAGTAAGCTGCACCGGCCGTCAAATTTTAAGTTATGCTAGTTGACAAATTAATGACAATCCGTCGAATTCATAACAACGAAGCATCTAACACGTTTCTTTCGTGTCTGCGGGCAGCGTTTGAAAGATGAAAAACAAGATACGATGGAGCTGGACCATTGGCGGAGCTACAGGGTATGCCGGCTATGCCCCGGCATACCCTGTTTTCCCGATGCAACAGCAAATACATATATGTATATTTATTAAAAAAAAAAAACTCATCCGTGATGCGAGTGCCAGGGGCAAGCGACAGGCAGGCCGCGGCGTGGCTCTGCGAGCGTCACGCTCAGGCCCACGCGGCCCATGCAGCCAGACGCCCAGACGACCACTTTGACGGGATTACGGAGCCAATACCGCAGTGCACAGCGCATCTGTTCGACTTCAACTATTCCGTCGTTCGCCCTGCTCGTGCCTGTACGCGGCTACGCCGTCACGGCGTCTCGCAGACGCACTCACGCCACCGAGTTGCCGATCATTTATCGCGGACGCTCGAGTCGCCGATCGCCGACGTCCGACGCCCACGCCCGCCCTATGCCCTACGGCGATCGCGAAGACGATATCGCAATACGCCAATACGGATCGATCGGATCGAAGCGTGTCTGTTAGACCATGTGACTAAGTCTACTATTTTTAGCCGATGAATAATTGACAATGTTATTTACTGAGATATTATTTGAGGCGTGTCGTGGTGTGTGGACTGATGTCGGTCAAGTTGGAAAGAACTTGTGCTGGAAAAATATACTGCTTTGGTCTTTGCATGTGCAGGGTAACTCGGAGGCGATTGTGGTCTACAGCGGTGACCGGGAGATGACTTGGTGCGAAGTCATGATCCAAAGGGTCGAGGATGCTGGAGGAGGCGGTCGAGCTCGAGTTGGAGCGCATGGAGATTAAAGATGGATGATGCGGTTCGGAGGCTACGACACGTGACATGTTTTAGGGTGCCTAGAATATGATATTTTGTAAGCAAGTTATAAGTCTATGGATTAGGCCCATGTAATTGGGCCGTACGTGGGTAATTAGGGTTCGGAGAATATATGAGTATAAAAGGTGATTAGGAGGAACCGATTGGATGACACGGTGATATAAATTGCTGGCGGCGGCCGAGACCGAGTCGATATATTGTTTTTTTATCGCATGACGGCCAAGCTCGGTCTCGGCTCTGTGGCGGCGGGGATTTTGCTTCTCCGTCAAGCGTCATCTTTAGACTAGGGCGGTATTTGTTGTTGTTGCTAAGGGAAATACTGATTGCGGCTCTTTTTTTGATATCTTGTTGCTGTTGCTAAGGGAAATACTGATTGCGGCTCTTTTTTTGATCAAGTATCTATCTTGTTGAATATTGTTGGAGTTTCTTGTAAGCGTCATGACATGCTTAGAAATGCTAGGCTTGAGAATGTCAAGAAAGCACTTGACTGTGGTGAAATTGAATGAACTGGATTACATCAAGAGATGGGTTTGCCTAGGCACAGGGATACTCGATGGGGATCTCATTACAAAACTATATGC
This sequence comes from Hsuehochloa calcarea, assembly GCA_036346395.1. Classification (NCBI taxonomy): domain Eukaryota; kingdom Viridiplantae; phylum Streptophyta; class Magnoliopsida; order Poales; family Poaceae; genus Hsuehochloa; species Hsuehochloa calcarea. The sequence goes on along the minus strand of CM070609.1, from coordinate 18,667,570 downwards.
GACATCATTACTATGTATGAATCAATTCATGATGTCTTGGTTGATCTTGGGGATGATCCAGACATATAAGGATGATTGGACCAAAATACATTTTGTGACCGGAGCATTTGAGACCTTTGAGTTTGTTTTCTTTGCACACTTAATGTATATTATTCTTGGATACACAAATGAGTTATCTGAGTGTTTGCAAAGAAGAGAGCAAGATATTCTTAATGCAATATCACTTGTTAATGTGGCAAAGAAAAGAATGCAAGAATTGAGGTCTGATGGTTGGCATAATTTTCTTGAGAGGGTCACCTCATTTTGTGATAAATATGGTGTTGATGTTCCTGCTATGGATGGTGATTATGTTCCTTATGGAAAATCAGTAAGAAAGCTCGTGCTCAAAGCAAACCAATGATGACCACTTGTAAGAGAGGTATATATTGGTGTCATTGATCAAATAAGTCAAGAACTTGATAATCGGTTTGATGAGATTAATATGGAGTTGTTGTCTTGTATGGCGGCCTTCAATCCTTCTAACTCATTTGAGTCTTTTGATGCACGGAAGCTATGTAGATTAGCTGAGTTCTACCCAAAAGACTTCTCAAATAATAATTTGCTCAGACTTGAATTGCAGCTAGATAATTATATTGATGACATCGAGCGGGATGATAGATTCAAAGGTCTAAAAATATTGTTGATCTCTCGTTAAGCTTGTTCAAACAAAGAGGCATAAAGTGTATGATATGGTTTATCGCCTTCTCAAATTGGTATTGCTTCTACCCGTGGCAGCGGCAAGTGTTGAAAGGGTATTTTCTGCGATGGTTTTAGTGAAAACAAAGCTACGAAATAAGATGGGAGATAGTCTTTTGGATGATTGTCTAGTCACTTTCATTGAGCGAGATATTTTTTTTGAAGTTGATGAAGATGATATAATTGAGACATTTATGTCCCTTCAAAGCGTCGAATAAAAATGTCAAGAAAATAACATTGTAAGTCTCGGTACTCTATTATGCATATATTTGATTATCGGTATGGCTTTTGAAACTATTTATACTATATTTAGCGAATCTACTGTCCACTTAATTCATGATTATAAGCCTTAATACCGAATTGGTAAATGGATTTACCGAATTTTGTATAAAATTTTTTTGAGAGGCATACCCTGACCTAAAATCCTAGATTCGCCACTGAGCTGGACGAAACGTAGGTGTCCCGCAATTTCGGACGCTAGTGAAGCACTCGATCCAAAACAGTGCAGGCAGATTGCACATATAAGAAGTTAAGAGACTTTGAAACGTTCTCTCTCCTTTTGAATTAATCCCAGAGTTTGCAAAATAGTTTTAAAGGCGATATTAATTGCTACGGTTCTACATTTCTACTACCATCTGCTGAGGCCTACATACCGCGGTGAACACCCATGGGCCGCATGGCTAGTAGATCTCCAAGGAGGGGGAGCTGGATGTCGTTGGCATTTATCGCTAACGGATCAATGGATAATGTCAGGATTTCGGGTAAAACCTCGAGGGGAGGCGCAATGCAATATATATATATAAATATATAATCTACTGATCATAAGAGATATATTTTATCTATACAAAAAATTACAAGAGATATTGTCGGTTTATAAATAATAACAATATCCATAAATATAGAAGATATCTTGAGATATTTTGCTAACACGCCCCCGCAGTTGCAACGCCAGCCACTTAGATGGACGGTGAGACTGGTACAAAAATCAATGAACAAAGACAGCGACAATCCTTTGGTACAGATGTCGGTGAACTGTGATGTTGAGGGGACATGTAAGACACAAATATGGCCCAATGCGACCTTGTTACAAACAATATATATCAATCTCAATATATTTAGTGTGTTGATGATAAATCGGATTGGTCGTCATATAAACATCACTAACATTATCACAAAATACAATGGTGACCATGGTGAGTGGCCGACGTAATTCCTGAAGAAGTTGGCGCAACCAGGTAGCCTCGGCAACAACATTGGCAACGACACGATACTCAACCTCCGCACTAGAATGAGAAATAGTATTTTGGCATTTAGAGGACCAAGAAACTAAGTTCTAACCAAGATAAAGACAATAGCCAGACGTAGAACGGCGTGTGTCGGGACACCCAGCTCAATCGGCGTCACCACAAGCAACCAAAGTATCCACGGTGGAGGGGGTGAGACGCAGTCCGTAAGAGAGGGTACCCTGAATGTACCGAAGAACGCGCTTTATTAACCCAAGATGACAGCTACGTGGATCGTGCATGTGCAAGCAAATCTGTTGTACTGCGTACGCGATATTAAGATGAGTGAATGTGAGATACTGCAAATCACCGGCAATGCTGTGATATGCAGTGGGATCATCAAACGGTGGTCCAAAGGTGGCGCGAAGTTTCAGTGAGGCATCAATGGGTGTGGGTGTCGGTTTGCATGAAGCCATGCCTGCACGGTCAAGGAGCTCAACAACATATGTGGCTTGTGACAAGAAGAGACCGACCGCGGACCTAGAGACAGTGATACCAAGGAAGTGGTAGAGATCACCGAGATCGGTTATAGCAAATTCAGAGCGAAGAGAACCAATGATATATGAGAGTAAAGAGGTGGAGGACGCTGTGAGAATGATATCATCAACGTATAAAAGATGATACGAGGTACCGAGACCACTATGAAAAATAAAAAGGGAGATATCAGATTTGGAGCATGAAAATCCAATGGATGCAATAAAAGAAGTACCATGCTCATGGAGCCCATTGAGACCGTAGAGGGAACAGTTCAAACGACATACATGATATGTACATGAGGGGTCAATCAGACCCGAAGGTTGACGACAGTACACCACCTCAGACAAATTGGCATGAAAAAAGACGTCTTTGACATCAAGTTGATGAATGGGCCAATTGGATGAGACGACAATGTGGATGTGACATCCCAATTTTAGAGTCTTTTTGAAGATTTTAAAATAAAAGGAACACTTTGAATTTTATTGAATTAACTAAATCTTAAATTGAAATTTTAGAAATGGAAACATTTTAAAATGATTAAAATACACTTCAATCAAATTCAAAATTGTTTTATTCAAGTTCTACCGGCCCAAGGAATTTTATTGGATTTTCCCATCATTTATTTTATTTTCTGAAATTCAAATTTTCTTTTTTTTTTCTTTCTTCCTTCCTTCCTTCCTTTCACCAGGCTCCTTTCATGCCTTTGCTCTGCTCTGTCCCAGGCCGCGCCGTGCACCACTACCAGCCACGTCGTGCGCACCTGGCCCCTCGGCACCCGACCGCCCCAGCCTCCCACTCCTGAGCCGCGCCCGAGCCAAGACCTAGGCGCGACCGCGTCGCACTGTGATGCGGCACCATGCACGCTCCCGCCTGTGCCGACTGCGCCCCACCCGCACGGCCGCCACCCACGTCGTGCCATCGTCAACGCACACCTTGAACGCCTAAGCATTTAATTTCCCTGCCATTTTCTGTCGTTTGTGTGAATTCAAGTCCGAACCGAAACCATTGCCCAAATTCCATGAACGTTCCTCGTCATTCACTCCCCGTCTTCGCCCTATAAAGAGAGCATCGCGTCCGCCTTGAACTCCTCTTCATTTCGCCTCAAACCTCACTTTCACTCTCGCCTCCATTTGGCCGGAATGTGCAACGCCGCTCCCTTCTTCCTCAAGTCCGGCCACGTCGCCTTCGCCTCGATCTCCCTCTCCGGTGAGCTTCTTGCCGTTTTGATCGCGTCATAATGTGTTCCCGAGAGCCCTCCACCGTTTCCCCTAACTTATTTCGACCGATTTCTTGTTGTGGAGTTCCGCCGCCATGAGCCCTTCTTCTCCACCGCTAACCACCATCGAGACGCCTCCACGGACCCCCTCCGGCCTCCCTGAGCAGCCCAGCGTGCTCCTAGAGCACATGTTGTGCCTGTGCACATGCCGCCTCTGCCCGCTTGCCGCCGCCGTGCGCCCCACGCGCATGTGCCTCCACTGCCGCCACCTTGCCGATGCACGCACTCCGTCGCCTCCCCTTGCATCCCCGAGGAACCGGGGTCCCATTTTGCAGGTCGCCGCCCGCCACCCGCCGCATGCCCGAGCGCCTACACCCTCCCCTGTTCTTCCTTTACTTTCTTCTTCTATTTTCTTCCTGACCCACTGGCAAGTGGCCCCCTAATGTCAGCAACTGTGAATTAATCAATTGTTTCCAAAAAGGAATATTCAAGGAATATTCCCCTTTCTCATTTTCAGCGATTTTCATTTCCGACAAACTTTCGGATGTTCATTCTCCTTCATACGAACTCTGATTCTGTCGATTCTTGTTTCTTAATTCATCTAAATTCAATATATCTCTATCAGTATCTACTTTCTATATTGTTTGGATTTTTTTTGGATTTATTATAATTTATTCATTCTCATTTTGTGCATATAGAATTCAACGTTGCCAAAGCCTTCTTGGACTAGTCTGCAGGAGTAACTCCAATCTTCGACAAAGGCAAGCTGTAGATCTTTGATCATGTTTTACCCATTATTGTTAAAATATATTGGTTTGGGATGCAAATAAGCGTCCCGCGATGTGACCCAAACACACGGCAGTACACACCTCCGACCCATCACATAGCTTAAATACAACCCGAGTTGTCAATGTCAAGACTCCATAACTTACTAAATCAAGCCCAAACCCATACTAGGCATGTGGTTGTACAAGAAGGCCAGTTCAATGGCGCACAAAGTTAAGTCCTTAATTGACCAAGGCAAGACTTCAGCTTTTAACCCAAATCACAAAGTTTAATAAGCACACAGCTCCACCATTCACACAGAATCCACCACTTGCCTCAGTCTAAATCTTTTCCCACCCTGTTGGTTAAGTGCAACACATGCCATCAACGAGTAACAGCACACAACACACACAGATTCATCACACAGTTCCATAATCACTTAGTCAAATTTATAATTGCAACTCTCACATGAAATGATGACTCGTGGCATGGCTAAGCAGTCTAATCGTATCTAACCAACCCACGTTGGTGCTATGATAATACCAACTAATAATTAACCAACCTAGGGTGACAAAAGATTATGGCATACAATAGACAATGTGGCATAACAATTTGGATTAATAACTATCCCAAAAGCATTTAAATAAATACTTGAAATAGAATGCAATATATTGAAATAAAGTATTTTGAAAACTGGGTTCAATATGATCAAAGGTATAACTTGCCTTGCTATAGCAATGATGGTCTTTATTTATCTTCAATCTTCTACTTCCTTGATCTTCAGTTTCTTCAGACGATTCTGGTACTTCAACGTCTAACGATAAAGAAAATGCAAAAACAAACTAAATTCAAAAATAGAAATCAAATAAACTCCAAATTGAAATTGAAAGGTACTGGAAGATAGATATTGAATTTAGATGAATGTAGGAATTTGGATGGGTTCGATCGGAATTCGGATGCAAAATATATGGCCTCTAGAAGATCCAATCTAAAGAAAATAACCTAAATTGGAATTTCTGGAATTTCTGAATTATTTTTCTATTGAAAAATCCAGAATAATGACGTCGGCTGATGTCAGCGTCGAAATTCCGAATTAAAATAAATCCGGGAAAATGGCAGAGAGGCTGACAGGTGGGACCCACGGTCTATAGACCAAGTCCTCGGGTTAGGGCTTCGGTTCATGGTGGGTTGGGTTCATGGAACAGTGCTGACAAGGTGGGGTCTAGTTGTAAAAGCACGGCTCATGGTGAACCATGTCTACACTTATTTCGGTTTAAGGTCAGGGTTAGGTGTCGCTTACATGGCACACACATGGCATGCCACGGTATATGAGTGGCGAGGTGTAGCCGAGGTGGCAAGTGACGAGGCCAAGGTTAATTTGGCCAATCAGGCCGACAAGATGCCACAGTGTCACCACCGTGGTTGCCACAAAGGACAAAAGGTGATGTGGCAGTGACTGGTGTCGCCGACATGGCACCGCACCAGACAGGCCGGAGGCGCCGGAGCTCGGCCAGCTCGCCGGAGGCTGCAGTCGCGCCGACGCCAAGGAATGCCCAAAGCGGTACCAAGAAGCGCAGATATCTACATGCATGCTATTTGTATATAATTTTTTTAGGGGTAGCTAATTACGTAATTGACATTATGCCACCTTGAATATTTGTGAATGTCATGTATCATTGGACATCACAGGAAGGGTTGCTATTAGTTTGACATAATTGTAATACCAACATTGGTGGCGTAGTATGCTTAGTCATGCTTAGTTGTATGATGGGTTCCTATACACAATGTTAATCTTGATAACTTAACTTAATGAGATATGGAATCGTGGCGGTTAGCCACTGTTGTTTAAAATTTGTTGTGTCATGGAAGAAGATGTCATTGGTCCTGGTTGAACAAAATGGTTTCATACTCAAGCGAATGATTGTGCAGTTAATGGGGTGCGGGTAGCACATTTTGGGATGAGGTAGTCTCGCCTGAGTAATCACTAAGGACTTAATCTTATGTGCCTTTGATCTGGGCCTTATCGTACAACCACCTATCCAGAATGAGATGGACCTAACTAATTAATTAGCAATGTCTTGATTTGGGTTCCAGGATAGACATGTAGATTCACATGACGTAAGAGGGGCCCCCGACTGTGGTGGATGTAACCCTTTGGTTGTGAAACCTTAGCGGGTAAAACTAGGTTAAGTTAGAGCTTTGTAAAAAGTCTTGTGATAAGTACTTAGTCGCACACTTACGAAAGCGTTTCTTGGTTGACATTATAAGTTGATTATCTCTTGTGGATCAAGATGTACAACTTTTGCAAAGTGTTAAAACTATTTGAACAGTCGTGTCCCCAGTTATAAACAATGCCGGGGATTTAACATAGGATATAGAGTTTTTCATAAACTTTGGATAGTTGAATGGTTGGGAAGTGAACGGGTAGTTCAGTAGTTGCTTCAAAGCACTTGTTTAATTTATGTATTATGACTTTTCAATTATGATTTTCAATCTATTTATTGTAATTACTGTCAATATTGCTTTCTGTAAAATAACCATAGAACTATTCCTTTGTTCAAATCTTGCATGAATATCAATTGCATAATATACCCTATGACCTGCTGAGTACTTTATGTACTCACAATTTTATGCCTTGTTGATCAGTTGCTGAGGAAGATCCATAGAACCCAGAGTTCTACGAGGAGTACTTTGAATACTATGCAAACTAGAACGTGCTCCCCACTCGATTGCATGTGGGCACGTCAGATGGCTACCACGAGTTTTTTTCTTTCGCTGCAACAATATTTATCCATCCTTAAGTCATGTGTGTCAAACTTTGTAAACTTTGACTATAAGGTACTTGCTAATATTTATTATTAAGTTGTTACTTTGATAGTTATTTTGTTGAATGGTTGATATTCCATCTATGTTATCACTATGTGCACTAGAGTGATTCTAGACTAGTGCAGAATACACAGAGCATTCAGATTTGTAAGTTTGGGCCCCGACAGGAGAGGACGGTCCGAATGGTTGCAGGTTTGATGACTAGATTGAAAGTTTCGTCAAAATCAACGCCAAGCTATTGGGAGAAACCACATAAAACCCAACGAGCCTTATAGCTAGCAAAAGTACCATTCGTGTGAAACTTATACCGAAAAAACCATTTACCAGAAATAATGTTGGCATTAGGAGGTGAAAGCACAAGATCACATGTGTGGTTAGAGAGAATAGCATGAAATTCACCTATAATGGCAGAATGCCAATTTGAATCTTTGGGAGCACCGCGGATGGATTTTGGAAGGCTAAAAATAGAAGATGAAGCGGAGGCATAGAGATTAAGCTTCTCATGTGGCGGGAAGCGAATGCCAACATGAAGACGAGTACCGTAGGAGTGAGAAGGGCTAAGGGCAGAGAGTGCCGTGTCAGGTGTAAGTGGTGTCGCGGAAGGCGCAACGACAGCTATGGCTGCCGCGCCAAGAGGGAAGGCTGCAATGGTAGGGGCTACACGGCAGGAGCTTCCCCGGTAGGTGAGAAATGTGTTGCGGCAATAGGATCAATAGCGTTCGGGATTGCCTCGGCGGGCGCTAGGGGATCGGCTGCCGGGGTTGCCACGGTAGGGAAGAGAGGCGCAACAGGGGTGGAATTGGTTGTCGCGGTAGGAGTTGCAGCGACAGAGAGAGGAAGATCCTCCTCAGTGGTGATATCTACCATGGGAGATGACAGGGAAGGAAGGACATCAAGAAAATCATAATCCGATGAGGAGCTCAGAAAAGAGAGAGCAAAGGGAAAGACAGATTCATCAAATGTTACACGACGGGAAATGATGATCCGATGGGTAGTGAGGTTCATACAATGGTAACCCTTCTGATTTGGAGGGTATTTAAGAAAAACACAGGGACCGAGTAGGGAGATAATTTGTGTGGAATGGTGGTGGCAGTGTTGGGGTAACAAAGACAACAGAACACACAAAGATGAGAGTAGGATGGTGGAGTATGAAACAAGGCCTGAAACGGAGTGGAAAACTTGAGAGTTTTGTGGGTAGGTGGTTCTGGAGGTAGGTAGCTGCATGGATGGATTCAACCCAGAAAGATGATGGCATGCGAGCTTGAAAAAGGAGTGACTGAAAGATATCGTTTATGGTGCGAATGATGCGTTCAGACTTGCCATTCTGTTGGGAAGTATGAGGACAGAAAAAACAAAGAGTAATGCCGCGGGAGACAGTGAACTGACAAAGAGTATTGTTGTCAAACTTGCCACCATTATCGTATTGGATGGCATGAAGAACAGTGGAGAATTGAGTAGCAATGTAAGAGTGAAAGTTTGGTAGAATCAAAAAAGTGTCAGATTTGAGACGAAGTGGAAAAGTCCACAAATAGTGGGTGAAATCATCCAATATCACAAGAATTTTTTTACCCGAAATACTCGACACTGGAGATATTCAAATATCACAATGAATTAATTAAAAAGGAAATCTAATATGATGACCTAATTGACAAGCATGGCACAAGCTGCTGTCATTTATTTGAGGAGGACATGAAATAACGGAGGTGTCGGTGAGATGATGGATGGCCAGCCAGTCGGGATGGCCGAGTCAACCGTGCCACAAGGTGCTATTGGTGGAGGTGACAAAAGCGTGAGGCGTAGTAGGATGGAGAGGGTAGAGCTCACCCAAACTATTGCACCTGAGGATTTCGTGCTTGGTTTGAAGATCCTTCGCAAAGAAACCACGAGGGTCAAATTCAATAGCACAATGATTGTCAACACAAGGTTTTTGATTATACGAGGTGTGACAAGAACATTTTAGATGTGGAGTGGGTGGGTGGATGTGGGAAGAATGCAATGGCCAGCGTTGGTGACATGAAGACAACTACCATCGTCAGCCACAATATGGGAGGAAGGAGGAGGGAAAGGAGAGAGATGGGTGAGGTTACCGGAACCGGAGGGCATGTGAGTGGTAGCACCGATGTCCATGTAGCAATCACCGGTGGGGGCAGCAACGTCATGGTATTGAAGGTGTCGATGAGACCGGAGGAGTCCCATGATGGTACGGTAGCCAGCGGCGCCGGGTGCTAGCCGTGTGGTGCGGCCGACTGGTAGCCCTGTTGAGTGGCCGACAGATAGCTCGCTGGCGCAGTCGCGTAGCCGGACAATGCAGTGGGTGCGGGATACGACCAGGTGAGGAGTCCCTACGGCGTGCTGCCCCGTGGCTAGTGGTGCGGTGGGCCACCGGGGCGAGGACCAAGGATGTTGGTCGTGGGTTGAATAGCTCCGGTCCATGGATTGTAGAAGGTCAGCGTATGAGGTCCACCCTTGTTGGCTTGTTGCCCTTACCCTTGACTTTGTCGCGCTTGCCGCCACTACCAGAGTAGCCGCCGGTAGGATGATCGCTGGTGTAGTCGTTGGCGGGAGGGCACTAGGAGGTGGCACCGTGGGAGGCAACACCCCTGGGGTTGGCGCTGGTGGACAGGGTGGTGCGGCCTGTCGATGAGTTGGCAAGGAGAGTCGTAACCTGCGCGAGTTGGTCACCATGCGCATTGTAACATCCCAAAAGTACCCGGATGTAAAAATACGAGATTTTTAAAACTTTTTGTATGTTATATGTCGCCATCATTTTTGCCTGTATTTTTGGGAGTTATTTGATCTGTGTTTTCTTTTGCCAACACAAGTAATGTAAAACGGAAACCCTAAATACATAAACCCTAACAAACGGAAACCTTATATCATAATTTCTAAAAGCAAAATGAACTTAAGGTATTGCCCTTAAAATCGAAAAATGTTCAAAACCTAATCCTCCAAATGATCAAAAGCCCGATTAAAATTCTTTAGCAAATATTAGAGTTTATCTATGACCGAATGATAATTTCTTAGCAAAGACCAGGATTTAGCAACCACCACAATATCTATTCTTTTTCCTTTTTCCCTTTTCCTTATTCCTTCTTTTGCCTCCTGTTTTCCCAGCTGAAACAGGCCACGGCCCATATTTCTCCCCGTCCAAACGCCCTTTCTTCTCTCCCTCTTTCTTCCCCGTATCACCACCTCCACTGGCGTCCCCATAGCACCACCTCCACCCGTGCCATCCTGTCACTGCGCCCATGCCGACCGAACTCGCACACCATGCGCCCCATTCCGGCGCCACGTAGCCTGTCTTGCCCTGTCATCGACATGCGACAGCCTCGGCCACGCGCTCGACATGCAGCAACCTCGCTCCCATCTCATGCCCATGCCGCACCTGTCTCATGCCATGCCGTGCTGCCGTCGCCAAGGGTATCGCCAGCCCAACTACAAAAGGCCACCCCGAGCCGTTCATCCCTCCCTGCTGTCTCATCCCTTCCTCGCCATTCTCTACTCTCCACTCCGTCTTCCCGTGGAAAGGCGGCAAGTGCAGTGCTTAGCCACCGAGCCGCCGCGCACCACTTCGCCGTTCTGGCCGCCCGCTGAAGCTCCGGCCACGCCCACGCGCTCCAGAGCACCGCCATGGTCCCATTCCCCTTCAACCGCAGCTGCGAGGGAAGCCCAAGCGCGCACGCCGCTCTCGGCCGCCAAGCCGCCCGTGGCGCCACTCCGCCATTTCGGACACTCCGGCGAGCTCCGCCGACGGCCGACCGCGTCACGCCGCGTCCCACCACCCCACCATCAAAAGCCCTCAACAAATTTTGGGATTCCCCGCGGGAGCGTCGTGCGCCCCCACCATCCCCATTTCCAGCCGAAAAGCACCGCCATCATCGCTGCCCCTGCTCCGGTGAGTTCTAGCCCGATTCCCCTCTACCGGAGCACCCCCAGACTCCCCTCTAGCTCCCCCAGCACCACCTCCGGCTTTCCCTCTCCCCAGTGCCGCCACCGCGATGAATCGGCCACGCCGCCGCCGGCTCATCTCCGACCCCCTCGGCCTTTACCGGTCACTGGGCTGAGTTCCCCACACCCGGTCGATGATAATGCTCGCCCGAAGTTCCCCTCTCCCTCACCCGAGCGCCGCCGCCCCTCTCTCTTCCCCGCGCCCAGCCGCCGCACGCCGCCGCCAGCTCCCACCAGTGCCGCCTGAGCCGCGCCTCCACTGCCCTCGGGGTCACCTCAGCCTTGCGGTTCCGTTTTCACCATGTGCGGCCGCCACCATCGCCGCCCTCGCCGGCGTTGAGCACGCCCGAGCCGCTCGGCCGTCCTCTGTTCTCTCTTTCTTCCCTCTCAGCGTGTATGAGCAGTGTGTATGAGTTGGAATGAATGGCAGGTGGGCCTCTCTCAGGTTCCCTCCTGGTGTAGTTGTGTAAGCGTGATTGCACGGCAATAGATAGCTAGTAGTGGCAGCTGATAATGAGCCATTGGATTAGGATAGTAAATTGGTACATATACATATTAATTTGAATAATTAGTGACTAGTTTAAGTAGTTAGACTAAAGACGTTAAGAGGTTAGTTAGTTTGTAGATAATCAATTGACAGATTATACTTTTAGATAATGACAGTCAGTGGACAAATCAATTGATTAAAAGGATAATTAAATGGATGGTTAGACTAGAATAGTATAATTTCATGGGTGAATTATCAATCAGCCATTGCCTTTTCTAATGAAATTAGTTAATAATCAATTCAAGATCTATTCCAAGCAATTAGGCATTATCAAAATAATCTTATGTTTAAAAGTGCCTACATGTTGATTTGGTCCTAGACATTCGTTGTTTAGTTTTTTGGTAGAGACTAACCCAATTTAATGCTACTAACTTATGAAAAGGTAATATGTCATCGTAATACTTAGATCAAGACCATTGCAATAATAGAAGTAATAAATTAGTTAGATAGTTAATCAAGGATTTGTAGGGCAGTAAACTGGTACTGATCGAGTACCATTAGCCTATAAGCCCCATGTCTGAGAGTGCCCAAATGAACATAGGGTGGTATATTATAATCTGGCAACATCATGTCCAGGGTTAATCTCCGCACAGTAACCATATGAACTCGCATGTGCTTACATATTATAGTTAATTTAATTTAGGTAACTAGAGCCCATCTGCAAGTAATGAAGTGATCCATAGGAGGAGGGCACACGAGAGGAGGGAGCAGCTCAGTGGGCGTGCGGGGGAGGGGGTGTTGGTTTGAGTTTTTTATGGAGTGGTCTTCGATGCGTAATTACTCCTGAACTTCGGGGTAATTTGGGAATGGAAGTTGTATGAAGCTGCGGAAGCTCCCCGCGGGCGGCTTCCGCACGTTGAGATCGGAAGCCGCTTTGGCGAAAAGGGGCTGCGAAAAGTCAGCCGTTTGATTCGGCTTCCGGCTTTTCCGAGCGGAAGCGAAGCTGTTCGTTGAAAGCTTCAACACACCCGCCTGTGTCCAGCGGCGCGCTCCCCACTTGAGATCGTTGATCGCCACGACTCTGTTAGATATCAAAGATTTGTGTTTCAAAACTCTACGGTTGCGCTCCTTCCACAATTCCCAGCATGTCATCAGCACTATGAGCTAGTTCTTTGATTCCACTCGGTGTGCCTTTTCCTTTGGATTCCAATAGTTCGACCTATCCAGAAAAATTGTCGGCCTATGAATGTGATTCCGATCACTCCGGTGGTGCCAGAAGTCGTTTCGATGTAGGATTTTTATCCAGTTCCTATTTTGTGCTGCGCATCTGTCATATTGCATACAGACCTAATTATGAGTTATGTGCAATAACATAATTATGATTTATGTGAACTAAACAAGTTATTTTTTGGGCAAACATTGAACATCTGGTTTCCAAGACAACATTATTCTTTGCGCAATCCCTTATTTGCCAGTTGCCGCCACAATTGATCAAAGCGATAGCCAATTCAAGCGTCCACTGCACATTGGGGGAACTCGAGCAGCGGCACGTCCCCGCCGCCGCCGCCCGCCGCGGCCTCCATGCTTAGCCCGACGGAGACGTCGCACCTCACGTACAGGTCGCGCCACCCGCTACTGAACAGCCCGGTCTTGTACCTGAGTCGGCCCATGACGACGAGCCGGAGCTGCACGCGCCGCGCCGCGCAGTCCGCGGCCAGCGCACCCACCGTGTCCTGCGACACCGGCACGGCGGCGCCTCCGAGCAGCGGCGACAGCGCCACGTCCGAGCCGCGGTCCTGAACCACAGTCGGGAGCTGCGCGGGCGGCGTCACCAGCTCCCCGCGGTACGTCACGTAGCCGACAAGCCCGTCGTAGAGCACGGCGGCGCGGTCGCTGGGGTTGTGCAGCAGCAGCGTGAACTGCATACTAGCAGAGAGCGCGTACGGCGGCGCCGAGGACGAATTACCGGCGTTGGCGAGGCGGTACACCGCGGCGCGCGCCACGGAAGCCTGCGGCTTCAGCGGGCGGTAGATGAGGAAGAGCACGAGCGCGACGACGCCGGCGATGGCGGTGATGAGGAGGGTGGTGGCCAGGAGGCGCCTGCCGCGGCGGCGCGCGCTGTGGACCTCGCAGAGCTGCCTCTTGGAGGTCTCCATCGTTGTTGCACCAATGTTTGGCTTCTTGTTCGGAGTTTTATGGCGTTTTGGCATATCGCTGTGTTCTGCTAGCTTTGGTGTTTCGTACACAGCATTGCAGTCTGATCGGCCGTAGGAGAGGATGGCAAGATAGACATGTACAGTTGCACGCAAGACGTACTCCGAGAGTCCGAGAGTTCTATGGATTGCGATCCAGCTGGAAAAGCCAGCTCGGACAAAAGTGTACGTGGTTCATATTTCGTCGTGCGTTTTGTTTGCGTGCGTGCATGGAAGCAGTGCTGCTGCCTATACGTAGCGCTCGGAGACAAACCGCGGCCACGATACTTCGGTGTGCGCGGCGTGGGCGGCTCGGCGTGGTTGCCTCCTTTTTGTCGAAGAGAAATCGCGGGTTTGGCTGCCTGTGGATCCATTTCTGCTTTTGCTTTTGTTCGGGAAGTTGTTTTGGCACTGTGTGCCGTTTTTTTTGCTTTGATCGATGCAAGCTACGTAAGGCGCAAGGGCTGACGAGCGCATGCCGTGGTACGTTGTCCAAGTGCTTTACTTGCTGGTGTGCGGTAGCGTTTCGTTTTTTTTTTTTGTAGGTAGTATACATACGACCCATTGAAGCATTGTTGTTGTGGTGCCACTTATCTTTATGACCTGGCTATTTAACCATCTCACGTTGTAAAATCAAATTACTTAATCACTGTTTTGCTAGGTGGATTTGCTTAAGTGGCGTAGGAACGGGAAAGTGGCTTGGAGGTTGCCCTGATGTTGACGCTCGCGGCGGCCGTCCACGCCCGCAACGGCACCGCGGCGGTCATCTAGGACGCCATGCTCCACTGGGTTCTGCTTGTCGCCCGTGAGTGCGGTGTCCGGCCCGTGAGTGCGGCGTCTAGCACGTGACACTGCACACCATTGGTGCCTTTGTCGTGTCTGCCATGGTCACGGTGCACCTACTTTGCCCCGAGGTCTTCCCGGACCCGTTCGCCGTCCCCGGCGGCTTCCCGCACCCCGTCCACCGCCCTGGCCCACCTCCCCCTCTTCCGCATCGCTGAGTCCGAGAGCTACGTCATCATCTTCAACATCTTCTCGGTGCTCGAGGCCGACTTGCCACGAGTACTATCGGGGCTTGGGTGACTCTCCCAAAAAGGTGTTCCTCGTCGGCCCCACACGCGCAGCCGCCTCCCCCCGCCGCACGCGGCGACGACACTGAGCGGGACCCTACCCTGCAGTGGCTCGACGACCAGCTAGCTAGCTGGGTCGGTGGTGTACGCCTTCTTCGGGAGCACGTGCTGGCTAGGCCCGAGCCAGCTCAGAGAGCTGGCTTCCAGTCTCCGCGCGTCCGGCCGGCCGTTCATCCGGGTGATCCCGACGCCGGCTGAGGGAGCTGAGCAAAACGAGGAGCGCGCGTCCAGCCACGACATGGTGGTGGCCGGGCGGTGGGCGGCTTTGTGAGCCACTGTGGTTGGAACACGACGCTAGAGAACGTCTGCGTCGGCGTGCCCCTCGCGACGTGGCCGCTTTGCGGCGAGCAGTTCCTGAACGAGGCTTTCCTCGTGGAGGTGCTCCGCGCGGGCGTGTGGGTGCGGGAGGTGGCCAGCATGGTGGACCTGGAGGCAGTGGTGCCGGCCGAGGCGGTGGTGCGCGTGGTGGGCAGGCTGATGCGCGACGCACGAGGAGGGCGAGGGGGCTTGGCATCATGGCACGCGCGGCCGTGGCTGAAAGTGGATCGTCGTGAAGTGATTGGGCACGGCTGGTACATGAGCTCAACCACCTAGGTGGCGAAACTGAGCAAAACAACCATGAGGTTTAACTTGATTTTGCAGTATGAGAGGGTTAAATAACCTGTTTTTTTATGTCAGGTTAAGTGACCACGCATCTATATTTCGCAGGTCATAATATCTGCACTAATCAGTTATGTGCTATCAGAATCCTGCGGTCCGACCCATCCCATCTCACCTCGATATCTCGGCCTCCAAAAGATGAAGGAATGTTCGACTTATATGAGCCGAATTTGTTCCTCAGGCCTCCACGGCCTAGCTGCCCAGGTATCAGCTCGGCCCATCCTGCAAGCCCGCCCCACCAGCACACGGCTGCACAACCACACCAAAACCATCTCCTCTCAAATTCTCAATCGGCGCGGCCAGGTCTAGCAACAAGCGTGCATGGTGCCGCCACCGCGAGCGCCCAGCGAACACAGCCGGTGCCCAAAACAGCGGTAGAGGCATTGCGCGACGGGGGCGTGTGCGCGGGCGGCAGCGTGGCTTCCAACCTGCCAGCGGCATGTGGTGGCTGGCGCGGCACCGGTAGCCTGCCGGCCTGGGCGCTGGGCCAAGGGCGAGCGTGACAACGGCATGTCGCCGCGCGCGACTGCCCATGCTATGGCCGTTGCGTTAGCAACCGGACGCATGCGGTGCCCAGGCAGTGGCAGAGGCAACGCAACGCGCGATGGCTGCATGTACCGCTGTGCGGGCGGGCGGACGAAGGATGCCCACCACGGTAATGTGGCGGAAGCGTGATTTCACCGGCGCGCGCGGACAGGCACGGCCCCCGGGCGTTGGCGAAGGTGTTCGTGAATATGGCCGTGTGACGGTGTGACGTTTGGGGTAAATATATGCAAGGCAATAAATATATGCAAGGCAATTGCCCATGGCTATTGCCAAGCGATGTCTGCTGTCTGCCGCGAGGCCCCTAAACAAACCGAATGAGTACTAGCCTACTAGTACTTCAAACTGACAGCAATTTCGAAGGAAAATTGGTGCAGGAACATGAATTCCAACCAAATTGGACCGAACTTTACAGATATAACTCTTTAAAACATGGATCTATTTACAAAAGCATCCCTCAATTCCACACAAGTACTCACGGCTAAAAACACATTGTTTTACTGAAACGTTCAACATAAACTGCGACAAAGATTCAGTGTAAGAAACTGCACAAGAACATGTCTTTGGACACGACACCTTACATCCACAGAAAGTGTATGTCTATCGAAACAGCAAACAGGTCGGCTAGTTACAAGGTTTAATAGCACGGGTGCTACAGAATACAGATATCTAATCTTCACCTGAAACAAAATATGCCAATGTGTTCACTAATGCCTAACGACAAACTCTACAATGTACCGAGGTCCAGGGCCTAGCCTACGAGAAAGAAGTTAGCCTATATATATATGGTACAAGCCTTAAGCATACAGTGGATACTGAAATGTCAGTGTAATTAACTTCACTCTTTAAACAAAATCTGACACTGATCACCAGGATACTTGCAGCGCAGCAATCGCCTGTCACATGTGGCGTCACCACCCCTAGCTTCCTTGTATGCTATGATCTTGCCGAACAAACTGACCCTTAACCCGCGGACGCTGCTCTGCAAGTAATTTCCTGCTTTGATACCGCACCTGTGCAAGAATGTCAAAATGTAAACCCCAGTTCCTAGTAGGTGATAACAAGATATGGATTGAAATGAAAAGGTAAAATTAGCTGTTGTGCCTCTACCTTTTTCTCAAAACACCTTTCTTTCCTCTTAAGCCGGAACTTGTTCAGTGCAGCCTCACGTTGGCTCAGGTGGCCTAAGCCCTCGGTGCTTGGATTTTCAGGAACACCCTTGAATGTATTGGATGATTCAGTAGGGGCTGATTCAGTAGGGGCAGTGATCAGGTCGGAAGAGCTGTCGCAGCCACTGCCTCTGAGAGTATTTCTGGTACTGTCCAGCACAGTACTGCTTCCGCTTTCACGCGTCATAGGAGAAACATGGCGCGGCTCATCTGTAGGAATATCAATACGCAGATGTTTGCCATTTGCATTAGGACTTATGACCGTTTGTTCCTCTGTGTTTTCAACCTGCTTAGAATCCACATCTTTTGTATCATTCTGCTGTGACTTCTGCTGCGATGAAGTTGCTTGTGTGGGTGCTTCTTGCCACATGGATGTTTTGCTATTCCAAATGGGAGGAGCTAAATGTGGATAGAAAAGGGTGCCACAGGTGCACCATTCCAGAATGGCTGCCCACCAAATGTGAGGCCTCCAACAGGAACAGGAGATGGTACAACTCTAATAAGAGGGCGATTTGTTTCTGTCCTGTCTTGAGAGGGAGCTGCCGAATCTCCATTTTTGTTTTCCAGATCCGCATGTGTTGCTGAGGTGCTGCATGTCTGAGCATCACCAGCGTTACCAAAAGAGGATGCAGTCCTGCAGTTGTACCTGTGAATGAGAAATAATTCCAACTGTCAGATCTTTTTCAGGTCAACAGCTATAAGGCAATAAATGATGAAATCTTAAGGGACCAGAAAATATTCGGATATACTACAATAGAAACAAAAACTTCAACATAAACATAGCAACCAAACTTGAGTTAGTTTACAGCAGTCTTAGGAATGACAAAAGCACCGTTACTATAACGAGTGAAAAAGAAGGTACACTTACAAGGAAAATGCGGATGAAGTTGAGTGGTTCAGCGTTTTCCTTTCATTTTTCTCCTCGTTCTCCAATACGCTATAGTCACATCTTCTGAGAGAAAGCTCCAACTCGTGTGCTGGGATGGAGAAGCACTTGTCATCATTTCCTTGATAAGTAGTTCTCATAATATGCACCTCCCTCTGTGTGTTATGCTTTTGCTGATTATCTGTAATATGAACTAGCTCAGTATTTCTCGTAGCTTTCTCACAGTTATTATCATTCGAGCGTGTCCTCCTTGTCGATAAATCCCCTTCTCTCCTCGGAATCAAGCTACTATCTTTAGTTGCTGCACGTCACAAACAAGTAAAATTAGTAAACTACCTGCAAACAAATGATATTGAAAAAGTAAAAACATTAAAAAATATTATTACTTTGAATTTTAGTATCTCCATTTTTCTCAGCACTCTTGTGGCCAGGAGTAGAGAAATGACTTCCAGTGGTCTGCTGCTTATACTCCAGGAATTTGTTGGTGTGCTTACTCTCAGCCTCCAGTTCTGACCTTGTACAAGAACTCTGCATGAGGGGATCTCAAATTCAATCCATGCAGAACAGCAGTGAAGATAACTGAATTCGCATGAGAACCACAGTCCCTACTACCAACTACCAGGTATTTCAAGACTATGCAGAATGATGTCGACAAGAGCACATTACTGAATCAATGTTACATCGAATATTTAGTAATCACTAATCAGTACTTCAAAACTAACATGTGTCCTTTACCAAACTGTTCATATGTACCAAATTCTAATCCCGCGAGCAGCCAAAAAATACTTACCTTACTGTTTGACAGATGTACTTCATTTTACCATGCCCAAGAGGACCGAACTGTAACACTTCACCAACGAGAAATACTACTATCATTCAACAAACAGTTCCATTACCCACCTGACTTGATATAGATCCAAATGGTCAAATAACTTCTGACATGATTTAGTTTCGATTTTGTTGTGTGGGTAATGAAACTTCCTTTGGACCAAACATCAGGATATGGAAGTATTACTGTTCGATCCTGACTGGGCAAAGTACAATGATCAAGCACAAATGCCACACTCACAATAGCATTTGACATGTCAGATTGTAAAATCTGGGCTACAATAAGTAGGAAGAAGGAAGAGCAGCTAAACAACATTATGTTTACTGATTCTAAAACTTACTTGAGCATCACTTTCTTGTTCGCTGCATTCCCTAATTTTGTGGGCCACATTTTGAATCACATGTTCAGCGTTTTTCACTCCAGTCTTCTGCCCGTGTCTTTCTGTAAGATTATCATCTTGTTGATTATGCTGCACATCAGGCCCACCGTTCGCCTGTAAAATAGTGTAAGAGAAGTTTAGTGATACTTAAGTCTTGTGAAAATTGCAGAATCTATGTTTTAATTGATAAAAAACATAGTCATGCTGAAATAAATGCAAGAATGTGGTCTCACTAATTGCTTTCTCCAAACGTGCTGCCACAAGTTCCCTAGCTCATTCTTCCGTATCGGCTTAACAAGGAAATCTGCTGCGCCCTTCAGCATGCATTTGAAAACCATGCTAACTGAATCATGTGAAGACATCACTGCATGCCCCCAAAAAAGCATTAGACTAAGTAGTGGCATTAAAAACTAAAAACATGAGAAAGACTGACATGACCCAATTTTAAGACATACTTATGACAGGGATATTCTTGCATGCGTCATGTTCCATGATCGTGGAGAGCAGCAGGAACCCAGACATCAAAGGAAGTTCAACTTCAGTTAAAACAAGGTCTATATTGAAAGATTTTTCCATTAGTATGTCCCATGCCTTCACGCCATCAGAGGCTGCAGCAACTGCAAGAACAAATATGGTGCGTAAGGCTGATGAAAAATGTCATTTCCTCAAGTTAAAGAAAACTAGGAGAACAAACTCAAGAGGCCAAACATAAAGGATTCATACACTTTGCATCTTTTTTTTGTTGCATTTTCAGCAGATTTCTAACTATGCTCAAAACAAACTACCAGCGTACAATTTTGACATATGCAGTTCCAATCACTCATCAGTATAATTTAACACCAGATGCCCCTAAAATGCCATGGAGTATAGTTTTAAACTCTAGTTCTAGTTGATATTCAGCACATGCTAGCGTTAAATTGAGTATTCCTAAAAGAGCAGGCAGAACTACGCCAAATCTCATCGGTATAGGTGGCTACATAGAAATGTTCTCATCCACTGCAGCAGCTCTGGCAACACTACTTGGACATAAAAAAAACGGAGAGGAAGAGAACTAAGCAACTATCAACACCACCACTGCCAAATCGAAATCGAAATATCTGACAAACGTATCGTATGGAAGGTAGATCACGAGTCATCACGCCACAGTAAGTATTCTACGACGCCATATTCCGCAGACCAGCATGGGCTCAGTAAAATCGGCAGCTACCTCCCAATTATACCGCCCAGAAACATCGGCGCCTCCCAAAGCTGGCAACTTTTTTTCACGGCGCACCAAACAGAACAACAATTCCATCTCTACAAAGTACAAACCAGCAACACCACCCCATTCCGCACACGATTCGTGCCATGCTCGTGTAATTATCCGCTCTTAACCCCTAATTAACCTAATTAAACCATCAACCGAATTCGAACAAGCAATTCGCCAGGGTCGAACAAACAACAGTTGCGCGCGGCGGTGGTGCGCACCTTGGTAGCCACACTTGCGGAGCAGCGCGGAGATGATGTGGCGCGTGGAGTCGTCGCCCTCGGCGAGCAGCACCCGCACCGGCATCCTCGGCAGCATCCGCGTCTCCCTGCTCCACCCCGCCGCCTCCTCCGCTTCCTCCCCCTCCCCGTCCTCCACGTCCACCACCTTCCTCTCCTCCGCTCCTCCTCCCCCCATTACGCCCGCCCTCTCCTCCTCGCCGGAGTTACTAACCTCTACTGCCCACCCACCTCTCTCTCCTCCTCGCGCTCGCCACTTGGAAATCGGAATTGGTGGGTCGCGAAACCAAATGCCAGTGAGAGGGGGCACGACATAGCCGAAGCGTCGCGGGGTATATACTATATACCCGATCCATGCGACAGACACGTGGGCCACATCCAATTGCGCCCACGTATTCAGTGGGCTGCCTATCTGGGCGGTGTCAAGTGGGCACGTGAGGCGGCACGCGGGTGGTGGTCTAAGGAAATATCTGCGGCCACTCGAACGGTGGGCGCGACCGCCACATCACGCGCGGGATTGGGCCGGCGGGCCCGTGACGTGGCGGTCGCTGGGTCAGTTGGTTGGGATATTTCATTTCCCCGCGTGGGGTACTGGGGCGAGCCGGATCAGAGGCTGGGCCGATATTTTTCTCGCGCGGGAGGGACACGTGGTAGGCCCGGAGAAAAAGGGGCCCGACCTACGGCTGTTGAGAGCGACACGTGGTGGATCGGGAGGCGGTCGAGTGGCCGTGTATGGGCGTGCCGGCTTTTGCCTTGTTAAATCGTGCGGCTGTGGGAGCGGGTGGGCCCGGGACTCTGGTGCGGATATCTTTTATTATTATTATTATTTTTTGGCGGGGTGTCGGGCGCACTAGTGGTTGGCGTTTCGTTCGGCCACGATAATATCTTTGTGACTCGTGGTCGTGGTGGGTGTTAATCTTCCGGATTAATTATGGTTGTGTCGGTAAACTGATTTCGGTGGATCGGAAATATCTCTGCCTAGCCCGTTTGGAGGGTCGTGACAACGAGATATTTTATGGGTGGAACTGTGGCTCTGTTCGCTCTCCTGTCCATTCTAGACGTGGAATTTGCAAAATTGTCCCTTTGAGGATTGATTGGTAATTGTGATCTTTTCTCCTGGAAGCCTTGTCATCTTAATTCCTGTACGAAGCAAACATTTTTTGCAAGGGTGCATGTGAAAATTTAACGAAATATTCTGCAGAATATAACATGTGCACTGCAACTGAAACTGACATGAACCATTAGCCATGCCGGAATAATGTGCCAGCTTGGTTCATAGATCTAATGAAAAAGTGGCACGAGCTTCTCAAGATGCATGGCGCTGAAGTCAATCGTATACTGTAGACGGCTTTAGGTAGCCAGTGTAACATTAGTTTAGTACTTGAAATCACGATAAAGCATGCAGTTCCAAACATGTCTTAGTGGAAGTATGCTATTTTCTTTAGAATTTGCAAATGTAGAGACTACATTACGAATACGAAGTGATACATACGGTTTTTCAACCGATATGATGAATTTTTCTGTAGTGGTGACATTACGAATACGAAGTGACACGCGCTAAATGAACGAGGTCCATCCATCCCTGGCCTACATGCGTCGACACGGAAAAAGAATAGAAAACGACGATACTTTCGGACAAGCCGAACGATGTTTCTAGAATGTCGATTTTTTTTTAAAAAAAATCCGCCTCAGGCAAGCAGTCTGCACCACGAGCTCCATGAAGAACCATGCAAATAGCTGCAGTCCACCCGTAATTACTACACTAATCACTCGATCAAGCAGCTAGATATTTTCTCTTGAGCACGTACACTGGCAGCCAAGACAAATTCCAGTGGCTAGTAGGCGCTTCGTGGCCTTGCGGGCAAGACGAAATAATTCACTCAGACCTGGAGGAGGAGCCATGCCGTGGGTGGACCCGTGAGGTCTCTCAATCCGGAAGCCCCTTGGCTTGAAATTGGATTGGTTGCTGTCCTCTCACTCCTCTTCCTGTTTCTGAGTCTCCAAGGTATCACGGGCGTCCTACGTGGCACACTAATATCTTCCTTTCAGAGCCGTAACGGGACCTGTGCAAGTGCTGCAAGTTGCAGCAGGAACGGCCAATGGATGGATCAAGAATTCGAGATGGGAAATTTGTAGTCCACATCGTGGAGAATCCTGCTTCAGTGAGTTAATTTGCAGGTGCCTATCGGCCGAATTGAGACGTCGTCGTATGATCAATGGGCAGATGGGGGTGCCTTCGCTTGGTGCGGCCGTGGCTCGGCATAAAACCTGTCGACCTAATTGCAGATGGATTGTTTTGCTTATCTACCCGTGTGTGTGCCGCCATGTTGCTTATTCTTGGGTAGGGGTGGCCAAATGGACGGCAAACCTGATACGGTCCGTTTAGGCATGGTCTAAGTGCTCCGCTAGCTAAATAAGTTATATCGTGCTGGTCTGTGGGCTTAATCGTCGACCTAACTGTAACACTCCAGTCCAACACTGAACCTGGAATGCCACTAAACTACTCTCTAAACTAATAATTTTTGACACACTATAAAATTTCAGCAAGAAAACATCAATAGACATATTCATGGATCACAGAAGAGCATGAATAAATATGAATCCAGCAAGAGCAAATGAGCAAGAGGAAACATAACCAGATAAACAATCCAGAATTGCACCAACTAATGAATACAAAGCATTAATCCAAACAGTCTAATCCAAAACGTTGACCTAACTTTTATTCAACCTCTAACATGTCCAAGAGTAATCCTGCATTGAATAAAAAGGTTCTTATGGCAAATGATCATGTGTTTGAAGTATGAATCTATTCCATGTGCTCTACTCGCTCTTACTCGTGGTGTCCTCGAAATTCACCTAAAAACAACAGAAGAGCAAGGGTGAGTCCACGACTCAGCAAATACATTAATATACAATGAACAATAATAAATCAACAGTATTCAATAACTTCATTATCATCGCATGCACTTCTATTAATATTCTCATGTGTTATCTTTACTTGTTTTCACAACCATTCATCTCATATCAATGCAACTTTACTCTACATGTCCACATGCACTTCTTTCGCGTATACCGGTATAGCATGAGTGAATGCTCGCGACAACATTCACTCTCAAGCCCATTCCTCCTCAAGAATCGGGGACCTTCTCCACTCCCGTGGAGTTGTGATCAGTCATGATCACCTTCTCATATGCAAAGATGCTTATGAATGCAAAAATACAAAACTTCATCATATTCATCATATCCAATTTTCCTCATGTTCGTCAACAAGATAAAATCATACCATTTCATTGCTCGCAATTACATAAAAACAAAAGCACAATAATAATGGTACTGAAAGATAAAGAATCACAGTGATCATCATTGATCGTTGTCTACCATGCACTTGCCTTTACTAGCTGCGACGCACAATTTAGCTAGAAGATGGCAACAAGCACGACGTCTCTCCTACATTAAATACTCAAATTTCAATACAAGCTACAACATCATAAGAACAATAATCAATCGACGTCACTCCTACACGTCCCCAAATCTACCACGCTTCTCTGGTACCGAATAGTCACTCCTTGCTGTCTTGGTACTAAAAAGAGCGTAACTTTTGACTCAAAAGTCTGATCATGGCAAACCACCCAGTTCTGGATTCTTCTCAAAATTCCCCTCGTTTTCTTATATTACCAAGTCTTCTAATTAAATCATCTAACACTCCGTTTTTAACCCGGAAGACCGATCTGTCAGCTTCAGGACAGCGGGTCTTACTAAATTCATAACTTTTGTTTTACCCAACCAAAATTTGAGTTCTTGGATTCTAAAGAACCCTTAGATAACTATCTACATCTTTCATGTAGATCAAAAACTCTAATTAGTTTATTTACTATTTTTAATCTATGGTATACCGAAACAGTGCCAAAATACGAGGACTATAAAGACAGCAGTCTTCCAAAATTCATAACTCGAATTATACTTGTCTGCTCGACCTGATTAAATGTGTTATAGAAATATATCGAAATTATCTATAATTAACTAGTAGATGATATTCCCAAAATTCGCCATTAAAGTGCCCGAATAAATCATACAACTGAATAACAGGCTAAACAAATCTATTAATCGGCTCTTCGACTAAAATTATAGAACCCTCTCTAATTAATCTTGATTCTAATCTCTAACTAAATTAGAAAAACAGAGAGGGAACAAAATTACAGATCGTTACCCACAAGAATCTGGATCTTGACTTCTTTCTCTCTGCTCTACTGATCAAACCTTCGTACACACATACTCTTTAATTAGCAAGACTAGATAATTAGTGCTAGCAGATGTATGCATGAAAGGAATTACGTGAAGTAAGCACTCACGCGCGGCCAAACACCAATAGATAGTACTAAGCGACGACTAGCCAACAAACGCACACGGCGACCACGCGCTGGCCGAAAGCCGAAGATCAACACGCGCTAGCGCTCGAGTCGGCCGGCTTCCACGTGTGTGCACATGCGCTACACACGATAGGCTAGCGATGGCGAGCGCTCGGCAGTGCGCATGCGGCCAAGTGGCGTTGTGCTGCTAGCCAAGCGGGAGAGGCGAACGACGAAAGAATTGGCGATAACGGCTGGCGACTCACGGGAAAAAGAAAGACTGCTAGGGTTTCTAGAATCCCTACGATCTTTTTATACCTCGCACAGTCTAGTCCCTCCGTAAAAACTTCAAAACAAACTTCTTTTGCTTAATTACGCACAAGCCCTTAAGGCGTTATTATTATTAGTATTTGTCGGTGTATTAGAACCGATCTTACGTAAAGATTATTTGATTCGGGGGGTCTCCTAAGGATGAGATCACGCAGAGTGGATTGACACGGGATGTTTAGACAGAGTTCAGCCTTCTCAGGAGAGAATAATAACCCTAATCCCGTGTGTATGGTATTGTTGATGATCTAGCAAAGGACTAAAACTATTCTGAGAGAATAGTGCTTGTGTTTCTACTTGACTAGCCCTTGTTTCCGTTGTTCTTCTCTGCCCCTTTGTCTCTCTCGCTTGATGCCCTTATATAGTCGTGAAGAAGTAGCCGTTTTGCCTGCGGAGATGTGCCTAATTAATGTAGTATGTGGCGCATGATGGCGAATTACGGCGCCTTGACTTCTTCACGCCATCCGCAATTATCTTCCGAGATAATGGGGTATTTACACACCATTAATACGCGGAATAATAGTGCGTGTAGACCGTTCGGATTCCTTAATCAATTGGACCTACTCGTCCGTAGGTTTGATTATAAGGTGGTCGTAGTTTTCCTGGTCGTAGAGGGACTTACGACCAGGTAGCAGTCGTAGAAGAACTTACGACTATGTAGTGGTCGTAGAAGGACTTACGACTATGTAGTGGTCGTAGAAGGACTTACGACCATGATATAGTCGTAGCAAGGCTTACGACTATGGGGTGATTGTAGAAGAACTTACAATCACTTGTTAGGCCTCTCCTTATAGATATAAGGGGTACTTCTGGGGACTATGTGACATCATATTTACCCATAATAAGAATTATAGATAAAAGATAAAATGAGGATTATTAGATCCTCGTCATCTAGCCCCCCACTTTAAGTGAAAGTAACTTACTTGGTTAAGGGTTTCGTAAATGGACTTACGACCATGAACATGTCGTAGAAAGATAGTCGAAGGAAAAACTCTTAGATTGATACTTCCTTTGACCGTAAAGATTTGGTCAAGAAAGTAATTTTACTTGGAGGTGATGAAACGAACCTAACTTTCCGAACAGGCCATCTGGGAATTGCAAACAATCTCTACAGATCTGTTGATGAGACGGTTTCGGCGATTGCAATCGTGAAGATTGCTTACGACTATCAAAAGTCAAAAACCCTACGACCGATGCGGTGGTCGTAGTAGGGGAATCGGAGAAAAAGCCTTTCCGATTGATATTTCCTTCGACCAGAAATACTTGGTCAAGAATGTAATTTCGCTTGGGGGTGACAATACGCACCTAATTTTTCTCGAGCAGCACCATCTGGGAATTGCAACCGCTCTCACAGACTTGTCCGATGAAGCGGTTCCGGCGGTACAACCAACTCCTCTGCACCTATAGGCGAGACGGTTTTCGGGCGGCGGAGATCGTTGATTATAAAAACTTACCGGAGGTAGACTTGGGTTTTACTTTTCCCCAAATCACTCCATTGTTCTTGAGCTCTTGCTTTCTTCGTCCTCGACTAGGTTTCATCTTCTCCGCTAACCCAATCAAAAAAACTTCTTGCTTCGGCGAAATGGCCAAGAGAGTTTCGAATGGGAGGAATCGGAGATGGATGCGCTAAGATCAAAATCTTGGTCGATGCCGGAAGATCCAGAGAAGGCTCGTGAAGTGGATTCGGCTATCGGGCAAAGATCGCCATCGGGAAAATGGGCAAATCCGCCTTCCAAGCGTATTGTGAGTCGCGCCTCGATTACCGCCCACCCTTTCTTACAAAGAGTACTCGAACACTTTGGGGTGGAACCGTGAACTTAGGTCCCAATTCCATTACCATGTTGAGTGTGTTCGTGTATCCGTGCGAGGCATACACGGGATTCCGGCGGATCTCGGTGTTCCAATATTATTATGGGATGGCTCGACAAACCGAATTTAGGAGTCATGGCTCAAGCTCCACGACTCAAGTCGAAGGAGTACATTCAGAGCTTTACCCGTCTTCGTGGCGGGGAGGAGGAAGAGGTGGTTCTACCGAAGGTCACCTCAAGACACCTTTCTTTTGAGGAAGGTCATTGAAAAGAAATCTTCATGGGACTCAACCTCAAGATATCAGTAGGATTAGCCCTTATATTCAAGCTATTAAGGACTTGAAGGAAGAAGGGGTGACGGATGGCATGTGGTGAAGGATTTCATCACACGAATCGATCCTCTCAAGAAACGAGCATCTCCTATGTGGAGGTACTGGGAAGAGGAGACCCCAGAGACTATGAGGAGGGTAAGCAATTGTCGATTTAGCTCTTCGTTTGGTCTTTCTTAACCTTGTCTAATATTTTTATCTGTTTACACAGATCTTTCACAGGCTGAGGTTGACTCCAGAGTCAGACTCATTTGTGAGAAGTCTCCGTCACTCCGAGGGGCGGTTCCTCAAGTCATTGCGGTTTTATCCGCAGATGAAAAGATGGATCGCCTAAAGGTAATCAAAAATCTGATTCTTTCTTTAGGACTTTATAGTCGTAGGAGATACTTACGACTAATGGTGATCGTAGAATATCTTACGATCAATAAAAAGTCGTAGAAGAACTTACGACTTAGTACTAGTCGTAGAAAAAACTTACGACTAATTAGTGATTCTTCTTTTTCTGTTTTGCTTTACAGAAAGTAGGCATGGAAAATCGTCAGGACGACGAAGAAGTCGTTCTGATGACTATTGGCGCTGGGTTGTCGAAAGACAAAAGCTCGGCTCCTCCCTCGAAAAGACGTCGACTTGTAAAATCTGCCGACAAGGGGGGAGCAAGCTCGAGCTCTGGTCTTTCGACCAGACCCTCTACAAGGCCTGCGGCAGCTGTAGTTGTATCTGAAGCCGAGGTCGCAGCCGTCGAAGCCGAGGAGGTTGAAGCAGCTGAACCTCTTAAGCGCAAACCTCGCAAGGCTAAGGTACCCTTCTATTATGACACGGAATCTTTCGCAGTCGGTGCCACTCCTAGTTTTATTAAGCAACTGGAAAGGGAGAACTGGAAAGATTTTATGTCTTTTATGAAGGAGGATGCAAGATCGCGACAACTCGCAATTGAGGCGATCAAGGTCGCTTCGGAATGGTCGAGACTGATCTCGTCCATCCAGAGAATCAGGGAACCAGAGCCCTGGTCCCTGTTCCAACTCTACGACCAGACGTGATCGTAGCTGAGCCAATTGTTGAACCTCGACCAGACGTGGTCGTGGAGAAGAAGAGGTCCTCCGTTGGGAGGATTGCTCCAAAATTCCTGGTTAAGACCAGAGTGCAGAGGTATGTGAAATGTACTAAAGTGTAAGAACGACATTTACCTTTTTTCTTTTTCACAACCTGATTTGCTTTTCTTTATTTCAGTCCGACTCCTTCAGCCCCCGGGAATGCTTCCACTTTGGCCCAGGTGGTCGATGAAGTCGAGACTCCCAGAGTGACTCCCACACCTGCTGAAATTGTAGCTACGACTCTTGAGGTAGCTACGTTCATCGTTGAGGTGGTCACTACGATCGCCGAGGTCGAGAGACAACAGAGGCAGATGAGGAAGCCTCTGGTCAAGGTGGTGAACAGCCTGCGCACCACTCTGGGAAGGAAAATGTAGGAGGCGTTCCTTCCCCTACCCAAAGAGAGATTCTGAAATGAGAAGGAGAAAATTTCGACACGTGGTGACTTCTTTGGTCTGCCTCCGTCAGAGGGTCTTACGCTTACAAATCTCGTGGACCGAAGTCCCCATCCCAAAGATATTCCCAATATGGAGAATACTTTTGATAACGAGCCTTGAGAAGGTGTGGTGGGACAAAGTTGCGAGGATAGATAAGCTGCAAAGATCGGACTTTGTATATTCAACGTTTGCTAGGACGACTATGAATGTAAGTATCTTGAATACTTATATCCGTGGCTTTTCTTCCTTTCATTGTTTTCTTTTTGCGAAAGCTCGGAGCAAATTGTCGTTGTCGGTGAGTATCATCGACAACTTTTAGAGCTAAGACAGAGAAAGAACTACTACTGCAGAGGCGAGAGAGGTGGTAAGTCACTTATCACTCATAGTTGTTTTCGACTTAAATACTGTGATAATGCTTTACGAGAATAGTCATGGAAGAAACTCATGACAAAGTGTTAGTCGTAAAAAGCTTACGACTTACGACCGTATAGTGGTCGCAGAAAGACTTACAACCATTCGTAGTCGCAGAAAAACTTACGACTAGGTCGGTGGTTGTAGAAGTATTTATAACCATTGGTGATTTTTATCTCCATCTCGTCCTTTGTAGGTTAAGCAGTGATTCAAAGACCTTAGCCGACTCGCTCGACTATGAAAAAGAGGAGTCGAGGAGGCTAAGGAATGAAGTATTAACCTCTCGGAAAGACTTGAGAGGTTGTCTCTCGCATCTAAGAAATTGCAGAAAAAATAAACAAGAAGTCTTGAACTTAAGACTGTTTTTGAGTTTTAACCTTTACCTAACTCTCATTTCTTCTTCAGATAAAGAAAATGAGATGAAGAAGCTCTGACCAAGTTGGAGACAAATCTTTGGTCATTCAGAGTTTTCCGCATTACCAAGAATAAGGATCAAGAACTTGAGGTTACGAGAACTCAAGTTACAGGTAAGTAACTCTTTACCGTTGTCCTTTTGAGTGTTTTCCTTTTTAATGTCAATTCCTTGTTCGTAAATTGCGCCCAATTGAGAATCCTTGAGGTGAAATCCAAGCAAAGACCTTGATTCGCAATGAGTCCGTCGCATTGCTAAGATGAATGCAGAGGACATCGGGCGTGGGAGCAAAAGCATCTCAAACTGTTGCTTTCCATCGCGAAGAGGTCAAGAAATTGATTCTCAATTAGTAGGTAAGAAATGCTTTTACCTACAAATATCTTTGTGTTATGTTCCTCTAGAAGTATTTTTGTTTGACCGTATTATTCTTTTCGAACAAGTGGTCGAGAACAAAAGCTTCAGTGAGGCTTCGACTTGTACCCAACAGAGATGGAGTCGATGAAGACTAGTCTTCAAGGCAACATCACTCTCTGAACAATGTGCTTAGTGAGCTACATTCGAGGGAAAACTCCTCGAGAAGATACTATAGTTTGCTCACACAAGTACTATTGGAGAACAAGTCGGAAAATTGCAAGAAATGGTGACCACTCAAGGCTAACTGTGAATCAATAAGGGAGGCAATCGAAGGCTGCAGTAAGTTACGCTTTAGCGAAACTTAAAGCTCAAGATCCCCATGTAATGTTAAACCAATCGAAGCCGACTTCGATCGTCTCCGAATCGAGGCAAGTCGTGCGATTGTGGAAATGCGATCGATTGGCAAAAGGTGGCGGAGGAAATGCAACTAGGCTCTCCCCTTCGAGTAATCTTGTAACTACTTTGTAAGGCAGACAATTTTTGTTGATGAGTAATATATGATCCGCCTTATTTCCTGAAAATCATCTTGTCGAGTAGTTAGTAACTCAAAAGATAATAAACGAATGAAAGACGAATGAAAGACTAAGAATTGAAGTCAAATTAATAACTTTATCCTAGCCTCGACTATTTGTTTAGATTGTTTAGACAATCTAAATAAATAGTGTTTGAAACGGGTTTTCTGAAAACAAAGAGAGGTTTATTTAACTTATAGCTTTTGTTACGGGTGTCAAGCACTGGTCGAAAGAGTTAAAAACGACTCGTCACTAGGAAGTTCCTTCTAGTGGGCGGGACCACGTCGTAAAGGAAAGGCTTCGACTAGGTGATGTTTTCATTTCCGACTAGTTTAATTGAACCAAGAACAACAACTTGAGTTAAACAGACGTCTTAGAGGACTTTAGTAATTCGTTCGTCCTTTTTTGGTGGACTTGATAAGTCTTTTCCAAGAGCAAAAGTAGGAGCGAGCGGCGCTAGGAAGTTTCCTTCTAGTGGGCGAGTGACCACATGCAGAGAGGAAAGACTTCGACTAGGTGTGTCTCTTCCTTGACCGATTAAAACAAATCGAGTACATCAAAGGTAGTCGAACAAATGTAAGAAAGTGTACTCTACTTAGAATATTTTTTGAATTGACTGAAAAAATAGACTAAGATTGAGAGAGTTGGCTTTGAGAACATTTATTGGATAGAACCGGGCTCTTTGTCTTGGCAAAGAAAAATGAGTAACGAGTCAATGCTTGAAATTCCTTCTAGTGGGCGTAACCACATGCGAGAGAGGAGAAGTTTCGTCGGATAGCGTTTCTCGCTTTTGGCCGGTGTAAAGAAAACCGGGTGTTCTCATATCATAGTCGAAAGATTAAAAAGCACTACTCGAAAATAAGGCAAAAAGAGGTAGAAAGAACTCGACTTTTATTGCTTGAGAAATCGGTCACACATAGAATTTGCGTGAATCGGTCGATGTTCCAAGAGTTTGAGAGAACTCGTCCATCTTCCATTGCTAGTCGTCACGACCACGGCCGAAAGTTACTTCGACCATCGTAAGGACCTTCCCATTTAGGGAAAGTTTATTCCGGTTAGACTTGGATTGGCAGAGCCTCAATACCAAGTCACCTACAGCAAGGCTGCGAGGTTGGACCTTACGATCATAGTATCTGCGCAGGGCTTGTTGGTAGACCGCCGAACAATTAAGGCTAGGTTTCTCCTCTCTTGAGTAGGTTAATGTCATCGCTCGAAGTTGTTCTGGTCCGAGTTGTTGAAGGTTTCAACTCGTGTCGACGCAATTTTAGCTCGGAGGAAGCATGGCTTCGGCTCCGAACACTAGAAAAAATGGTGTTTCTCCTGTTGCTCGACTGGTGGTTGTACGAACTGCCCATAATATGGAAGGTAATTCTTGTACCCAAGCCCCCGAGCGCTTAACAAGCTGGTCGAAGACTCGAGTTTTAATTCCTCGCATTATTTGGCCGTTTGCACGCTCAACCGCCCCATTACTTTGGGGATGTGCAATGAAGCATAGCATAACTTGGTACCCAACTCGTCGCAAAATTCACGAAATTTTGCACTTGCTAATTGTTTACCATTGTGCGTAATTATCCGACTTGGTACTCCAAATCGACTAATTACGCTTCTCATCATGAACCTTTTCTTCGCTTGTTGTTATCGATTCTGAGTTCACCGATCCATTTTGTGAACGTGTCAATAGCCACAAAAGGAATTGAAACCTCCGGAGCTTTGGGAAACGGTCCTAGGATATCAAGCCCAGTGCAAAAGGCCAAGAAAGAGGTATTGTTTGTAATGCTTGAGGTGGTTGGTGTATCATCTCACCATGAAATTGGCTTTGGACACACTTTTAACCACCTCTTTAGCATCGTGCAGGTCAGAGGCCAATAAAAACCTTGTCGAAAGGCTTTACCAACTAATGTTCTCAGAGGAAGCATCGCCCCACAGATGCCTTTGTGTATATCGTGAAGGAGTGTTATTCCTTCATTTTGCGGAATGCATCGCATGAGTATCCCTTGGGTTCCTCGTTTATAGAGAACTCCTTCAACCAAAGTATACATTTTGGCTTTTCGATAATCGATCGCCTCAAGATCATCTTGGTCTGGAACCCTTGCAAAGATACTCGTAGATGGGAGTCATCCGTATCCTCGTAATCTAATGAGGCCATCTCAAGAGGAGGTGCCTCTGGTTCTTCGACAGAGACGGTTTTGGAGTTGCTCCAAGAAAACTCCTTTTGGTACTATGGATCGGGAAGAAGCCATCCGAGCAAGTTGGTCTCATGAGAAATTATCCTTCGAGGGATAAATTGTACCTCGAAACCTAAAAATGTTTTTCTAGCTTACGACTTGATAAGTACCGAGCCATTGTTGAGTTAGAGCACCGGTACTCTTTCCCAATTTGATTCACGACTAGTTGAGAGTCTCCTCTTACAGTAGTCGATTTAATCGAGAGTGCTTCGCACTCGTATGCCACTAGCAAACCTTCGATTCTCGCCACATTGTTAGTGGCCCGAAAGTTTAATTGTATGGCATACTTTAAGGTTTCTCCGTAGGAGATACCAGACCACCCCACCCAGAGCCACTTAAAGTGAGTGACCCGTCAAAGTACATCATCCATTTGTGCGGTGGGAATCGATCGGGATCCTGAGCGTGTTCAGATTTGTCCATCGGCGACAAAGTCCGCCAAGATCTGGGATTTTATGGCCGTTCGGGACACGAATGGAGGTCGAACTCCCAAGTTCGACCGACCATTTTGCCATGCGCCCCATTGTTTCCTTATTATGGAGGATTGCTCCCAAAGGAAACTCGGACAGCATGCCTATTTTGTGCGCTGAAAATAATGCCGCATTTCCTCGAAGACATGAGGAGGGCATACGAAGTTTTGGACACGAGGTAACGCCCTTAGGCCCGTAAAACTTCGCTACGTGAGTAAACCGGTCGTTATGCGTTTTCACGCTCTACGACCAAGATCGCGCTTCTTTGCTGTGGCGTGGCAACTAGGTAAATTAAGAGCGTCTCTTACGGCTTTGGAGAAACCGCAGGAGCACTCGAAGATACCTCTTGACATCCTCAAAGGCAATGTTTGCCTCGCTCGACCACTCAAAACCTTCATGTCTCCCGAGAAGTTTAAAGAAAGGTAGTCCTTTTCTCCTAGTCGTGCGATGAAACGACTTAAAGCCGCCATGCACCCAAAGTGAGTTTGGACTTCCTTTTTGTGTTTGGAGGTCGATCCGAGGATGGCCTTTATTTTTTCAGATTTGCTTGATTCCTCGCTCGGATACTAGGAATCCAAGCAATTTTCTCAAGAAATTCCAACACACACTTCTCGGATTAAGTTTTAAATGGTGCTTTCGAGGTTGTCGAATGTTTCTTGTAGGTCGATGATATGATTAAGTCTCTTAATGCTTTTTACGACTAGGTCATCAACATAGGCTTCCAAATTCCGCCTAATTGAGATGAAAAGTCGATTGCATTAAGCGTTGAAAGAAGCACCCAGATTCTTTAGACCAAATGGCATTTTGATATAACAAAAGGTACCAAATGGAGTAATGAATGCGGTCTTTTCTTCATCGTTTAGACACATATTGATCCGTGATATCCAGAATATGCATCTAAAAAACTTAATATTTCACAACCCGCAGTAGAATCAACCAGCTGATCAATACGAGGTAAAGGGAAATCATCTTTTGGACAAGCTTTATTAAGATCAGTAAAGTCTACGCACATACGCCATTTGCCGCTTGACTTTTTGACCATTACAGGTTAGCCAACCACTGGGTGATTGACTTCTCTTATAAAGCCCGCCTTAAGTAGCTTATCCAATTCGATTTAATAGCATCTCGTCGATCGGGGCAAATCTCCGTAATTTTTGTTTTACGGTACTTTATCGGTAGTAAAGCTAGCCGTGCTCGATCACCTCCACGGGACTCGGGCATGTCGGATGCTTGCCACGCGAAGACATCTGCGTTAGCTCGGAGGAAGGTAATGAGGGCGTCTTCCTATTTGGGATCGGAAGTCTCCCCAATGCGAATATCTTGAGGGTTTCTCTGCGTCGGAGGAACCTCTTTGACTTGGTCGTTCGGCTTTGGTGCGATTTTGAGGCTTCGACTTGCTAGTCGAAGGTCGACTTTCATCTCGAGTTGGTATTTGACCAACCATCTCGAGGATCGCGTCATGACTATCGCCATCTTTTGTCACATTGAATTGTGATCACTCCTTTGGGACTCGCATCTTAAGACATTGATACCCATAATGAGTAGCCATTAAGAATTTTGCCAAAGTTGGTCGTCCGAGTATGGCGTTATATGCCGATCGAAATCGACCACATCAAAGGAGACTTTCTCGTCTGAAATTACTTGGCGAGCCAAATGTTAAAGGAAGAGAAACTTGGCCAATGGGTTTGGCGAAGACCGATGCGATTCCATGGAAGGAATATCGTCTCGCCTTACCTTTGTCCCGGTACTTGCATCTCATCCGGGGCTTTGGTAAATAATATGTTCAAAGAATCGCCACCATCAACCAACACTCGATTTACTCGACATTGTTGATGGTGGGTTCGACCACAATCGAAATCGACTGATCGACTCATAGTGATCAGGCAATCGTCCTTCTCAAAAAGAGATGGTAACTTCCGACCACCGGTAATTTATTGACAAGAGGAGTATGTATGGAATTTACCTCTCGTCCGGCGGCTTTAAGTTGTCGTTTGGAGTCGATATCGATGATCCTCCATAGATATGCTCAACGGTATGGTGCGGATCTTGGAATGGCATCTCCTCATCATCCGACGACTTCGACCACTCGTATGTCCCACCGCCGAGAGTAGGGAGCGGTGCTTTTTGTTGCTAGTAGTCCTCGAGCTTTCTTTGGAAAACTCGGCGATTATGAGGTCATGTCCTTCCTTTTATGAAAAGGACACCATCTTGGTTTGTCGTTCCTACGATCGTGGCGCTTACCTTTGCCTTGATCGGGTTCGACTTGGTGGTTTGGGGCTCTCTATCTTTACTACCAAAACCTCCTTGAAACCACTAGTTTGTGGCTTTTGACTTTTATTTTCTTCTTGGACTTTTTGCTTTTTGTCCTTACCAACCTCACCGCTCTCAAGAGCGTGTGTTTCTCGATCGATAGTGTTATTCCACTGACCGCCTCGTAAGCGATTGCATATCGATCGGCCATCTCAAAGAGTTCTAAGAACGGTGTTGGGAGGATTTAGCAATATCCTCTGTTATTCTTCTACTACGGACTCCTTGCTTAAAAGCCCCGATCACAGAGGAGTCGAAATTTCCGAATTGAGTTACGAACCCGACTAAAGCGTTTGATGAATTGACGCAAAGTCTCGTTGTTGTTCGCTTGATCCGTGCAAGTCGCCTTCCTTTCAGGCGGTTGTATGTGCCTTGGAAATTTGCTCGTAGAAGATCACAGAGGTGTTGCCAAGAGTAGATCGACTCGAGTGGTTGGTTTAATAACCACGATCGAGCGGATCCTTCGAAAGCACGTTGGAAGGTAATTCGCCATTACGTGCTCTCCTCCTCCCGCTGCTTCTGACAATTTGTTGTATAGATCTCAAGAAACTCGATGGGATTTTGAGATCCATCAAATTTCTCCATGTTCACCGGTCGAAAATGAGGTGGCCAATAATCGCTTCAAGGTCGGCGAAAATGCCCGGCATCCGGTAATTACTTCTGACGCCTTCTTTGTAGGAAAGAAGGGTTAATGTCGCCAGTGATCGAGATACGACGATACCGACAACAGTGACTTTGCTCATTGTAGGTCTCAGTTCTTGGGGAATACTCCTCGTAATCCACCCGCCAGAATTTCTTTGCCGAGTAGTGATTGATCACCTCCTCGGAGGGCTACTTGATCATCACCGATCGAAAAGTATTTCTCGAATAGGAGATCGATGTGACTTATGACCGTGTCGATTCCTACGCAGAAATATTCGATTGATCGGTAGTCAAGAAGTCGCATTGCTACGACTACCGAATGTTGTTGACGAGGTACTTCCGGTCTTGTCATCACAGTTCAAGCCTTTGCGCAATCTCCTCAAAGAAAGAGATCGTATCTCGCGCTCGAGCAAGCTCTTGATTGGGATTCTCAAGCAAGTCGTTGATGTCCGGAGTTCTTGTACCTCCCTGGATCGATATTGAATGCGCCAGCAGTTCTTACGGGCGCAATTTTCTTTCTTGGATGACCTCAAAATCCTCCCGTCGGATCTTTGAGGCCTTCTCGGTGGAGAGCGAGAATGTCGAGGATTTCTCGCGCTCATCGAGTGTTGGTTCTCTCTGTCACGGTGGTTCCTTGCCATTACTACGAGGAGGCGCGCAGGCGTGATCTTGGGAGGGTTCTCATTTCGTCCTCCATGAGGTTGACTCTGATTTGAGGGAAGGACGAAGACCTCCCGTTGATGATTCTCACTTGCGCTTGAGGCCTCCCCGCTTGAGGAGTGCTCGAGAGACACCATCTGGCGACTTGGAGTAATCCCCTCCAGGTAGGGGAACTCCGGGTTATAACTGTCTCCATCCGCAAATGAGATCTGCGGAGAGACGGTCAGATTCAGAGGAAAAGCATGCTTGATCCCACTATCTCCGGAGTTACCCCGAGAGATAGGATCACAAGATCCTTGGTGGAGTCCTGGAATGGTGGCTTCCAGGACTTGTCTCACCAGGTCGGACCGCCTTAAGGGAACTTGGACACTTAGAGGAAAAACTCTCATTGTGTCGTGAGTCCTCCTGGGTGCGGTTCTGGTCGGATTGACCCTTGTCCTTGGAGGGAATTGGCTCCTCTGTTGGACGTATCGTTGTGGGGGATAAGGATCCCTCCTCAACTCCATTGATGGGATGGTTTCCTGGAGAATAATCTCCGGAGGCAACATCACCATCAGCGGATGCATCACTCGGCTCGTAGTCGAAACAGGCATCCATGTCGACGTCACAGTGTCGCCAAGTCGAACCAGTTCTCCTCGTTCCATTCTCCGCCATGCTTGCATGAGATTGGAAAAAGAGAGTATGTTGACAAGAGATTACGGAAGATCCCCACGGTCGGCGCCAACCGCTTGTGTATTAGAACCGATCTTACGTAAAGATTATTTGATTCGGGGTCTCCTAAGGATGAGATCACGCAGAGTGGATTGACACGGGATGTTTAGACAGGTTCAGGCCTTCTCCGGAGAGAATAATAACCCTAATCCTGTGTGTATGGTATTGTTGATGATCTAGCAAAGGACTAAAACTATTACAGAGAATAGTGCTTGTGTTTCTACTTGACTAGCCCTTGTTTTCCGTTGTTCTTCTCTGTCCCTTTGTCTCTCTCGCTTGATGCCCTTATATAGTCGTGAAGAAGTAGCCGCTTTGTTCTGCATGAGATGTGCCTAATTAATGTAATAACTGGCGCATGATGGCGATAATTACCAAGCGCCTTGACTTCTTCACGCCATCCGCAATTATCTTCGAGAGATAATGGGGTATTTACACACCATTCTGGCGGAATAATAGTGCGTGTAGACCGCTCGATTCCTTAATCAATTGGACCTACTCGTCTGTAGGTTTGATTATAAGGTGGTCGTAGTTTTCCGGTCGTAGAGGACTTACGACCGGTAGCGATCGTAGAAGAACTTACGACTATGTAGTGGTCGTAGAAGGACTTACGACTATGTAGTGGTCGTAGAAGGACTTACGATCATGATATAGTCGTAGCAAGGCTTACGATTATGGGGGTGATTGTAGAAGAACTTACAATCACTTGTTAGGCCTCTCCTTATAGATATAAGGGGTACTTACGGGACTATGTGACATCATATTTACCCATAATAAGAATTATAGATAAAAGATAAAATGAGGATTATTAGATCCTCGTCAGTATTATTAATAATTTATTTATTTTTGGAATATTACACTAAGTGTGACATGGCGAGCTCACGAACAGGATAAACATGTGTAACCCATCTAGATAAAAGATTGCACCTCGCACTGCCGCCACAGCGGAAGCCGCCGCCTCTGTCTTGCGCTGATCGTGCTAGCCTGGCCAAGTTCAAGACCCAATCATGCCCCAGCGTGTCGGATCGTGCCATGTCTGGCCTGACCAACAGTATTGTGCCTCGGATCGATCCGACAGACACATCCTATTTGGCCACCTCTATTATTTATTCTTTGGGCCCGCCCTTTGCTAGTTGTTCAGAAGGCATCATCTTCGGCAGGGCAAACAAAAGATTTTTCTATGTAGTAGTCTTTTCCTTCTCAATAAGCAACGATCTCTTCATTGGCCAGCTAGCTTGTGTTAATCGAGATCGTAGCTGGGCCAACTTTTGCGAGTTTAGAGTCGAAGTTTTGGCTTCCACTTGGACGCCAGTCGTTTGTTTCAACCCTTCTTGCTGATGGACGCAACCATTGAAGAACATACTAATAGTAGGAATCCAATCAATCAACACACAATAGATGAATAATTAAAAGATAATAGATGAAGACACAATATCGGGAATCTCTTTATTAATATATTTATCTCTTTTCTGAATACAATGATGTCATATTTAAAGACTAAAACCCACAAAGGGTAGTTTCGGTATTATACTCATCAACCCTTAGATAAGGGTTTCTTAACACTCCCCCTTTGGGTGAATACCGCGTCATGCATATATCATATTAAAAACTACTCCCCAAAACTCAGTAGGAAAAAATGGATCAGTGAAAAGAGTGCATTGCATTCGTAAACTGTATTGTGCAATTGCCTTGTTAAAAACATTTATGTGAGAACTCTTCAGGAAATACTCACTAAAAGGGAAAAAAAGAGTGCAACATCTTGACCTTCTGTGTTAATCTTCATGATTAAGGTAAAACTTCAAAACATTAAGTGGATTATGATTCAGGGGAATCTCTCCCTGATTTCTGCAACTCTCCAAGCCGCTTCATTCCAATACCACGAACGCATCGTTGGAAACTGGATGCAGGCAAGGACTTAATGAATGAATCAGCCAGACTTTCATAAGATCTAGTTTGCAGAATCTTCACCTCATCGTTCTTCTAGAGTTCATGATGATAGAAGAATTTGGGAGAGATATGCTTCGTGATATTACTTTTAACATAACTCATTTGCATTTGTGTATCACAAGCAATATTATCTTCATAGATAATTGTGGGGGTATCTACGGTGTTAATGCAACATGAATTCTGGATATAGCTAATCACACGTCTGAGCCAAACACATTCACGTGAGGCTTTATATAGTGCACTAATTTTTGAGTGGTTGATAGAAATAGCTACCAAGGTCTGCTTAAATGACCACCAAGAGATGGTTGTACCACCACATAGAAATACAAACCCAGTCTGAGATTTAGCACTGTGAGAATCAGATAGATAGCCAGCATATGTATATCCCACCATGATCAAGTCTTGGTTCTTCTAAAAAAACAAACCAAGATCTCGTGTATCTTAGAGGTATCTAAGAAGGGTCTTAACGCCAACCCAATGCTTTCTAGTTGGAGCTGCACTGTGTCTAGCCAATATATTAAATGCGAATGCAATATCGAGTCCTGATGCAATTCGCAAGGTACATCATTGCTCCTATAGCGCTTAAGTATGAAACTTCTAGTCCTAAAGTTTCCTTGTTTTTCATCCTCGGTTTGAAAGGGTAATATCAGCATGTAGGGATCTTACTACTATGGGGGTCTTCAAAGGATCATATTTATCTATGTTAAATTTCTCCAATACCCTCTTTGTTTAGGTAGACTGGTGTACGAGTATTCCTTTCAGGGAAATTCTCCAGCTGCAGGCCTAAGAAATACCTGGTTTTACCCAAGTCTTTCATCTCAAACTCTGTCACAAGGTAAGGACTTGCTTCATTTATATCCTTTGCGGTTCCAATGATATTCAGATCATCAACATAAACTGAGATGGTACAAAATCCATTCTGGGACTTCTTTATAAATACGCAGGGATAATTATTATTGTTTGAGTAACCCTTCTGTAAGATCGATTTGGCCGACTAGAGGGGGGTGAATAGGCGGTTTTTTTTAAAAAATTCTATCGCGCTAAACCAATATATAAATGCGGAAGCTAATAGCGAATTGGTTTTGCTCAATTAAGACCTAAATCAACTAGGCTCAACTAAGTGCACCGACAGTATGAACACAATACAATATGAGCAATCATACAAGATATATAAGCAATTAAAGCAAGAATGTAAGTTGCTCAAAGTAAAGCACAAGTAAACACAAGATGACACGATTATGTTTTACCGTGGTGTTCGGAGACTTGCCGGTCTCCCCTAATCCACGTTGAGGTAAGCCCAACCACGTTGGACCGGCTCCTCAAATGAGCACACACCTCCGAGGTAAGTCCAACACTTGGACCGGTTCCAAACCGAACCAACACCTCGCTCAACTATGGT
Organism: Hsuehochloa calcarea; assembly: GCA_036346395.1. Classification (NCBI taxonomy): domain Eukaryota; kingdom Viridiplantae; phylum Streptophyta; class Magnoliopsida; order Poales; family Poaceae; genus Hsuehochloa; species Hsuehochloa calcarea. Next base: position 18,626,121 of record CM070609.1, on the reverse strand, counting down.
TGCTCTTCCTCCACTCCGGAGATGGCGAGCACCAAATCACTCACAAACAGCGGGTCTTCTCACAAGCTTCTTGAGAAGATCACCGCGCGACGACGCCTCCACGCCGTCTAGGTGTCGGCAAACACCAAGAGTAACAAATCTCAACTCTCACTTGAACTAATCAAGTGTCTAGGCTCAAGTGGATACACAATCCACTACCTAAGGCAACACATGCACTTAGGGTTTACTCTCCAAGCTCACCAAGTGCAACACATGCACATAAGAGAGAGAGGCTTGCTCTTAGCTCAAAGAATGAGTATATCACTTAACAATAGCACAAAGAACTTCTCCCAAGCCGCCAAGGTGGCTATATATAGCCCACACACAAAAACTAGCCGTTGGGAGAAGATTCCATCAAAACGACCTGTACCGGTCGACCAGCCAACCAATGGCGGTCGGACGCTCCACGCGCCTAACGGCTAGAAAAATAGCCGTTGGGCCTTGGCCGGCTCGACCGCCATGCAGCGCCGGCCGGACCGCCGATAAACCGTCCGATCGCCCGTCTTTGGCGGTCCGACCGCCCGTCCGCGGCTAAGTCCCGAAAAGGGAGCTCTCGAAAAACGATCCGCTCGATCTCGAACTTCCTCACGCGGAAGTTCCGATTTTTACAATCGCGAACTTCCGCACAAAGAAATCGGATTAAGTGAAACCGGTCGGATCACCGTAGCACACCGTCCGACCGATTTACTGCCGGTCCGACCGGTGACCTACTCACGTCCGGCCGTGGACCTGAAGCCAACTCCAATTGCTCCACTCCAAATGGCAAAACACATTCGCCATTTGAATGCAATTTTTGACAAGGTTTCAAAGATGATATTCTCATGAGGTTACAAAACACATTTGCTAACCCTTAGAATACTCATCACAAGGAATAAGGTACATGGACTTACACCATTTGCAAAACGCATTTGCAAACTTAAGTCACATGCTACATGATGAGGACATCCCTACCATGGATATAACCGTGCCTACACATACAACTCAACCACAACCAAGATAAGGACCTCTTACCCGAGCTCGTGCTCGTCAACTTAATTATCGGTGAATTCGCCTAGGATTATATACTCACGAGAATAGACCGCTACCTAATGCAAGTGATTTAATTGTGCTTAGGAATATGGGAAAGGACAATGGAGAGGCATGCGGAGTCGTGGAGATGTATGGAAGGCATAATGGAGATCATCACGTCACTTTGGGTCCAAGACAAGCAAGAGTTCGAGATGGGCTCGTTCTGGAGTCAGATTCGGACTACAAACGTCAAGACTAACTTTAAACGAGGCGTAACTTCTTCATACGGACTCCGTTTGGGGCGTTTCTGGACTTCGTGGAAAGCTTATCAAGTCTACTTTCTAACGGATCCAACCTCATCAGCAAATTCTATCCGAGCCGGCCGAAATTATCAAAGGAGTCCGTATCCGTATCAGTAGTCCGAATGGGTCTGCCGCGCCACTATACTTTGGCCCACGGGCCTTGTAACCCTAGGGCGTCGCCCACCACGGCGGCCGCCACCCCGGTCGTTTCCCTATATAGGAGCCGCCTCCATCGCTTGAACTCGGATTTCGTTGAGTTTAGGTTTAGCCATTGTGCAAACTCGTTCTTGATTGTGTCGAGCGACCACTGTCAAGACGACCGGGATCCCATCTTTGCTATTCGCAATACAATTTATGCTTCCTTCATATTCGCAATATCAGATTGCCTATGTCTTATTCTTGCTAGTTCTTCGATTGCTCGCAGGGATTGAACTTCGTGTTCAGGTTGATCGCGCCTCCAGCGAGGTCAATAACACTTTGAGTTGGTTCGGCCGATTGCAAGGCGCAAGCGTCGTCGTACGGTTGTAGTCGGATCGTGAGAGTCACCGCCACCAAAATCGATAGTTATCAATCTCATCGAAAGATCGGACACCTCGTTTACATCACTACAAGGGTTATGCATGAGCCTCGATTATTTGCAAAACACATTCGCAAATAAATAGCATCATGCCTAGATGAGCTAGAGCAAACATAATGAGCTATCAACACATGACTAACTCAAACTACTAGTTAAGACCCCTCTTAATAGTACGGCAACCTATACTAGCAATCCGGTCTTCCAACCAAACACCAAGACCGGTAAAAGACTAGGAACACATCCTTAGCCCTAGCTAGTCATACCTTTACCTTGCATCTTCTTGAAGCTTGATGACGCACATCAACACTTCAAGTCCGGGTCTTTAACTTTGACAATCATCAACACATGATGATTTCTTCACTTCGGGATCTTGTCTTGAACATCATCAACACATGATGATTTCTCCATCCCGAGTCTTCACATGCATCAACTCATGATGCATTCCTTCACTTGACCTCCATCAACACATGATGATTGGTCTTCTCTTGTCTTGATGATCAACTCATGATCATTTCTTCTTGATAAGCATCAACTCATGATGCATCATTTACACTAAGCTCTTGACTTGATGATCAACTCATGATCATCCCAAGTCTTCATCATCCCGAACATAACCTATATATCCAACTCATGGAAAATGTTAGTTCCACAATGTGATCATCATTAATTACCACACCATACCATTAACTCATAATGGTGGGACAAGATACCTCAATCTTTCCTCTTTGGTAATTGATGATAACCACTAAAATTCTCATAAATTTAATGATGATAAATGAGAGAACAAATGAGTATATATAAACTACACAAGTTATATATACTCTAACATGAGTATACAAGAACTACACAAGTTCTATATACTCATAACATGAGTATATACGAACTACACAAGTTTTGTATACTCAAAGGTTTTGTTTCAACGTAAAGATCCCAATATATGTGGAGAATAGAATATGGATCAATACTAATGAAACCACAAAGTATAGGATAAAACTCCCCCTAAATGTGTGCATACACAAATGTGTAATACGATCATATGCACATATTCAAGTTTGACTTATGGTTGAGTTCAATCCTATATTTTGGATCCGAGAAATGCAACAATATATAAGATTGAGATATCGATTGCATACCTCGTTGTATTTCACCTTTATATCCAAATGAGACTACACAAAGATAATACTTGATAAAAGAGTTAGTCTCATATTTGGATTTGTCATTAATCACCAAAACAATCCATTAACTCATAATGGTGGGTCTAGATCTTTCACCTTCTTCACGAGAAAGTCACTTAGTCGGTTGTACCACATTCTTGCTAACTGTTTTAATCCGTATAACGACCTCTACAGTTTGACGATATACATGTTGCGATTAGTATTATTAAGATCCAGAGTTTTGATTCCTTCGGGGACTCTCATATAAATATATGTATCCAATGACCCATATAAATATGTGGTGACTATATCCATAAATTTTATTGTTAAATTCATGCAAGTTGCCATTGATATTAAGTATCGGAACGTTATTCCACTCATCACAGGTGAGTAGGTCTCATCGAAATCTCAGTCGGGTCTCTACGTGAACCCTTGTGCTACAAGCATCGCTTTATATCTAACCACCTGGTTGTTCTCATTTATCTTCTGGATGAAAACCCATTTGGGTCCTACAGGGAACACTTTAGGAGGTGTTCGGGCAACATGACAGAACACTTTCCTTTTATTTAGCGAGTGCATTCTGCCTCAATTGCTTCTTCCATTTGACCCAATCTAAGCACTTCTAGTACTTTGCCATGTACTTTGGTTCTGGATCTAGTTCAAGAGTTTTAGCAATTTTAGAGGATGGTCCATATGACTCTCCTGAGTCTACATAGTTTGTGAAAAATTCTTCATTTATTTCTTCCAGCTCCTCGTGATTTCGAGTACTTCGCATTGCAGTATTGTTATTGTAGTATCCGCATATTAGGGTGGAAGGTGTACAAGGTTTTCTATATCGTATCGGCTTCTGAAACTGCTTGGTTACATAACCTCAAATTGGAGATAAGTTTGTGCACTGCACAGTTATATGCTGCCACATCTTGAAATCCTGAAGCGCGGGTTAGTCCATTCTCTTTGTGCTTATGGGAGAAGGATTGATCTCTACTGGTTGTAGCATTCCTTTAAGGAATTCCACAGCACCAGTGGATCCTCCTCTATTAAATATTCAAACTTTAGGTCTTCATGGAGGCGGTGCCTAAGGGAGTGCAGAGCCGCATACCTAGTGTCCTCAGGGTGGTAGGGACGCCAACTGTTGGTTCGGTGATGGCATCTCCATGAGATTGAGATTTCATGCTAATCTTTGCGTCCATCGACCAGGTGAGGTAGTTGTTGCCATTCAAGGCAAACTCTACAAATTCTTTATTTACAATGTCTAACATCTCCTACATTAGATTCATACAATTATTCAGTTTTACTACAAGTAAAATAGAATGTAAAGCATGAATATTGCAAAATCAGTAAAGATTGGTTTAACATCAATTCAGCATACCTTTTTTTTATGATTTTTCCAGAATTTTCCTAGCAATTATTAAAAATTTCTACTAATTAATGAGATATATGGATAACTTTCAGAATTATCAATATGATAGAAAAAATCAGCAAATAAAGCCAGAGAAATAAAGCCCATGGTATGAAACTTCCAGTGTGCTAAGTCTAAGGTTTCACAAAATTATGGAAGTTCATATGCATAAAAATAAATAATATTAAAGCAAATAACCATAAACCGAGAGTCTAAAATACACAATAACCATGAGATACACTAATCTGTCGCAAAAATTAGGTTTTCGAGGGTTATTTGAAGGGAATACATAAAAAATCCAAAATTCATCATAAAATTCCCAAACTCCAAGGGGTTTTCGTAGAATTTACTTATCTGCGAAAAAGTTACCCATAATTTCCAAAACTTCGAGCGCCTTATTGCAATTTTTTGGGATTTTATTATTTTCTGATTTCTTTTCCCTTTTCTTTTCCTATTTTTTTTCTTTCTTTCCTCGAGTCGAGCCCGGTTTCCTTTTCAACCCACTAAGACCCATGCGTCCAACTTCAATAATGAGGCGCTAGGGTTTCCTAACACTACATTGCATGGCGGCGTAGAGGCACGCGTGGCTCGACGGCGGCGGCAGGCCTGCAGCGTGATAGCGGCGGCGGTAGGCCGCAGCGTGTCAAGTGCGGCGAGCAGCGGCGCGCGGTGGGCGCGAGCGGCGGCCGGTGTGGGTGCGAAAGCTGCGGCGGCGGCGCACCTCTGATGCGGCAAGCGGCACAAAGCGCGTTGCGCGCAGCGCAACAGGCGCACGAGCGACGCGTGGATGTCGGCGGTAGGTCGACGGCGGTGGTAACCTAGTCGGTAGCCGTGGTAGTAGCCGACTTTAGGCGACAGCGATTTTTCCCACATGAACAATAATTAAATGTGATAAACAGTAGCTGGTCGAATCCTAATATCTAATTAGAATGCTAATTAATCATAAGGCTAATTAGCAGATACGTGCAAATTAATCTACCAGATTAATTCATAGCTAAAACAAGAGATTGAAAGATGAAATTTTCGGCAACATACTTATTCGGCCGTGTAGAGCGATTCGTGCTGATAACGTGTTGAAGAACGTACTGATCGCAGGAATCCAATCGATCAATCACCACACAGTAGATGAACAATCAGGAGATAATAGATGGAGACACAGTATCAGGAACCTGTTTATTACTAGATTTATCTCTTTCTAAATACAATGATGCCCTATTTAAAGACTAAAACCCACTGATGGCAGTTTTGATATTATGCCAATCAACCCTTAGATCAGGGTTTCTCAATAGCAACGTTGGTTTTTTTTTCTTTTCCCCGATGTTGCGTGGAATATTGTCGATGGGGTTGGACCAATGACCTAGCATGTGCGGTGGCCGTGCAAACCTGCTGCACGACGATGACCGCACGATCGATTGATAGCCGATAAGGGTGGACCGGTGGACCGCGCACGCTGGACGTCGTTCGCTAACCGCCAATTCGCGCACGGAGAATATCTTGCAGTAGGTACGAAAGACGAGTGGCCCGTGCACGCACACTAGTAGTGCCTCTTCCGTTTCCGTTGGTCACTAGGCCTAGGCCACGCCCGCGCTCGCGTACGTGGCCGTAGATCAGATAATTTTGCCCGATACACAGATCTTTTCCAGAGTTCTGATCGGCTAGTGATTTTTTTCTAAATAAACCAATTTTAAATTGTTTTATAAAAAACCCCACATTATACTTTTTTTACAAAAATAACACTCAGTCGCCAGCCCACTAGACGACTAGGCCAAGTCGCACGTTGAGCCAACAACTAGCTAACGCGGGAGGTTCAGCCGCGCAACGGAACTGCAATTGAGGCCTTGGTTTGTCACGTGTCCCAGTCGCGAGTTGATGGTGTGACTGAGGCCCGTACCGGGTACAATCGTCGGTCCATAACGCGACTGAGGCCAGTCACCGATCATGCCGACGAGTAAGCACATTCGCATTCCAAATGGTGGACGTAAGTCTATTTTTTAAAAAGAAATAATTTAAATAAAAGTAACATTAATTTACAAAATTAAACAATTTGAAGATTTGTTTGTGAATAATTGTTAGTAGTAAAAAACTAGTGTTTGCTGACTGCAATTGTTTATAAATAAATCATGTATTAATTGTTTTACGTAGATGAACCCCTTTTAAGTTTTTACACAAGGAACTCAAAATTTTACGAAATATTTTGTAAGTTTCGGTTCTAGCGAGACGAGAATGGAGCAAGGAAGATGAAATTCCAAGCCCAACATAACACTTGACCATGGTTGTCTGAATCACATGATGTGTAGGTGTACTTTTTGGTTTGGCGCATATATTTGCTTGGCTATTCCTACGGTACATATGGCTACATGCACGAACCTTTGACCCAAACTATAACTATGATACAAACACACCATTTGAAAATTAAAATACTTGACGGATGGAAATAAACTCAGGCTTATGGATGTACATCCTACTACCTCTTATGGGTGCGAGCCTTCGTGTGAGCCTCCCAGTACTCGGCTATAAGGTCTTTTTCAGGCCGAGTACTACAAAAAAAAGCTATAGAAGACGCCTCATCACAGACAGTTCTCTTGGAACCATATGTGATATGGACCTATCACAGACGGTTTCTAAATACAACCGTTCGTGGTACTTTACAGACGGTTCTGAACAAGAACTGTCTGTGAAGTATCACAGACAATTGTATTTAGAAACCGTCTGTGATAGGTCCATATCACAGACGGTTCGTAATAAGAACCGTTTGTGATATGTCCATATCACAGACGATTCATAATAAGAACACTATGTGATATGTGGACATTATAAATACCTGGTCCCAACAGACCCCCTGCCCATTCCTATTTGAACCGCCAGCCCTGCTGTCTCCTCCCCCACTCCACCACCTTAGAGGGGAGAAGGAAGGGAAGGAGGGAGGCAGGGAGGAAAAGGAAAGGAGGGAGCTAAACAGAGGAGGAAGAAAGGAAGGAGGATCTCGCAGGATATTAATTTGGGATATTCGTCGTGAGCTTTGAGGGTAATAATCTGTAACCCTTTATATTTGCTCTAGGTTAATCACTAATAAATTTTAGTATGTTTGGTTAATAGGAAGAGTACTTGCGGTTAATTAATATATTTTAATACTAATTTGTTACGTGTGTAGTGTAGATGGACCGAAACTGGATGTACGTTGTGAGTGAAGAGTACGTTAATGGCGTGTTTGCTTTTAGAAAAGCCACCGAGCAGGCACCTGTCCTCATCCAGAATAATCTTCAGTGCAACATGGGCATCAAGGACCATCGGTGTCTTTCCCTTGTCTTCCCCATTCCCGGTTGAGGGAGGTTTCCAACAGCTAAACACCTCGTGGTTGTAATATCCCAAATATTTAAAGAGAATAAATATTTTATGGATGAGAATTGTTTAGGAAGTGACTTTAACCAATTATTTAGGGGTTTTTTTTTTGTAGTTTTCAGATAACCTTGGTTGTGGGATTTCAGCCCACAACACCTTGGCCTATGTGGGCAGCAAACCCTACCTTCCCCTCCCATGTGCCTCCCCTCCCCCACCCCTTTGGCCACCACCCCCCTGCTGGTCGCCCCTTCTCCTCTCCAAACCAGCACCACCACCTCCTCTCCTCCCCTCCCTTAGTGCTCCTCATTGCTGCCGACCACGAGGAAGAAAGGTGCTCCCTGTTGCTGCCGACCAAGTAGAGAAGGGGGAGAAGGAGGGAGAAGAAAGGGAGGAAAAGGGGATTCTTACCGGAACTTCAGCGATCCAGCATTGTGTTCTACAATAATTTTTGTTTCCCAATAGCTAGTTTAATTCCTTTTTATATGTGATTTGTTGTTGAATATCCATTTGGTACCCTGCTGTCAGAAGATTGGTATTCTGCAGTTTTATTTGATCTATAGATTTGAATTAGTTAAATGTGAAACCAGGGTTTTGTGCCTCCTAGAGATAGGTATATCATCTCAATAGCTCTCTGTAAAGTCAAGGATCGTATTATTTGGATGAGTATACAATTAGTTATGATTTTTTTTAATACGAGTGCCTGCTCAGTTCCTAGGTTTCAGGCAAGGAACATGGTTTTGTAAATAAAATTTTGAAAATGGACTAATCTGGACTTTTGGTCTTCATGAATGACTTTATTGTGATTCCATAGGGACCAAGATCACCATTTTTGGACAAGTATAACGAAAGTTATGGATTTTTGAATCATGTAGTCCAGCTCTGTCCTTCAGTTGGGGACAGTCGGGAAGAATTATTTTGTTAGCAAATTTTGTTGCACAAAAAAAAATTGGACTAATTTTATTTTGGATGCTAATTTTATGGGGATTCCATAATGTCTTAGATCGTCATTGTTTGAGTTACCAATTAAAAGGTATGGAATTTTTAGGTCGATAACACCAAAGATGATAGAACATTCTTCGAAGATGAAATCGAGGGTTTAGATTAAATAATCTGAAATTTCGATCACCTGAGAATTTATGGTATTATGTGTAGATTTTAGAAATACTAAGTTCATGATTTTTGGAGCCATAAATTAAAAGTTATGGTTTTTCTGAGATGACAGTCCATGTTGGACAGATTGGTAATTGGGAACGAATGTTGCTGTTTCGGGTTGGGAATAGGAGTGGATAAATTTATTTAGTTTTATTGTTATGTGATGTGTTTTTGGGTGGTATCTTAGTATGCTTTACTAATGCCAGGTGGCGGTGAGAAACCGGGAATATAATTATCTGCCCGTCGTAACCCATCGCACGGTTGAGGCACGTGCAAGTAGTGTGTAGTATACGCATAGATAAATTCATGAAAATTGCTATGGTTTAATTGTATAAAATTTTATTCATGATTTTTCCGCTGAATGCTATTCACTTATGATTGATTAAGAATTTTATGTTCATTTGCATCATGGCATTCAATTTTGAGCCTTGGACTACATGGTAGCCAAGATTTGATTCACTTGATGTCCCCGCCATATATTGGACGGGCAAAAGATCCCCACACTCGTGGAGTGTAGGCTTGAGGTCCCTGTGCTAGAGGGCACAGGCTTGAGTATGCATCGACGAATGTACTACTCCGCATTACCGGTAGTTGCAAAGAAGGAAGAAAGTGCATTCTTGTCATCTGCATCGCATGAAACTAGAAGAAATCCATTTATGAAATCGTGGCTGATGTTTATATGAGAATTTTGTAATATTATTTTCTTGTTGTTGATGCTTTGTGATATATACTGTTGTACTTTGCTGAGTCATGGACTCATTTTTGTTGTTATTGCCTTCCTTAGGTACTTTCCGAGGAAATGACATGCATGGGCAAGGGTAGACCATTAGAGCACATCACTTATGATCACATATGACAAAAAAATGATTCATATGCTCAAGTCTAAACTAAATCTGGTTACTATTTCAGTTATAAGATTATGCTCATCCTTTGTGATGATTGATGGACTTGTAATCGGATTAGCCGAGTTTTTCTCATGGTGTTTACTGTTCATGTTTTAAAATTTCAGATTTCAATTTATTATACTCTTACATGTTAAAGTATTTCAAACGACTTGTTTAGTCTTGCTACCAAGTAAAACTCTGAATAAACTTAATGAGTAACAGTTAGTTCTATGCCTAAGACCTTGTTATTCAATTAGTGATACCCTTTAGACTGGCTTGGTGTAGTTTGTGCTGGTTCTTTAGCTTATTTCTAGTTTTTTGTCGTTGCATAGCTTGCTGAAATTTTGAAAGTGAATAGAGATAAAGTGTTCTTTAAGGTAGTTTACTAGCATCCTAGGCTCAATATTGGGCTGGGGTGCTACAGGGGTCAACTGCGTAATTCAACATGTATTTATGCCGAATGAATGCCTTGTCGTACTTCTCTGGGCCGTAGATCCATTGGAAGAAGTAACAATGCTCCAACGACTGCCGTGTATGGATAAAGTCGGCGATATTTAAAATACAACACACGATGTGAAATATCGATGTATGACATTGACTTACACAACAATCCCCACACGTGTAGTAAAACAATCCCCACACGTGTAGTAAGCTCTTGCAACGAAATTAGGATGTGTAGATTGAATGGTCCATACAGGATTACCGTGGTCACACTACGGCGCGTGGAAACTATGTGGTACAGGATCATCCTTGCAAGAATAATCAGGGTACATCCAAGCCTTCTTGGTGGCCCATTTCCGCTTCTGGAGCATCGACATGTAGTCTTTCTTCCCCAAACTGGGCGACGTGACCTTATGTACCTCTCTGTTCCTGTATGTCTTTTCTCTCTCCCCTCTCCCTATTTTTCAAACTAACTCAAGTGGAGTCTTGCTTGTAGTGGTGGAGTATGTCCCAATTTTATAGGCTTTTGGGGTGTAGCATTGACGGAGTAAATTGTGGTGAATGAACTGAAAAGCTTGAACCAGGGCTTGGTCATTTTGGTCTGAAAAGTAGATGACACAGTATTGTCACTTCGTCTAAAAAACAGATGGCAGAGTGTTGTCTATTTGGTGTGAAACGGAGGCAGAATAATGTTGTCAATTCTTACTTACTATGGGAGGATGTCTACTATTATTAGCGATATTCATGTAGCAAACCCCTTATGTCGTGGTGCTGGCTAGGTGGAAGGAGTTGGAAATGAGTAGCATGCCCCTCTATCCCGGTGCTGACAGGAGAAGGTAGGACCGATACCCAAGCACTACAAGAAACTACTTGACAAGGTACACCGAACAGCTATGAACCTGTAAGCACGTTGGGGTAGTCGACAAGGTACTCCTCGAAATCACTTTAATGCGTGGATGCACTGTAACCCTAGGCCGGCCTACCCTCTTGGGCCTCTGGGCATGACATGCCCAAAGTTGGTGAAATTTTATAGATAACCCCTTTTTTCAGAAAAATTCTATTCTTTTACTTTGGTTTTCTCCCCCAACTTCCTTTCTAATTACCCAATTAAGTTTCGGGGTATTACATGCACACATGGGGGTGATGATTGATGCATACCAAGTTTATAAAGGGAGTAAAATGTTAAACACTCGATGCAAGTTTGATAGTTTTCAATCATGGCAAAACCAAAAATGATGGTAGCAAGTACCCAGTGTGGGCATCATCATGGAAGGGACCCGTGATGAGAATGACGCGGGGACGCACGTGTGAGGTGCCCATTGAGACATCGGTGGACCCGCGGTGTGATATGCAAGTTTGGTTAGTTGTAATAATACGTACAATAATACACACCGTGTTTACTGCATTACCTCCTGCGGGGAACTGGTACATTGAGGACGTCTGTTGCCATGCTGAGCTACTTGCTTGGTCTGGAGGGGGAGTTGTTGGGTGTCGTGGTGGACGTGCCATGACTAGGGGGAGGGGTCTTATAAGTGGGACATTGTCAGGACGGTGCTTCAAGGTCCAGTAGCTGCTTGCAGGAATGTAATACCCCGAAAGTGAATCGACTTATTAGAAGAAGTTTCGGAAGAGGGAGCTAATCGGAAAATCAGAATTTATCTTTTCTCGGGGAGTTTTCTGTGTTTTCACGACAACCTGGGCTTTGGGCCACAACCCAAGTGGCCCAAGGGGGGGTGCCTTCCCCCCCAAACCCTAGCCGCCACCCCCTCCTCTCCTCCCCTCTCATTCCAAGCCGCCACCCCCTCCACTCCCTCCCCTTTGGCCGCCACTTCCTACTCCTCCAACCGGCGCCATTGCTGCTGCTTGACACCATCTCGCTGCTGTGGTGCCACCTCCAGTGTTCCCCGGTGGTGCTTCTCAAGGATCCCTCCGAAGTTGCCTCCTCCCACCGTCGTCACCGGCCGATCGTCGTCGTCATTTTTGGCCGGCCTTGGAAGAGAGGAAGAAGGGGAAGGGAGGGAGGTCTTCGGGAGGCGGATCAATGTCCTCCTACGGGTCTAAAAGGGTAACGAGGACTCCCATTCACTGTATGATTCATGAAGGATGAGCAATCGATTCGATTTGTTTGGATAGTTTTGTCTCTGTTATTAGATCTATTCTGTCCAGTGGGTTGTGCGCCCTGTTTCAGTATCTTAGAAGAAAAATCTGGTATTTTTGTCTCCTAGAGTTTTGTATCCCTGGTTTTTATATTTCCATAGCCACCGGATCATGATATTCCGCCTTATGTTTTACGAGATATGAATTATTCTTTGTGTGATGTTCTGTATGTCTGATGAGAAGGAACTGTCTGTTTGTTCCTTTGTTTTGACCTTGTTAATGTAAGATTCTAGACTTCCACCCAACTAGGTTTTTGTAGACTGTTTAATAATATTTCCAGATTGATAAATAACACCTCCATTGGATCTGTAGAGTGAAAGTTATGACATGTTCTTTACTACTGATCTATAGTCTGGACAGATGTCTGTACTATGTTTTCAACTGCTGGTTAGCCGATTGTCTTGGCAGAATTAGTGAACCTTGTCAACTAGAGTTTCGTAGCCTAGTTCGTTAAGATTCATTGAGCACTAGTTTCACATCATTACAAGTTACATATCTTTAATTATGATTTTTCTCGTACTGCTGCCCAGTAAAGCTGTAAGCTACCTGAATAGTTTTATTGTCGGTTTGATCCCGTTGATTATATTGGATGGTTAGAGGGTTAGGGTAAGACACTTGTGGCTGTGTCAACCCTTTTTATCCTTATTCCGAATATATGTTTGTGTAGGTGGTGAGGCGGTGAGTGGAGGCGCACGTTCGTTGCCTCCGAACACGTCACAGCGCGGAAGGCAAGTACTTTGTTTGATGTTAATGAATGTTGATGATTGATTGTTGATATAATTCTAGGCTTGCTAGACATATTCATATGCTGAGTATTATTCTTCATTTGTATGTGATTCAAGTTTATTTCATGTCATCCATTCTATTCATGACATGTTTTCATTGTGACCACGGGAGTGGAAAATCAAAAGACCCATCAATTCTAGTATGGGCATGTAAGTCCCACCACTCCAATGTGGGCAATATTGGACACCCGTATGAAGCGTTCTTCATACGGTATTTGGGTCCCCGAACTTTGTTAAGTACGGGCTTAAGTGAACACCGACGGGTGTACCACTCGTTATACCGGTATAAGCTATTGAGCAGTCCATTCTTTCAAGGCATCCATTCATTCCATTCATACATATCTGTGTGCAGAGATAAGTTCATAGTTCGTATGGACTCTGAATTGTTCATAATCTTGTATGTTTAATTGTTTTCAGTACTTGCTGAGTTTCGACTCATTCTTGTTTTCTTTATTTATTTTAGGTGACCGTCGATGGTTAATCTGTTGGGAGGGAGTACCAGCACGTTTCACACAGTTCACTATAATTTATTCTCATTAATAATATCGAGTATGATCTTCATTTGTTAACCGAGGAACTGTAATAAATATATTTACTACCGCTTGATACATTTCTCTCCTTGATATGTTTCCTGGTTATATGATACTAGAGGTTCGTTTTAATTATTCCTTGGTTATGTTCTGATGAAGTCAGACGTTCTTCCTGCCATGCTTCTATCAAAGTTGGTCCATATATGTTCTTAGAGGAGTTCAGTTTAAATTCTTCCGCAAATTCGGTTGTTTGTTAGTTCATTAGGTAGCATCTTAACTTCCGAAAAGCCAGGGTGTTACATTAAGCTGACGATGCGCAAATACCGCTTGTGCACATGGCTTAAGAATGATCCGACCTCCTCCTATGTGACCTCCATGCCTTGACGGATGTGGTCTCACATGGAGTGCACATCTCTACTAATAACCACCCAGATGTTGTTATGTGAAATGTAACATCAAAGTTACTAACATGCAAAATGTAATTTACATTTACATGTCGATGTACATAACACGGCAGGTACCACCAAGTGAAGAGAAATGCCAGCCTGCTTGGGGTACACCTGGTCGTCCCAAGCCAACTCAACTTGCGACAGATTGACAACACATACCAAATGAACCCGTGTGAGCAGCGTGTAGCACCGTATGTACTCTTGGTACGACGTTGGGTCATAGGGAGTATCCTCCTCGACTATGTCCTCCAAACCCCGTCCCACTACGCAATCCAAGGAGTCATATATTCCCCCCAGTTGGTACGCCTACTCTATGCACCCTTCCTGGAGTATCTGTAAATAGGGGTGAAAACGGATTGAATACGTACGGATAATGGCTCTGCCATATTTGTTTTCATTTTTTTCGGATGCGAATACGAAAACCCCGAATACGAATACAGATACAAATAATATCGAATACGAATACGGAGCGAATATGAATTAAAACGAATACGATCACATATATTTTTTGGAACATGAAAACACCTTAAATTGTATACCAGAAATGAATGAAAACATATAACTAGTTTATTTGATGCAAACATTCATGCTTTATTCATATTTTCAGCAATCACACATAAAATTGGCACTAACAAGCTGCATTAATTAGTTCATCACAAACATAACACTTAGTTTACCACACGAGTTTTTTTTAAAAATGTACAAACATAAGGATTTTATATGTTTCCCCTCCTTCAATCTATCCATAAATAAATCATATGCAGTAGTTTTTTCTTTGAACTTATGTAGTAGTTTATGTAGTAGTTAGTTGGTCAGAAAGGGGTACATTTTGATTACATTGCAAAAAAGAAAAGAAAAAAGGCCAGGAGAATAAGGTGAAAAGAGAGTGAAGCTAAACAGTAGTACAGTACCCGCTAGCAACCATTACAATTAAGTAGCAAAAAAATGTTAAAAAATGAGGTACTTCCGTGCAAATATCTCCAGCTCTATGACTTGGCGAGATAGCCACATGTCCATGTACTAATCATGCGCTTAACTCGCCATGTGATGGCCGAATTAGGAGGTGGTAGGGCTAGGGTGGACCCACCCAATAGCGAGGTCATGTAGTGACTCGTGAGGACTGAGGAGGTGACCTGTCGTGCGCCTGCGCATGAATGCCTGATGGACCAGTGGGCAGTGGGCTGTTGTCTGTTGGATTGGGCTGGTATTCCGGATATCTGGTTTCGTATTATCCGGATAATCTGTATTCATATCCGTATTCGACAGATAATAGGGCTACTATATTCGTATTCATTTCTGAAAAAATATGTATTCATTTACGATCCGAGAAATATTCGAGAAAAATCTGATTCAAGACAATCCGAATATGTTTTCGTCCTGATCGATTGGAAACTATCCGATCCGTTTTCACCCCTATCTGTGAAGAGTTCAGGTTTGCTACTAAGTCACAAAAATATCGTACACCACATACAAACAAAACAGACAAACCACTTACGAGTGCATCATGGGTGGGACCAACTGTCCCAACGGAACTGGGAATTGCTGCCGTCGTTCGAACTTCCTCATCACGCGGTGCACAATGTAGTCCTTGACGAAGATGTCGAACACCAGCATCCTCCGTGTGAACCAGTACGTCTGGTCCCTCGTGCAAAGGTTGGAAAACCCGCCTGGTGCCCACGCGTTCAGCTCCTCCGACGCGTACGGCTCCGACCGCACCTGGTCGTCTGTGATCTGGTCGAAGGCCTCTGTTAAGTACTAGTACACACTGTGTTCCTAGAGACCCGCCCATTGAGGATACAAAGGAGAAAACACGGTGTGAAAACGCAACGAAGAAGGTAGATGTAGCGAAGTTTTCATTACCATTTTTAAGAACCACTTACAGCCTAACTGCACCAAAGGGATCCCACGTTCGCCGATCAATGTCGTCCCCTCCATACATGTCCCCGCCGTAGACCATGCCCACTACCCACGGCTGTCCGATCTAGGAACGCTCGAACGACCACAGCTGGGTAAGTAGAGGGCAACCGGCTAACAAGGACGCTGACTTGCTCCTGAGGCAAGCGTCGTCGAGGGCACGATACGTACAACACAACACAGCGGAGCCCCAGTTGAACTGTGGTACCGCCTTAACATCCATGTCGGCGATCGCTCGGGCAAATTGGATGAATCTTGCATCGACGTAGTTGGCATGGCTACTCGTGAACATCACCCAACCGAACAGTCGTGATAGGTATGCCTCTAGGTGACGCGCCACCTGATAGTCGTTCGCGTCGGGTGCCATCCTCTCAACCTATAAGAAGAACAATACATTACATTGATACAGACGTGGATGAAAGAGTTACAAAATTGTGAAAGCACTAACCTTCAACTGTTGTAGCCACCTCTGCTTTGACTCGTGCTTTCGAGATTCTACACGAATACCTAGTAGGGCACCTCTCCCTTCTGCGGCGGTGGAAGAACTCAACGTGGAATTAATTTCCTTGATATCATTTATCTTTGCAAGGTGTATCAAATGTCATCATGAGTGCATGGATGATTATATTTCAAAGTGATGACAAGATAGAAGATGAACCTTTGTGTGTCAAAGGATAAAAAAGATTGTGAAATAGGAACCTTTGTGTAAGGGGGAGTTTTTCTATGTGAAAAACCTATTAATATTTTTGGATCTTTATCAAAAATTGGGTAAAGTATTAATATTGGGAAAACTATGTTACCTATTTGCCCAAATTATTTTATGGATCTTTTGAGTGAATGTGTTTCATTCTATTTGTTTCATTTGATAATCTTGAAATGGTTTTGTCTATCTTATGCAAGATTATCTATTTGAACAAGTTTTTCTTTGTGAAAAAGTAAAAATTTACAAGTGGGTTTGTTTGTTTTACAAGTGGTATTCTTTCGAATAAGCCGTCTAGTCAAAAGGATTTTACAAGTGTTATCTTGTTCTAAAGACTAGAGTTTTTTTTTTAATAAAAAATCAATGTTTGTTTTACAAGTAATATCTTGTTTTAAAGGTTAAAATGTTTATGAAAAATCAAAAGTTTTTAAGTGGTATTTCAATTATTTTCAAATGCTTTTGATTATATTTTAAAACAAATATCTTATTGGCCTTATTCAAAGTTGCTTTACTCTTCTCGACCATATAAAAGGAGTTTTGGAGATTTTTCTAAATAGAGAGTATTTGAATTTGTTTCAAATATGGTTTCAAGTGGTTCTCAATCGTTTAAGTTTGAAAGGGGAGAGTGTACTATAATCAATAGGTTTGTGACCTATCTTGTGCCTCCTCATCTTCTTGAGAACAATATCTCCATTGGTCATAAGTATCTATTTTATATTCTTTGTGACCAAGCTCCTCAAATTGAAATATCTCTCTTTTGACCTTACCTTATTTTTGACGATCTTACAAGTGGTGTCAAAAGAAGAGAATATTTCAAGTGGTGTCAAAAGAAGAAAATGATTTCAATTGCCAAGTTCTTTGCTTTGCAAAACTTATGTCTTGGCTTTAAATTTGTTTAGGTCTTTTTGGTGTTTAATGCCAAAAGGGGGGAGAATTTCTTTGTTATCAATATGTCCCCACATTTGGATTCTTGCTTTATGCCAAAAGGGGAAGAATATTTATGCTATCAATATCCCTTTACTTGGATGATTAATGCATTCTCCTTATTTGGATGATTTATATATTCTCCTTTGTTATTTGATTTATATCAAAAAAAGGGGGAGAATTCTTTTATGGGAGAATGCATTGTTTTACAAGCATATTTTTCTTATATGCATATTGATTAATGCTTTAAATTTCACCATATGACATGCATAGACATAGTTCAATAGTCTAATTTCTTATGATATATCTATTTATATCCAAATGTTATTATTGATAAATGATTTGTCATCAATCACCAAAAAGGGGAGATTGAAAGATCTAGATCCGCCACTATGAGTTAATGGAGTGTTTTGGTGATTAATGATAAATCTAATTGTGAGACTAACTCTCTTACTTAGTATTATCATGTGTAGTCTCATTTGGATATAAAGGTGAAATTCAACGAGGTATGCATTCAACTTACACTCTTATATAATGTTGCGTTCCTTGGATCCAAAATATAGTAAGAACTCCACCATAAGTATATTTTGAATATGTGCATATGTTTTCTTTACACATATGTGTATGCACACATTTAGGGGGAGCTCATTCTATATTTTGTGGTTTCACCAGTATTGATCCATATTCTGTTTTCCACATATATTTGGGATCTTTACTTTGAAACATATCCGTATGAGTATACAAAACTTGTGTAGTCTTTGTATACTTATGCTTTGAGTATACAAACTTGTGTAGTCTTTGTATACTTATGTTTTGAGTAGTCTTTGTATACTTATGTTTTGAGTATATAGAACTTGTGTAATTCGTGTATACTCATGTTTCGAATATATAAAACTTGTGTAGTTTTGTATATTCATGTTGTGAGTATATAGAACTTATGTAGTTCTCATATACTCATGTTTTGAGTATGTAGAACTTGTGTAGTTCTCGCATACTCATGTTGTGAGTACATATATGTCTTGTGTAGTATATATATACTCATAACGTGTTACTTTTATCAAATCAATTTACGTGTGATTGAAATGGTTATCATCAATTACCAAAGAGGGAAAGATAGAGGTATCTTGTCCCACCATTATGTGTTAATGGTATGAGGTGGTAATTAATGATAATCATATTGTGGAACTAATATTTTCCACAAGTTGGATGTATAGGTTATTTTCCAGGATGATGAAGATTTGGGATGATCATGAGTTGATCATCAAGTCAAGATTCAAGTAAAGTAATGCATCATGTGTTGATGCATATGAAGACTTGAAGTAAAGGTTACATCATGGGTTGATGCACATTAAATCAAGAGAAGACCCATCATGTGTTGATGGAGGTCAAGTGAAGGAATGCATCATGTGTTGATGCATGTCAAGACTCGGGATGAAGAAATCATCATGTGGTGATGATATTCAAGACAAGATCCCGAAGTGAAGAAATCATCATGTGTTGATGATTGTCAAAGTCAAGGATCCGGAGTTGAAGTGTTGATGTGTGTCATCAAGCTTCAAGAAGATGCAAGGCAAATGTATGACTAGCTAGGGCTAAGGATGTGTTCCTAATCTTTTACCGGTCTTGAAGTTTGGTTGGAAAACCGGATTGCTAGTATAGAATTGCAGTACTATTAAGAGAGGTCTTGACTAGTAGCATGAGTTAGTCATGTGTTGCACTTGGTGAGATTAGAGAGCAAGACTCTATTCTCTTTTGTGCATGTGTTGCACTTGGTGAGATTAGAGAGCAAATTCTAAGTGCATGTGTTGCCTTAGGTAGTGGATTGTGTATCCACTTGAGTTTTGACACTTGATTAGTTCAAGTGAGAGTTGAGATTTGTTTCTCTTGGTGTTTGCTGACACCTAGACGGCGTGAAGGCGTCGTGACCGGTGATTTTCTCAAGAAGCTTGTGAGAAGGCCCGGCGTGTTGTGAGTGGTTTGGTGCTCGTCATCTCCGGAGTGGAGGAAAAGCAACCATAGTGGAGCGAGGTGTTGGTTCGTGTTG
This sequence comes from Hsuehochloa calcarea, assembly GCA_036346395.1. Taxonomy (NCBI): domain Eukaryota; kingdom Viridiplantae; phylum Streptophyta; class Magnoliopsida; order Poales; family Poaceae; genus Hsuehochloa; species Hsuehochloa calcarea. Next base: position 18,606,323 of record CM070609.1, on the reverse strand, counting down.
GAACCGGTCCAAGTGGTTGGACTTACCTCGGAGGTGTTGGCTTAATTAGTGGAGCCGGTCCAACGTGGTTGGGCTTACCTCAACGTGGATTAGGGGAGACCATCAAGTCTCCGAACACCACGGTAAAACATAATTGTGTCCATCTTATTTTGCTTGTTCTTTACTTTAAGCAATTTACATTACATGCTTTAATTGTTTATATATCTTGTATGATTGCTCTCTTGTATTGTATTCATATTGTTGGTGCACTTAGGGAAGCCTAGTTGATTTAGATTTTAATTGTGCAAAACTAATTTGTTATTAGCTTCCTTATTATTAATTGGTTTTAGCGCCAAAGATTTTTAAAACCACCTATTCACCCCCCTCTAGTCGGCCACCTCGACCTTACAGCAAGCGCTGACACCACCCTGACCCGCCACCCTCAAACCCTAAACACTATTAAATAAAAAAAATAAAATCGGTATCTCTAGGTCTTGCGGATCTAAACCCAAGCATCCTAGATCTTCCACTAATTGATCTACTAATGGAGGTACCATAACGTTTTGCACTATAATAAATACATAAACATCCTAAATTGTAACACTATACACGGCATTAATCCTAACCTAACATTACCGATCTACATATACAAACTCTAGCTCTACCACTAAACTATGTTTATTGTTGTTAACCCAACATATTTTTTTTATCGAACTGATCAGCAAATTACATGAGTAGGACAAACTCACCGTAAAAATACAAATATACAACAATGCACCGAGTCGAGGGCAGGGTTACCTTCTCCCCTCTCCTCCCCCTTCTTCTCCCCCCTCTTCTCTTCTTCACTGCTATCGGCGCTCTCATCCCCCCTCTTCTTTTCCCACCGACGCTTCCTCTCTTCCATTCGATCTGTTTGTTGCACGAGTTGAAAGCAGTCGGACATATATTGACCCTGAGCCGCAACAACGTGGCGTGACTAAGGTCACGCGTATGCCAGTAGTGCGAGGGAAGAGTGACTCACGTCACGCGCCTGCCAGTCCCGCAAGGGAAGCGCTATTGGGTGTCAGGCGCCTGCCAATCTCGCTTCCCTCACGTGATTAGGCGACGTGGCTCAATGTCGAGCGACTAAGTGTCGATAGGCCTCAAATCGCCAGCCCACTGTGCAACTTGGTCTAGTCGTCTGGCGGGTCGGCGACTCTGAGTTATTTTTTGTAAAAAAATTAAAACATATGTTATTTCTTTGAAACCATTAAAAATGGTTCATTTAGGATAAAATCGCCGTTTTTCTGCCTTCCCGGCACCGCGAGTGCTTCGACCGACAGCTCGTCGGTCATGATGCACAAGTGTTCGTCAGCGCGCGGCTGAGCGAATAGCGAGGCGTTTCTGGATCGAGGAGGTAGCTTTCCATTCCATGGCGAGGCTCGTACGAGACGTCTCCATCTCGCGCTTGATCGATTCGCAGGTTGCCAGCGCGGCGTGCTGTGCCGTGCGAATATCGAACATTCTCAAGTGAGCCGAACGAAGAAAAGGAGACGCGAGTGGGCAAGTGCAGGTCAGCGAAAGGAGCTATCTAGCTAGCCGACCGATCGATCCAGCAGGAAATAAATCAAAAAAGCAAGTGGAACGAGAGGTGGAGCTGCGTCGGCCACTAGCTCCAGATCCATTTTGTCCAATGGGAGGAAACGTGGACAGAAAGATTTGATTATTCAGAATCAGATGTGCTTATGAGCCAGGCGAGCTAGTCGTCCACCAAATCTTTCTTTGGAGATACGCAACGCAAACGCAGCGGGAGGGGAAAAATATCTTGTCAGTTATGTAGTGGCTCCCGTTGAATAGTCGTAGATATGCAGCGAGTTCACGGGGAAATATCTTTTCCAGGTCGACAATTTCCCAGATATCCGGTACTGCACACTGGCACCTGCCCACTTGGCTGAGCTAGCAAAAATGATTTCAGGATCAGTGGCCCTCGTTTCTTACAGTGTCGCTCTTGTGCATGGTTGGCAAGCTAGCAGCTACTAGCCTCACCGGATGCCAACTTCCTGGAATTCTGGTGTGCAACAAGAACATTTTTTGGGGGGGTTAGAACATGCACTGTTATGGAGTACTTCTATGATCTGATTCATGTAGAAACCGGCCTTTAAATTCAGAGCCAGATGGCCTAGACAACGAGTTAACAAGGAATTGATACAATCCGATCTTGCCGTGTGGTCTTGCGAAACTTTGATTTTTGTCATCCGCATCCCAGATCTTAAGGCATCCAATCCGATCTGATAGTACATTTGATGATTTTGATGTTAGGATTTAGGAACAGCTCTCCTGGGGTAAAGGTTTCCTGTGGATGGATAGTGTGTGCTTGTGATACCACCACGGGTCTGGAATGCTCGAGCAGATATGGGCCGGCCTTGAGAAACCCATGAAATGCTAAAACTGCTATACCGTATAGTGAATCGCCCAATAATAGAAATAAGCCCACGTAGATCTGGCTATACTCTCGGCTTAGCCCATATTGCTCCATACCCAAACTAAACTATCCCATCTCCCACGTACCCAATTCGAGCCCATACCATTGCCACCGGCTAAGAGTGTGTTTGGATGGATGAACGAAGTTGAATGAAATAGTTTGATTCAAGTGGATAGGATGATTCTGAATGGAATGATATCAGTACTATGTTTGGTTGATTGGATGAGATGAAATAACGTTTTATTTGGTTGGTTGTACGAACAGAGAGAGAGAAAGACATAGAGGGCAGCGGAGATAAAACAGAGGAGCAGAGTCACCATTCGAAAACTTTTGTTATGTTTATGTTTATTCCATAGAAAGCAATAATAGAAAAACATGACCTTGAAAGCGAACATAGTGACTTTTTTTGTATCTCATTCGACACCATTCGTGTCATCCTCGTTACAGTTTTTATTTATTCAATATTTCAGTTATTTTTATTGTAGTTCGTATACAAATCAAATTACTTATTTTATTTTATTTATTCTGAATTTTAGTTACTTATGGATTTTATTTTGGAATCCGTATGGAAATAAAATTATAAATTTTCTTTTATTTTTTACTAAGAATTTCATTTCTTTTCCCTTGGAATTTGTATCCAAATTTAATTGCTAGTTGTTCTCTATTTTTATTCGAATTACAGCTTATTTAAGGATTTTTAGTTTGGAATTCGTATTGAAATCAAATTATTTATTTTATTTTATTTTAATTCCGAATTTTAGTTATTTTTTGTTGGATTTATATACAAATATAATTGCCAATTTTTATTTTTATGTTTTATTCTGAATTATAATTTTAGAATTTATATCAAAATCAAATTGCTAATTTAATTATTTTATTCTGAATTTTATTTTTTTAAATATTGTATACAAATATAATTGTAATTTTTTTATTTTGTATTCCAAATTATAATTATTACGGGATTTCACTTAGGGATTTGTATAGAAATCGAAGTGCTAATTTTATTTTATTGTACTTGACATGACATTGACTCTTTTACTTAGTAACTCCTATAGAAATCAAATTATTTTTTTTTATTCTAAATTTTAATTTTATTATACTTGATATGAATTTTTTTAAATCTAAACCCACCATGATCGATAATGAAGAGCTTTCTCCTTTTCCACTAATCGACGCAAGAATTTTCAACCCTTAAGAATGGATACGTTGATTCTTTTTTACTCTACTAGAATAAGATAGCAGAGAGATTGTTATGTCATAGGTACGCATGTCTCACGTCGACTTTGGCAAATCATGGATGAGCGAGAATTCTACATGTGCAGATCCTGCGCGCGCGTTTTACGTGCTGATGTGACGTTAGCTAATCTGTCGCTGGGATGAGCAAAAATGATACTTGTCTAGCTCTATTGTGTACGGATGTTTTTGTGGTTTACATTGTACCGTGTATCTGTACAGAGATTTTTTTTGAAATAATATTATTTAAAAATAAATTACAAAAATAAATATATATTTTTTACACAACTATGCTACTATCGTAATTTGGAATTAGAATGACAAGATCCATTCCAAATGGTGACAATAGTATAGAGAATGGCGACAGGGACTTGAACAGTGCAGAGAGATCCTTGTCGTCGTTCCTATCGCCAATCTAATTGGCGACAGAACCCTGACAGCACTCCAAATGGCAACAGAGATCTCCTAAATCTTTTAATATTAAAATTTTAGAAAACCGCCATTTCAAATGACGACAGCGATCCCGCAAGGTTCGTCTTGCTGAAATATGTGGTAACCAATGCTTTGTAATATCACTTTGATTTATCGAAAAAATAAGTGATGACGTTGTGTTGAATAGTTTGTAATGTCAGTGTGATTTATCAATAAAATTTGTGAGAATGTTGCGCTGAATATTATGTAATATTCTTACGATTTGTTGACAAAAAAATATGATAATGTTGTGCTGAATGTTTTGTAATATCATTGTGATTTGTCCATAAAATATGCGGTCGAAAATAGACAGTAAAAAAATAGACAGAAGTCCTAGTTGAAATGACGATAGGGTCCTATCACCATTCTAACTGGCGACAGTAATATCTCTGTACTGTTCTGGACTACTATCGTCATTGCCTAGACTATGTCATGTCGCCATTTCCAAATGATGGCACTAGTATAGTATTATTATTTTTTACTATTATTTTTTGTAATTTTTTGTAATATAATATAATTTTTGTAAAAAAAATTCTCCGTGCTGATCGTGCAGGCACGTTTCACATGTTGACGTGACCTTGGCCGATCAGCGATGCCTGTTTGGACGAGTGAAAATGGCGATATTTGCCCCGATTACAATACATGGTCTTCCTTCAATGTGTTAGGATATGTATGCCACGAAACTAAAACTGCTGCTGCTCGCGTACACTCTTACACTTCATTTCAAAGTAAAGCAGGTGAAATCAGTCCCCCTGCAATGGCCTAATCGCCTTGCATTACCTTCCCCTTACTCCCCGTATGATGTTTGAGATGTCTGGGTTGCTGTTAGCTTGTACTAGGGACAACAACAAAAATATAATGAGGGAGACCGATTCATAGCTTTTTTTTTTTTTTTTTGCATCGAAGAAGGGTTAAATAAAACTTTATTGTTATTTTTTATCTAACACATATATATATACACACACGGGATTGCGTGACCAGGCCACTAGCACCCCTATCTCTGTTCCTAGCTTGTACTGCATCGTTTTCCCATAAAGATTTAAAGGCGCCATGTGTGATGCTGTCATCCCGTTAAACTAGCTATCTTGTGCAGTCTCAAATCACTTGGTGGGAGTACCAAGCCTTAGCTCGATTTGCTTGCAGCGTGAGTGAACGACCAGCCCGTCCGGGAGGATCGCACTGTTTTACCTGAATAATTAAAATAGCATATGTGTACACGTGTGTTCAGTGAAAAAACATATGCTCTCGCTCTACCTTGTACCGTGGTTTCCCGCGAATCTTCTCAGCGGCCTGGAACGAAGACCCGCCGTTTATCCTTCGCGCGTTTCTCCTGCGCTCTGTTGCGGGGAGCCCCACCGGCCACGGCGCGAGAGCACTGTCGCCACAAAAATTTCACACGCGGCCTCCACAGATCTCCGAGCAGCAGCCGTCCTCCGCCACAACTTTCGCCATGGGCGCGCGCTAGCCCCGCCCTTCTTATCCCCGCCCCACCTATGGCCGCTGCCGCTCTCCTCTCATGGCTCTCCTTGCGCTCCGCCTGTGCCACCTCATCCCCGCCCCGCCCCGCCGCCGCCACCGCCGCAGTAGACTCGTCGTATCCTCCAGTGCCGCCCCCGTTAAGGCCGCGCGCGACGGGGGCGCCGCCGCGGTGGTGTGGTTCAAGCATGACCTCCGCGTCGACGACCACCCGGGCCTCGCCGCCGCCGCCGGGCGGAGCCGCCCCGTCGTGCCGCTCTACGTCTTCGACCGCCGCATCCTCTCCGGTGAGTTACGATGCAGCTCTATGTGTCACTGCTTTAGGAGTGCTGCGGCAGTGGGAGGTGCGCGCGATGTGTTCGATACAATGCCTTAGGGTTCGTGGCCGTGGTTGATCGGATGCTTGTGTGCCGGTGCAAATCATGTACTGTCTCTCGCGCCTCAAGCGTGGCGTGGGCTGGGGTTGGATCGTTGTGCTCTTGCCACATTGGTGCAAAAGCTAGTGCCTTTGCTGCTTGGTTTGGTGGTTTTGTAAAAATGCATAGTAAACTGAAGCCAAACACTGGGCATGGTGTCCGTTGTCAAATCAAACTGTTAGGTGTGGGTCTGGGTTGCCATTATCGTGGGCTGATACTTGCCGCTAATTTATAAATTTACTGGCATAAATTACCGTTTGCCTTGCAATAGACACTATTAAATGGAGAAACCAGTTCTGTTTTGTACTGCATTGCACTTGCTGCTTCTCAGGAAAATGTAGCTCCGCCCGAATCCCCACATGTAAGTTGCTGCCGCCAAGTTGTACAGCACAGCCGCAACTCATCCATTTGTTGCCTGTCAGATCAGTAAGGTTTAAAGAATGAGACTGGGGTGTTATACAGCAATCCTGCTTCTGCTTCTGCAATGCTAGAATGATATACCTCTGAATGAACACTTTTAAATCAGTAAATCACATTGATGACAGTTGACATCTAATGGAATTTAGCAGGCAGTTCTGCCGGCTTAGTTTCAAATACACATTGACAATTCACATTAATAACAACCTTTTTATCATTTGCAGGTTATTCAGATACAATGATGGAACTGCTGCTTTTTGCTTTGGAAGATCTTAAGTTGGTCTTGAAGTCTCAAGAGTCTGACCTGCTCGTAGGCTTGGGAAATGCTGAAGATGTTGTTCTGAAACTTGTAAATGAGGTCGCTATGCAAGGTTTATGTTGAGAATTGAGCTTAAGAGTTTACACATACGTTCTTAACATATCCAGATCACCTGATTGCATGCATTGGTGGAGCATAACAGGTACAAGCGGGCCTCATTTTTACAGAAGAGGAAGTTGAATCCAGTGTGCTAAGTGTTCTGGCCAATGTTGATTCATCTTTGTCTAATGGATCGTTCACATGGGGAAGCCCTCCTGAGATAGTGGTTTGGAGTGCCCCATTGTATGACTATAAGGTAATGTGGTATCTCTTTCCAAGTTGTCAACCTCTCTTGTTGTCCTCTAAGCAACTTGATTATGTACGGCATGCTGAAGTAATCATTCCACCAGAGTTTGAGGGAATTGTCAACATCACACAACCAATTTTTGAAGGACAAATTATCAATGACCACACCTCTTGCTGCCCCAACTTTGCCTGCTCTAAATGTGGAGTTAGACACAGGTGCACTTATATTCTATTCTATCCTTGAACATCTTGGTGTGTCCATTTAGATACTACAACAATTTCCTGTTCAGGTTCTCTACCCACACTCAAAGAACTAAAAGGATTCCTGAAAGGCAGTGGGACACCAGAAGATAACTGGGTTTCTCTCAAGAGCACGTCAGCAAGATCTATTCTACAAAATACCCTCAACCAGAGAAAGGTTAAAAGTAATGGTACATTAAGTGTCGGCAATGGAGGAAACATAGAAGATATCACCGCAAATGCTGGTGCGTCAGGGAGGAGAATTATGGATTCAATGTTTGCATCAGAAAGTTCACTTGAAGTTAGAGGTGGAACAGATATTACTTTGGATGCTTTAGCTGCTTACCTGAAATACCTAGAAGGCACAGGAAAAGCTAATTGGCAAGAGTATGTGTCACCACCTATTGTTTTCCTTTAATCAGATTCTTGTCAGATGGTTTGTCCACTCAAATCAAAACTACAGAGTGTATACTTATCCACATCATTGGTGTGCTTGTATTTGGAAATGCTGCCTAGCTTCCAATGGAATGGATTGTCGTTTTGTTCTGTTAATTATGCAATGCAGTCTCAGATGTTATATGAATCACTAGTGATTTTTTATAACAGGTCTGATTTAAATTCTGTGTCCAGGTTGCATGATAAAGTGCGCTTAGCTGAAACCAGGGATGGTGCTTCGTTTTACACCTTGTTTGGTACTTCACTTCAGCTTGGAGTCATATCCAGGAGGAGAGTTTACCATGAAACTATTCAATATGAGAGAGACCGCAATGCTGGCTTTCTATCACCATTTGGATACTCAACACCTACAGTGACAGCAGCAGTAGATGCTATCTGTTCAATGGAGGTACTTTAATTTGATACCTCTCCTGTTCTGTTTTCAGTGGCACGTCTTTTCCTCCTCTTTTGAACTCACTTGTTAAGAACATGAGACAATATTTTATTTTCCCCTAACAATCTATTTGTTCACATGGAAGTGGTACTGGCTCTTGGCCTTGAAATCCCAAGTATGCATTGAGGGAAATTATCCTGTAAAAATTTGGAGATGGAAGGGTTATCTTATACAGGTATGTGGTCTATCTTCAAGTTCTGTGCTCTCTTGTACATAAGATGGTGTACTCTGCTTCCAATGCATCAGCGCCCATTACTAAATACCAATTTTTGGGTTGTATTACCTTTTCTATGTATGTGGGAGCTGGGAAGCATATCAAATGATAACTAGTCTTAAAATAGGATAATGACAACTACCAATCTTAGTCATTAGACTGAATCTAGATGACTCAATCAACAACCAGAAGCCACCAAGTTTTTGAAAGGGCCCCCTGAGTTATTCCACTTTGCACCTGTATCTCTCCACCTTCTAGTGACATGGGCAGCTCATCTTGATCTATATACCATTCAAGTTTGATCTAGCTGTTGAGATTTGAGTTCTTATTGTCCTGTAACTTTTTCAAGGGTAGCTCCTACCAGATACGGACCCCTATGTTGGTAGGCAATTACTCTTTTCATATCCCAAATTAGCATCATTGACACTAACCAGGCTTTTAAATGAAGCATGTCATGTTAAAGTTTCCATTCATCAGGGAAGTACCTCTTCTTTCAAATCCACAATTTTCTTTATAAAGCTAAGAAAAACTTATCTTTCGGTTCCCATCTTTTGGCTTAATCTGATTGCAGGGCCTTGATGAAGCCCTACTTTGTATGAATTGAATATCATTATTATAATTATGCGTTCTATATATTTAACAGAGTTTTTTTTTGTAAGTTTGTTGCATGGTGTTATCAATAAACTCAACTCATAACTTGCTGGCAAAGATCCTGTTTCTGATAAGTTCATATTATTTAATTTTCAAATTTATTAGATTCTTCATTTTATGCTACAACATATTATGCACATTCAACGTACTTGTTTTCTGCTTCCCGTTGTGCTTATGCAACTAAATTTATGAATGTACACAATTTTATTTAGATTGGCTACCGGAAATTCCTCATTTAAAGCTTTATTGGCAGTATACTTCTGTTGGCCATGAAGGTCCTGCAGCTCTTCTTGTGCATGGCTTTGGAGCTTCCCTGCAGCACTTTCGTGATAATATAGGCAGCATTGCTGATGAGGGACACCGAGTTTGGGCAATTACCCTTCTTGGCTTTGGTAAATCTGAGAAACCAAATGTCAACTATACAGAACTTCTGTGGTCAGAATTACTCATGGACTTTATTATTGATGTTGTGAGGGAACCTGTTCATCTTGTTGGTAACTCTATTGGAGGTATATTTTGATGTATTAATCTTCCAACATCGCTCAGATGATGGGCTTAACTGCTTTGTTTGAAACAATTTTAATGAAGTCATTCTCTTGCCGTATAACATTCTCAGGTTATATATGTGCTATTACTGCTGGCTTATGGCCTTCTCTTGCAAAGTCTTTGGTTCTTTTAAACTCTGCTGGTTCAGTCGTTCCAAGTCACTCCTTCATCCCATTAAGTGGAGTAAGGCAACCGGCATTCACTAGAATTATTTGCATTTCAATTATGTTTGTTGATTCCCTGCTGTATGATATTGATAGTTCAAAGATGTCAAGCGATATTTGCATCAGTTAAAATGGCATTGGATACCATATGTTTTTTTATTAAAGTCGAGAGCAAATATTTTATCATATTAATTGGCTGAGATAATGAATGTCTACTTGTGGGTGTCTCTCAAACATTGTCATGTTTATGTTGGCTTACAATAACATTTAAAACATTTGCATTACAAATAGAACTTGGTAATACTGTTTGATCCATATCGATGCCTTTTTATATAAAAGATCACCTATGATTAGGTGTTAAAATAGATTAAAAGTTTGAGATGCAATCTTTGTGTTTTTTACGGTCCAATATTTCCTGGAAATTACAATCTGGAATCTGTAAAAAACTCATAATGATATTTAATTTTTTAGTATCCGAGCTATATTACTTTTACAAATTAAATTTAATGCTACTAAATGCAAATACATACAGGAAGGACAAACTTCATGGCTTTCAAGGTTGCAGGCACGCCTCCTTCTGCTCTTCTTGAGGTCAAGGGCAGGAGGCATTCTTAAGGAATACTATCCTACCGTATGTGTGTATCTTGAAATGTGTTGTGTTTTTAAATATTTAAATAGTACATATTTGTTACTGAGCAATACCAACCTTTTCATTTGTAGAGAACTGAACGGGTTGACAAGGCACTCTTGGATGAGATTATACGAGCTGTATCCTCAGATCGCACACTATATATATTTGGCATGCACTTAGTTCTCAATTTGTGCAGTATAGTCTGCAATTTTTTTCTTTAACAAACAAATGCAGTCATATGATCCTGGTGCAGCAACGGTTATTGAGAGCATATTCAACTTCAATCTTTCAATTCCTCTTAATTTTTTATTTGATTCTTTTGGAGGAAAAATCTTAGTTATTCAGGTATGTGCCTAATATCACCCGCTTACGACATATCTGTGACACTAGTACCTAATTTAGTGACTGTTGACATGAGGCTAACTTTATCTTTACTTGCTTCTTCTGAAACAAGGGAATGAAAGATCCGCTTACAAAATCCGAGTTGCTTGTTTCTATGCTTAGAGAGCATTGCGGCAAGGTCCATATTAGAGAGTTAAATGCAGGTGACTCTTTCTCTCTCACCCTGTGCGTGCGTGCGTGCAAACACGCGTGCACACATTTTATCTTTTTTATTTCATCCGTTTCCTGGTCAAGGGGTTCCGTAGTTCGTGTTTGGGTTTATTTTCTCATAGTAAAATATACCAGGTCATGCTCCACATGATGAAGTTCCGGATGAAGTAAATTCCTTACTGTGTGAATGGATGAAAATGAAAGAGACCGATGTTAAACCAGCCAATTTAGGTAACATTTAGAATTCAGGGCACCCTATCCATTGGCTGATTGTATAACATGATCAAGACGTTTGGTAACGACTTGATCCCACTGAACCCGGCAGCAATTCTGTACAAAAAATTACTTAACAAATATGGTTTACCTCTTAGGTGACAAAAAAGAAGATTTTTTAAAATAATATTAATATAAAACATATTTATAAAAATAAATAGCTATTTTTTTTACAAAAATATGCCTCTGTCGCCCGTTGAAGTCGCGAAATTGTCCCGTCGTCATTTCAATTGGTACCCAGAGGGTTCCATCACCAATCGAAATGATGTCAGGACAACTTTGTCATTTCAATTGGTGACAGGAACATATCGCCAATTGAAATGACGAAATTGTTATATATTTAAAAATTTTAATTGGCAAAATAAAAAAAATATTTGGGTTTATGGTTGCCATGCGCGTTGTTGTTCCAATTATATTATTCGAAGAACCAATCCATTCGGGAAAAGATTTCATAATATTTAATAGTTAAAATATTTGGCAAAAGAGATGTAAGTTTGAAAGACTTCATCATTTAATTGTGAATTACATGGTGCGTTGGGTTTGATTACGTACATTAAAAACACCAACATGCACGAATCAACAAACTAAAATATACCTACGATACATGTACACCTTTTTGGAATCGAAAAAAAGGTTGATTGGAATGAAATCGACTAGTCCTAGCAGCACATCGCTCCCTTCCCCTTGTCTCTGGATTGCTTGTGGCGGCGGCCAGTCTCGAAGTCAGCCATGTTCTGTGAGACCGATTGAATGATGTTAGGATATCGCAACACAGGGCTAAATTAATAATTAGAATGCAAATTGAACATAACTTACCTCTATTGATCGGACTGTGCCCAGACGATGGGGAGCGCTAGGACGACCGTTGGTCTCACTAGTAGGAGCTTTCCCCTTGTCTACCGCGCGCTCGGTCCAGACTATTCGGGGGTCCTCCACCACAACCCTAGTTTCCTAGGCTCCTCCAGTGTCTTTTCAACAGGGTTGGGTACGTAAGGTTTCCAGCGTTTGAAGGTATCGGCTTGTATTGCATACTTCAACATGTATTTTTGCTTGATGAACGCCCTATCGTACATGTTTGAATCGTCGATCCATTGGAAGAAGTTGCATCACATTTTTGGTTGCCATTATGCGCAGATGTAGCTAGGGATATGTGGATTGGAATGTAAGATGTGAAAAATGTATGCACGTGCAAGATTTGCTTACGATGATGTTCCCGCACGTGTAGTACGCCCTAGCGGCGTTTGCCGGGTGTGTGGACTGGATGATCTTAGCTGGTTCTTTGCGCACACATCGTGGGTGTGAGAACTCTGCTGGTACCGATGCATCCTTCATAGAACAATCCGGGTAGGGTTTCACCCTCTCGGCAAGCCACTTGCGCTTTCGCAGCATCTTCGCGTAGAAGTTCGCTGACGAGTTCAACATCTCCTTCCTCTTTGTTGTGTGAATCAAGCTTTGGTGAAGTGTTGGGTGTGGTGGTGTAGTGTTCTCCTCTAGCTCATTTCTCCCTTCTTTTATAACAAGTCTTTTCGTTCTGAAAAAGTGGTGTGGTGGAGTATGGTCTTTTCGGTCTGAAAAGGTAGTTTTGCAGTGTGTTGTCATCTTGATTTGCAAAAGTGGCAGTGTGTGGCGTGTCGTGGTGCATTCTTTTCGATTTGAAAAGGTGGCGTGACAGAGTGTGGTCTCTTCAGTCTGAAAGGTAACGTCGCAGTGTGTTGTCATCCCAGTCTGCAAAAGTGGAGGCGTGTGGCGTGACATGGTGTGGTCTTTTCGATCTGAAAATGTGGCATTGCGGAGTGTGGTCTTTTTTATATAAAAAGGTAGCGTCGCAGTGTGTTGTTATCTCGGTTCGCGAAAGTGGTAGTGTGTGGCGAGACCGAGTGCGATCTTTAAGGTCTGAAAAGGTGGTGTGTCAGAGTGCGGTCTTTTTGGTCTGAAATGGTTGCATCGCGATGTGCGACCATCTCGCTCGCAAAGTGGGGTGTGAAGGCTAGAAGCGGTGGTGTGGGGTGTCGCGACGCTGACTCCCTCACATGGTTACATATACGCACAGAAGCAAGTAGTATCGAAACACAAGACTAACATAATATAAATTGTACAAAAGTTAATATTTTACATGACATGACTGATATTTACAAGAACAAATGTTTACTCACGGGCCATTTTGGGGCGTGCTCCACGTGTGGCCCCCTAGCCTCATCCAGGCCAGCTCTGGGCGCTGGTAAGAGTACATCAAAGGTTCAGGCGGCCGAGGTACCCTACTGACGTGAGTAGCCCGAGGGGGTGTCGCGAGAGGGTGCTCCGTCGGCTGGCTCGGTCCGGGCGCAACGTGCAGTTGTGAAGCCCCAATGAGACCTGGCTGCTCTTGCCGTGCGAAGGCCCACCGCCCTGGCGCCGTAGTGTCCACACCTGCTTGAACTCGAAGTCCCCGGAGCTTGTCTCCTCGTACGACACCACCTCCTTGTCCCGAAGGGCTGTACGAACGGTGAAACAACACGTTATGCATGTAAACATGGCAAAAATGATGAAATAGTATGTTATACATGCAAACAAGATAGACACACCTCATCGCACAAAGGCAGTGGACGGTTCCGCGTACTCCGCCCCGTGTATGGGTGGAACTCAGGACTTGTTAGAGAAAATTGCCGTTAGTAACTAGTGGAGTTCGAAATAAACAACTAGACGTGAGTGTTTTGTACTGACCTCCGAACTGTGCCGGGGTACTCCCAGCTTGGTGCCACGAAGACCCGTCGCCACGTCTGGGTGAGAGTCGTGGAGCATGACGCATCGTGGCTCACCTCCCGTCCATGCACAGGTGGATCCACTAGCTCCCTCGTCCTACGGCAAGACGCAAGCTGGATGCCTCACCTCGTCTTCTTCACTAACTGGTTCATGACCACTCTGATCTCCTGCGCCGTCATGCTGAAGTGCTCCCCGAGAGTCATACGACGCACAAAGGTTGCCAACTCGCGCATCACCCATTGCAGATCGACCTGTACATATTATTAACAAGTTAGAAACAGAAAACTTGCGAAGCAAATAAGAAGTATGGATTGTTCAATACGTACCACGCGATGGAATGCGGAGTCAGGCTGGGTCGGGTACGTGTCGGTCGTTGCGGTCTCATGTCGTGGTGGGTCGTCCACGACCCTAATGCAATGTACCCTTGTCCGACTGGAGTACCACTCGATGTACACGTTGTACGTCCCGGGGTCGTAGGGAGCATCATCTTAGATGACGTCCTCTAAGGCTTGGAGCCAGCTCTCAACCCAAGGGAGCATCCCGTCAGTCTAGAAAGTCGTAGTAGGTACTCTGTCAACTGATCGAACATCGCAACGTAGTCTGGATAGGACACGTGCATTGTGATCGGAGTGAAGGTGACATGTGAAATAGAACAACGAAAATTTAGCACAAGAAATAAAATTACATTACCAAAAAGAATAAATATTCAAAAAACTTACCTGTTCTTTGAGATGATGTTAACGCGTCTGTTCATGGTTATGTTTTTTGAAATGATGCATATGAATTTTTTATATGTTGATCATGTTCTAAATTTTTTTGCGTCTAGCATACAACGCTCGGGGCGTACGGCGCTAGTGCTTGGACCGTTCGAGTGCTAGTCGCGCCTCTTTTCCTGTTGTACGTGGCTTCTGCTACTACTCATATCACACTTTCTGGAAATTGATCCAAAATTTCTGGACATCTCTTCTTTTCCAAAATTAATTCTTAGTTTCCGGTTCCAGCGGACTTGACGATCTCTCACTGCATCTGTAGACATCAACTGCAGATATGAGATGAGATTGATGACTCAGGGCATGTTCTGTGGTACGTGTAGTAGCCGAGCAACCAGTGCTAAACATACACAGACGGGATAATAAACTAGATATATATGCTTGAAAAGTGGTATGGAGTACTCCCTCGTTAATTTTTTTCAGAGATAAATACTCTCTTGTTAATCAGTAGTACTCATACGCCATTCTAGCGCGGTCCATATGCTCGATTCTTGCTAGCTAGCGATACTTTACGACAGAAGGCATATACCATGTGTATATGCTAGCTAGTATGAGGGTACAAAAGTACATACTCCCTTGCAAATATACTTCTTTTCATATATACTCTCATTTCCCAGGCACCTATACACTCCTTTCCATATGTACTCCTGTTATTATACGAGACACTATCACGTAAATGTTATATACTTTCCATACAACTACTTTTAGCATAAAAGTATACTCATATGCAAATGTTATATACTACTATACACATAGATACTCCTTTAACCATACATATACTCCCGTGATATACTCCCATGCACCTGCGTACTCCTTTTTTATCACCGTGGTATGTTAGTGGTGGTTGTTGAAATAGCTAACTAGCTATACATAGAAACTAATCACCGGAATCACCGGTGATTAGTGCCATGTAATCATGCCATTTATGGCCCCTGTAATCATATGTGTACAAGTATAATAGAAGTCAAAGAGGCCACGTATGTGTATGCCGAACCAATCCATTCTTCTGCATTCTTGTTTACTTTCAGTGGTATCCGGTCCAATAACCCGATCAAGTGGTATCCCGACGTAGATGGACGGTAAATACAATAGGAGTAACTACATCCGGGAGTAGTAAAAAGGCTTTCTATATATATATATATGCATCTGAGCAGGTTTTTGTCGGATCCGGATTTCATAATTCAGAATCCTCTATCGGACCCGGATATCATAATCCAGAATCCTCTGTGAAAACACCGCGCTACTCCCTGGATCAGTAGGTAGCTTTCATAGGATACATTACTGAATCATCTCATACATAGCGCAGGCTGAACAATACACGATATTACAAACATTAGAGTTCAAATAGACCGTTTCGGGTCGAGTTTATAAAAGGAGCCATACAGGCCAAATGAGTTCATTACATAAAATGCAGAAACGGTAGCGGAAGCAAAAGGGTAGATCACGTCTCTCTACAGTCAAGCGACTGAGGTAGCTTGTGTACGACTGATATTAACCAAAAACTTGGATAATGTTGGTTGTACGCAAATACCGACAGAGCCAGCTAGACTGAGGCGAGACCTAGACTAGAAAACTAAACTACTCTTCATCATTTCCTTGTCCATCGACACCTTGATTCTCGTAGTAGGCATAATCTCCATGAGCTGCGGGTTCTGAGGGTTTGGGGGAAAGAGCGAGGATAAGCACAACTTACGTACTCGCGAGCCAACACACAAAATGAAATAATATGCATGCTAGGCTTAGCAAGGATTGATCCGGGGTTTTTTTTTTATTTGCTTGAAGCAATATTTTTTAATTACAATAGTTAGAAAGTCCTATCACTTAGCATTTTTATTAAATCACATTTTCTTAAAGAGAATATTCGTGCAATATTAATAACAGCAGATGTTACCTCCACCTTATGCTTATTTTTAATAATGATTACATCCACCTAATATCAACACTGGGTAAGACTACCCAGGAAAGATCCAAAACAAGGGTTAGGTGAGCCCGACACATCATTCATCCCACCCACAAAATTTTATAAATAGAACTAACTCTTGTAAGTTCCCATGTCCGCCCGTGACCGTGGGCATAGCTGTTTGAACAGTTTATTTCTCTGCAGAGATTGTGCACTTTATCCACAAGAGATAATTGTCTTGATATATATACACACGTTTTCTTGGACGTGTGAATCAAGGGAGATTATCACAATGCCTTTACAATGCATCCCTCAGTGTTAGTTGCACCCGCTAAGGTTTCATCTAAGAGTGGTTACGCTCACACAACCTGCGTCAATCATGCCCCCAAACCCCCTTGCGCCACACGACGGCTAAGCTTAAAGAACCCGACCCGTGTCCACGATGGCTTATGCCAGTGACACGACTCGTGTGTCTCTCTAGTGGTGCAACTCGTATTGGTGGATACAAATTATTTAGCCAGGTCAACACAATTATAGACTCGTGGTTGTACTGTTTTACATTAGGAGGTCATTACAGGATTAAGTCCTTAGAATTATCTGGGCGGTTCATTCCACGTACCAACCACATACCAACATATCTTGGGCTACATTAGTACCCATCAACATACCCTCCAACATACCATCCGTCCAGATGCGGTATTAGCAAGTTTTTAGGGTTTCGAGGAGTATAAACCAAATTATTTCGACCACACCAGTCATTTCTCCCAATGACTACCCAAAACCAATTTTATGTTGAAAGGATGATGATTGGGGTAGTTAATACCCCGGTACTAAAGCAATACTAGCATGGCGCTTAAGTACAACTATAACTAGTAGGTTACCACATAATTACTAGGGTGACAAGGATTAGGAAAACAATCATCAAGGAATGGTATATTAACTATTTAATCATCAAATTAGCATTTAACTACCTTAGGATTATTTGCATAAGAAATTAAATCATGCAATTTGATATTTTAAAGGAATAAGTCCATTCTTCGTCCCTTAACTATACCCGATGATTAATTTTGGTCCCTGAACTTAAATACCGGATATAACGCACCTCAAACTTTCCATACGGGCAAATCGTGTCCTCCGCGGCGCGAGACGGCGGTTTGGGCCGACGTGGCATCCATTGGCGCCGAGTCGGCCTCGCACGACTCGGACCGGGTCTGTCATATGCCCCGACGCGGCCGCTCGCGACTCGGCCGCTCTCTCTCCTCTCGCCACTCGCCTCGCTCTCCTCTCGGCGGCGGCTAGGGTTTGTTGGCCGTGGCGACTAGGGTTCAGAGTTTGGTGGCCGATCGCGACCCAAGATACCGCCCCGGCCGCCCGCGCCACGCCGATCGCCCTCCCGACGAGCAATCTGCAGAGCCCCTCCCGAGCTCCCCGTGCAGATTTCCCCCTCGCTCGAGGCGCGCCATGGCCAGCTTAGGGAGCTCGAGTTCGTTGGCCACTGGAGGAAGCTCAAGGTCGGCAGCATGGCCAGCTTAGGGTTCTGCCTCTGGTCAAGCTGCAGCCCAAGAACCAGCCTTTCAAAATAGGAAGAAGCTGAGTCCAACCAAGAAGAAGCAAAGTTATAGTTCAAAGCTTGCAAAGCTTTTGGGTATCCCAACTAATGAGTGATGTTCTAATGGATTTGCCAGACAGTTATGCTGTTAGTGTTATGTAATCTTTTGAACTTGTGCCTTGTGGGCTGACAGTTATGCTGTTAGTGTTATGTAATCTTTTCAACTTGTGTCTTGTGGTCTGACAGTTCTGCTGACAGTCACTTAGTGTTATGTAATCTTTTCAACTTGTGCCTTGTGGGTCGATAAGCGTGTTTATTTTCGAGAACCAATCGATATCGTTTATTTATGAGAACCAATCTCGCTTGTTTATTTATGAGCACCAATCTCACTTGCTTATAATTGAACACATGATCCTTGGTTTCGTTAGTGTTGATGTTTACATGGATTGAACATCTTACAATGCATTCAGATTCGTTGGGACAATGCATTCCTGGTTCTGTTAGGACAATGCCTGGACAATGATTCCAGGTTCTATTGATGTTTACATGGATTGAACAATGCATTCCAGGTTCTGTTGGGACAATGCATTCCTGGTTCTGTTAAGACAATGCCTGGACAATGATTCCAGGTTCTGTTGATGTTTACATGGATTGAACATCTTACAATGCATTCCTGGTTCTGTTAGGACAATGCCTGGACAGTTAAAGAGCATCGAACTTGTTTCAATCACCTGTCCCCCTAGTATCATTTCATCCAGGTTTACATTTCATCCAGTATTAGAGAGTATCGATTCGCATAGATTATTTGTTAGGTTCAATCATGGTACCTTGTTGACAAGCATCAGTATTACAGAGCATCAACCGAACTGGACAATTTCAGAGCAACACAGTTCCATTACATAATAGATTGCGGCACAGGTTCAATTACATTCCCTAATCGAACTCTAACTACCATCATTGCAAAACAACAAGCAAGACAAAAAAGTCTCTCTCTTTCTCCAAATTGTGCTACCCTACCAATGAGTCCAACAATCTGCTACATCACGTTCTCCATGCCCGGACTCGCCACACTCAAATCTTGTTCATTGTTACGTTCCTTAACGCCTAAGCTCATGGTTCTCCTTCCTCAACGCCCTAACGATTGTCGCGCAAGTCCAAGATACTACCGCCTCAAGAAGGGGTTGGTTCATCATCGTACCATGCCCAAAACTTGCACCTCCAACCTTCAATTAAGATTCACAAATAAGCGAGCCTCCACAAACCAAAATAACAACAAATTGGTGAAGATTACTTACCCGAGCTCGCATGCATGTCATGTACCTCGTCGTGGGTTAGAGTCGCTCCACGAGATCCACCGACCAACCTTCTCCCAGAATGGCAATGGACCGTTGGAGCGTACTCTGGTCGCTCTCTGTATGGAATCGGCGAGGTGGAAGCCCCATAAAGCGTGGCCGGAGGGTGCAGTACATGCCGCCGACCTTGAGCTTCCTCCAGTGGCCAACGAACTCGAGCTCCTAAGTCGGGCCATGGCGCAGCCTCGGCCGAGGGGAAATCTGCACGCGGGAGCTCGGGAGGGCTCTGCAGATTGCTCGTCGGGAGGGCGATCGGCGTGGCGCGAGCGGCCGGGAAGGTATCTTGGGTCGTGGCCGCCACCAAACTACAAACCCTAGTCGCCACACGCCAAACCCTAGTCGCCGCCAGAGAGAGAGAGAGAGCGAGAGCGAGTGAAGCGAGAGGAGCGACCGAGTCCGAGGGCGACCGGTCGTGGAATTTGACAGACCTAGTCGAGTCGCGGCGAGGCCGACTCGGCCACAAGCGTGGATGCCACGTCGGCCCAAACCGCCGTCGACGCATGGAGGACACGATTTGCCGTATGTAAAGTTTGAGGTGCGTTATATCCAGATTTAAGTTCGAGGACCAAAATTAATCATCGGGTATAGTTGGGGGACGAAGTATGGACTTATTCCTATTTTAAAAGAATATAATTTGCATAAAATGTAGATTTAAAATGATCAAAGTAATGACTCGCCTGGGTCAAAGGCTAGAGGATCTTGGCAATCTTGAGCTTGATCGAAATGGAGATCTCCAGTTTCTTCAAACTCTACTCTGTTGAACGTACCAGAAAAGAAATACAATCAAACAAAACAAATAAATACTAAGCAGATTATAAATGAACTCCAAAATTAACCAAACCAGTACCAAAATGTAGATCTTGAATTTACAATTTTTTAGGCACAAATTTCATAATGTTTGGAGTTATAATGAAGGAGATATGATTTTTTTGAAGCTTTTTAAATGAATTTTTAACTGAAAAGAAAATCAGAAAAACGAGAGGAGAGAGAAAAATCCCAGTGCTGACACATGGGTCCTAGCGCACAGTGTCATGGGTGCACGGAACAGTGCGTGGACCGAGTCCACGCGCAGGTGCGTACGGGTCCACCTATCAGTCTCAGAGAAGGAAACTGGTTGATTAAAACAACCGTTACTATTTACCGGGTCCACACGGCAGTGACACACACGGTAAATAAAACACCATTAGCAACCGGCTAAACGCTGATTAGTCCTAACTCGCTACAGTAATTGCTGGCAAAACACGCTATAATGTTGTCTCTTTCGACAAAAACAGAGCCGAGGAGGAGGCCGGGGCGGCGTGTCGCCGGCGGAGGGAGGAGCGGCGGCGCCAGGGAAGGGCAAAAACGGTTTCCCCTCGCCGTGGCGGAGCTGGTGACGGCGGTGGCGGCGCCGGAGAGTCGCCGAAGCGGCGACGCGACAACCAGAGGCAGCGGCGGCGGTTCTGCCAAAGACGACGACGGAGCCTCGGCGCTTCTTGACAAAAGATCGTGGGAGCACCGGCTAGGGGGAGGCCAAGGGAAAAGGGACCTTACCAAGCCAAGAATGGCGGCCGGAGGTGGACGGGCGAGGGAGATGGACGGTGGGGAAGAGTTAGGCTGGAGGCGAGGAAGAAGGCCGATTCTGGGCGCTTCGGTGGACCAAAATCCAATTAGCTTGGGGGATGAGTTCCTCGGCTCTGGGGGGCCCGAGGTGACGGAGGTGGCGCAGTGGTGAGATCACCGTAGCGGCGAGACGGCGGTGGCGTGGCGCGGCCGAAAACAGGAGCTTGAGCTTTTCAGCTTTTCTTCCTGGAGAAACTTACCACGGAGAAGGAGAGGGTAATAGAGGGTCAAGGGGCCGCCTCGGCTGCTTTATAGCCACAGAGGGAGGGAGATGGTCGTTGGAGAGGCGCGGGCATGGCGCAAAGGCTGAGGCGGCGCGGCAGAGAAGAGGGGACGGGACAGCGATGCGACGTCAGGCGGGCTTCAGGCGCTGGCTCAGGCGCGGACGGCACGGAGGAATGAGGCGGCACTTTGGCTTGGCTGGGCGTGCGCGGGAGATCCGGGGGCGGTGCGCGTGCACGGGGAGCGAGGAGTGGGAACCGGGCGGACGCGGGCGAAGGATCCGAACGGATGGCGCGGCAAGCGCTCGGCGCACCGAGAGGGGAAGAAAATGGGAAAAGAAGGGAGGGAGAGAGAGAGAGAGAGGGGTTTGAAAATTGGAAGATTTTGAAATTTGAAACCAAAGCAAAACTTGAGTTTTGAAGTTTGAAGTTTGGAATTTGGAGAACTTTTGAAATCCAAAACTAATTCTGAAAATCACTGTTCATGGTGTGAAAACAAGCTGTTACAGTTTCGTAGCAAGTTGGCAGAATGCGAGATGCAATTTGCACTTGCAGGGCGAACTTTACTAGGGGTTCCTAAAGTTGCTTTTGATTGTAGGATGGATCTGGCCCCAAATCAACCTTGAACCCTACATTACAAGTAATGTCTAATCTAATCATATGTGCTTTTGACCCCATTGAGCAAGTAATGTCTAATCATGCTACGTACGTACTTATTTGTACTCCACTTGTTTTATTTGGCGCGGCCTAGAATTATACACTTCGTGAATATTTCATGCCAATTGGATTAATTATTTCGTCCTTTTCTTCCAAATTCTTAGTGAAGCCAATCGTAATCACCTCACCTAAGTATTCTCCAGCAAAATGAATTACCGAACATTTTATTGAATGAATTGACTAGGATGTGTTCTTAATGGTGCCGACTAGAGAGTCCCAAGTGCTTGGCTTGGTGTCGAAGTTGATTGTAGTAATCAAAAGGCTCGAATTGCATGTAGCAAAACCAAGTTCAATGGAGAAAATTGAGTATACTGCCCGTTTTGGCTTGTATTATGTTGTGAAATTGTAGGATTTTGAAACCTCGTGGACTTCTAGCCAATGAGTTTTAGTATTTTTTCAAATCCATCCTTTTTTTCCCCTTGTTATGTTGTGTAGAAATTCTTTTATGATTGAAGCCTGTAAGTCCGTGCTTACAGTCTGTTGCCATACTTGGTAATCCTTGTTTGCTACAAGGCATCTTCCTTGACACTGACCATGGTTTCATCATCCTGAGTATGCATTACATCAGTACTGCATCTAAGCTCCACTCAACGCAATCTACCAATCACTGGTGCTTGCATCCTTTGGAAGATCATGACGCGGCCTTGTCAGTTTGGTCACCTTCTCCCCTAAAAAAGAACTTTAGCATTGGCACTCCAGGACAGCAACCCTCCCCTGTTCTCCAGAGTGATATCATGTCATGACAGTCGTTCATGTTATTATTATTTTTATCATTTTGCATCCCCCCACCCCCGCTTTGATGCTTCAGTGCCTGTACTTAGGACAAGCAGCATCAGCCCTTGGTATCCTGCTCATCATCACATTATGTATGCTTTAGTTGGTGGCCATCTGGAATTCTCTACTTTAGGCAGAGCTCCCATCAGCGAGGCCATAAAACAAAGCTGCGATTAGGATCACCCAACCAACCCACCTTATCTATGCACAAGCTTTCACCGGGGCCTTGTCTTGAGGCTTGAGCTCACCAAATCTGACAGTGACACAAGCCAATCCATGGCCTCCAAAAGATGTCAAGTTGCAGATGACCAATTCCTTTTGACAAGCTACTGATCATCCCTTCTCCAATTCCTCCCCCTAATGATAGGCCCAAGGGTCATTTTTCACAAGAGAAAGGCAGGTAGGTACTTGTCCATGGCCACCACTAGTATTAGTACTACTACCCCCCTTGCTGGCAGTTGCTCTCTCTTCAAGCCTTCTCGGATTTGTTAATGATTCTGTTCTTTTCGCCGGTGTCCCGTTGGTCCAATCGCACATGATGTTTACAAGCTATTGCTCATGGGCCACCAGCTGCTGCTGCCTTCTTGCTGTCTGCTTCAAGTCGATCGAGTGCGCCCTCGTGCCGTGCGTGCTCTCTCCCCTCGCTACTAGATTTCTTGGCCAGTTCTCACGCTAACTCCTCGCGTTTCGACGCGTGTTTGCGCAAATCGGAGGACAGGATCCGGGCAAACGCACTGTCGGATGGTGAAATTTCTGGCGGGGTTTTAGCAGGGCATGGCTTGGCTTGGTGCTTGGTGCTTGGTGCTTGTTTCTGCTGACGTTGATGTTTCAGAATTCAGACAAGCACTAGACTAGAGCCTAGATTAAGACACAGGTCAATGTATCGTTTTGGCATGATTATATCTTTATGGCTTGCTGTGCAAAAGATACTGGCAAGTAGGCGAGAAGATCACCTAGAGATCAACCGGCCTTGTTATTTAGTGTTACGTAGAACAAGTTAAATAAGAGTGTCGCTTGCGAAGTTGGTAAGAATGCAACTGTTGCTAATCGTCCTTTGATGACGAGGTAAAGAAATGGTGAAGCCTTCGATATCTCTGTCAATGCCGGGAAATGTACGAAAGCGTAGTAGTCCATGCATGTGACCATTGAATGTTCAGAAGTCGAAAGTGCCATTTGGTTCCTGTTCTTCTCATGAGCCAATCTTGCATCCCACTTTTCGTCTGTTTAATTAGCAAGTGAAGCTTCAGAAAATTTCCAAAGATCCAGCTAAAATCCAGATGGTTTAATAAACTGGTTTTTGCTCTTGAAATTGTAACTATCGCAATGATTTGGTAGAGCTGCAAGTTTTCGACACTTCTTAGTTAATTCTCCAGTAAAGGGATATATGTTTATGAATCGAGTGTAACATGACAATATCGTACAAGAGTTATTACTGATTAACAATTACCAGGAAAAGTTTGTTGTTTCTTAAAGACATAACACTTACGAAAGACTAGAAACTAAAGTTTCTTTCCGGAGAACCTTCTTACAATCATCACTGGAATTATTACTGATAGGATCGGACTCCAAAATTTTTTCATCTCGTTCATTGGATCAAGCTAGGAGTAGCAGAAAAGGAATTTGTATTTTAGCCATCCAATTGAGAGAGATGAAATAAGCTATCTAACAAGCCGTTTTTCTTGCATGCAAAAGGCTTGATGCCAACTTCAGCTGGACAGCTAACTTAACTTCAGATAACACGTCGATTTGCTGCATATGCACGTATTGCATGCATGCCGTGGATCTAGTTTGCAGCATACATTTGCATATTTGTTTATTTGTTCCTTACACAAAAAGTTAACGAATTAATGTAGGCACCCAGATTTCTCAATCCGGATTCCTCTGTGAATATATCGTGCTATTCTCGGAATTAGTAGATAACACTTCACAGGCACATTGATGAATCAAATTATACATAGCGTAAGACCATACCATTCATTAATTTACACATCAGAGTTTACATAAACCGTTTTGGGCCAATTTTTACAATAAGAGCCGAACATGCCAAATGATTACATCACAAAAATATCGGAAAACGACAACAGAAGCAAAAGGGGGAGAGCACATCTCTCCACAGTCAAGTGACTGGGAACCCGCGTATGCCCGATATTATCCGAAAACCTCGAACAATATAGGGGGCACACAAGAACCGACGGAGTTAGTTAGACTGAGATGAGACTAGAACAACCAAGGATTAAACTACGCTTCAATGACTCCTGTGTCTTTAGACTTCTGAACTCTCGTAGTAGTTGAAAGCTCCAGGGTTCCTGTCTCTGAGGGTTTTGGGGGAAAGAGCGAAAGTGAGCACAACTATCGTTTTCACGAGCCAACACGACAGATGCAATAATATACATGCAAAGCTTAACAAGGATGGCTCGGGTTCTTTTATTTGCGTAAAGCAACATTTATAAATATAGATATTACAAAATCCTATCACTTAACATTTTATCCAAATTGTATTTTTAAAGAGATTAATTGTGCAGTAATTAATAACAGCAGAGGCTATCTCCACCTTCATACTTATTTTTTTTTATGGTGGTTACACCCACCTATTATCCACACTAGGTAAGACTACCCAAGGAAATCCAAAACAAGGGCTAGATGAGCCCCGCATATTTTTCAACTCATCCACAAAAGTTTTTGAAATAGAATGATATCTTGTAAGTTCTTATGCCCGCCCGTGACCGTAGGCACAGCTGTTCGAACAGTTTATTTCTCTGCAGAGGTTGTACATCTTTACCCACAAGAGGTAATGATCTTGATATGTACACACGTTTCCTTAGACATGTGAATCAAGCGAGATTACTACAAGGCCTTTACAATGCATCCCTCAGTGTTTATTACACCCGCTGAGGTTTCGCCTGAGAGTGGTTACGCTCTCGCACCCGCGTCAACCATGCCCCCAAACCCCCTTGCGCCAAGAACTCCTCAGCCCATAGGCTCGGAGGCCTACAGTGTTGCGGGACATCTACCTGGTGTAACTCGCACCGATGGACACAAATTATTTAGTCAGGTCGACACCATTATAGACTTGTGGTTGTACTGTTTTGCAATAGGTGGTCATCACAGAATTAAGTCCTTAAAGTTATATAGACGGTTCATACCACATACCCACCACTCTCGTGCACGACGGCACCCACCACTCTCTCCATCCGCCCAGATGTGGTAATAGCAAGTTTAGGGTTTTGGAGAAATGTAAAACAAATTAGTTCAACCATTTCAGTCATTTACCCAATGACTGCCCAAAACAATCTTCATACTTTAGAGATGATAATTGGGGTGGTTAATACCCCGGTACTCAAGTAAGGCTAGTATGACACTTGAGTACAGACTATAACTAGTAACTTACCATATAATTACTAGGGTGACAAGGACCAGGGAATTCAATTATCAAGGATAAGATATAATAATTACTTAATAATCAAATTATCATTTAGCTACCTTAGGTCCATTTAACATACATTTGCAAAATGAAAGCATGCAGTTTGCTATTTTAAAAGAACATAATTTGCATAAAATGTAGGTTTAACATGATCAAAGTGTTGACTCGCCTGGGTCTGGTTAGCGCGGCCTTGATCTTACTCAGGGGCTTCTTTGCCAGAGGTCATGAGTTCTAGGTCTACGCCTTTATTCGGATCTTGATCCTGCTCGAGTCGTTGCTTCTTCTGGACTTCAATTCCTAATTACACGATAATAAACGAGAAAACCGAATAAATCCATAGAACTTCAAAAGATCAAACATAAATCAAAGAGTTTTAAATAAGTTTTGCGATGAACGAGCTTGAGAGAGAAGATTTAGTGAGGCATGGATGTTTGACAAAGTCAAACGATCAGCTGAGTACATGAGGCAAAGACGGAGATACTCTGCTGGGGGAAAACAAGGGGAGACAAGGTCGGAGGAACTTGCGTAGGAATATCCCACTTTGGATATGGAAGATGGCAAGATATTGCCGATCGGATAACGACACAGCTTGACCTAAATTTTAAAACAAGAGCTTCTTTTTAAAAAATAATGGATATTATTCGAGCAAGATATTGAGATTAATATGTTAATCCCGAATAGCTTTCCAAAATTATTTTTAGAAAATTGCAAATTAATACCACAAAGCCTTTTACACAAAAGCGAAAAATTAGAATAAATTAGTTTTAACAAAAACTGACACGATTGCGGAGACGATTACAAATGTCATTTGCATAACTTCGATTTCCCGAGATTTTGTAAATTACGCTCCTAATCGATAGCTCTCAAATAAAAGCGAAATGGATAATTCTGTTAACACTTGTCAATCAACGAGTTAACCGTTTACAACGGTTAATTGAATCATCGCAATTCACAACACATTTAGAGAATAAGCATTTTATAACATTTTTGCCAATTTGGAAAGCTACTAAACGACCGAGCTTGACGAACAATTCATGATCAACACAAACTCTCAATACACCCATTTCAATACACAAAACTTTCTTTGCCAAATACCCGACTTCGGCTACCGATACTCCAAGACCACACTGCACAAGGTTAACAAAGTGTAAGCATGATCAAAACACCAAAACTTCAATGCACAAACTAGTCGCCAGGCCAACACATAGATTTTCAATTGTCAGACTATACACAGAGATTCAAATGCCAGCTACTCAATCACTGCTAAACAATCCTCCACTGCCATTGAAGATCACTGCTAATCCCTAACCATCATTGATCGGATGAAGCATTAAACTAACAAACATTAGCCCACAGCTTACTCAAAAATTGGTCTGGAGGACCAAGATTGGCAGCAATTTTAAGGGGGCAAATAACCGGATGCTGTCCAGACTTCGGACCAGCAGAGAACAGGGCGCAGAGGAGAGAGGCGGGGCGCTCGGGCGATGGCGGCGGACGGCGGTCGGGGAGACAGCGACGACCAGCAAAATGGGTTGCCGGAGGGGAGGGGAAGCCGAGGGAAGTGGTGGTGTGGCTGGAGTGGCGCCGGAGGAGACAGACGGTGGTCGGCGCGGAAACCAACGATGGCGGCGGCGACGGAGGAGGAGAGCAGGAGGAGGTGCGGGCACTGGGTATGCATGGTTGTAAGATCGAGGAGGCCGACTAGAGGGAGGGGTGAATAGGTGGTTTTAAAAATCACTTGGCTAAAACCACTTTCTAATGCGGAAGCTAATAACAATTTGGTTTTGCACAATTAAAACCTAAATCAACTAGGCTTGACTAAGTGCACCAACAATATATGACAATAGAAAGCTAGCAATCATGCAAAGATATATGAGCAATTTAATACAAGGAATGTAAATTGCACAAAGTAAACCAAACCACAATAGACACAATGATGTTTTACCGTGGTGTTCGGAGACTTGTCGGTCTCCCCTAGTCCACGTTGAGGTAAGCCCAAATGAATTGTACCGGCTCCACGAATTAAGCTAAACACCTCAATTCCACTAGTGGTAGTTCTTTCCCGCTCCGGGTAGGTGAGCTCCAACCTTCACAACACGCCGGGTCTTCTCACAAGCTTCTTGAGAAGATCACCGGTCAACGACGCCTCCACGCCATCTAGGTGTCGACAAGCACCAAGAGTAATAAGCCAAGCCCCTTGCTTGACTCTCACCACATGCAACGAATGCACAAGCTCAAGTGGATACAAAATCCACCTCTAGATGCAACACATGCAACTAGAGATCTCTCTCCTTGCTCACAAGGTGCAACACATGCACAATTGAGTGGAGAAGCTCACACTAGCTCAAGTGAGTGAAATGAGATGCCAAAGATTGTCTCTCAACCGGCTAAGGTGGGTATTTATAGCCCACACACAAAAACTAGCCGTTGGGAGCAGAAATCCCCAAAAATCTGGATTTGCGGTAGTTCCGCCGTACAAACTCCGGAACTACCGTTTTCTACTGTTCATGGGCCGTACGGGTGCATAATGGCTCAAAAACTAGCCGTTAAATTTTTTGGTGCGGAAGTTCCGCAGTACAAATGGCGGAACTACCGTTCTGCGGTAGTTCCTCTGTTCTCGGGCGGAAGTTCCGCAGCCCAATTTCAGCACAGACGACACTCGGTAAAAAGGTCATAACTTTTGACTCCGATGTCGGAATTGAGTGATCTTGGACTCTATGGAAAGCTTATTCAGAGGGCTACACAACCCACCTATTTGATTGATCTTAAACATATTTGATCAAATCAAAAAGCACAACTCCAAAGAGCCACTACCATGGTCTAAGTCCAAAGAAATAACAATAAGCAATCTTAGACCATACCAAGGGAAAATGCATGAATCCCAATAATTTGCAAAACACATTTGCAAACTTAGATCATGCCACAAGGTGTAGGTACATAGACTTCAACTATTTGCAAAACACATTCGCAAAAGTATAGTCACATGCTACAAGGATTAAATGCATAAGCCTCAACTATTTGCAAAACACATTCGCAAATAATAGCATCATGCCATGTAGAGCTAGAGCAAGCAAGATTGAGCTATCAACACATGATGAGACTCAAGCTACTAGACAAGACCCCTCTTAATAGTACGACAACCTATACTAGCAATCCGGTCTTCCAACCAAACACCAAGACCGGTAAAAAGACTAGGAACACATCCTTAGCCCTAGCTAGTCATACCTTTGCTATGAGCATCTTCTTGAAGCTTGATGACGCACATTTTCACTTCAAGTCCGGATCATCGTCTTGACATGCATCAACCCATGATGTATCCTTTATTTGACCTCCATCAACACATGATGGGTCTTCTCTTGACTTGACGATCAACTCATGATCATCTCCTTCTTCGAGATCTTGTTATGCATCAACACATGATACATCCTCTTCTTGAACCTTGACTTGATGACGAACAACTCATGATGTCATCCAAAGTCTTTATTACCCTAGAACATAACCTATTCATCCAACTCATGGAAAATGCTAGTCCCACAATGATTAACAATAATTATCAAGATATACATGCAACAAATACTTCTAAACAAGATGTTGTAGAAAGGTGCGGTACTACCGCCAACTAATTTTCGGTTCGTCTGATAATTGAAAGTTTCGCTCATATCATGGTGGAACTACCGCGCTAAAATTTGAGCTTCCGTGGTGCGGTAGTTCCGCTCCCATCATGGCGGTACTTCCGCACTTCTGAAAAATCAGCTAAGTCCAGAAAAGGGACTCTCGGAAAAACGCGTTCGCATATTTTTGGAAGTTCCGCCAATGATAGTTCCATGATTATAACGCCGGGACTACCGATTGTGCACTGAAAATTTGATTTGACTTTAAAACCAGAATGTAACACAATATGAGTATATATGAACTACACGAGTTTTATATACTCAAAGGATTTGTTTCAAAGTAAAGACCCTCAGTATACGTGGAGATGGAATATGGATCAATACTTATGAAACCACAAAATATAGAGTGAATTCTCCCTAAATGCGTGTATACACAAATGTGTAATAAGAATCGTATGCACATATTCAAGTTATACTTATGACGGAGTTCAACCTATATTTTGGATCCAAGGAATGCAACAATATATAAGATTAAGATGTCGATTGCATACCTCGTTGAATTTCATCTTTATATCCAAATGAGACTACACAAAATAATACTAGATAAGAGAGTTAGTCTCATATTTAGATTTGTCATTAATCACCAAAACATTCCATTAACTCATAATGGCAGGCCACCGGCGTCGGGATCCGAGGCGGGGTCGGGGGAGGTGCACAGGGGCGGCAAGCTACGGGGGCGGGAAAAGCCCGGCCGATGGGCGGAGATGGCCGAGGCGGTGGGGTGAAGCTCCTGGCGGAGAGGCACCAGAGGGGGAGATGGCGGCGGCGGCTGAAGCCTCGGCCGACGCCAGAGCCTTGGGGGTTGAGGAGAGGAGAAGACGGGGGTAGGGGGCTTACAGATTTATAGCCACCTGGAGGAGAGAGTCTTGACGGGCGGCGGAAATGGTGGAGCGGAGGACCGAGGCGGTGATCTGACACGACACCTGCGTGGTGTGAGCGCGGACAGCGCAGCAGGCAGCAGGCTGGCGCGGAGACCGGGCGCGGAGAGGCGGGAGAGAGCGCAGCGCTGGGAACGCGGGCGTGAATGGAAACCCCGGGCGGGCGCGTGGAATCTGTGTGGACGGGAGAGGCCGAGAGAGAGAGGAGGTCGTGAAGGAAGAGCCGGGGGTTCGGGCGGAAGAAACGGGAGAGAGGGGGAAGATAATAGAGAGAGAGAGAGAGAGCGATGGGGGCGGTGGGCCGGGCCGGGAGTAAAGGGGAGGGAGAGAGAAAAAAGATTTGGATTTTTTTTTAAAAAGGATGTTACAATTATTTGGATAGTGTCCACAAGTTTGAGCTGCGTGTTGATGCTAGTAATATGCTCGTCAGTCATCCTATCACATTGTTATCTTCTGCAGTTCCTGAAGTGTGCTGCTGCACTCACATCTAGTTTAAGCCTCGTTTCGAACACGAGAATACTTCAAAAAATTTGAGAAGTTAACACGCATTTCGTTAATTTTTTGTGTTCGTGTTGAACCGAAAGGACGACTAGAGGGGGTGGATAGGAGCACTACTCTTTTTGAAACCCAGCGGTGTATAACTTCTTCATTTCAGTAGCTCTGGAAGCTATGAAGATCAGAAACACAAACATAGTGGGAGTTTTGCGGTGAACTCGAGAATCTCCTAAGCAAAATATCTCCACACGTCACAAAGGCCGGTCTAACCACCTTACCTGCCTGGTCTGACTAAGCCACGGTCGGTCTGACCGTCTTAATGGCCGGTTTGACCACTGACACCTGGGCAGCAGCCCGTGAAGTTCACATATCGACCTAAGTTTCTACTCCGTGATCCAAATCCTTTGAAATTTCAACCATAGCTCATCAACAAGGTCAGTAACCTATTCCAATCGACGATCGGGACGATCGAAGCCAGTGTTTCACGAATTTCTTAGATAAGATCAAGAAGACACAAGAATCGTGGAAATTAAAACTTTGATTCAAAAACTTGCTCGTAGGTGGATGGTGGTCAAGATGACCCTGGATGGATTCCCACACATTCTAGCAAACTAGATCACAGTAAAAGACCCAATAAAACCAAAGGAAAACACAAAATTCCAAAGGTATCAAAGAGAGTAAGAACAAGAGATAACTCACCTCAGACAAATTTTGTTTGAATTGATTCAAAAAATTGTTGGTTTACAGTTATTCCACCACGAAGGACAAAATCTCAATACTTGAGGACTCAATCAATCCATCTCTCTCAAACCCTAGTCACCTCTACTCTACCTTCCCCAAATCACATGTTAGGGTTTCTATTTGGGAAGGCTCAAGGGGTGCAAATCCTGCACACCTTCTTTTTATAGTGAAGGCTAGTCAAGAGATAAAACTTTATCGGGCATCCGTTAAACCTTCACACAAATGGGTCTACACTTACACATGCTTCTCAAAGAGGATGACGAACCGGGCTTCTTGAATCCGTCTCTTTGTGATCTTCATCTTCACTATACCTAAACCGTCTCACTTTGCGTTGTCTTGCACTATGGTTTCTCCAGAGCTCACCAACCCGGTATTTTGGCGAAGATACCAAGATACCCCTTCTCAATCCTTCTCCGAAGACCGAGTCCAATCATCGTAAAGCAATCACATGCTTCGCCACGTGTAGGTTGATTAATGATTCTCTTCATATCAGCAAGTTTCTCCCGTTCGGCTCTCATTGGAACCACCATGGTACCTGCATCAACCCCTGCGCCACATGATTCAAACCATCAAACCAAATTTTTCGTTCGGTCATCCTTGTCCATCTTGCGTCATGCTTAAGTCCAATGACTTCACCTGACATCCTTTATTGTTTCGAATCTCAACTCTCTTAGTTTAGTCCGGACCATCCTCACCGTTGACCGTCATTAACTGTAAGCCATATGCACAACAATAGACCAATAAATCGTTTCTGGGCATAAATTCTTCGTAACTTGACCCACGTTAGCCAAAACATGCATCATGTAACATATATGTACTGAAACTCATGACTTTGGCCAAACCCACGAAGTTTACCGCCTTCCCGGCGCATGAACCAAAGTGGCGGTCGGATCGCCCGGTCCGATCATTGCTAACCAACGGCCGGTCAGACCGCCTGGGACTTAGGGAAAAATCCTAGGTCCCACACTTACACCCAATCTGAAATTTTCAAGCTCTATTTAGTTTCAGCTCAAAATTCCAATTGCAATGAGACCAAGCGCAAACTCATCCTCTCACCTTCCTTCATACGTGATTTTTGGCTGATTTTCAAATTTCACATTTTGAACTTTTAGTCGGTTAAGCCGCCACCAAGTGGCTGGTTTGACCGTCATGCCCCCAGATGGTCTGACCGCCACCCATGGCCTGCTAGACCTACTCAGTCTAATATAGTCTGAAACTTCTATAAAAAGATATTTTCTTTAAACGCCTCAACGCTATTACTAATTGTACACTACAGTCCAAACAAGATATAAACATGTACACGTTGTGTCATGGTGTCAAAACACCTCTAGCCTCTAGAGAGTCCCATCTCATTGTCGCTCGTCTCCTCTGTTAACTTTTCGGTTCTCTCACATCTCCGGTAAAAATCCATCACATCTCTCGGACTTTTTACATTTCACATCCGGCCGAATCTTTTTTTTTTTACTTTTCACTTTCCGTTCTTTGCTTTCCTTGTCTTTCCTTTTCGTTTATCCCTTTCATTCTTTCCCGTCCATTAAATTGTCAAAACTTTTGGATACAAAATGGTGTCTTTATCAACTAGTGCCATGTATATAAGCAACTGTTTTTTCCAACCCAACTGCACCGTTGAATTGGGAATTCCTACCTACTCAATCATTAATACTATCACAGATAAAAGACAGAGATAAATATAACTACCTTGCACGTAGTTAACTAATTATAAACTTATAATATAAATACATTAATGAACCTCACCAACTTTGCAGAGAGAGAAATATCGTGTAAAATTTTTCTTTGCTCACTACTTTGTAAAGCACCACATGTGCATGCAATTTGCACTACCACATAGAGGGTCATCACAGATGATCTAAACCCTCGTCACAGATAGTTTCTGAATTGTATGATTTATTGTGTCTGTAATAACGGACGATTATCATAGACGCGTTTTTGGGCCATCGTGATAAGTCACAACACGACGGTTCGTATAAATAACCGTCTGTGAACGCCAACTACCTTCTTGTATAATCTGCTCTTCACCGTGACTGGTCCAACATGTATACCCCTTTTTGAAATCCCTTCGAATCAAGTGTACTTCGATCTGCGCTGAATTGGTAAACATCTTTAAATTATCACAATCAATGCATGGACAATACATAAATTTCATCCATTTCTTCAACATATCATGCTCGACAGCTCTTCTAAAAGTAGACACGCCATCAATGTACTCTTCACTCACATGGTTCTCAACGTACATTCAGCTTTAGTCCATCTACGCTACGTATGTAACAAATTAATATTAAATTATATTAATGCTCATATAGCTAGCTAGCCATTACACTTGCACATATCATTCACCTTAAATTGCACATCTAAATTGGCTAGCCACGTACTTTTCATGAAGCAATATATATATATCAAAAAAGAATATATTGAAGTAGACTAGGAGTAGTGAGACCCATTCTTAAATTGGAGCAAACTATCAATCTAGATCTAAACCTAGCTATCATCTCTTTTGATTATAATGCATAAAATTAAAAGCAAATACTAACCTTAGATCACCAAGAACAAATAGATCTATAAGCACACTTGCAAATCTGTGGTATGCTTTCACTAAACGCCCCAAAGCCAACCTTCCCCTAGCTCAGTGCAGACAGATCTGTCGGGATGGGCCGGGTATTTAATTACAAAGTACATATCATAGACACTTTCAACCACAAACCATCTGTAATACAAAATTATCATAGACGGTTCTTTTAAGAACCGGTTCAGATTAAAAACCGTTTGTGATGTCTGCAATTATCATAGATAGTGCTTGTTAAGAACCGTCTGTGATAATCGAATAAAAAATCATTTGTGACGTCTGCAATTAGCACAGACGGTTCTAGTCATCGTTAGTAACATAGACGGTCACACATGTAAAACCGTCTGTGATAATTATAACACTGACGGTTACCGTGTGTGAATTATCACAGACGGTTCTAGCCATCGCTAGTAACATAGACGATCACACTTATAAAACCGTCTGTGATAATTACAAAGACTAACGGATTCTAGAAGGCATGCGTGATGAGACGTCCAATATACCCTTCTTTGTAATAGTATTGTACATAAGAATACCCTACAGGTGGCACCACAACTTAACAGCACATACACAAATACACTGCATAACCCAACTAATGTACATTACCCAGCCACACATTTTGT
Organism: Hsuehochloa calcarea; assembly: GCA_036346395.1. Taxonomy (NCBI): domain Eukaryota; kingdom Viridiplantae; phylum Streptophyta; class Magnoliopsida; order Poales; family Poaceae; genus Hsuehochloa; species Hsuehochloa calcarea. The sequence continues at coordinate 18,571,072 of CM070609.1, read as the reverse complement.
ATTGGAAACATGTACACCAACAAAGAGTTCTACAACCTCTCTCTTTGAGAAGAAACACGGCTTAATAATTTCTAATGGCACAAACCCCTTAACCTCAAGGGGAAAATAGACAATAAACACACTAATCTACACCTCTCTCAAATGCACCAAATAATCCCAGCCATTGATAGTGTTCAGAAGAGCAAGGCCTCTTGACTTGTGATCACCCTACGATCGATCTGGCCATGCCCTCCTTTCACGATCTTGATGCTTATTAATTGCTCCACCTATCTACACTGATGGCAACACAAGCGGCTGACATCTTCAGCTGCAGCTAGCTAAGCTAGAAGTTTGATCTGTTTGAGCTGTTGACCATGGAGGCGTCGACCAGCAAGCTCGAGTCCCCTATCCCAAAATCTTGGTAGTCGAGCAGCCAGTCCGTCGCGCCGACGTCCCACGGCGGCAGCGCCAGCGCTGCGGCAGCGATGCTGCTGAACTCGTCGACTTCGTTGCCGGCCGTGAAGTTGAGCCACGGCTCGTCGCCAGTGGGCAGGTCCTCTTCCAGCAGCCACTTCACCAGCTGGTCCTGGTCATGCTGGCTGCTGCTGCTGCCACCGGTGCTGGCGGTGTTCGTGCTCGACTCCGGCGGGCTGGAGTCGCCGGCCGACACGTCCCTGACGTCGTCCTGCTGCGAGCGCTGCTGCCTGGTCGCCTCGTCGGACTTGGATTCGGTCGTGACGGTGGACTGCGAGGTGGTGGCCGGGCTGGCCTGCTGCTGCTTCCGGTCGAGAGGCTCGTGCGTGACCGGATCGATGCCCGTCTTGATGAGCTTCTTCTTGATGTGCGTGTTCCAGTGGTTCTTGATCTCGTTGTCCGTCCTGCCCGGTAATTTGGCAGCAATCTTGGACCATCTGCATGGACACAATTAATTAATAGCAAACACATGTTATTGATCGATGACAATTACTGTGTTAATTCTCATAGATACATCATGCATGCATACCTGCATGCTTAAGTGAGAATGAAAACAAACTCCCTTTTAATCGTATTTCTTTACCCCCCTTGTCAATCATTTTCACAGGTGTAATGGGCTTGCTAATGAAGCAAAAGAGAATTAACAGTGAAAGTGTGAAAATGACCTGCCTCTCCATATTTTACTGCCTAATATATACTGCCTACGCATGTTTTACCTAGCTGTGAAAACTAGTGATCACTTTCGTCATCAGCAAATGTTTTGCTGATTAAAAGTGCGACAAGAATTAAAGATCATCACGATCCATCGATCTCATATGTTTCTTTAAGCTATGTGTGGAGTAGTATCCTTTTATAAGAGTGACAAGATAATAACAAAGCGGTTGGTAGATTGGCTTTTTTTTTTTTTTTTAAAAAAAAGCTATAGCTCCTTCCATTTTGCAATGAGGCAACGTGGCCTAAGCGCGATGCTTTCCATTTTCTGAATCCAACGTGTAGTGTTTCCTTAGCCACACAAGTCAAGCTAGTGGCTGCTGCTCTAGGTTACACATCAAGAAAGTGATACAAGAAATTTGCGATGGCCATTGGTGAAATTGTCTACGGCTGACATTGTAGGCCACTGGAGCACCACAGAACAGTCATAATTAGGAACTTGATATATAAGAACTAGTGTCCAAGAAAGGTCATTATTGCAAGGAGGTACATCTACTGTAAACCCCTAATTAATTCAGTAAGTGTAAACATAAAAAAAAAAAACCTCCATTGCGACTTGCGACCTATTCGATCAATGTGTGTGAAACTGTTATTGCCAGCGGTTCCAAGAGGTATATCTAATAAACATGGTTTTTACCACGTTTATTAGATGTCATCGAAAGATCGACTGTATGTTTGCACTGGTTACACATATAACCCTAACTTAGAAGATACAAAAAACCTGAGGTTTTTGAAAAATATTTATCAAAGAACATTTTTATGTCTAAAATGTGGAATATGAAGTTCTTTTCTTGTGGACTGTTATCATGTAGTACCATCCATTTGTTTCTTCTACAAAATTTTCAAGATATCTACATCAGTTCGTACGATAGTGGTTGAGCAACAATAGTTATCTTCTTCCGGAAGTAAAAACTACTACTACGAGCTTAATTAATACACGACCACAAAGAAACGTGTTCATATATACTTCGCTAATCTTGTACAGTTCCACTTACTCCATGATCGAGTACTGATCTGAGCAGGTTGAAGCTAGTAATTAATACCCATGTGCTTTCTGTTTCCTCGTACGATGTGGCATTAGGTCACCAGTATGCCAGGCTTCTTCGATCTAATTAACATCAGTGCAATGCTATCTTCTTTTTTTTAAAAAAAAAATAGAATTATACAAATCCTAAATCATTTGTGATATTTATTCGTAAGAAATTAGTCTCGCAGTTGCCATTTAATTTGCTTGAAGAAATGCTTATTTTTTCTTGAGAGCACGCATAGATAGAATCGAAACACTTCGATCACTAGATAATTTGTTTATAATTAAAGTAGCTACAGGTTACTAGTTGCAAAATAAAGAGATGTTCAAACACATATTATTTACTGCACAATTCAGAGACGAAATAAGCTCTATCTAGGTCAATGGTTCAGCAATTACAATGTTATGGTCATTCCGCACATTTCTTTCTCTTGAGGAGCATATAATGAATGAATTTTAAACTCCTATAAGACTACTACAATAAACTGCATATGTACAGCTTTTAGGATGGTCTAGAATATATATAAAAAAAGGAAAGAAGAAAAAAGAGTAGTAAAATTGAATGGAAAATGTTGTCGTTGATCAAGAAAAGAAGTGTTTGCTTCTGCACGCTATATATACGTGGCTGGCGGAGGTTCTAGACTTTGATTGTCCTCAACATTTAGACTTTGATTGGCCTTAACAAATGTTGAAAACCTGCTTGCTTCTTCTTTATTGATTTCTCAAGCAATTACGTACTGTTCCTAGCTAGGTTTTGTCTCGTTCAAGAGCAACAAACCAAGTGTACGTTTTCACGCCTTGACAACGATCGACATCGAGTGCACGAGTCAGTCACCACTCTTAATCTGGCTGCTTGTGATATATGGGATACAATTGGGAAATTTCTGCCATGGTCTTACCAATCAGTGGGACAGAAGTTCGTACGTTTAATTGTCAGAGTCCACGAGTTTAATTAGCTCATTTGAAACGATAGGCACCATACTGTACTATCAACCAGTGTCTCGGTCATGAATTGGTCAAATCAATCTATATTTACTTTAATGGCGATCGACGCACACGGGAACAAATTAAATTAATCTTGCGTGCGTGCGGCAGTAGTAGCAGCACTGATGACGATTTACCTACGTGCCTATGATGTCATGTGCATGTAATCCTTACTGCTCACACGAGCGGTCATCACTTCGTTGTCAAGTAATTTGGTGGGCTTTGGCGATCCGATCGACCTCGCATTAATTGTACGTACATATGTCTATGCGAAGTGAAATGAATAGATACTGTTTCTTGGACCTTACCATACGGTGAGGCGCCGCTAGCTACTGCTATCTATGCGTGCAGACACAATTAATGTTTGCTAGAACTCTCCTGTTTTTTTTTGAGTGCTCGTTGCATGAATATTGTTCTATCTTCTGCCGCGGTCTAAGAGGTGGTATATATAGAAATTATTTCTACGTCGCAGTCCTCACATAAAATGAGGGCTGGATTAGCATCTCACTATAGCGATGGAACGGTTGGAGAGTAGGCATGCACAAACATCTGTGTATATATGTGATACGTGTCCAACGTGCATGCATTTGTATGTATATATACGGTGTACAGGATGGATGGATGGATGGATGGGGCCTGCAGTGCAGCATGTATGGCGCACCTGTTGCCGAGCTTGGCGTGGAGGTCGATGACGACCTGCTCCTCGGCGTCGGTGAGGAGCCCCCGCTTGAGGTCGGGGCGGAGGTAGTTGGTCCACCGGAGGCGGCAGCTCTTCCCGCAGCGCAGCAGGCCGGCGAGCTTGGGCACGGCGCGCCAGCAGCAATGGCCGTTGGTGAGGATGAAGCTGATGAGCTTCTTGTCCTCCTCCGCCGTCCATGGCCCCCGCTTCACCCCCAACTTGTCACAGCACGGTTGCCTCCCCATCGATCGAAACCACTATATATATATGTACCCGTGAGCGCGCGCGCCGCCGCCGGCCGGACGGCTAACTATCGATGCGCTGTATGTGCGGTGCCTGCCCGGCGCCGGCGCCGGCTGCGAGAAAACGAGCGAAAGCCCACGGGCTCACGCGCAACTCCTGTTTAAAAAAGGCCACGGCACGGGTGAGCCTGCGTGCGTGCGTTGCGTGTGTGTGCAGGGCGCAGGCGGCTTAACTAAGCATGCGTCGAACGAAAGGGCCGTGACAAGTGCCTCGCAACTGCAACGGGAGCGTGCGCGCGCGAGCGTATATATAGCTCCTTAAAATTAAGCTCTTTTCATCTGCGGTGATAGGCGACGGTGAGGGAGGCCTAGCTAGCTGTGCGTGTATCTTGGACGTCGATCTTGCTCCTACTTGCGCAAAAAGACGCATATCTGTTTGTGAGCAATTGCGCCTGTGTTCAGTGTGTTGTGCCCCTCAAAATGTTGCCCATTAATTCCAGCTTTACCCCGGCGAAATAAGAGAAGAGAAGCTACAACATGGAACTCTTCACTCTAAGATAGAGACTTTCATGGACGATCTCAAAACACAAAGATATGTGCAGTCGCATATATGTTCATACAACTACACTCAAAACAAACACAAAGATATGTGGCTACAAAATCTAACCCACGCAGTTGCGCAGGATTTACGGCTGTTTCAGCTGCTGTGCTAGAAAGTTTCTGTAGGGGTACGTGTAACATCAACAAATAACCCCACCACACACAAAAGCTACAGTTTGGTGCGCTTGAAGGCTTTGCCGCTTCCGTTTTCCCACGGGGCATGTCTGCAGTCTGCCTTGGTTGCGCCCTTACGCAAGGATTCCATCAACCATTCCGTCAGCCACACGAGCCTTCGCCCGCCATGTGGGGGCGCAGGGCGCTGCAACCGCAAGGTAACCGTGCCTTTGCCCACAGGTCGTCCTCTCGCTTGTGCTTGTACTATTTTTCTTCTTCTCTTCCTACTAATCACATGGACTGACTTCCCTAGTCATCTTCTCATTTATACTCATCTTATTTTTCTTCCTCTCCCACCTGAGCACCTATTTTTGAGGTCATCCCTTCCGCTCCGCAACTCTCTTGTGGCCGGCAAGCCCGCCCACACTGACCTCTGTCCTCCTCTATTTTTGTGTGTTGGCTGTGTCTCACTGATAATTCATCCAACCAAATAAAAAAGTTGTATGATCTTATTTAATCAACCAAACACAGTACTAGTATAGTTCAATTCAGAACCATTACGTCCACTTGAACCGAACCGTCCGTTCATCCATCTAAACACACCCTAAAACCCCCTACCGTACGCTGCAATCTGTATCCATCTTTAGCCGCAGGGAGGAGGAGCTCGCTGAAACCGCGGGGGGCGTCGCTGAATCTTTGGCCCGACGTCGGTAGGAGCTCCGCCGTGTGGCTTCTTCATCAGCCGGCCGGGGCGGTATGTTCTCGCGACGGCGACTCAGGAAGACGTGACGAACCACCGAGCTGGACAGGGTCCCATGTCAGCCATACCGTCCGTCGACTTCCTCGGACCTGTAGTTACTAATCGACCTCCTGTAACAGGCAAGCCAGCCAACCAACCGAGCCTGGACAGCCCCTTTGTTCCTGCGTCAGTGTCAAGAAACGACGTAAGATTCGTCGCAGCAGCAATCAGACGATCAAATATGGGAAACTGTAGACAACTATTCTTATATTTCACTGTTTCAGCTATACGCTGTTACATCCAAGGATGAAAAAGATGGCTGGCTGGATGCAGCACAACTGGTTGGTTGTCTGCAACAAGTAATTACAAGGCCACTCTAGCTACTACGGATGTACAAGGACAAATCCATTCTCCATTGTGTCTCTGTATTTATGTTCAATGACAAATGAAACTCCTAGTACCAACTAACAAGGCCACTAGCTACTCAATGTACAAGAACAATTCCATTTTTTAAATGTATTTATGCTCAATGACAAATGAAACTCCTAGTACCAACTAACAAGGCCATTAACTACTCATGTACAAGAACAAATCCAAGTTTTAATTGTATAGGATTTGCTATTTCTTAGTCGCCTGAATTTTTTTTAAAAAATTTAAGTCAATTTTTGTGACAATTGAATTTGTGTGGAGATTGATGTGTCATGTGATTGGATGTTGATCAAATGGATAAAAATTATGACTTATACTTTTAAAAAAATCAATCACCTTACAAATAGGCAATCCATTGTATTTATCCTCAATGAGGAATGAAATTCTAGGACCAATGTATCATTCAGCTACATTCTCCAAGGATTTGGTGGGGGGTAGAACTCATTCCTGAGCAGGTTCAGTCTTCCAGTCCATGTATTTTCAACTTGGCTGACATTGCCGTGGCATGGCTGAAATAGTGCTAGGTCGGCAGGAGCTTACTTTATGCTCATCTTTTGCTAGGTTATGTTTGTATATGTACATGATGGCAGGTAGGAAGGTGCGAGGAACCATGAAGAAACAGGGTCACAAATCAGCCATACTGCCGATCACCTTCCTCACTCCTGAGACCTGTAGAAACCAATTGACATCTTATAATAGGCAATCCAACCAAATGCCAGGCTTCCTGTGTTATCTGTCAATATCATACAACGATGTTAGGCGCAGAGAGACGGTACCCGGAAGATTGTACACAACAGTAAGTACTTTTCAGCTACGCTACTCCATCAAGGGACAACAAAGATGATCCATAGTAGCATAATGGGTTAGTCCATAACACAGTGCAGCAGCTCCATACACTAGAGCACAATGCAGTCATACTCATACACCACGTCTGCCCACTGAGATGAACTCCAAATTCTATAACTAAGATGTATTTTCTGAGACTATTTTCCATACAACAGATAGGGGGCTCACTCCTGCTCAGAAATGACGTCAACAGACAGTGTAACCATCTGCAGGTATATATCTGATTCTGCCGACAAGGGGACGAAATGACTGCGCGCGCTGTAACGATAAAATAATGTCAATTCGGTGTTATATGCTTTGGAAAATTGAGATGAGAAGCCACTCTCAGCAAATCTTTTGCGCCAAACGTGTCGACTGATGTGGTTCAGGAGTCAGGTCCTGGTCCGGTCTGCAACTAAAGCATATCTTGGAAAATCACATGCCTTGGTAATCTTGTGTAGGATGCAAGCAAAATGTAGATACTGCTAATAGAACGGCAGCAATCTGTGTAATCTTGGTAATCAAAGGCTAGAATGCTATTTGCAAGCACTGCCATGTTAATAGATGCTTTCAGTTGACAGAACTGATTTCATAGCAGCAAGGGGGAGAAGCAGTGTTCTTGTTCCACCGTACACCGTGGGGATTGGTCCCTTGGTCTGCACTAACGGTTCCACCATTGCTATTTGGTTCATGAAGACGTCAGTAATTACTGAATGACAGCCAGCATGATGAAGGATTTAACTTGACGATGGTGAAAACAAAAAAGATACAAAACATGCCAAAAAAAACTTTGCTTAAAAAATCCACACCAATCACCAAATAGAGAGATGAGATTTTCCACTAATCTGTAGAAGTGACTAGAACTGCCATCCTTAAGGAACAGCAATAGGAAACAGTGTGAAGCACCATTTAATCAATCTAAACAGCTACACATAGCTAAGAAATTAGCAAACCTTTCATGAGCTGGCGATCTACATAGACAATGCATAAAAAAGCGGAAATCCAACTATGCTTTTTCCTTTTGAATTTAAGATTATCAATACTTGCATCTGCCTTTCCATTTCGTGAAGAAAACACTCTGTGTGATCCCATATAAAAATAAAGAAGCTTGAAAATAAAAAAACTAACAATACCAGGTTAACATAAAGGAAAAAAGGAAAGAAAAATACTACACCAAACTTAAGGGCATGAATAGCCAGTCTGTATCAAACTGTATCCATACATGTGGTGCTCTATCAATTTACAAATATTTCACAAAAAAAGCCAGTCTATATAGAACTGTATCCATAGTTCCATACATGTGGTGCACTATCGAATTCACAAAATGTTTCATAAAATAGCCAGTCTATATGGAATTGTATCTGTACATGTAGTGCACCATCGAATTTATAGAATGTTTCAGATTTTACGCTGAAAATTGATAATGGAGAAGGAAACTTTACTTTTCAGTACTCATGGCACTATAAGAATGAGATTCTTCTAGGTGGTAGGTCAATTCCATCGTGTCTTCAAAGACTTCTACCACAAGATCTAATACAGAGACAAGCAATGATGTACGTCTCAAATACTGTTTGATTCCCTGCAACCCCACATCTATATTGATTGCATAAAAGCAAGACAATAAGCAACCAATGATGTTATCTTATTTCAGTGGTCACTTGACAGGAAGAACTGTATTAGAGCACAGGTGTAACCAATTGCTGCACCGTATTATCCCATGATCTCTTCACTCCAATATTTTGAGTTTCAAGTCATATTATTACCTACCTACTTTCAAGTGTCGGGGATTTGATCCCTAAATGGTTGAACTAGTCAATGAAATAGAAAACATCACATAGCAGCAATTACTATCTAGTGTTTGTGCACTTACCGACAAGAGCAACAAGATTACAGTGCAATGTCATACAGCTAAGTACTCAATTTTCTAAAGCATCAAGTTGACATCAGACCTAATGGTTCTAGCTCATGTTATGGAGATGACCACCTTTTGAACATACTGCCAGGTTAGAAATTTTGAACTAAAGTAATTGAAACAGGTACAATATTTCTATCATCAAATTCCATCATCTAAATTCACTGAATAACAACCTGGATTACCAACCTTCCAGCTAGAAAGCGCGTAATCCAATGTGGATTTGATTATAAGAGGATATTTAATTAGGTAGGAAAAGGTCAAATATATTTTTGATCCCTTTAGCTTCTTTGCATCTTGAATTCAGGTTCCCTCAGATAGTCATCCCCCACAAACTTTATCAAAACCACTTGAAACATTGCAATATTTTATAAGCAGACAATAAAGAGTGCATTTTATTGGAATAATTCAACCGATCTAGCTCAATTAACTTACACATGACGATTTTATACTAATATCAACAACACCAAAAAATAACACTAAGGTTCTGTTTGGTACAGCTTCCACTCCTAGTTTCTCAATCGATTCTCGTGGAGTCGTACCAAACACCCTGATTCTCAAAACCACTAGATTCTGTTTCTCGCGAGGAGCTGTCTCAAAAATGAACTAGCAACGAGAGGCAGCCTCCCAGTAGATTCTCGTGAGAATCCAACCTTCAGAAATGAAAATACCCTTTGAAATTGAAGGTTTTTACCCGCAAATACCACTGTGTTACACAAATACAATCGAAGTATTACACCCAGGGGTGACATGGTATATTTGCCTCTAATCCTCCTTCATATAGTTTTTGAAGCCAACCTACCAGCCAAACGGTTTCAATAGATAGCTTCAGATTCTCAGAGAAGTGGATTATCAGAGAATCTGGAGTAGAATCTGAAAAATGAGAATCTGGAGCTGTACCAAACAGGGCCTAAAGTTGGCGTGTTACTCTCATGCCTTCATGGGCTTTGTTCTGGATCGTTTGGAATTTGACATAAGTTTGCACAACATTGATTATGAAGAATGCCAGATTTAAGAAGGATAAAAGTATCAAACCATACCTTGGCTCAATCTCAACACTATACAAAGTAAATTGTATTACAAGAGTATTGTTGTTTCAGTAAATTATCAGTATGACAAGCAAGACAAAGTTGGACTTGTATCCTCCAACCTAGCTAGTTCAAACAGCATGTGGTGTACACAATGCTCTAACCATTGATCAATGCTTGAAATTACGGTATGCAAGAAATTCAAATTTTATAATCAAATAGATATGCACCTCAATTGTAATATCTTATTTGAACATAAAACAAATAAATGATTAGTACTGAAGTTAAATAAAATTATAAAAGAGAAAATTTCAGAAAGTAAGGAGTAGCATTAGAACTGGGCCTTGACCCATCATGTAAATGGCCCAAGTGGGGCAGTAGGACCCTTAAGTGGGAGCCAAGGGGGCGGCAGAAACCCCAAACCCTAGAGTCGTCATTCCCTGCGCCTCCACCTGCCCCTTGCGCCTCCACCCCCAAGCCGCCCCTCTCCCCTGCTCCATCTCCTCCCTCCCTGCGCTGCCGTCCAAGGAAGCAGAAGGCTAGAAGGGAGCCGGCCAGCAAGAAGAAAGGGAAGGAAGGAGGAAAAGGAAGAAGGGGAGAAGAGGAGATTTCGAGGGAAATTTGTGATCTTCATCGTGATCTTCAAGGGTAATGATCTGAAACCCTTTAGATTGTCCTAGTTTAGTCGCTATTAAAGTTGTGGGTTGTTTGGTTAATAGGAAGAGTAGATGTTGTTCTGCCCTAGTTCATCGAGTTGTGACGCAGAGCCTTGTAGGGGTGATTAGGGATATCTAGGCTTGGATTCAGAGTTTGGTCCAATTAGAGAAACGTTATATAATCTTGTTAGCTTTCTAGGAAGGTTTAGATCATTAGAATCGGAATAGTGAGTGAAAAGATACGGCCTCGGGAAGGTCGTTGTCTAGAATCTGGACGTATAGTTGGCAGACGTCGTGAAGATGGGTCAGTTTCATATAGTATGTGGTAAAATTAAAATATGGTGACAACTTTAATAATGCAGGAAATTTTGTAAAATCAAAATATGGTGACAACTTTAATAATGCAGGAATTTTTTGTGTAGTTTCCAGAACTTGTGTCGTTCATATATTTTTCAAGTTTTAGAATTAAAGATATAAAATTATGAAGCAGTCTATCCTAATAGATTCTGGGACGGTCTTTCGGGGAAAGAAACAGGGCAGAGAATAGTAGCATCAAAGGTTAGTTATAACTAGGGAGTTGTAGGTTTTTTCGTAAGGATTCTATAAAGTCTCGTATGGTTGAATTTGGAGTTCGAATGAATAAGTTAGAGCCATTGTACTACTGGAACAGCGGGTATGTCGATCGGTGGAATCAAGTTATTTAGATTGTTTTTGCATAATCATTCTAGGGCAGATTATGTGATGTTTTGGTGCTGTGTTTGGCATGTTTTTGAATGTATGTCAATTCGTTGTCCAGGGAATGTTGCTTCAAGTGCAGTGCCGCCTTTGCATCATGCGGCTCCTAGAAGCTAAAGAGGCAAGTGTTTGGTATAATGGTGAACAACAGGTGGTTGTCGTTGTCATGTTGGTTTATTTGCCATGAGATTTATTGTGATAAATTAAGTATTTACCATGGTAATATTGATGAAAAGAGATATCTTATTATATTGATGCAATTGTGATATTGGTGCAACTACCATGGAGATGACATGGTGAAAATAGGTAATGTTTAATGAATTGTTGTATCATTCACTTGCATAAGGACCATGGAGATGACATGATGTGTTTGTTTAATGTTGGCTTGTAAGCCTTTCTTGTAATCAACTCTGATATTTATTAATAAGGTTGTGCGAATTATGGATGTTACCATATTTGTTTACTGTATGAACTAGCTACCGATCATGAGACTAGTTCAAAAATACCTGAGGATTTGGGGTGCTACTCCGGTCAAATGAAATGATATCGAGCCATATCATTGTAGGCCATGACCTAGTTAGAATGATGGTTAGTTGAGAAACTTCAAAACTTATTTTATATAACAAGAAAAATAAAATGTTCACTCCTCATCTTGGTTATCTATCTATCTTTGGCTTCTTTATAGCAATTCTTTCTTACCATGTTCTTCCTCATCATTTTATAATGTTAAAAAGATCCTCTTTCCCTTGAAAAAATTCTATAGATGGTCAATACATTTCTTACCAATCGTTCAAGATCACAAGACATGAAGTCATCAAGGCGCATCGTCATCGAAGACCGTGAATCGAAGATCGCGATGTTAGCCCAACCATATAGCTTAAAGTTTGCCATGACTCATTACGTGTATTGAGTCGCTTCACCGAATTAAGAGTCTCAATCGATAGAACGTGGTGTAAATCTATTAAAGTTTCGTTAGAGAGCTTTTGAGTGGTTCTTTCATTTGGGAATGTTGTTTCGCTTTATCTCCTTAGTTCATCTTATTTGTCTCTTTCCTTGCCTTTGTCTCCTTCCTAAATCCTCTGGAGTAACCAGCAGATGGTGAACACTCGGCGCTCGAAAGTGGAACCAATGCCAACAATAAGGTCCCTACTCCACCACCACCATCAACCAATGGATCGAATGGCAATCGATGGACAACAACAAGCCACCAAAAGTATCTCATAATGATGTCATGAGCCATATTCTTCACGAAAGTCACCATCGGTGGAAGTATGTTATATGTTACAAATGTGGTTATCTAGGACACTTCGCCTACGGATGCCCTCAAAGGAAAACCAAAACAAGATGTCCATTGTGTTAGCGCAATGGCATCGGACCTTATTTCTTCAGTGTCCCAAGAGGGCGATCGATATAAAGTTTGTAACTGTTGTGGCAAGGAAGGGCATTTTGTCAAACAATGTCGCTTACATGAACAAGCATTCTTGGCGCAGCGAGCAACTTGGGTCTTGGAGGGCGAGCGAGAAGAACCTCGGCGACACACCAAGCAGCAGAGTAATCTCTGGCCGTCATAAGAAGCCAAGTGAACCAGGTCAGTACAGAAGAAGCTCAAGAATCAGATAAATAGAATTCGGCGGATCAAACACAAGGCGTTCAAACAAGCGAACAATCATCACAAAAAGAAGATGGTGGATCAAGGGCAATATGTGACAAGAAACTTCAAGGCTCGTGTGATTCAACCCCAACCCAACCGAGCACAAGCAACAACTGCAATCATGACACCTGGATCAACACTACGTCTAGGGATGCAGATATTCCGCAACAACAATGATGGCCAACCTCAGCAAAACAAAATACCAAGGGTAGGAATCAATGCCTCAATTGTCGGGATATGGGGCATTATGCCAATCGATGCAAAAAAAGGCGCAACACTCAACTCGGATAGCATCGAAGCTACTCGATCGCAACAATAACACGAGCGGTGGTAAAATAACAGAAGATACATTTCACAGTTGCATAAATACAAAAATTTAGGCTTGCCAATGCCTCAAGAAATAACCATGAACCAGCCGGCCAACTTGTTGCTCCCTAACACATCTATTGGAGGCCAGTCATGGAAGAACCCAACAAGTATCATGTGTTTCCCTTTGCCAAGAGATGGGACATTATGTCAATAAATATCCAAAGAAGTAGTAGGCAGCGAATCCATCCAGCTCTGAGGTTCCAAAAGTCAACACCATGCAAGCGAACAGGAAGCCACAGAGTTATGGAAAAGGACGTCTGTACAACGTCATAGCTCAGGCCCCGTCAGATGAAGAGTAGGGTTTGTTCGATGATAATTCCAGTTGAAGATCTTGTATGCCAGTTTTCTTTCTAGCTTCTCAGAATCTGGGGCGAGATTCCTTTAAGGAGCTAGTTTGTAACATCCCAAAGTTCTGTTACCAAAATAAAAATTAATAAAATTATTATTGGATTTTCTGACTGTCAAAGATTTTCTTGATTTTATGTAATTTAAAAAGAGTATTCTATGTTAAAAGGAAAAAGAAAAAAAATCAATTGTTTAATTTCTTGCTTTAAAAGTCAAAATAAAATTTATTGAATTTTCTGGGATTTTATTTAAAGTGAAAAATAAAATTTTAATTAATTTCTGGAATTTTCTGGTATTTAAAATGGTTTTTCCTATTTTCCAGAAAATAAAAATAACTATGTGCAAAAATAAAAGCTGACTTTAAGTTTGAAATATTTTATTTAAATCCAAAATACCTTAGAGAATTTCTGTGAATTTTCTCATGATTTTTGGAATTTATTTGCTATTTTCTAAAGCCTTTTTGAATTACTAGAATTATTTTAATTGGAAAATCATTTTAAAAAATCGTCATACGATGCACAGGCGAATTCTTCGGCCTATCACTTTGTTCTCCGACGGCTCAAACCACTCCGGCCTTCTCACTTGCTTCTCACATGCTTGAATCGCCATGGATCGTCCGATCTAAATTGAGCGGCCGATCTTAATGGTGCATCAAACGATCGATCGATTTGGCGTGTTCGACCAATCGATCAGTTTGGCGCGTCTGATCAGTCGACCAGTATGGCGCGTCCGATCAGTCGATCAGTACGGGTCGTCCGATTTAAATCGAACGACCAAGCACCATCCGCTCCGTTCCTTTCTTGCTGTCGCTGGCAGGTGGGCCCGTCTGCGCGTCATCTCCCTCTCTTTCTTCTTCCACGTGCGGCTGCGCCTTCGTCCGCCATTACTGCCGAATGAAGATTCATCAATTTTCTGTTTCTATCCCGGATTCTTCTCGCATGATTGCGCATTCAAACCACCAGTTTCCGTCGTAATCATTCCCGGTCGTGTCCCCCTCATTCGTGCGCATTTACGCTGGGCGTTCGCCGTCATTCTTTGTGACCTCGCGCCACGATCTCCGCCTCCGACCTCCCCTCGATCTATAAAAGGTAACCCCAGGTGCGCATTCGTCTCCTCCACCCAACGTCCGAACTCTCCTTTCCCCCAAGCTTTCTCTATCGTTGGCATTTGGAATTTCTCCGGCAATCCCCAAAGCTCAGTTCTTCGCCGATTCCCTCACCAACGACCCCGCTACGACCGCCCCAACTGCATCATCAGCTTCACTGCGATCCTTGTGCACACCTTCGCTTTGCCAGGAGACCACCGGAACGCCCTCGCCGCCAACCACTCTGTTGAGCTCTGCCGTCGTAAGGTACCCCTTAAGGTTCAGCATCTCCTCCTCTTCGTTTTGCGCACCTTCGCATAGTTCGACGTTGCGCATAACGCCAGCAAGCCGTAGTCGAGCACCGTCATTGCTGCATTAGATGATAGTAGTTTTCTTCGGCTAGATAGTCGTAGTTTTCTTCTACTAGTTAGTCGTAGCTCTCGTCGAGAAGATAGTCGTAATTTCTGCCGAGTAGGTAGTCGTAACCCTTTTTCTTCGACCAGTGCTGTTGAAATCCTTCATTCGACCAGTGTTGTCGAAACCATCCTTCGACCAGTGCTGTTGAAACCTACCTCCGACTAATATAGTCGAAACCTTTCTTTGACCAGTTTTGTGAAACCTACCTCAGGCCGGTGTAGTTGAAACCTCCTTGAGCCACTTGAAGATGGGCGATTACTCGGACGATGGATAGTACTCAAAAGATAGATTTGGGGATCGGGTTGGGTGCTTGCGCCGGTCGCTGGGGGGCTACGAGTCGAAGTGGGTGGGACTTGGAGCTCCAGATCTGGTGGGGAGGCCGTGAGTGCAGAGTGGCGTGAGTGAGCGGGGAGGAGTGGGCGGGGAGGTGGAGAAGGCGTTGGGGGAGAGAAGGGGGTGGGGAGGAGTGGGGCGAGGCGAGAGGCGAGAGAAGCGGGGAGGGCCGGCGGTTGGGACGGAGTGGGAAGCGGGAGTGGGCGGGGCGGGGAGGGGGCGGTTGGGACGGAGGGGGCAAACGGGGAGGGGAGTGGGCGGCAGGGGCGAGAAAAAGACAGGGAGGGGGCGGCGGTTGGGACGGAGGGGGAGCGGGGAGGAGTGGGCGGCGGGGCGGCGGAGGCGAGAGAAGGGAATGGAGAGGAGTGGGCGGGGTGGCGGGGTGGCGAGAACTATAGAGTAGTAAAGATAGATGTACATTACTCATATTCTCTTATACAAGAAATCCTAAGCATTCTGTTTTCTGTATAGAATATCTTGTCGCTGCATTGCCTCTACTATAAATTTAATCAATTGTCTTAAGATTGGCTTATCTCTACTCTAGTCTGAAGATCCGCTCCTAGTTTTCTTGATAGTCATATTGAACTAAGCCAAGTAAATCATGTTCTTCCTACAATATCTTCTACGAAGCTTCCTACTGTGACGCGTATTTCGTTTTCCTGCTGTTGCGCCCAGCTCTATCGTATTGTACCTATCGGCATCATTGCTGTTGGCTGCTTTATGTTATTATGTTCCAACTATTTATTATGTATATAGTTGTATGCTGCTGCTAGCTAAAAACATATGGGCTGTACGTTCTATCTAGCAACTCGGCTGCACGAACTCTCCTTTGACTAATCTCGAACACTCTTACTGTTAGTCTGCAAATCATGTATCATATTTTGTGTTGCCTCTTTATGGGTTGTCTGGTTTCGTTCCTGCTTGATTGTTTCCTATTATGCATTGCATCGTGCTCGGTGTTCTATTCAAATGGGCTAAGTCAATGTATGACTTTACTACTGTAGGTTTACATACCTATATTATGTTGATGCGCAGACCTGTTTCGTACTCGACGTCTATGTACGCGTACCTAAATCACAAAACGAAGCGTCCCAGTTTGTCTTTCCCAGTACAATAGTCTACTCAGCTAATACACGAATGCTACATCATTTGTCAAATGCTCGGGAATGAGGTGGGTAAGAAATTCAAATTTTCCCAAGAGATGGCTATGCACCGCAATGTCACCTATCCACAACTCAACCGCTCATTTTCAATCAGATCATCCCTGTGTTGTTATTTGTTAACAGTACGTTCGTGCCGTTTGAACTAAAGGCAGAGGATCCAATCCAACCAGGTCGTTACTAGGAACCAAGTTCCGGAACATATCCACGGCCGTATCTTAACTAGTACTGTGAGGTTACTGCAGGATGTCGCATATCAATACAAAGTCTTATGTGGCAACAGGAAGGGCCTAGAACTCGTGATGGCAATCTGTTGTTGTCCTTACTCCTTACTGATTACTACAAGAGGGTAGAGAAGATGTGGTCTACACCTACTACACAAAGCCTAGTTCTACTCATCTAACTAACATTTTATAGCATTCTAACCAAACTTAGCATCAAGGGCGGAACCAACTACGACCCAAACCACGGGTTGAACTAGTTGTTCTTGGGCCGAACTGATGAGGACATCAACCCTCCAGATACGACCGTTACTACACATCATGGTACAAGGAAGGTCCCCATGTCATTTTGGTTCCAAGTCAAGCAAGAGTTCCAGTGAGACAGGTTCTCGAATCCAGTTCGGCCTCCGGAGACAATACCGACTTCAAACGTCCATATAATTTGCATACAGACTCCGTTTGTGGTCCATGAGTACTTGATGGAAATATTATCTTGTCCTCTTTCTAACGGATCTAAAGTCGCCTCCAAATTCCTTCTAAGCGCACCGTAATCGCCAAAACAGTTTAGCGTTGTTTCTGAGCCAGAGACAAAAAGGTATTGCGCCACCCACACTTGGGCCCATGGGCCTTGTAACCCTAGGGGCATGCGCCCACCCCCTGGCCGTCACCATATATTATCATGTGTGCGATACTTTAGAATTCAAATTTTGTTTAGTTAAAAGTAAGCTACAATGCAATTTTGTTTATTGGCTTATGTCGATTAGACCAACCATAATACCATTTCGGAATCCCACCTTATTAAGTACTTCAATCCTATTTGCAATTTCATAATGTTTATTATCTTGTTCTTGCTTGTTCTTCGATTACTTGCAGGAATTGATCTTCGTGATCAGGTCGATCGTGCTTCTAGCAAGGTCGATAGCAATCTTGGAGTTGGTTGTGATTATTAGGACATATTGGTCGTACGATTAATGCTTAGAATTGTGAGTCGTCTCCTCAAATCGAGTATTCGTTCTCATTGAAAGATCGGGACACCCATTGTCATATCACGAACTCAAAAGTTCGATGATTTTTCAGAGATTTTCATAAGCTTTAACATTAATAAGATTTCCAGGCCTCGAACTATAGCACACCCAACCCGAGGCATGGATTTGCCCTTACTTAGCGTAATTTCATATTGATATGGAAGATGCAATTGTTGTTTAAAAAATATGGAAGATTAAAGGAACTTTAATATGAATCCAAAAATAAGGGTGGCCAGTTTGTTGTGGTAAGCGAGACCAAACTATGTCAGCCAAATCTATTATCTTATTAAAGTATAGTAAAAAAACACCACGTTCACTTTCAATGGCTAGAAATTCTCACACTAATCGGTGGAAAAAGATAAAGATCTACACCGTCGATCGTGGTGGATCTAGATTATAACGATGTAGATTAAAAGAAAGAGTCCATGTCAAGTAACATAAAACTGAAATTCAGAATAAAAAATAAAATAAAATAAAATAAAATAAGCAATTTAATTTCCACACGAATTCATAAGTAAAATAGTCTATGTCAAATACAATAAAACTAAAATTTAGAATAAAAATAAAATAAAATTAGCAATTTGATTTCCATACGAATTACTAAGTAAAATCCTTAAATAATTAAAAAATAGATTTGTATACGAAATCTAACCAAAAAATAACTAAAATTCAAAAATAATAATAAAATAAGAAATTTGATTTCAATACGAATTCCAATAATTATAATTCATAATAAAAACTAAACAACAATTGGCAATTAGATTTGTATATGAAATACAACCAATAAATAATTGAAATTATTAATAAAAATAAAGAAAAATTAGCAATTGGATTTAGATATGAATTCCAAGAAAAGAACTAAAATTCGAAATAAAAAAATTAAATAAATTTTGCAATTTGATTTCCATACGTATTCTAAAATAAAATCCCAGATAACTAAAATTCTAGATAAACTAAATAAATTAAGCAATTTGATTTGTATACGAACTCCAATAAAAATAACTGAATATTGAATATAAATAAAAGTTATAATGAGGATGACACGAACGGTGCCGGGGGAGACAGAAAAGAAGCCACCACGTCTACTTTCAAGGTCATGTGTTTCTATTGTTACTTCCTATGGAATAAAATAAAAAAAAATAACTAATATTTTGATTAAAAACACAAGTTATGACAAGGACAACAAGAATGGTCTCAAATGAGACTGCTAAAGTGTCCAATGATATTAATCTTTCCTGCAAGAAGACATTGATCCACAGGGAAACTAAGAGCCGAGGCGACAACGACGGAGATGGGGACAATATCATGTTGCTCACGTGGAGCCATTGAAGAGAAGTCTAGTCTTGAAGGAGCTAATGTTCGCGATGGCAAGTGGTGAGCATCGACGTTGTTGAAGAAGTTAGTGGCCAAAGAATCTCGATGATGGAGAAACCCTGATAGAGAGGAGATGAAGCTTTGCATTGAAGAATAGCTATGGACGATATGAGACCATCGGGTAGCTGGGAGCGTGCCATCACTAGTGAGGGGTACATTGTTGCCAATAATGGCAAGAAGATTCTTCATATCGTAATACAATGACTAAAGCAGAAATACCAACATTAGTAAAGATGTGAGGTCATCACTGTTAGTGAGGAAGCCATAACGTTAAGTTGGTCAACATCGAAGAATAGGAGTGGTGACCGCGAAAGAGCGGGACGTCGAGCATGTATAACATCATGCATGCGTATATACATGTATGTATACGTACAAATAGAAGTCTTGAGCGTCTTTATCGGACCCGGTTCGTAACAGAATCCTCTGTGAAACCATGTACTACTCCTGGATCGATGGGTAGTACTCACGGGTGCATTCTTGTACCATCTCATACAAGCGTGAAATAAGACCAACACATATATTACAGACAGTCAAGGTAACATAGACGCGTCGGGTCAAGTTTTTCTGAAGGGCGTCGGCCAAATATATTACATCACAAAAGATCGTAGCTCTGTTGAAGCAAAGGGGATGGGGCACATCTCACCACAGCGCGGACAAGGGTGTTTTGTGTATGACTAATATTATCAAGGCCGGATAATATTAGTTATACACAAGTACCAACAAGTCTACTAGGCGAGGCGAGATCTAAACTACGAGAACTAGACTACTCTTCATCGCATCCTTGTCCATGACACGGATCCTCATAATATGCATAATCTCCTTGGTCGGATCATCGAAGAGTTTTGGGGAGGCGAGGTGAGCACAACTACAGTGCTTTCATGAAACTATGAATGCAATAATATTCATGCAGTTTAACAAAGAAGGCTCGGGTTCTTTTATTTGCGTAAAGCAATATTTATAAATCTGAGATATTAGAAAATCTGTCATTTAGCATTTGGACCAAATTTGCATTTCTAAAGAGATTAATTGAGCAATAATGATAGCAATGAGAGGTTCCTCCATGGAAACTCATCTCATGCTTCTTTTTCTTTGGTGGTCATACCCACCTATTACCAACAGGGCAAGAATACCGGGAAAAAACCAATTAAGGGCTAGGTGAGCCCGCACATTTTCATCCACCCACAAAGTTTTGAAATAGAACTAACTCTTATGAGCTCACTTTGCGCCCTTGGCCAGTAGGCACGGTTTGTTGACGATTTTATTCTCTGCAGAGATTGTACATCTTTACCCACAAGAGATAATCGACTTGATATGTACACGTTTAGTAGACATGTGAATCAAGGGAGATTACCACAAGGCCTTTACAAGGCATCCTCGATATTCTTTGCACCGCTAAGGTTTCACTGGCGGGGTGTCGATCCGTGGGACAGACAACCACTCGCCCGGACCCCTCTTGCGCCATGCAACTTCGCCTAGGGTCCCGCAAGTTACATTCCCAATCGTAGCCTCTTGGGCTCACGGCATTGGGAGCCCCTCAATAGTGCGGCTCGTCAGGTGGACACCAATTAATTAGCAGTCGACACCATTATAGACTTGTGGGTGTCTTGTTTTACAATAAGAGGTCATCACGAGTTAAGTCCTTAAGATTATCAAGGCGGTTCTTACCACATACCTAACGTTCTCGTGCAGCGGCACCCACCATTCTCTCCATCGCCCGGATGGGTATTAGCGATTTTAGAGTTTTGGAGGTATAAAATAAATTATCCAACCAATTCGGTCATTCTCCCCAATAGTGCCCAAAACAATTTTATGATAAAAGGATGGTGTTTTGGGGTAGATAATACCCGTACTTAAACAAGTCTAGCATGGCATTTAAGTGCGACCTATAACTAGTATGTTACGGATATTTACTAGGGTGACATGGGTCTTTGGGAGTTCAACTTTCAAGGAATGGCATATTAATTTATTAATCAACGAATAGGCATTTAACTACCTTAGAGTGTTTGACATATGTTTGCATAAAAATTAAAGCATGCAATTTGATACTTTAACAGAATATAATTTGCATAAAGTGTGGGATCAATATGATCAAAGTGTTGACTCGCCTTGGATATAGGTAGAGGTCTAGGTCTTCTTGAGTGGTCAGGGTGGGGTCTTCCGCTTCTTGAACCCTACTCGAACAATGTCTGGAAAAGACACAAAAGAAAGAGAGCAAATAAATACATAACACCAAGCAAATGAACTCCAAATTAAGCAAGACCAGTACCATTAGTAGGGTCTTGATTTTAGAAAATTTTAGGAAAAAGATTCATAATTTTTGGAGCTATAATGAGAGAGTTATGGATTTTTGAAGTTTTAAACAGGATTTACAATTGAATAGAAAAGCGAAATTCTTTGGTTTAATCTGGAGGCGACACGTGTCGGGCGCACCGAGGCGCCGGTGCAGCGCAGCTGTGGCGTGGGCGAAGGCCAACAGCAGCGTGCACCGAGTCCGCAGGTGCAGGTTCCGAAATAGTGCCTCGGGCCCACTTGTCAGTCAGAGAAACAAAACTACATTAGCCCTTGCCATTACTGTGCGGCCGGGTCCACATGTCAGCGATACAAAAGACACTTAAGGTTAAATTAAACCGGGTTAAACCCTTAAGCGACCTGATAACCACCGGCAATAGCAAGCTCTGATAACCGCGTCAGACAACGCGCCCGAGGAAAAAGCGGGGCGGCGCGGCTTGTCGCCGGTGAGGTGGCGGCGCGGGGTTACAAAATAGGTTCCCCTCGGTGGCGGTCCGGTGGTGGCGGTGGCGCCGAGGATGACCAATGGCGGCGCGGCTCGAAGAAGGCGGCGGGAGCTCGGCCGGAGGTGGGAAGGAGGTGGGTGGCGCTCAGCAGAGGCCCAGGGAAGCACGGTCGGCGAGTCCTCTAAGCTCACAGCCAACAATGGCGGAGGTGGCGGTCTTGAGGAGATCGGCGGTGGAGTGGGAGGCGGCGGGAGTGGAGAAGAAGAAGTCGATCTGGAGCTACGGTGGTCAGGAGGCCGGGCTTGGAGGAGCACTCTGGGAGGTGGTGGCGCCACGGTGTGAGGGGTGGCGGCAGGAGCTCGCCGGGAGGAGGGACCGGTGGTGGGCGGCTCGGTGAAAGGGAAAACTCGGCAAATGCTGCTGGTGCTTACACGGAAGCAAGGGAGGGAAGCGGGGAGGTAGAAGGGCTTGGGGTTCTTGTAGGTGACCGAAAAAGGCGGGGTCGCGAGAGAGAATCTGGCGGCCAGAGAGTTCGAGGAGCTCGGTATGGCCTCGGTCGCATATCTTGGGCGATTGGAGGCGGCGGCATGGGCGCGGGATGGCCGTCGCGAGGGGTGTGACGACCAGAGGAGGAGGGTGACGGTGTGGCGGAGTTGATGGCGGCGATCGGAGGCGACAGGAGTTAGTGTTGGCGCCGCCTTGGGGAGAGGCAGGGCGGTATTGGGAGAGAGAGGAGAGAATGGCTCGGGGAGAGTGGGCCGAGCCAAAGGTGGGGAGAAGGAAATCGGGCGAAGCGGAGAGGGCAGAGCGGGCGAAGAGAAGTAGGGGTTGGGAGGGCAGCAGAAATTTGGGAGAGGGTTAGTGGATTGGGTTAAGGCCCCAAAACCGAAAGAGGAGATACAACTAGAATTTGAAAATTTGAAAATGCCAACACATTTGAAACACAAACTCGAGTTTGAAAGCAACTCACAAACTTTTGAAAATCTGCGGATTGAGCTGCGAATCAAAAGCAGAAGGCAGTAGACACTATTCATCGTTTGAAAGCGGGGTGTTACAAACCTACCCACCTTAAGCGGAATCTCGACCCGAGATTGAGCTACTCCGGAAAGAGTGCGGAAGTCTGCTTCAAGCTGGTCTTGGCGCTCCCGAGTGGTTTCTCTTGCGGTGTGGTTGCTCCATTGGACTTTACGATCGGATAGTTCGGCGTCTTGTTTGCTTCTCGATGATGTCTAGGATCTTATTTGGATGTTACGAGTAGGTCGGATCTTTACGGAGGCGATGGCTTCAGCTGGGTTTGCTCTTGGTACCCTTAGGCATTTCTTAAGGTGGGAGGCGTGGAACACATTGTGCACGTCGACAAATTCCCGATAGTTCAAGCGATGAGGCAACTTCTCCTCGCTTAGCGATGTCGGGAGCGGGCCTATGTATCTTGGCGCGAGCTTCCTTTTACTTTAAATCTTGAGTTCCGGGTGGGAAACCTTGAGATATACATTATCTCCAACTTCAAAGTTCAAATTCCTTCGTCGGTTGTCGACATAACTCTTACATCGAGGTGAGTACGCTTGAAGGCGGTCTCGAATCGGTCGAACTTTCTCTTACGCTGCTTGAGAGTATCGGTCAGAAGATATATCCTTCACTGATTCGACCAATGCAGAGGGTTCGCATTTTCTTCCATAGAGTGCTTCAAGCGGGACATTTTGGACTAGGCGATGGCATGTTGTTATATGCAAACTCGGCATATGGTAGACACTTTTCGATCTCTGTAAATTCAAGGCACAAGCTCGAAGCATGTCTTCAAGAATTTGGTTTGTCCTTTCCGTTTGACCATCGATGCGAGGGTGGTAAGGTATCTTGAAGGCAAGGTGCGTTCAAGGGCATCATGCAAACTAGCCCGAAATCGAGGTGAATTGAGAACCTCGATCGAGACTATCCTCTTGGGTACTCCATGCGGGCATACAATGCGAGCCATATATAACTCGGCCAATTTGTCCCCTTTGAAAGTTGTCCTTCAGGGATAAAATGAGCCACTTTAGTCGATCTATCCACTATGACCCACTTGAATCATACCAGATTTGGTTCGAGGCAAACACGTAATGAAATCCATTAGATTTCTTCCACTTCCATTAGGGTATTTGCGTGGTTGAAGCAATCCTGCGGGCCTTTGATGTTCGGCTTTTACTCATTGGCATACATCACAACAAGCTACATACTCTGCTATGTCTCTTTTCATTCATGACCACCAATACAAAGTTTTCAAATCTTGATACATCTTGGTGCTTTGCACAGTGCAGTATAACTTTGGTGTGGGCTTCTTTGAATCAGTCCTTGAGTTCCTTTTGGTGGGGAACAAGGAGGCGTCTTTCAAACCATAGGATTCCTTGCGGATCTTCAATCAACCGGGGCCTTTCATACGCCATGAGTTGCTTGAACCTCTGGACTCAGAATGTCCTAGTTAGGCGGTCTTGATCGATCTTCTAGAGTTGGGCGTGCTTCCACGACATCAGTGGCACCTTGATCTATCAACCAAAGGTTGAGTCTTTCAAATTCCTTGTGGAGCTCATTCTTGCTCTTGAACCAAGACATTATTGCGGTGGGGCTTGCGGCTCAATCGTCGGCGACCACATTAGCCTTTCGGGATGGTAATGAACATCAAATTGTAGTCCTTTATTAGCTCTAGCCATCTTCTTTGCGAAGGTTGAGATCGATTGAGTGAAGATGTACTTGAGACTCTTATGGTCGATGTAAATGTTACAATGATTTCCGATTAAGTAATGCTGCCAAATTTTGGGGCATGCACCACTCTGCTAACTCCAAATCATGAGTTGGGTAGTTGTCTTCATGAGGCGGAGTTATGCGAAGGCATAGGCTACCACTTTTCCTCCTTGCATGAGGACACACCCAAGCCCTTGGCGGCGTCACAATAGACTTGAAGTCTGATGTATATGCAGTAGAACAAGCACAGTCGCGAAGTCAATCTCTTCTTTAATTCTTGGAAACTCTGCTCACAAGCTTTGGTCCAATCATACTTCTTTTCCTTTTTTTGGTTGGGTCATCGGCTTGGAGATCTTTGAGAACCCTTCTATGAAGCGTCGTAATATCCAAGCCAAGCCAGAAAACTACGCATATACGAAGCGATGCGGTGCTTCCATTCGATTCTGACCGACTTTGGATGGGTCTCTGACAATTCCTCCGTGGATACAACATGTCAGAAACTTATCTTCGAAGCTAAAATTCACATTTCTTGAACTTAGCAAAAAGTGGTGATCCTCGGCATTTCTAGGACCGATTCGGATGATGGGCATGCTCTTCTTGAGTCCTAGAGTAGATCAAGATGTCGTCTATGAATCGACCACAAACTTGTCTAGGTAGTCCATGAATACTTTATTCATGAGGTTCATGAAGTAAGCGGTGCATTGGTTAAACCAAGCGGCATTACGTGAACTCAAGCGAGCCATCTAGGGTGGTAAAAGCCGTTTAGGAATATCCTCAATTCGATCTTGAGTTGATGGTACCGGATCTTAGGTCTATTTTGGAGAAAGCTGCGGCTCGATAAGCGATCAAGCAAGTCGTCAATGCGGGCGGGGTACTTGTTTTTAATTGTAACATCATTAAGTCCTGTAATCCACACGATCTGGCGGAGCCATCCTTCTTCCTTACAAAAGCACGGGAACCCGGGGAGAAGAACTAGGTCTAATAAATCCTTTTCTGTAGATCTTGGTGGGTTTTGAGTTCTTCGATTAAATCGAGCGGTCATCCGATAAGGTCTTTTGGCAATTGGGCATTCACGGCTTCAAGTTGATCACAAACTCAACATCTCTAGCGGCGGCATGCACAGCAATTCTTACGGAAAGACATCGGGATAAACTTGGACTACGGGTGTTGTCTCTAGGGACAACTCCTCCAAGTGATGGACGAGAAAGCGAAGGGAGGAGCGATCCACACTAACTTCTATTACGATCCTGGAATCTTGGTGAGCACCACCTTTACATTGTACGATCTATTAATCCATGGTATCGGCCAACCAATCCATCCCTAGGATGATATCGAGTTTGGGATTCTAGCACAATGAGGTTGCTAGAAATCGAGTTTTCAAGAAATCTCTACTTTGAAATTTGTTGAGGTAGCAAGAGGATCCCGGGTGAACTTAGCACCACAGGTTTCTTTAACTCAAAGGTTGGCAGCTTAAGTCTTTCAACAAACTTCCTTGAAACAAAAGAGTGCGAAGCTCCAGAATCAAATAAAACTTGTGCAGGTACTGAATTAACAGAGAACATACCCATTAGCACTCCTGAGGCTTCCTGTGCCTCCTCTGCTGTGACATGATTCACACGGCCACGGCTCGGTGTCGGAGTAGACCTTGAGGCTTGAGATGACTGGAAACTCTTGCTTTGGCGGATCCTTGGCACGATCTTTGGGCGGCTCTGGTTTAGTCTTGCGGTATTACGACGGTGAGGGCATCTATTAGCAAAATGCCCTTCTCTCCACAACTATAGCAGCGAAGATCGGTGCGGGGTTGGTGCGGCGGTGTGATGGGGCGAAGGTTGTGAAACCGCTTCCTTAGTCTGTGGGGTAAGCTGCGGTCTTCTGCGGCCTGGCGAAGTCTGAAGGAAGAGCGCCTTGAAAGGGGTCCTCGAGGATAGGCTGCTCTGTGGCCTCGGAAAAGCTAGCTTGCGCTGCGGCTAACCTGCGGTCCTCTTCTCATTTTCGATGTCGAGGGCCTTGTTGATGAGGTGGTGGAAGGCTGGAGTAGTCGTGAAGAATGAGTTGGCCTCTCATCTCCTCACGCATACCTTCAATAAAGCGGTCAATCTTTTCTTCTTCATTTGCTATGTCCTTTGGGGGCATAGCGGCGAAGTGATTGAACTTAGTGAGATACTCATTCAGCGACAGGTTGCCTTGCTTAGAGACTGAATTCGTTTTCTTCAACCTCATCGTGCCGGTGGCACAAAGTTTACTCTGAAAGTGACTTGAATTATTACGGAATTGGTTGCCAATCGGTTTGGCTCCCACAGGGATTTGATTACCTCTTCTGCGATAGCGAGGTTTGGTGATTCCTGCTGAAGATGATGCTATGTCGGCTCGACTTCCTCTTCTTCTTCTTACTGTGTTTGTCTTTGTCGAGTGCACAGTGGCAAGGTAATTGTCCCACCATGCATTGCGGCTCCTTTGGTAGTGGGTGGCAAAGTCCACCTGTCTTCTTCGAACAGCGAGCTAACAGAAGCTTCTTCTACGTATCACGGGCAGGTCCTCTGCTTCAAGAGGCTCACTTGCATTTGCAAAGGTAAGTGGCCTAGTCTGAAGAAAGTCTGCGAGTTTTGAAGTCGGCCGTGGTCCGACTCTTGGCTACTCAACAGGGCTTGTAGAATCTGAGTTCTTTGCTGACATTACTTGGGCCATGGTCGGGTTTCTTTGGTGGTGGTGGTGGCGATTTTGCTCTTGACCACGACCTTGGCCATTTCATGGCCTCTTCCACGACCTCTTGCAAAGGCTCATGAGCGGAAGCGTGACTCTTCAGGAGGCATCGAAGAAAAGCGAGGCTCGAGCTAAAGAGGGTTATCACGAGGTTGGCTAGCCCTCTAGAACAACAAAAGAAACTCAAGCTGAAACAAGATCGAATAAATACAACACAAAGTCCATAACATGTTGCATTACATTAAGGAGTTAAACATTACATGACTTTAGAACACGCATATAGGCCATGCCAAACCATGATGCGATTACAAACATTCGTCTACAAAGAAAAGAGCAAAGAGTGCTTGCAGCAAAAGGCGCCTAGCAAAGCGCCCGGCTAACCTATTCTAAGCGGACTACTCCACCTCAGTCTTGTTGCCATAAGTGCTGCGATTGCGGAGAAGCAGGAGCAGGGCGGCTCTGGTGAAGGATGGCGAAGTAGGCGGGGCGGTCGCTACAAATCTTTGGCGTCGGGGAGCGGGGCGGCTGCGTCCACGGTTTGAACTCTCCGATGGCGATGCGGAGCGTGGTGGCGTCGCACACTCATGCGTCTTTGTCCTCCTCGTGAGAGTGGGAGGGGCGAGTGAGTGTCCGGCCGCTGGAGGCGGTGGCTGGGGCTGGGGCTGCGGTGGTGGCGGTGAGGCAGCGCCAACTCTGCGAGCGGCGTCCCTCTCTTGGACGGCAGCGTGGCGTGGGCCTCGTCGGTCTGATCGAGTTGTTGCGGAGGGTATCACGAGTAGGCATAGCGCGATGAGCAACATCTGGTGGGCCACCTCCTCCATGGCGGCGTTGATAGTCGCCGTCATGGCTTTGAGTAAAGCTGGACTCTTTGGGTCAGCGAGGTCGTTGTCCTGGCGTCGAAGACCTCAAAGTCTGCTCTCCGTCGGGGAGATCGGAAAGAAGCGAAGGGGACCTCAACAAGAGATCCTCGTATAGCGGCCACGGTAGTCTTGGCGACACGGCGGCGTCTGGATCGCGTCGTGGCGGTATGGCGGTAGCGTCGCCTGGAAGGTGTGGGGTTGAACTTCGCGGTCTGGCGTGAGGAAAACCTCCACGATCCAAGACTCGCGGTCCAAGACCCTCGTCGTCCGGCCTCTGTAGAGTGGAGGATGGGTGAACAAAATCTTGCATCGATTGTGAAGGAGCTCGTATTGCCCTTCGTCCCTGCGTGGGAGTAGTAGTCCCGGGGTCCATCAAAGCGAAGGCGACCATCTACAAATTTTGAAACAAGAGACAAGTCGGTAAACAAATGAAAATATGGGTAAATGCGGAACTAAGAGTGATGAGTAAAGTAATAATACTTGATATTTTTGCAAAAGTTTTCTTAGGTTTCGAAAATAGAACTCAAGTCCTTAGGCTCGTCCAGTCTAACTAAGACTCCTACGATCGTATGCTCTGATACCAGCTCTGTCGGACCGGTTTCGTAACCGAATTCTCTGTGAAACCATGTACTACTCCTGGATCGATGAGGTAGTACTCACGGTGCATTCTTGTACCATCTCATACAAGCGTGAAATAAGACCAACACATATATTACAGACAGTCAAGGTAACATAGACGCGTCGGGTCAAGTTTTTCTGAAGGGCCGTCGAAGCCAAATATATTACATCACAAAGATCGTAGCTCTGTTGAAGCAAAGGGGATGGGGCACATCTCACCACAGGCGTGACCGGGTGTTTTGTGTATGACTAATATTATCAGAGGCCGGATAATATTAGTTATACACAAGTACCAACAAGTCTACTAGGCGAGGCGAGATCTAAACTACGAGAACTAGACTACTCTTCATCGCATCCATGTCCATCGGCACGGATCCTCATAATATGCATAATCTCCTTGGTCGGATCATCGAAGAGTTTTGGGGAGGCGAGGTGAGCACAACTACAGTGCTCATGGCCAAACTAGCAGATGCAATAATATTCATGCAGTTTAACAAGGAAGGCTCGGGTTCTTTTATTTGCGTAAAGCAATATTTATAAATCTGAGATATTAGAAAATCCTGTCATTTAGCATTTGGACCAAATTTGCATTTCTAAAGAGATTAATTGAGCAATAATGATAATGTGAGAGGTTCCCTCCATGAAACTCTGTCTCATGCTTCTTTTTCTTTGGTGGTCATACCCACCTATTACCAACAAGGGCAAGAATACCCGGGAAAAAACTAATTAAGGGCTAGGTGAGCCCGCACATTTTCATCCACCCACAAAGTTTTTGAAATAGAACTAACTCTTATGAGCTCACTTTTGCCAGCCCTTGGCCAGTAGGCACATTTACATTGAACGATTTTTATTCTCTGCGAGATTGTACATCTTTACCCACAAGAGATAATCGACGATATGTACACACGTTTAGTAGACATGTGAATCAAGGGAGATTACCACAAGGCCTTTACAAGGCATCCCTCGATATTCTTGCACGCTAAGGTTTCACACTGGCGGGGTGTGGTCCGTGGGACAGACAACCACTCGCGGACCCCTCTTGCGCCATGCAACTTACGCCTAGGGTCCGCAAGTTACATTCCCAATCGTAGCCTCTTGGGCTCACGGCATTGAGAGCCCCTCAATGGTGCGGCTAAATGCGGTGGACACCAATTAATTAGCAGTCGACACCATTATAGACTTGTGGGTGTCTTGTTTTACAATAAGAGGTCATCACGAGTTAAGTCCTTAAGATTATCAGGCGGTTCTTACCACATACCTAACGTTCTCGTGCTGACGGCACCCACCATTCTCTCCATCCGCCGGATGGGTATTAGCGATTTTAGAGTTTTGGAGAGGTATAAAATAAATTATCCAACCAATTGGTCATTCTCCCCAATGAGTGCCCAAAACAATTTTATGATAAAAGGATGGTGTTTTGGGGTAGATAATACCCGGTACTTAAACAAGTCTAGCATGGCATTTAAATGCGACCTATAACTAGTATGTTACGGATATTTACTAGGGTGACATGGGGTGCTGGGAGTTCAACTTTCAAGGGAATGGCATATTAATTTATTAATCAACGAATAGGCATTTAACTACCTTAGAGTGTTTGACATATGTTTGCATAAAAATTAAAGCATGCAATTTGATACTTTAACAGAATATAATTTGCATAAAGTGTGGGATCAATATGATCAAAGTGTTGACTCGCCTTGGATATAGGTAGAGGGTCTAGGTCTTCTTGAGCTGGTCAGGGTGGGGTCTTAAGCTTCTTGAACCCTACTCGAACAATGTACCGGAAAAGACACAAAAAGAAAAGAGAGCAAATAAATACATAACACCAAGCAAATGAACTCCAAATTAAGCAAGACCAGTACCATTAGTAGGGTCTTGATTTTAGAAAATTTTAGGAAAAAGATTCATAATTTTTGGAGCTATAATGAGAGAGTTATGGATTTTGAAGTTTTAAGCGATTTACAATTGAATAGAAAAGCAGAAATTCTGGTTTAATCTGGAGGCGACACGTGTCGGGCGCTGCAGGCGCGGTGTGCAGCGCAAGATTGTGGCGTGGGCGAAGGCCAACACGCGTGCTGCAAGAGTCCGCAGGTGTGCAGGTTCACGAAATAGTGCCTCGGGCCCACTTGTCAGTCAGAGAAACAAAACTACATTAGCCCTTGCCATTACTGTGCGGCCGGGTCCACATGTCAGCGATACAAAAGACACTTAGGTTAAATTAAGCGGGTTAAACCCTTAGCGACCACGGTAACCACCGGCAATAGCAAGCTCTGATGCCGCGTCAAACAACGCGCCGGGGAAAAAGCGGGGCGGCGGCGGCTCGTCGCCAGCGAGTGAAGCGGCGGCGGGGTTACAAAATAGGTTCCCCTCGGTGGCGGTCCGGTGGTGGCGGCGGCCGAGGATGACCGCGGCGCGCGGCTTCGAAGCGGCGGGAGCTCGGCCGGAGGTGGGGAAGGAGGTGGGTGGCGCGCTCGGCGAGGCCCAGGGAAGCAGGGGTCGTGAGTCCTCTGAAGCTCACACAGCCAACAATGGCGGCGGAAGGCGGCGGTCTTGGGAGATCGGCGGTGGAGTGGGAGGCGGCGGGAGTGGAGAAGAAGAAGTCGATCTGGAGCTACGGTGGTCGGAGGCCGGGCTTGGAGGAGCACTCTGGGAGGTGGTGGCGCCACGGTGTGAGGGGTGGCGGCGGGAGCTCGCCGGAGGAGGGGGCCGGTGGTGGGCGGCTCGGTGAAAAGGAAAACTTCGGCAAATGCTGCTGGTGCTTACAGGAAGCAAGGGAGGAAGCGGGGAGGTAGAAGGGCTTGGGGTTCTTGTAGGCGACCGAAAAAGGCGGGGTCGCGAGGAGAGAATCTGGCGGCCAGAGTTCGAGGAGCTTCAGTATAGCCTCGTGCTTATCTTGGAAGCGATTGGAGGCGGCATGGGCGTGAGGATGGCCGTCGCGGCTGTGGACGACAGGAGGAGGGTGACGGTGTGGCGGAGTTGATGGCGGCAGTCGGAGGCGACAGGAGTTAGTGTTGGCCGCCTTGGGAGAGGCAGAGGCGTTGGGAGAGAGAGGAGAGAATGGCTCGGGAGAGGTGGGCGAGCCAAAGGTGGGGAGAAGGAAATCGGGCGAAGCGAGAGAGGAAGCGGGCGAAGCGAAGTCTTGAGGAGGTCGGGGGCGGCCCATTTGGGGAGAGGTTAATTGGATTGGGTTAAGGCCCCAAAACCGAAAAGAGGAGATACAACTAGAATTTGAAATTTTGAAAATGCCAACACATTTGAAACACAAACTCGAGTTTGAAAGCAACTCACAAACTTTTCGAAAATACCGCGGATTGAACTGCGAATCAAAAACAGAAGACGAAAGTAGACACTATTCATCGTTTGAAAACGGGGGTGTTACACGTACAGAGGTAGAGGGGCAAAAAGTTTGGAGTAGAGATGACGTAGCCGTAGGGAATATGATCGGGTTCACCGGAAAGAGTGTGACACATGATCCTTGCTGGGATCGATGACGGTTGCATCTGTATGTGCATTGATGCCGCAATGGTTAGCATTAAGCAATAATTGAGGAGATGTAGAATATAACTATCTGGTAAAGTATTACATTAGAAGTGGTAGCAGCTGAGAGGGATCGATCAAGATTGAAGTTTACTATCGGTGGTTGAAGGAAAAAAACTATGACGGTGAGAAGAGGTTGAAGCCACACAGTTTGGTGGGGTAGCCGACGTGTGAGGGAATATAAGTTCAAGGTAGATCATCCATAGCGTGTCGGTGTATACGTGAGTAATGTACTCTGATACATTATACTATCTAAACTAATAAGATAACTTGCCACACACATAATCAACGTATTACTTAAGATTAAATAGAGGTACATGTCCATACATACAATTTGAAGAAAAAAAACTCTAATAGAGTAAGAATAGGAGCATACAACTATATGATCTATACATGACAAATAGTGGTTAGTTTCTAAGGACTCCAACAACTTATTGTGCTCAATGATTTTATTGTATCAAAGCACATACTTCAATTATATTCCTCGTGTTGTTATTTATTTCAATCTTATATTATCATTTCCAATGTTTTGGATATTTTAAAAGTCTAAATAGCTACAAGATACGTAAATACATTATTAAGCATTTATACAAACTTTAAAATAAATCTAACCGCGCAAATACGAAAGGCACCCTGCTAGTTGCGATTAAGGGAAAGTTATGTAGGACGCACAAGATGTTGAGAGTTCAGACACTACATCAACAGCTTGTTTGGTTCCTTTCCTTGCACGTGATGAAGGAAAGCCAAGCCGTACGTCACCAACAAGACCAACTTTATACGATATAATTGTTTTTTTAGATAATGGAAGAAAAAACTCCCCCGGCCTTCGCATCAAGGATGCACACAACACATTTTATCAATGAGTTTAAAGCACTGAAGTAACTAAAGCTGTCAAAAGTGGATTGAAGCCTTACAAGCAAATAATGACTAAAAATTAACCTTAATCATTACAAATCCTGTGACTAAACTGCGACCCATGAATGCTTAAAATTTGCTTCACCGCTACCTTCAACATGTCACTTCCAGTCAACATGGACTCCTTCTGGGCCGATTTCTGCAAATTTGTCCAAGCCCTTAGCGAGTGCCCACTAAAAAAGATAACCTGCAAGGGATTAGCGATAATTTTTTTGTAAAAAATAACCTCATTCTAACATAACCAGATATACCAACATAAAGCACTAGCTCCCACTAGGAGTTGTGACTTTGAATTTTTTGAAATACCGGCTAACCAATTTTCAAACATGTTTGTTATACTCACAGGAGGAGATAAATTAAATGCATATTGAATAGCCTACCATGCAATACGTGGAAAGGGACATTCAATAAAAGGATGTTGAATTGTTTCCTCATTAATACAAAAATAACACTTTTTGCTTCCCCTCCAATTTATTTTTGAGCAGATTATCTTTAGTTAGAACTACCCCTCTTTTGAGATACCATAGGAATATTTTTCACTTTTAATGGAATTTTAATTAACAAAAAAAGTCCCTAATGAGGACTTGACAACAAATTAGTGCCTCCTAGAAAGATTGTACTGAAAAAAGTGCAGACTTATTCAAATTCCACATGGAAACATATTTTTGAGAGATCAGATGTAAATTAGCAATTCTCAAAATTAACTCATTCCACGCATATAGCTTAGGCCCAACAATAGGTCTTCGGAAAGAAATATTTAAAGGTGTCGTTCTCAGAATATTCACCACTGTATTATCCTTTCGCCATACCACATTATAAAGGAGTGGATATTGACTTTTCGGTGGAGAGTCTCCTAATGAAATATCTGCCCAAAACCTAGTTTACATTCTATTTTTAATCTGGAATGAACCAAAATGAAAAAATGATCTTTGATTTTCATTAGACCTGACCAAAAATGGGAAGTTCCAGGCTTATTAACCATCTGTGAAACACACTTCCCAAAAATGGAAAGTTCCAGGCTTATTAACCATCTGCGAAACACACTTCCCGCCCAAATATTTTCTTTTTAACATAAATTGCCATAGCTCCTTCTTCATTAAGTAATTTAAACAACCATTTTCTTAGTATACTTTTATTTTTTGTGTCTAAGTTTTGAATACCTAAACCACCTTGCTCTTTAGGTGAACACACTAAACTCTACTTAACAAGGCTATACTTTCGTTTATGACCGTCGCTCTGCCAGTAAAACCGAGAGCGATAAAAATCTAATCTTTTGAGAACCTCAAAAAAGGATAACATAAACATATGCATAATGTTAAGCACTGAATTAATAAGCACTAATTGTCCACCAATAGACATATTTTTTCCCTTTCCAACAGCTAAGCTTCTTTTCAACTCTATCATCAACCCATTTCCAATCACAATTCCTTATTTTTCTGAAGTGAATCGGAATAAATAAATACCTTAAAGGAAAGGCACCTACTTCACAGCCAAATAACTGAGTATACTGTGATTCAACCTCTTTGGCAGTACCAAAACAAAAAATATCACTCTTGTGGAAATTAATCTTTAAACCTGATAATTGTTCAAAGACACATAGAATAAGCTTGAGATTTTTTTGCTCGTTCTAAGTTATTATTCAGGAAGAGGATAGTGTCATCAGCATACTGTAAAATAGACAACCCATCATCAATCAAGTGGGGAACTACTTCCGATAAAAGACCTTCTTTCGCTCTAAAGATAAAGATGACAAGCATGTTCACAACAAGATTAAAAATAATTAGGGACATATGATCACCTTGCCTCAGACGCTTCTGAGTTTGAAAAAAGGATTCAATATCACCATTGACTATTTTTCCAACACTCTCTCCCTTAATAAAACTTTCGATTCAAGAACACCATTTAGATGAAAAGCCTTTCATTCTTAAAGTTTCAAGTAAAAATGATCATTTTACTTTGTCGTAAGCTTTCTCAAAGTTGAAAGCATCTAGGCCCCTAAAAATTGTATTTTGGTAATTAATGACTTTATGTGAATATGGGACTAACATGTTTGTTGAAGTGATTACAAGGCATAGTCCCAAATGACAAAGTGAAACCAAGGAGCTGCATGTCAAAGAATGATGAAAAGATGGAGTTGATCTCAAAGACAAGGTACAAATAGACTAGGACCCCTTTTAATTTTACCGGTCTTTGGAGTATGGAGGAAGACCGGATTATAGGATAAATGTCGTACTATTAAGGGGGAGCTTGTCTAGTAGCTTGAAAGCATCTCATTATGCCTTTGGATCAACTTAGGATCATGCATGTTCTTTTGGTTTGGTTTAAAAAGAAAAATCTTTTCTCGAACATAATCGGAAGTTCGGCATGTATCTTTGCGGAACTTCCATTGTCTGTTGCTCGAAAAAAGCTGCGGCTTGATTTTCGAGAGCATCCTTTTTGGGACTTAGCCGATTTTTCAAGTGCGGAAGTTCCGCAATGATATGGCGGAAGTTCGATTAATCGGTTGCTCAAAATGTGCGGCTTGATTTTTCGAGAGCATCCGTTTTAGGACTTAGCCGATTTCTCAAGTGCGGAAGTTCCGCAATGAAATGGCGGAAGTTCCGATTAAATCGGTTGCTCGAATTATGCGCGGTTGATTTTTCGAGAGCACCCTTTTTGGGACTTAGCCGTTTTCACGAGTGCGGTAGTTCCATTGTATAAGCGGATCTTAGATTGTCGGAAGAACAGAAATCTATTTGGCGGAAGTTCCGCACATAAATCAACGGCTAGTTTGGAGCATTTAATGCTCTTTGTA
This sequence comes from Hsuehochloa calcarea, assembly GCA_036346395.1. Lineage (NCBI taxonomy): Eukaryota > Viridiplantae > Streptophyta > Magnoliopsida > Poales > Poaceae > Hsuehochloa > Hsuehochloa calcarea. Next base: position 18,535,088 of record CM070609.1, on the reverse strand, counting down.
ATGACCGTTCTGATGCACTCGAGTGAAGGCGGAAGTTCCGCACGTTGTCTTCTTGAACTTCCGATTTCCACGAGTTTTGCGATTTTACGCATAACGGTCATATTTGGTTGTTGGGGTATAAATACACCCCACCGGCTCAGGACGTGTTGTTGAGCATTCATTCAATTCATTTGAGCCTTGAGCACTCCTCTCACTCCTCATTTACTCTCTTTGCACACATTTGTGTTGTAGTGAGCAAAAACAAGAGCATTGCATTCTTAGTTGATCCATTGGCTCTTGATTGTCGTCAAGTGAAGTTCAAGTTCTATTCTCTTGGTGCTTGTCGGCACCTAGGCGACTTAGCGAAGGTTGCTCGGTGATCTCTTCAAAGAATCTTGTGAAGAGACCGTTGCGGTTGTGATTGGTCGGTGTTCACCAACTCGGAGAGGAGGAAGAACAACCAAGTGATTGAGGTAGGCTTAATTTGTGGAGCCGGCTTGAGTGGTCAAGCTTCCTCAACGTGGACTAGTGAAGATCGACAAATCTTGATACCACGGAAAAACCCCTTGTCCTTGTGCGGTTAACTCTTGTCTTTACTTATTGCACTTATTTTGTAGCTCATAGATTGTGTTAAATATCTTGATTAGAGTATCTTTCTAATTTGGTAATTTGATTAAGAAAATTTAGAAACCTCCTATTCACCCCCTCTAGTCGGTTATCCTTGATCCTACAAGTGGTATCGAGCTTGGTCTCTCTAATTTTAGACTTAACAGTCTAGGAGAGAAAATGATGGCTAGCGAGGAATGTCTATAGGCAAGGCTCCTCTATTTGTGGATCAAATTATTCTTATTGAAAAATTAGAATGTCAATCTATTTAAAGGCCATGAGCCCAAGCGTATGGAGAATTGTAAGTGAAGGTTTCGTTATGCCACTTGATCCCACACCCCACGGATCAAGGCAGGCGAAATTCTCACCTCAATGCTCAAGCAATGAATGCTCTCTTTGGAGCTTTAAGCGCGGATGAGTTCAATCGCGTGAGCAACCTTGAAGCGCTCACGAGATATGGACCACGCTCTCGAAATTCATGAGGCACATCCACGGTTAAAGAAGCCAAATTGCATAGGCTTAGGATCAAATATGAGACATTTACAATGTTGCCTCAAGAGAGTATCACGAAATGTACTCTAGACTCAACAACATTGTAAATGAGCTCAAGGGTCTTAGTACTAATTTGCTTGATATTGATGTAGTCATAAGATGCTTAGGGCTCTTCCCGAGCAAGTCTGAAGTGTTGGTGACATTATTTCTCAACTCTCAGAGTTGCCAAGGATGACACCAACAGGGCTTTGGGAAACCTAATCACAAATGAGCTTTACTAGAAAGACAAGGAAGAGCTCATTGAGTCAACTTCTTCAAGGAAGAAAGTTACAGCTTTTAAGGCAAAAGCGGAATCAAGTGATGAAGAAGATGAGGATGAGGACTCAGGAGGAATTTGCTCTCCTTGTGAGAAGAATGAAAAAGTTCATGAGGAGGCGGCCTCATAGAAGCTTCAATTTCGATAAGATTGCAAAGGGCAATCATCCAATGAGAAGAAGCGCTATAGCAACATTCGTTGCTATGAGTGTGATGAGAAGGGCACATTGCCTCTCATTGCCCAACCAAGAAGGATGACAAGGGTAAGTCATCAAAGAAGAAGGAATTCAATGGTAAGAAGAAGCTTTTCAAGAAGCTTCACAAGGATGGCAAGAATGAAGCACATATCGGAGAATGGGACTCAGACAAGGAGTTTCGGATTCGACTCAGACTCCGATATTGAGGGTCCTCCAAGAAGAGAGGACTTGTTGGTATTGCTATCAAGGAAGCTCCATCGCTATTTTCTACTCCCACTTGCCTCATGGCAAAAGGAGAAAAGGTAAAATCTCTTGATAGTGAAGAACCCTCCTATGATGAGCTTATGGATATGCTTGAAGAATTAAATGAATATCTTGGAAAGGAAAAAGCTAAATTTAGAGTCTTAAAGAAAGAGCATATATCTTTAAAAAACTCTTATGATGAATTGAAAGATGCTCATGATTTGCTTGTCCAAGATAAGTCTTACACTAGCATTGGTATTGCTTGCGATATTCAAGAAAAATGCCTAGTGTAAACATTGCTAGAACTAGCATATCCACTTCTTGCGATGATTTGCTTGCTATACCATGTAGCTCAAGTGTTGATTCTAAAATTGAAAATGCTAAATCTTGTGATAAGCTATTTGTAGAAAATAGTGAGCTAAAGGAGCAAGTCACCAAGCTAAGTAAGAGCTTGGAAAGGTGCTTCAAGGGTAAAGCTACCCTTGACAAGCTTTTAGTGAGCAAAGGTGCTCATTCAATAAGGAAGGACTTAGATGCGTGCCCAAGAAAGGTAAGAAACCGTAAACAAGCCCGTGAGGTTTGTTAATCAAAATGGCAAGTTTTGCCAAAATGCGGGAAATAGGACATGTTCAACAAAAGTGTCCTATTGGTAAGGTTTCATCAATTGGCTTGTTTGATTCTTGTTATATGCTCAAAAGGCCAAAGATGGAAAAGTGTTTGCTAGGTTTGTTGGCACCTCAATTTTAGGTGTTAAAAGAATGCTATTTGGGTGCCCAAATCTTTGATAACTAACCTCAAGGACCCAAACAAATATGGGTACCTAAAAGAACTTGATCTCTTTTGTAGGTGAACTACAAGACCGGTGGAAGGCATTGGGTGCTTGATAGTGGGTGCACTCAACACATGACCGGAGGCGGAAAATGTTCACCTCATTTGAGAACGGAGCGGAAATGAAAAGATCACTTTTGGTGACAATAGCAAAGGAAAGGTAATTGGCTTAGGTAAAATTGCTATCTCAAATGACCTTTCCATTTCAAATGTATCTTTAGTAGAAACATTGAATTTTAATTTGCTATCCGTTGCTCAATTATGCGATCTTGGATTAACTTGCTCTTTCTCTAAAAAGGAGGTCACTATTTTTAAAGAAAAAGAAAAAGAAATGATTTTTAAAGGTTTTAGATTCGGCAATCTTTATTTGGTTGATTTCTCCTCAAATGAATCGTGTTTGAAAACTTGTTTGATTGCAAAAACTTCAATGGGTTGGTTATGGCATAGAAGATTAGGTCATGTGGGAATGATTCAACTTAAAAAGCTTTTCAAACATGACTTAGTGGTTGGCTTGAAGGATGTGAAGTTTGAGAAAAATAGACTATGTAGTGCTTGCCAAGCCGGAAAGCAAGTTGCTAACTCTCATCCTTCCAAAAGTATCATGTCAACTTCTAGGCCATTGGAGCTCTTACATATGGATTTGTTTGGGCCAACAACCTATAAGAGCATTGGGGGCAATAGCTATTGTTTAGTCGTTGTAGATGATTACTCTAGATATACTTGGGTATTCTTCTTATATGACAAAGGTGAAGCCTCCAAGATTTTTAAAAGTTTTGCAAAAAGGGCTCAAAATGAATTTGATTTTATAATAAAGAAAATCCGTAGTGATAATGGTTCCGAGTTCAAAAACACTAATATTGAAGATTATTGTGATGAACTTGGAATAAAGCATGAGTTTTCCACTACCTACACTCCGGAGCAAAATGGAGTAGTAGAAAGGAAAAATCGTACATTAATAGAAATGGCTAGGACAATGCTTGATGAGTATAATACTTAGATCGCTTTTGGTGGAAGCCATCAATACCGCTTGTCATGCTATTAACCGTCTTTATTTGCATAGACTTTTGAAAAAGACTTCCTATGAACTCCTTGTTGGAAGAAAACCGAACATCTCTTACTTTAGAGTATTTGGGTGCAAATGCTATATCTTAAGAAAGGGTGTTCGACTTTCTAAATTGCTAGTCGATGTGATGTTGGTTTTACGCTAGGTTATTCTTCAAATAGCAAAGCATATCGTGTCTTTAACAAAACAAGTGGTATTGTTGAAGAAAGGCACGATGTACAATTTGATGAAACTAACGGCTCTCAAGAAGAGCAAGAAGATCTTGATGATGTAGGTAATGGAGCTCTTATGGAAGCAATGAAGAATATGCAAATTGGGGACATTAAGCCTAAAGAAGATCAAAGTGAACCATCATCATCCATGAGAGTTGAGCCACCTACCTCTTAGTGACAAATGAAATTAATCAAAATCAAGAAGATGTCAAGGAAGGTGATCAATCATTTAATCTACCTCAAAGGATCCACAGCGCAATAGCCAAAGACCACCCAATAGACCAAATATTGGGTGAAGTAAGCAAAAGGTGTCCAAACTCGCTCTCGTATTGCTTCTTTTTGTGAATATTACTCTTTTGTTTCCTCTTTGGAACCAAAGCGTATAGATGAAGCACTAGAAGATCCGGATTGGGTGAATGCTATGCATGAGGAGCTAAATAACCATAGAAATGATGTTTGGACAATGGTGAAAAGACCGAGGAGCATAATGTTATTGGCACAAAATGGGTCTTTCGGAATAAACAAGATGAAAATGGAGTTGTGGTAAGAAACAAGGCAAGGTTAGTTGCTCAAGGATATACTCAAGTTGAGGGTTTAGATTATGATGAAACATTTGCACCCGTAGCAAGACTTGAGTCTATTCGCATTTTACTTGCTTTTGCATCATGCTTTGATATTAAATTATTTCAAATGGATGTTAAAGTGCTTTCCTAAATGGCAAAATATCCGAACTTGTTTTTGTTGAACAACCTCCGGGTTTGAAGATCCCAAAATCCTAATCATGTGTATAAACTCTCAAAGCGCTATATGGTTTAAAACAAGCTCCTAGAGCATGGTATGGCGCCTTGAGATTTTCTACTCTCTAAGGGATTCAAAATCGGAAGGTTGATACAACTTTGTTTACCAAAATTATTGATGGTGATTTCTTTGTTTGTCAAATTTATGTTGATGATATAATTTTTGGTTCTACTAATCAAGATTTTTGCAAAGAATTTGGTGATATGATGTCTAGGGAGTTTGAGATGTCAATGATAGGAGAACTTAGTTTCTTCCTTGGACTTCAAATCAAACAACTCAATGATGGGGTTTTCATAAGTCAATCCAAGTATGTGAAGGATTTACTCAAAAGATTTGGCATGGATGACAAAGCCCATCAAGACTCCTATGGCTACAAATGGACATCTTGATCTAAGCGAAGGAGGTAAATCTGTTGATTTAAAGCTTTATAGGTCTATGATTGGTAGTTTGCTTTATCTTACGCATCTAGGCCCGATATTATGTTTAAGCGTTTGCATGTGTGCACGTTTTCAATCGGCTCCAAAAGAATGTCATTTAATGGCTGTCAAAAGAATACTAAGATATTTAAAGCATTCCTCAAGTATTGGCCTTTAGTATCCAAAAGGTGCTAAATTTGATTTGATTGGATATTCGGATTCGGATTATGCGGGTTGTAAAGTGGATAGAAAAAGCACCTCAGGGAGTTGTCAATTTTTAGGTAGATCCTTAGTGTCTTGGTCTTCCAAGAAACAAAACTCTGTTGCTCTTTCCACCTTGAAGCGAATATGTTTCTGCAGGTAGTTGTTGTGCACAATTGCTTTGGATGAGGCAAACATTGATGGACTATGGAATATCATTTGATAAAATGCCTCTTTTGTGTGATAATGATAGTGCAGTGAAAATAGCCAACAACCCTGTCCAACATTCAAGAACCAAGCATATAGATATCCGCCATCATTTCCTTAGAGATCATGTGTGCAAGGGAGATATTGAAATTAGCCACATTTGCACTGAAAATCAATTAGCAGATATCTTTACCAAACCTTTAGATGAAGGCCGCTTTTGCCTATTGAGGAATGAGTTAAATGTCATTGACTATTCAAATGTCGCTTGAACTCTTGTCACATGCACTTTGGGTCTTAGTTGCATTTTTATCTATTTTAAGATGTTTTTACTCAAATTTTCGCTCCAAATGTGATATTTTAGTAAAAATTACTTTATTATATAGACATTAGTCTTTTCATTGCATAATAATCCTGAATGATACTTGGTTGAGTGCAAAAACTAAAGATTATTTGCAAAATCTTCAAATTCAACTTCTTCTTCCCTGAGGTGTCAGGATAATCGGAACTTCCGGCCCCCCAAGCGCGGAACTTCCGGTGTCCGGAACTTCCATTGTTGTTGCGGAACTTCCGTTTTCGGCTCCCAGAAGCGTCGGGATAATCGGAACTTAGGCCCTCGGTAGCGGAACTTCATTGTCCGGAACTTCATTGTTGTCCGGAACTTCCGCTTCCCAGTAGTTGAAGAGCATTTATTGCCCGGTTGGTCCGCTCTCTTAACTCTCTCCGGTAGCCTCGTTGCACGACCAGAGCTCCCTCTTCTCCTCTCTTCATCTCCACCAAAAACTCCAAGATTCGTTCCTCGGTTTTCCTTCAATCTCAACCGATCAAGCTGATTCCCGAGGTTCAATCATCCATTCTCTCAAGGTATCTCCAATTTCTTTTGGATTTTCACCTCTTATGAACCCTAGGTCAAAATTTTGGGAAAAATCAAATGTTGTTGAAATCTGTGGTTGATTCTTGGGAAAATAGGTTTATTGATATTGTATGATGTATATGCATCGAATCCATGGACTCAATCCATCCAAATCTGAAAAATCCAAAATTCCTATTAACCTAGAATCGGCTCGGGATAATCGGAACTTCGCCGTTGAAATCGCGGAACTTCCGCCGTGATAGTTCCGAGTGCAACTTGCGGAGCTTCCGATTGTCTGACAACGAAAAATCCCATTTTCATTTGATTCAACCTTTGACACTTCATCCATTGTTGTTCTGAAGATCTGAGGATGAAGATGTCGGTCCGGCACTATTCGGATCTTGGCGCATCTTCTTCAAGAAATGAGGAAGAATCGAAAATTCGAGATCGAAGAAAGTGAATCGGAGAAGAATGCGAATATGAATCGATGAGGAACTAGGAGAACCGGAAGAGATTGAAATTGATCTTAAAGGACTCACACGTGACGACTACACTATTCTTGGGATAAAGATCAATATTCACTTCGAGAAGCTGTGATGACCCTCGTTTTCATACCAAGTTTCAAAGACAAGTCTCGATCTTTTCTATGGACCAAACAAGCCTTTTCTTCGATCACAAGTATGTTAATTGGTCCTACCTAAGCGGGCTTGACAAATACGAGGTACCTCTGAGGCTCTTCCGTGTATGATTCATAACCTTGTGGCAATAAAGTGCAACTATAGTGATGAGATCATCAAGCGGTTCTATGCCACGTGTGCATTCCTCGACTTTTCTCACCTCACTTGGATGGCAGGGACGGTGAGACATTCTGCTCAAGGCGTGCTTTTGAACGTGCATTGGATGTCGAGTCGAGCAGATATGAGAAAATTTATGATGGAACAGTTCTCCCTCTTTCGGCTTGGACTGAATTTTATGACACCACACAGAGATTTGTCCCTGGTAAGATCACAGGACTTCTTCCTATTCCCAGCTTGGTAAATAGGATCATTAACCATACCATGTTACCAAAGAGCGGGAATTATGATGCAATTAGAGGACATGTTTGGAATATATTGGAATGCATCATGCATGGAAGAAAGTTTGATGTTGTGGATGTTATCATAAGGGAGATAGCAGGAACAAAGAATGATCGAGTCAAACGGTTAAACTTTGCACCTTACATTATGGCTTTGATCATTAAACAAACTGGATATAATGGAGCTTTACCTTCAGCACACAAAGCCTATAAACCAAGAGAAGGTCCTCCAATTCCTGCCAATCTTAGGCGTGCTCCAGCAGAAGTACCTGAAGCTGCACCTCCTGCTGCTGCTGCTGCTCCTCCACAAGGTATAGCCACTATGAATCAGATTTATGCTACCTTGTTGGAGATGAGAGCATCGAGGATACCTTCGAGCGGCGACCACTTCTATTTGGATGCGTTTGAGCGACCACCTTTTCGAGCTGGATGCTTTCGGAGGCGACCACTTCGGACTCGGCGCCCACTCTGCCCGATCTTGGCGCTTTCGGCCAGTTAAATGAGCGATATCCGCCACCTGTTCGGTTTGGACGGCGTCGCCTTCGTTCTCCTCCTGGTGGTCCTCCGGCTGATCCTTCTCCTGTTGATCTTCTTGTTCCTCCAGTTGATCCTCCACAAGATCCTCCTGCGGAGTGACCCTTTTTGGCCTTTGATGACAAAGGGGGAGAGAAGAGTGTGTTAGTGAGAAAGAGAGCTAGACTTATCTATTATGATATTGTAATACATTGTGTCATTTTGACTATGGCTTAGCTTGTAATGACTTTGTTTGAAAACTTGATGCTTATGATAATATCTTGTGTTATCTTATATTTTTGTTGTACTTGGATCTTTGATTAATGATGAATGACTATGTGATGTGAATGCTCAATCTTTATTGTCATTTGTTCTCTTCCAAGTAACAATGTTCTACATAAACTCCGCCAAAATTTCCTGAAAATCCAAACATGTGCTTTACATTATCTTCTACTCAATATGCACATGTTAAGGGGGAGCTTTCTGGTTTTCAAACCAACTTTCTCTCACGACTTTATTGTGTTGTCATCAATTACCAAAAAGGGGGAGATTGAAAGCATCTAGGCCCCTAAAAATTGTATTTTGGTAATTAATGACTTTATGTGAATATGGGACTAACATGTTTGTTGAAGTGATTACAAGGCATAGTCCCAAATGACAAAGTGAAACCAAGGAGCTGCATGTCAAAGAATGATGAAAAGATGGAGTTGATCTCAAAGACAAGGTACAAATAGACTAGGACCCCTTTTAATTTCTAGGTCTTTGGAGTATGGAGGAAGACCGGATTATAGGATAAATGTCGTACTATTAAGGGGGAGCTTGTCTAGTAGCTTGAAAGCATCTCATTATGCCTTTGGATCAACTTAGGATCATGCATGTTCTTTTGGTTTGGTTTAAAAAGAAAAATCTTTTTCTCAGAACATAATCGGAAGTTCCGGCATGTATACTGCGGAACTTCCGCTGTGCGGTTGCTCCGAAAAAGCTGCGGCTTGATTTTTCCAGAGAGCATCCTTTTTCGGGACTTAGCCGATTTTTCAAGTGCGGAAGTTCCGCAATGATATGAGCGGAAGTTCCGATTAATCGGTTGCTCCGAAAATGTGCGGCTTGATTTTTCCAGAGAGCATCCGTTTTAGGACTTAGCCGATTTCTCAAGTGCGGAAGTTCCGCAATGAAATGAGCGGAAGTTCCGATTAAATCGGTTGCTCCGAATTATGCGTGGTTGATTTTTTCCAGAGAGCACCCTTTTTGGGACTTAGCCGTTTTCACGAGTGCGGTAGTTCCATGTGTAAGCGGATCTTCCGGTGTCGGAAGAACCGAAATCTATTTGGCGGAAGTTCGCACATAAATCAACGGCTAGTTTGGAGCATTTAATGCTCCTTTGTAATGACCGTTCTGGTGCACTCGAGTGAAGGCGGAAGTTCCGCACGTTGTAACGCTGAACTTCCGATTTCCACGAGTTTTGCACGATTTTACGCATAACGGTCATATTTGGTTGTTGGGGTATAAATACACCCCACCGGCTCAAGGGCGTGTTGTTGAGCATTCATTCAATTCATTTGAGCCTTGAGCACTCCTCTCACTCCTCATTTACTCTCTTTGCACACATTTGTGAGGTAGTGAGCAAAAACAAGAGCATTGCATTCTTAGTTGATCCATTGGCTCTTGATTGTCGTCAAGTGAAGTTCAAGTTCTATTCTCTTGGTGCTTGTCGGCACCTAGGCGACTTAGCGAAGGTTGCTCGGTGATCTCTTCAAAGAAGCTTGTGAAGAGACCCGTTCTTGGTTGTGATTGGTCGGTGTTCACCAACTCCGAGAGGAGGAAGAACAACCAAGTGATCGAGGGTAGGCTTAATTTGTGGAGCCGGCTTGAGTGGTCAAGCTTCCTCAACGTGGACTAGTGAAGATCGACAAATCTTCGATACCACGGGAAAAACCCCCTTGTCCTTGTGCGGTTAACTCTTGTCTTTACTTATTGCACTTATTTTGTAGCTCATAGATTGTGTTAAATATCTTGATTAGAGTATCTTTCTAATTTCGGTAATTTGATTAAGAAAATTTAGAAACCTCCTATTCACCCCCCTCTAGTCGGTTATCCTTGATCCTACAAAAGTCGATCTTGAAAACTATTCCATCCAAATTTTGTTTATGTAACTCATGGATTGTTTCATGAAGTATTACAACTTCATCAAGAATAAATTTCCCCTGCATGAATGCCGACTGGGATGATCTGACAACCTTTTGAGCTACACCAAGAATTCTATTAGTAGCAACTTTAGTAAAAAAACTATAAAACTAACATTTAGAAGGAAAATAGGTACATAATGTTGTATTTGTTTAGCATCTATTTTTTTTGGGAAGCAGTGCAATGATCCCAAAATTCAAGCTAAAAAGAGGCATTGAACAAGTATGAAATTCATGAGTTGCTAATTAATTGTCAATCAACACGAATGCCAAATCTCTGTGGTGGTTTCAGGGGTTGGAAATTGGGATAGCATGGCTAATGTGTCGATCAAAGAATCGGGGGCTGGAGAAGGTATGTATAATAACTCCATAGTGTTTAACAGTGGAAGCTGAAGATCGATCGATGATGGAGAGGGAGTAGTAGGCTGATACCAAAAGTGTGTGGGTTTTAGCAAATGTTCTTTGCTTGTGTGGTATGTTGTGGTGTTGTTGTATAGTTGGTAGAGTTTTATCTGCAGAGTTTGTTCCCCCTTTATGTCTAGAGTAGTTAGTCCGAAAACTTAGTTGCCCTTTTGATCTGCTCTGAATGTTTGCTGTTCTCCTATTATAAGCTGCTATCCCCAACAAAACTACCTTTATATTATAGCTTTCTCAACAAAGCTAGGTACTACATTCGGTCTAAAAAAAATAGGGTGCGTCTATACAACATTCGACTGTTTTTTTAATCCAAAATAATCAAATTTTTGTTCATTTACAACTTCATTATACATAAATTACAAGAATTTATGTATGTAATTTTTGCTCTTTGTCACTGTAATTATTGTTGAATGTCTTAATAACTCATATTTCCATCACATGATTCAAAATCTAACATATACTTTAAGATATTTAGTAAAAACAAAGACAAAAAATAAAATTCTATACCAACAAAATACGGCAATGTGGTTAATCCATTATGGTTCGAAAAAATATCATAATAAATTTGGACCCAATTCATCGTATGAGAAGAAGTGCAAATCTCAAAGCATATCAGACAGATGAAAATTCGACTATTTTGACAAAAAAAATAGTTGAAAGTTATTTAGCAAATCTCCAGAGAAGACGATGTTGCCGGCCGAAGCACGAATCTCCAAGCAAAAATGTAAGGTCGGAAAATCGACTGTTCTCTCAAAAAACATGCGACAGTTTTTCAGTAATTCCAAAAAAATAACTCCGTAGTTTTGTCATGCATACGTTGTCAAGATCCATGAACTAGTGACCAACACAAATCTCTACGTACTGTTTGTGCTCTTCAGGAACAAGGATGAAACTGGGCGATAGCGCTGTCGTAAACTTTTGGAAGGATCCAAAGGCGGAGTCCTGCTGCATCTGTGGAGAGGAGTAGGAGCATGCAGAGCTCACGTGGCCCTATAACTACCTCTCTCGAGCTGCATACGTCCCCTGCGGAGCGAGACATGCTACATGGAGTGAAGACGGGAACGCATCTCCCAACCACCGCAGGTTCTTGCAGCGCTTGGTGCGCGTGAATAATCTGTGGAAGCACTGCCGTCCTGTTCATCTCGCCCGGCTCGGGCCGCTGCGGAGGATGCGGCATGTTGCCATGGATGCACCTCAAGTGTGCAAGGGCTTTGCCTTCGTGGTCTTTGAGCGCCGAGAGCATGCAGAGAACCCCATAGATGAGCTCAATTGCTATAACTTGGTAGTAGTAACTTGCGAGTAGATTGGGCATATCGTAGCGCCTAATTCATTTGAAGCATTATCTAAGCTTTCCATACCACCGGAGCTAATTTTCGTGAACCACTTCCCTCCCCCATATATTTTGAATTTGGCTTTTGAAGTTATGGTAAAAATACATAGTTAATACTATACATCTAACACCCTCCTTCAAACTAATGGCGGATCAACAACATGAAGTTTGGAGAGATAGAAACTGTGCTGGGCTCTGGTCTGCGTCTTTGCGAAAAAGTCTGCCAACTTAAGTTCTGAAGGCACGTACCGAAGAGCAACAACCAGGTCATGTACCTGTGTCCGCATCTAGGAAGCATCAACACCAATATACTTAGTAAGCTCATACTTCACCGAATTTGTAGCAATGCTAATAGCCTCTATACTATCAGACAAAAGAGGAGTGGGTGTTGAAACAGAAACACCAAAATCCTCAAGTAACCACCGTAGCCAAGTAACCTCCGTTGTCAACAAAGTTATAGCTCGTAACTCAGCCTCAGCACTCGAACGAGAAACTGCTGTCTGCTTCTTAATCTTCCAAGCAATGAGAGAACTACCGAGAAAAACACAATAAGCAGAGAGAGACCGACGATCAGAATGATCACAAACCCAGGTGGCATCAGAATATGCCTGGAGCTGCAAAGAGCTGGAGGGAGGAAAAAACAGACAACGTGTGATGGTTCCACGAAGATATCGTAGAACACGAAGAAGATGACTATAATGAAGCTGAGTGGGAGCAGAAATAAATTGAGTCAAGATATGCACAGGATATGAAATATCAGAATGAGTGACACTCAGATAAACAAGACTCCCAACAAGAGGATGATAGCGAGTAGAATCAGCAAGAGGCTCACCATCAGTGGGCCAAAGATGAATATTAAGCTTCATAGGAGTCTTAGCGGTGTGCTGATCAGTAAGAGAAACACGATCAAGAAGATCTTGAATATATTTTTCTTAGGACAGATAGAAACCCCCAGGAGTAGAAATAACCTCAACCCCAAGAAAGTAGTGAAGAAGACCCAGATCAGACATGAGAAACAGCTCATTAAGACGCTCCTTCACAAATATGGTGTACTGAGAATCATCTCCAGTAATGATCGTATCATCAACATATAAAAAGAGAAGTGTTTGACCACGAGGCGAAGTATGAATAAAGAGAGCAGGATTATAAACACTGGTAGAGAAAGCAGCTGCAGTGACAATAGAAGAGAAACGATGAAACCAGGCACGAGGAGCTTGCTTAAGGTCGTAAAGAGATCGGCGAAGGCGACAAACCATACCCCCAGGAACAGAATACCTCGGTGGTGGCTGCATATAAACCTCTTCACGCAGCTCACCATTGATAAAGGCATTCTTGACATCAAGCTAAGAGATAGACCATGTCCGAACAGATGCCACATCAAGAAGAGTGCGAACGGTGGTCATGTGAGCTACAAGAGCAAATGTCTTATCATAATCACGACCATACTCCTACTGAAAATCACGTGCCACAAGACGAGCCTTGTAGCACTCAAGGTAACCATCAGAGCGGGTTTTAATCCTGTAGACTCACTTGCATGTGATAGGTGTAATACCCCGAAAGTGAATCGGCTTATTAGAAGAAGTTTCGGAAGAGGGAGCTAATCGGAAAATCAGAATTTATCTTTTCTTGGGGAGTTTTCTGTGTTTTCACGGCAACCTGGGCTTTGGGCCACAGCCCAAGTGGCCCAAGGGGGGTCGGCCAAGGGGTGGTGCCTTCCTCCCCCCAAACCCTAGCCGCCACCCCCCTCCTCTCCTCCCCTCTCATTCCAAGCCGCCACCCCCTCCACTCCCTCCCCTTTGGCCGCCACTTCCTCCTCCTCCAACCGGCGCCATTGCTGCTCCTTAACACCATCTCACTGCTATGGTGCCGCCTCCAGTGTTCCCCAGTGGTGCTTCTCAAGGATCCCTCCGAAGTTGCCTCCTCCCACCGTCGTCACCAGCCGATCGTCGTCGTCGTTCTTTTCCGGCCTTGGAAGAGAGGAAGAAGGGGAAGGGAGGGAGGTCTTCGGGAGGCGGATCAGCGTCCTCCTACGAGTCTACAAGGGTAACGATGACTCCCATTCGCTGTTTGATTCATGAAGGATGAGCAATCGATTCGATTTGTTTGGATAGTTTTGCCTCTGTTATTGGATCTATTCTGTCCAGTGGGTTGTGCGCCCCGTTTCGGTATCTTATAAGCATAATCTGGTATTTTCGTCTCCTAGAGTTTTGTATCCCTGGTTTTTATCTTTCCATATCCACCGATATCACGAGATTCCTCCTTATGGTTTAGGAGATATGAATTATTCTTTGTGCGATGTCCTGTCTGTCTGATGAGAAGGAACTGTCTATTTGTTCCTTTGTTTTGACCTTGTTAATGTAATATTCAGGACTTCCACCCAACTAGGTTATAGTAGAATGTTTAATAATCTTTCCAGATTGATAAATATAACCTCCATTGGATCTTTGTAATGAAAGTTATACATTTTTCTTTACTGCTGTTATGTGGTCTAGACAGATGTCTGACACACATTTTCAACTACTGGTTAGCCAATTGTCTTGGCCGAATTGATAAACCCCATCAACTAGAGTTTCGAAGCCTGGTTCGTTAAGATTTACTGAGCACTCGTTTCACGTCATTCTGAGTTACAGACCTTTAATTATGATTTTTCTCGTTCTGCTGTCCAGTAGGGTTATCAGGTGGCTGAATAGGTTAAATGTCAGTTTGAAACCGTTGATTGTGTTGGAAAGTTAGGGGATTATGGTAGAACACCGTAGCTATGTCATACCTTGTTATCCTTATTGCGAATACGTATTTTGTAGGCGGTGAGGCGATGAGTGGAGGAGCACCTTCGTTGCCTCCTAGCACGTCACAGCGCGGAAGGCAAGTACAATGTGTTAAGACATGTTGATTTATGTTGAATGTTGTTAATGCGATGCTTCTTCTATGATCCATGTTCATACTTCATGTTATACAGTTGAAAGTTGTTGTTGCGATGCTATTTCAATGATCCATGATTCATACTTCATGACATATATTCGTTCTTAGTTGATAATCCATGTGATTGAAAGAGATGACACTCATTACATATATTCATTCCATTCTTTTTTCGTGTTCCGTCCACAGGAGTGGAATTGTTAAGACCCATCAATTCCAGTATGGGCACGTAAGACTCACCATTCCAATGTGGGCAATTTCGGATACCCGTATGAAACGTTCTTCATACGGTGATTGGATCCTCGGACTTTGTTAAGTACGAGCTTAAGTGAGCACCGACGGGTGTGTCACTCGCTATACCGGTATGAGCATGTGTGAGTCCTTTCCTTTCAATGCACCCATTCATTCCATTCATACTCATAAGTGTTCAGAGATAAGTTCGTCCTTTGTATTGAGTTTGAATGGTTCATAACCTTGAATGTTCAATTGTTTACTGTACTTGCTGAGTTTCGACTCATTCTTGTTTTCTTTATTTATTTAGGTATCATTGATGATGACTCTATTGGGAGGGAATAGACCTGCATTTATCACACAGTTCACTACATTATACTTTCATTAATAATGGCAGGTATGTCTTTCAGTTGTTAATTGAGGAACTGTAATAAATAAGTTTTCTACTGCATGATATTTCTCTCCACGTTACGTTTACTTGTTAAATGATGCTAGTGGATCACTTCAATTATTTCTTGATTCTGTTTGACGAATTCAATCTTTATTCCTGCCTTGCTACTATTAAAGTTGGTCCCTTTATGTACTTAGACGAGTTTAAGTTTAAATTTTTTGGCAATTTGGTTGTATGTTAGTCCTTTAGGTAACATTTTAGCCTCCGAATAGCCAGGGTGTTACAATAGGAGTAACACACGCGGGAAGAGAGACAAGATCACACGTGTCAGTACGCTTAAGGGTAGCAATCTCCTCTGCTATCGCATGCTTCCACTCCTGATGAACAGCAGCATCACGATAAGAAGTCGGTTCGGCAAGAGCCGCTAAACAAAAGTCCTCTGAAGAGGGTGGCAGTGGCGAAGGAGACGGTGAAGGAGGAACTGAAGAGCACAAAGGTTGTGATAGAGGTGTGGTGACTATAGGGGTGGCAGGAAAAGTCAGGAAAGAAAGCGGCTCGACAAGAGATGCTGGAGTGGTGGAAGGAGAAGGACGAGAGTAGAAAGGATGAGACTCATAAAAAATAACATCCCGAGAAACCCGCATCCGTCGGTGGATCCCAACAATGACATCCCTTGTGCTCAGCGCTATAGCCTAGAAAAATGTACTCTACGGACTGAGCGGTCAGCTTGGTGCGCTCACGAGGGGCAAGAAGAACATAACACATACACCCAAAAAGGCAGAGAATAGAATAGTCAGGAGTCTTGCCACAGAGACACTCAACTGGGATCCCACCTTGAAGAGTAGAAGAAGGCTGGATATTAATCAGGAAAGTGGCAGTAGAAACAGGCTCAGCACAGAAGTGTGGTGGGACAACAGAAGCAAGCATAAGAGTACGGACTGTCTCAAGAAAATGACGATACTTTCGTTCAGCCACATCGTTCTAGGCATGAGCACCAAGGAAAGAAAATATAGAGAGAGTGCCTTGCTCAGTAAGAAAACCACGAAGGACTCCTGACAAGTATTTCCCAGCAGAGTCAGCATGAAAGACACGGATAGAAAAATCAAACTAACTACAAATCATGGTGGCAAAAGTCTTGTTGATGGATAAAACCCCACTATGAGATAACATAAAGTATATCCATGTGTGACGAGAAAAATCATCAGTAAAAATTATACAATATCGATGACCTCCTTTTGAAACGAAAGGAGCCGGACCCCATACATCAGAATGAACAAGATCAAAAGGACGCTGTGACACTGACTCACTGGAAGGATAAAGAAGTTGAAGCTGTTTACCAAGCTTACAACCCTGACAATTGAGAGAAGCATCACCAGACATAGACCCTAAAAGACCACGACAAAGAAAAAAAGATAGACACGACCCACAAAGATGTCCCAAACGATGATACCACTGAGCAAAAGAAGCAGTGGAGGATGCAGCAGAAGCGACGGTGGTAGTGGAGGCAACAAGACTGGTAGGAGCAGCGGAAGGAAGATGAAGCCAATCAAAATCCCAGAAACGATGTGAGTCACGGCGGCGAGTGCCAGTACCAACCAAAGTCCCCGTGCGTTGATCCTGAACAGAACAAGTATCAGAATGGAGAATAACAAGACAACCATGATCGGTGAGCTGACCGACAGATATGAGCTGCATGGTTAGTTTGGGAACATAAGAAATAGCAGAAGCATGAAAAAAAGAATTCGAAAGAGTGCCTTGTCCTGCAACTGAGAGAAAGGTATCATCGGCTGTCTGGACAGTGATAGGATAAGCTAAAGGACCAATAGAAGTGGGACTACTGGAATCAGATGTCATATGAAACGAAGCACTAGAGTCAAGAATCCAATGTGTTATACCTAAGGAAGAAGGAATAGAAGGTGGTCTCTCACTAGAAGACTGTGCAGCAGAACCAGACAGTGCAAAAGCAACCATACGATGCAGCAGTGTGAGGAACTCCTAAGAATCAAAAGCACTAGAGCTCCTCTGAGAAGAGGAACCACCAGTGCCCTTTGGAGGATGGCCACCACAACGTAAATCCTTATTCTTCTTGTAGTAGAACTGTGTCTGATGTCCATCTTTGTTGTAATAGGTGCGTACCTACCACGGCGGTATCCTTTGGTGAAGGCACCATTGATGAAGAAGCTGGAGACGTAGCGGGTGTAGAAACGGGAGGAGCTGCTAGAATCGAAGGAAACGATGGTGACGACAGCATACCCGCCACACGAAGGCGAATCTACTCAGCAAGAACAGCGGCAAGGGCCTCTAAAAAGGTCACACGAGGGTGGCGTGCCAGCAACTAAGCACGAGTATGCTCATACTCAGCCCAGAGACGGATCAAGAAGTGTAGATACAACGAAGCTCTAGGTGAGACTGCTGACGCTGATAGCACTGACACGTGTGGCAAACATCTGATCCCAAAGAGTCAATCTGATGTCATACCGTAGACAATTGGGCATAAAACTCATGCATAATAGCATATCCCTGCTGTAGCGACTGCTCTTGACACACGACAGAAAGATACAATGAATCACCAAATAGCTCATAACGGTTGCGCAGATGTGTTCACATCAACTGTGCTGAAGCCAAACCAACCACATCATCAGTAAATTGCACCTCCATGCTAGCAACCAGAATAGCAGAGGCACGAGCATCCTCATCAATCCATGTCTTGTACGCAGCATACTGAGTCTGAAAAGTCTCCACAGCATCCTAAAAAACCTCATATGCCTTTGTATGAGCATCTTCGAAAGCATCATTCGGGAGTACATGCTCAGTAGGCGAAGCAGGGCGAGGCGGACAAGGCAACATGCCAGTAAGAAACTCCCAAAGGAGCTGACCACGCATGTGGAGGCGTATATGCTAAAACTAGTCCTGATAATTGAGACCATTGAAGATCACCGGGTAACGAGGAACAGAAACAGTGCCTATTGGAAGGTGGCACAGCGACAAAAGCAACGAAGTCTAACAGGCGGCGTTGGACGGCGCGACGGTTAAAACGACATACATATATTTTCCTCTCTTTTTTTTTGCCAGCTTCTTACTGGGTTGGCTTGGTTAAAACAGCCTGCAGGCCAGCAAAGCGCACGGGGGACGACGGGTGGCTCTGGTGGCGACGGCGATGGCAGGTGGCTCTGGCGGGTGGCTGCTGCTCTAGTGGCGGCGGCGACGGCGGGTGGCTCCGGCGGCGAGCAACTCTCCAGCGGGCACAAGCGGAAGCGGTGAATTCGTGTGGAGGACCGGCCGACAACAGGTGGCTCCCGGCAGCGAGAGAGCCTTGAGCGGCGGCGACAGCCGTGAGTAGACGGCGGTAGCACTGCAAATCGGAGCTCTTCGGTGGCGACAGCAGCGGCTCCCAGAGGTAGGCCCGGGCCGGGCACGGTGCGTTGGTGTGGCGCGTCAGATTGATGGACTCCGACGGTTGGAGCGTCGGGGTAGCGACGATGTCCTCATGGCCAAGGAAGAAGGCGACGACAACTGGCCGAGGTAGGCGGCGATGGAAGAGGCGGCGGCGAGGCTGGCGACGCTGATCGGGCCGACACCCACGCCGAGAAGCCGAAGCAGGTGGCGAGGCAAGGTGGTGTCGACGCCGGGTGGATCCGGGCGGCTCAGATGGAAGACGACGACGATAGGCACGGGTGGCCACGAGCAAGCACGATGGAAGGAGAGCCAGGCGGCGACCACGGGCAAAACGGCCACGGGAAAAGCCAGACGACGACTACGGGCAAAACAAAACCCTAGGTTTACTCTAATACCATGTTATGAATAGCGCTTGTATTGATCAAAAGGCAAATGAGTCAATATATATACAAGTATATATGTGATATATATACATGTAACCTCTTGTACGATGAAAAAATACACAACCAATAATATACATCTAACAGTTCATGGGTTAATTTCCTCTATTTCAATATGAAGCAAATGGGCATCTACTAGTCAACGCATGGGTTAATTTCCTCTATTTCGATATGAAGCAAAAGGGGCAATTAAACAGTGGCACGCACCTTAGTTTTGGTGCTCGAAACGCTGCGGAAAAGAAGGCAGGTCATATACCCAGCAGCAGTTAGAAACTGGCCCTTTTCCATGCCACATTAGTTGCGAGCAGAACAACGCCGTTAATTTGTTTTTGTTTTTTTGTTCGACTAATGCGTGAAATAGTGCTTGCCCTGCCATGTCTACCATCTAGCAGCGTTGCCCGGCGAGATATTGAAGGCTGTAATCGCCACGCCCGTCGTTGCGTGTTGTTTTGTTAGTGGAAACGGGGAAGGAGAAGGTGAATTAATAGGATAGAGGCTCTAAGATTAGTGTAATGTCATGGTTTGAAGAGGGTGCAAATTAATGGGTTAAAAGGCTAAAGTCCTATAGGATTTTCGGAGTCGCTAGTTTGCGGGTGTCCACCGTGAACACTAGCGGACAACCTCCCCCGGCTATTTTTTTTCCAAAGGGGAATTCCTCGTTAGGGAGCTTCCATCAAACATGAAATTGAAATATTTTTGACAAGATGTTTGAAACTTTCAGTTGAAGAATGTAAAGTTTCAATTAAGATTTTTTGCAAAAACTTCCGGTTCATATCCGGGACTTCCAAATTTGGAATCAGTCAACTTTCAATTTGGGGAAATCAATACTACCAACCCGGGAATATAAATTTCTAACTCGTGATCCAAATTTTCAACCGAAACTTTCCAACCTTTTAACTCAAAATCTATTACAATTGAACCCATATGTGTAAGGGTCAATTCATTTCTAAAATTTTAAATCATGTATGGTTTAATCCTATATTACCTACCCAAGTAATGGAGGAGCAATTTATAAGGTAGAATCATTGTCACATCTTGAAACATGTGTAACATGAGGATGACTATAGCTAAAATCACTTACACGCACGTACATACACGCGCACGTATATTCACATCGCAAACGTGTGACTTGTGATGAGGACAACACGACCGTGAAAATTTCTCTCTTTCTAGTCGAAAGCATATACCAGTGTGGTCGAAGGCATAAGATCAGTATAATCGAAACAATGTGGTCGAAGCCATAAAACAGTGTGGTCGAAATACAGTGGTCGAAAATTAGTGGTCAATCCATAGACTAGGGTGGTCGAAATATACTGGTCAAAGTTGTAGACCAGTGTGTAATCAGGATCTGATAATCACTGCTTATATACATTAATTAGTTTTGAATTATCAGTTACCAGTGGTTTAATTTGTAGTTACTAGAGAGTAGTTGCCTCAGCCTTAAAAAGATCTAAAGTTGTTCATATCAAAACTGATCGAAAATACTTCCTTTTTTTCTTTTTCTTCCTCTCCACTCTTTGGTGCTGTAGTGTTGTGTTGTTCGAACCATTTCAACCCTTATTCTCAGCGTACACTGGCAAGGAGGGTGGACAGGGTATATCCGAACCATTGTCGCAGAGTTCTCATGCACGGGGTGACAATAAGGTTTAGGCGGCGTACGGCGCAATCGCGCTCAGCATCTTTGTATCGTCTACATTCTACTTTATTTGACCATCATTTCAAGTCTGCGCTGCTTGCTGTTCTTCATCCAGCCCGACTGTAAGTTGGTCGTACGACCAGTCTATTCTGTTGTAAATCTTTTATTGTATATATTTAGAAGTGCAATGAGTAACCTGCTGTTAGTATCGATTTATGCAACTTTAGTTTTGTGTGATCTTTGTTTCATAATAAAATCTGAAATTAAATTAATATCAATATTTTCAACAATCCAGAAACCTTAACGTGGATTTTTTTTTGATTCAGCAATGGCTGGTGCTTCTGATGCTATGAAACCTGAGATGTTTTTTGGTCAGAACTTTTATAGATGGCAGACAAGGGTCAAGTTTTAGCTCATGTCTTTGGAGCTGTGGTTGGTGATCCGACTATAATATCCATTTACAATTGAACAGACCATGCGGTTTGACACAGATAATAACACAGCCTTTGAATGCATACTGACAATACTGACTGACCAGCCCTATGATGTGTACATAGACTTCAAGTCCGCCACAGAGTTGTGGGATGCACTAGAGTACAAATATGCCGAAGCTGAGGCTAGTCATTGTCTTTACATGTGCGAGCAATTCTTCGACTACAATATGGACGATGCTAAGTAGATAGTTGCACAAGCTCATGAGCTTCAGTTATAGGTCCGAGAGATCGCGTATTTGGGTTGTGTTTTACCTCCTAAGTATGTGGCTGCGGGCATTGTTACTAAATTTTCTGCTTCATGGCGAGATTTTGTCACTGGCTTAAAGTACAAGAAAGAAGAGATATATATTGAGGATCACATTGCTGCTTTTGATGTGGAAGAAAAGGCAAGAGCAAAAGATGCACCCAACACGACCAGTCAGAACAGTCAGTTCAATGCAAATATCATAGAGAAAAGATATGGCAAGAATAACAAAGGATTTAAACCAAACAAGACAACTATCTTTAAGAAGAAAACTAAGAAGGAGGATATGAAGAACATCACCTGCTTTGTGTGTGGGAAAAACGGTTATATGGCAAAAGGTTGTCGTTTCCGCAAAAGCAAGGATGCTGAACAGCTAAAGAAAAAGGTTGTCAACATGATCATAGGTGAGGCCTCAACAAGAGAGTATGGTAATTCACTTGTTGTTTTTTTAGCATGTCAATCCACTGATTGGTGGGTTGATACTGGAGCTAATGTTCACGTATATTCTGATATTTTCTTATTTTCTTCTTATCAGGTAGCTAGGGCTTCCTCCGTCCTAATGGGGAGCAGGTTGTATGCTTCTGTTCTTGCTGTTTGCACGGTGGATCTGGGGCTTACTTCAGGAAATATTGTCCACTTGAAGAACGTGTAACATGCATCAAGAATAAACAAGAACCTCGTTAGTGGTTCTCTCTTATGCAGGGATGGCTATAAACTAGTATTTGAGTCAAATAAAGTTGTGATGTCTAAGTTTGTTAACTTTGTTGGTAAATGCTATGAGAGCGGAGGGTTGTTCCGCATAAACACTTTAGAATATTATTATAATATGAATATTGCAACTGATTTGAATAAATATGAGGCCAATATATGGTATATTCGTTTTTGTCATATTGGTTTTGATAGTATTATTCGAATATCCAGATTAGATTTAATTCCAAAATGTGAAATTATCAAATGATCAAAATGTCAATCTTGTGTGCAAGCAAAACAACCTTGAAAACCTTTTAAAGGGTTACAGGAGGAAAAAAAAACTTGGCACCATTAGATCTTGTCCATTCCGATCTGTGTGACATGAATGAATTGTTGACAAAAGGAGGCAAAAGATATTTTTAACACTTATTGATGATGCACCACAATATTGTTATGTCTATCTACTGAAAATAAAAGATGAAGCTTTAAATTACTTTAAAATTTATAAGGCCGAGGTTGAGAACCAACTAGAAAAGAAAATTAAAAGACTAAGGTCTGATAATAGAGAAGAGTATATCTCTCATAAATTCTTCCAATTCTGTTATGAACTTTAAATAGTCCATGAAGTTACACCATCATACTCACCCCAATCAAATGGAGTGGCTGAGAGGAAAAATTGAACATTAACAGACCTGGCGAATGCCATGTTGTATAGTGTCAGTATGCCTAAGATATGGTGGGGAGAAGCTATATTGACAACAACTTTCGTCCTAAACAGAATAATCACTAAAAGATGTGAGATTACTCCCTATGAGGGATGGAAGGGAAGAAAACACAATGTTAATTTTCTGCCAACATGGGGGTGTTTGGCAAAAGTTAATATACCATTGCATAAAAAAAGGAAAGGTTGGGCCTAAAACAGTCGATTGTGTCCTACTGGATATGGTAATAACAGCATGGCCTATAGATTTTTAGTAGTAAAATCAGAAACTCCTGATATTATTGTTAACACAATAATGGAGTCCAGAGATGCTTCATTTTTTGAGGATATTTATCCTATGAGAACTGCATGCGATACTTCTCGAACTGAGCATAATCAAACTATGAATAATACTAATTTTGAACCTACCACCATCTCTAAACCAATGAGTGATATATCACCAATTTGTGATATTTCTGAGGAAGATAGCAATTTAGTCGAAGAGGTTCCTTGCAGGACTAAGTGAAAAAGGGTTGAGAAAACCTTTGGCGAAGACTTTATTGTATACCTCATGGATAATGTGCCAAATACTCTTTTAGAGGCTTATACATTACCTGATGTTGAGTATTGGAAAGAGGTAGTTCATAGCGAGATGGATTCCATCATGGCTAACGGGAATTTGTAGATCATTGATCGTCCTATTGGGTGCAAACCTGTTGGATGCAAGTGGATCTTTAAAAAGAAAATGAGGTCTGACGGTACTATTGATAAGTACAAGGCAAAACTTGTGACCAAGGGTAATACCCAAAAAGAAGGTGACGATTATTTTGATACTTACTCTCCTGTTGCTAGATTAACAACCATTCTAGTGCTCATTGCATTAGCTGCTTCCCATAGTCTATATATCCATCAAATGGATGTAAAGATAACTTTCCTTAATAGAGAGTTGGATGAAGAAATCTATATGGAACAAACGAATGGTTTTGTGATTTCTGGACAGAAAAATAAGGTGTGCAAATTAATTAAATCCTTGTATGGCCTAAAGCAAGCACCTAAATAATGGCACAAGAAGTTTGATAAAACTTTAACATCTGCAGGTTTTGCTATGAACGAGGCAGATAAATGTGTGTATTATCGTTATGGTGGGGGGTCAAGGAGTGATTTTGTATTTATATGTCGATGACATACTTATATTTGGGATAAACACTGTTGTTATTGACGATGTCAAATCTTTCTTATCTAGATGCTTTGATATGAAAGATCTAGGAGAGGTAGATGTTATTCTGAATATTGAATTAATCAAATATGAGGATGAGATCACTTTGAACCAATCCATTATGCTGAGAAAATATTGAGTCGGTTTGGTTTTGAGAACTATAAGATTTCCCCAACTCCTTACGATGTTAGTGTTAAGCTTCGAAAGAATCATGGATTAGGCAAAGATCAATTGAGATATTCACAAATTATTGCATCCGTTATGTATCTATCTGGTGCCACAAGACCAGACATATCATTTGCTGTGAGCAAATTAAGTCGGTTAGCTTCTAACCTAGGAGATGATCACTGAGAGGCACTTGAGAGAGTGTTGCGCTACTTAAGAGGCACCACCTCATATGAATTCACTATACTGGGTATCTATCTGTATTAGAAGGATATAGTTATTCAAATTGGATCTCTGATACAGATGAGATCAAAGCTACAAGTGGTTATGTCTTTACCCTAGCAAGTGTTGCAGTTTCATAGAGGTCGTGTAAACAGACCATATTGACGAGGTCAACCATGTAAGCAGAACTTGTAGCACTAGACACAGCCATTGTTAAGGTTGAATTGCTTAGAGAGCTTCTGTTGGACATGCCACTGGTTGAGAAGCCAATACCAGTAATCCTAATGTATTGTGATAACCAAACAATGTTGATTAAGGTTACAAGTACGAAGTAGAACATGAAGTCCTCCATACACGTGAAGCGTGTGCTTAAATTATCAGAAAACTTAGGAACTCTGGAGTGATTATTGCGAATTATATTCATTTTGAGAAAATTTTGGCAGACCCTTTCACAAAGGGGTTAGCACAGAAGGTGATTTCTGTTGCGTCTATGGACATGGGAATGAGGTCCATTGGAGTTACAACTCAACAGTAACCCATACATTTTTTATCGGAGATCACGTGACTTAGGCAATGGGAAAACAAGTTGATGTTTGAACAAGAGAGTACATTTTAATAATATATGTACATGTGTCCTAATAGACAGAGTACTCTCAACTGTATGGAAGGATGACTTAAAGTCTTAATGTATTCTAGTGTCTAATGAGGGAAAAAGATATTAGCCTACAAGATACCTAAAATGAATACACCTACTTGAGCTTAACTGTGAGGTCGCAGTTCACAAGAATATAGCATTTTATAGAAAGCTCATGAGTAGATAAGGGAGTGTGACCAAATAATGCTCTGTTTAGGCTTGGTTCTTTGACAGCCTAGTATCAGTTGAGATTTCAAGTGAAATCTAATCATGAAAAGTTATGAATTTAATGCATAGTCCATTCATCAGCTGTGAGAAGATGAATCTTGTTATTCTATGTGCAAGTTCAACCCGTACGGGACTTACACTGAAAGGCTGATATATTAACAAACCTTCAACACAATGTGGTTGAAGTCATAGACCAGTATGGTCGTAACACTGTGGTCGAAGGCATAGACCAGTGTGGTCAAAACAATGTGGTCGAAATAAGTGGTCGAAACACAGTAGTCAGATCCATAGACCAGGGTGGTCGAAATACACTGGCCGAAGCTGTAGACCAATGTGTAATCAGGATATGATAATCACTGCTTAAAACCATTAATTGGTTTTTAATTAGCAGTTACCAGTGGTTTAATTTGTAGTTACTAGAGAGTAATTGCCCAGCCTTAAAAGGATCTGAAGACGTTCATATCAAAACTGATCGAAAACACTTCCTTTTTTTTTTCTTTTTCTCCATCTCCGCTCTTTGGTGCTGAAGTGTTGTGTTGTTCGAACCATTCCAACCCTTCTTCTCGGCGTGCACCGGCAAGGAGGGTGAGCGGGTATCTCTGAACCATTATCGCAAAGTTCTCTTGCACAAGGCGGCGATAAGGTTTACGGCAACAGATCTGTCAGCTGACAGCTCGTTCATTGCATCATCTACATTACGCTTTGTCGACCACTTCTTCAAGTCTGCGTTACTTCCTGTTCTTCATCCAGCCTGACTGTAAGGTCGTACAACCAGTCTATTCTGTTGTAAATATGTTATTGTGTATATTTGGAAGTGCAATGAGTAGCCTGCTGTTAGTATCGATTTATGCATCTCTAGTTTTGTGTGATCTTTGTCTCATAATAAAATTTGGAATTAAATTAATGTCCACATTTCCAACAAAATTCTGAATCTTGCAACACAAATTTTCCAAAACTTTCAACTAAAAAAATCAACACAAAATTTTTCGAACTTCCCATTTGGAATTCCTAGCTTTCACCTCCTCCCCAAAGACATTTGACTGTGGCGGCACCGAAACAGAGCATCCGAGGCTGCTGTCTCCACTGTGTGCCTGTGTGAGGCAAGGCCCTACTGTAACCGGGTGAACGGCGTGAGGCACCTGCGGGTTGCGGCTGTGTTAGAGTTTTGGCTAGCTCCTCTTGTTGGGATACGAGCAGGCTACATTAGCGTGCAATTAAAAAATTTCTACCGTGTAAACTAAGAAATTATGTGAGTAAGAAATCATAGGTCCATACCAAAAAGTGCAGTTGGGACCAATAAAGTAAAAACTAAAAAAGAAAGTACATCTTATCCTGAATTATTGAGTTTATTTAATTTACCTCAAACGAGACAACTAAAACCCCAAACTATTTAAAGCAATTAAAATCCCCTGGCATTGCCCAATAGGGAAATAGATCATCTGTATTAAAGGGTTCAATGCAAAGGATCTACAGTGCCACGCATTAGAAATCGATCTCCACTACACGATTAAAAAGTAAAGGTCTAGATCAATTGGTACATTTTTCGCCACAGTAAAATTGATACGGTAACTATTTCACTATTCCAACATTATTAGCTACAGTACCCCTCTGATTACTATTTACTTACTCATATATCACTGTTTATACTGTGGTCCTCTGTATTATAGCAGAGGACCCGGATCCACCCAATAGTGGTTTCGCACATACATGGCCTCTCGATCAATTCCTTGACTACCACGTCACCAAAGCTATTCATTTGCCAGGCCGGACCAGGCCTGGAAAGGTCCGGTCTAAGACCGATCGATCCAAAGCCCGAAAATCCATTTTCTTAATAAAATATTATTATTTAATTCCCTTTTAGAATGAAGCTTTATTGTTTAATTCATTGGGTCTTAAAAAAATTATTTATTATTTTGTCTGGCTTTTTTGGGCCTTAGACCGGACCTACGGACCGAAAATCTAGGCCCAAGCCAGCCCGGCCCGAGCTTGGAAAATTGGACCGGGCTGCTATGAACAGGTATAGTTCAGGGTAAATTAGACAAACCGGATAGTTTGTAGGGGTAAAATAGGTTTCTTCCAAGAAAAAAAGGTCAATTTCTGACTTTTCCATTCCACCCAACAGACCAGTGGAGCGAGGCAAACCCATCCCAAAACCGAACTAGCTGCTCAGCGATTCCGCCTCGCAATTCTCAGCGATTCCGTTTTTGTCTTGCGTTTTTCGTATTTTTCGTTCTCCCCAAGGCGGAAGCACCACGCGCGCCGCGGGCGGCAGGTGGGCGGTTGGTGGCGGCTCCACTCCATTCACTGGTCCAAATGGCGGCCAATAATAGCGAGCCCATACTGGAGGAAGGAGGAGGCGAAGGCGTGACGCACGTGGAGGCGAAGGAGGTGGAGGAGAAGGGGGCGGCGGCGGCGTCTCCGGCGCAGGCGAGCGCCACGATGCTGCACCGGTCGGGCTCGCGGCCGCAGCTGGACCTCAGCGGCGCGGCGATCCACGGGACCCTGGAGGACCGCAACCCCACCATCCTGCTGCCCAACCAGTCCGACGACATCTCCCACCTCGCGCTCGACATCGGCGGTACGTACGCACGCACGCAGCTAGCTCTTCCCCGTTTCCCCGCGAATGAATTCGCCGCCTGACGTCATCTGCTAGCATTATCGTATCGCCGTTACTTATCACTTTATCAGTATGAACTTAGTATAAACTTCAGGGGCGAGATAGTGGAGTGCATGAAACATGAGACCCAAACGGTGGATGAATATTATCTGTGATGTCAGTGTTAAGAAGCTAGCAGTTCGGCTCACTGCTACGGCAGTTGCCTTCCTAGCTTGCTTCTCGTCCAGGAATGCCAGTGTCGCTCGGCACTGAATACCGACCATTTTGAACCACCTTATGCGTGATCTTGCTAATTGATCATATTGATAACCTGGATGCGTGATCTTGCTAATTGATCATATTGATAACCTGGATTTTGTAGTATCGATAGTCTGTCATAGCTGAGATGATAAACGTGGCATGCGGCTTTCTGAATGAGTCGTGAAATTACTTTTGTGGTTTCTGAACTAATGAGTCATGTGCCTGAAAAATAAATCATCTTGGTGATTTTTGTTTTTTTGCTCAGAAGTTCTGTTTTCAGTCATCAGTCTGAAATGAGAGCTACAATTTTTTTCATGATTGTCAAATCTCCTATCATTTTGTACATTGAACTGTGTTTTCTTCTAGGTTCTCTTATAAAGTTGGTATATTTCTCACGACATGCGGAGCTCTCCACGGAGGATAAGCGTAAGATATCCACGAAGAGAAGACTTGGGATGTTTAACGGTGGCAGGAGGAGTTACCCAGTACTTGGAGGGAGGCTCCACTTTGTCAAATTCGAGACTGTGAAGCTAAATGAATGTTTGGACTTCATTTATTCCAAACAACTACATCGTGGTGGTATGCAAACACTACTTTGGATTTTTTTACAAGTTACTACATTGGATTGTTAACAATTGGAATCTTGTATGATCTGGAGTGTCCATATATTTTGTATATTTACATTATTTTGAGATTCTGGATAGTTTTAGTGGAAACAGTTAGTAATAGTTTTGGTGGAAACAGTGAGAAATCACCACATTGTGGACAGAGTCGATAGTATATGTAGATAGTTGTTGAAGTTACTATATCATGTGCATATATGCTACCGATTTCGAGGGTGACTTGTGCATGTTTCTTCTCCATTTCATCAATCCTCTGGTTTTTCTTCATTGGATGTGCCTATGTGTTTTGTCGGATTGTGTCTCCGGTATCTTTATTGCATTTCATGTTTTTCTCTGACATTCCTCATTGTATCTTGTCCATTTTGGAAGTGTATCATATGTCAGATTTGAGGTGTATTTACATGAGGTTATAAGGTTAAACAATAAATCATATAATGTCTGAATTGCTTCCGTCACTTTGGTCCAAACGATTTTCTATTTTTCTATTAATAGGCTGACTTGTATTTTCGTAGCATTGATTGGCAGTTTTATGCTGCAGGAGTTGATTCACCTTCATGGCGCTCAGGAGCTCAACCTGATAACATTGTAATCAAGGTAACAACTAATGAGACAACATACTTAAGATTTGTGGGAAGTTTGTTTAATATACCTGGAAAAGTTTGCTAGTGTTCATTATCAGAGCACTTGAACATTTTGGCTAGCAATCCATTCTTCCTAATGCTACCTTGTTAGTGGAGATGGTTACCAGCGATGGTTTTGGTGAATAAGACGAATATTTGTTCTAGTACATAATGATGTAGACAAACCTGTAGTAAACCATGATTGATAATTTGCTTCCTCTCGCAATATTAGCTCTCGAATGGGAATACACCCAAATGATTGTACTTTATGGAAGGAAAGTCTTTTTTTTTTGGTACAGTTATCTGTTTATTGCTGTATGAGTTATTCTTACTTATTAGGATCAGACTGTGTACTTGATGTTTGCACATAAAATTACTCATCCTTCTCTTGATTTGTGGCATTAGAATTATAATTTTTATTGATTATGATGTTTTGTGGAAACTGGAAAGGCAACAGGTGGTGGAGCATTCAAGTATGCTGATCTCTTCAAGGAAAGATTGGGAGTTAGTCTTGAAAAGGAAGATGAAATGGACTGTCTTGTAGCTGGAGCAAATTTTTTGCTTAAGGTCTCTTTTTCTCAGTTACACCATCACTATTTAGGCTGTATCCTACTATACAGTTTCGTATTGTGCATGATGTTTATAATGGATCTTTGGAAATGTCTTAAGCCTTTAAAGTGTTGTTAAACATCATTTGAAGGGTGGTAACAAAATTGAAATTATGTGCAAGTTAACAAGACTTTATTTTATTGCCAGGCTATACGCCATGAAGCTTTTACACACATGGATGGCCAAAAGGAATACGTTCAGATTGATCAGAATGATCTGTTTCCCTTCCTCCTTGTTAATGTTGGGTCTGGTGTCAGCATAATCAAGGTAACTTTTAGTTTGATTTTTTTTTTCTTTCACTGGATCTTGTTGATTGTTCTTTTTCAAAGGTTGATGGACACGGCAAATTTCAACGAGTTAGTGGGACAAATGTTGGTGGTGGTACATACTGGGGATTGGGGAGGTTAATGACGAAGTGCAAGAGGTGCTCTTTTTGTCTGTTCATGGATGTGATACATTTCTATTGAGAAGTTTAAGTACTTTAAAATCATGAATTTGTTTCAGTTTCGACGAATTACTAGAGTTGAGCCAGCGTGGAGACAACAATACCATTGACATGCTTGTAGGAGATATATATGGTGGTCTGGACTACTCCAAGGTAACTATTAGCATTTTTGTGGAAATCATCTTATTATCGTTTCGATGTATCCCTTAAGTTATTGTAGACGTTGACTTTTGCAGCATTGGGAAAATCTGCTAGTCAGACGTGGTATTTGTGGATAACATTCAATGTGTTGAGAATTTTGGAACAAAGGTTCTTAAAGTGTGTAATTCTTCTTTTCCCATTCACTAATTCTTGCTTGCTTCTGCTCTATGGCAGATTGGTCTTTCGGCATCAACAATTGCCTCTAGTTTTGGGAAGACAATTTCAGATAACAAGGAGCTATCAGATTATAAACCTGAGGATATTTCTCTCTCTCTGTTACGGATGATCTCGTATAATATTGGCCAGGTATGGCAATCTTGTTTAGGTTTTCTATGGCTTAGAGAAATGATGAGTAATTATTGGGAGAACTGTTGGACACGAATGTGTTATGGTTCAATATCCAGCTGAGGTACTGCAGTGCGTACTGTAGCAGCACGATATTAGGATGGATTTGTTATTTAGGAATATATCTATTAGGTGCTTGGTATTTTCTATTAGTTATACAAATTATTATTAGATTGGATTGTTAGAGATAAGTTTCTTTATAGATTATTTCTTAGAGGTCAAGTCAAGTTGCCCCTATAAAAGGGATAATATGTATCCATTATCAATGAAGCAAAGATAAACAAAGTTAGTCCCTAACCGGTTGGCTAAAGATCAGAGCCTTCTTGTTTGTCAGAAAGAGTCCCGGCCGAGCTTGGAGGGCGATCCCTCGCCTCCTTGACTAATCAGGCCTCAGAGTCTCGCTACCTCGACAGAAAGAGCCATGTTGGCGGTTAGATGAGGCGAGTGCCCACACTCGGTCCTCGGACCCGTATCCAACCAACGACCACAACATAATGACTCGGTCTTTCTTTGCATGCACGCATCATAGTTTATAGAGATTCACACTCGACATTGTTTTTGTTGACTTTGAAATTTTGAACAAGTGATCCAAACAGTGAAGCTTGGGAGCTTATCTGAAGCGGGAGCTTTTTTCAACTTGATTTATTCAGAAACTCAAGTGTCCAACACTGAACAATAGCATTCTTCTCTGAAAAAGAAACAATAGAATGGGTGAATTTTCAACTTGTTTTTGTTATCTAGTGCCTTTTGTGTGTGTGTGTGTGTGTGTGTGTCTATATATATATATATATAAATATTATAATAATAATAATAACAAAGTGTTAGTGGATTTGAAAAAATGAGTCCATGAGCTAACACTGCCAAAGATGATATTAGATGACAGTGCTAAACAATGTATTCAAATAGGTTCTTCTGTGATCAAAGGATGAATATCACTTTTCATGGTGTTATCTCACCATTAAATTGAGTACCAAATGCACATCTTGCGAACTCAGTTTTTTTTTTGTTGCCATTAGTTGTTGTAGGCTAACACATCAAAGGTGGTGTTAGTTCTTCTTTCATGCTCTGGGTTAAGTTTATAATATAGTTTTTTTAAAATAGTTACATTTAATTAAAACTCCAAAATTCCATTGAGTTTTATCACTCGACACTGAAGTCTAAGGATAAACCTGTACCAATTCTTGATAGTACAGGCACGTTGTACTTTTTAAAAATTGTAGCCATGGATTCATTTTTCCTTTTTTGTAGATCTCCTATCTTAATGCACTTCGATATGGACTCAAGAGGATATTTTTTGGTGGATTCTTCATTCGTGGTCATGCCTACACGATGGACACAATTTCTTTTGCAGTACATTTCTGGTAAAAGTTCCAAAACCATTTTAATTTTTGATGTTGTGTCACCCTAGTTTAGTTAATTTTGAAAATAATTTTCTCCCCAAGTTGTATTCTAATTGTATGTTCTTCAAACCAATGTACACTGTATTTGGAAAGGTCAAAAGGAGAGGCAAAAGCCATGTTTCTGCGTCATGAGGGCTTTCTTGGAGCACTTGGTGCATTTATGAGTTATGAGAAGCATGGTCTTGATGACTTGAGGACACATCACCTGGTTGAACGCTTCCCAATGGGTGCTCCATATGTTGGTGGAAAGATTCATGGGCCTCCTCTTGGAGATCTCAATGAGAAGGCAAGGACATCTATCCTTGATCATGGTTACTTCATGATCATGTTGGTTGTTAGTTTGGTTGTTCTGTAGAGTATGACATGCTCTATTGAGATTAAATTTGTTGCTTGACAAACTTACAACATTGAAATGGAAATCACTCCTGTCCATCTAAAAGCCACACATGCACACACAAAAAACCCTACTCACAACTTTTCCTATTGGAACAGCTGCTGGAACGAGTCACATTTTTTTTGTTACCATTTTCTACTCTTGGCTCATGGTTAACATTTCTGTGTAACCTATTCACCATTTTGATTATTAAATGTTGTTCTGTCTGGGTTGCAAGTTCAATAAATTTTGATGTGGAACTCTACTTATCAGATATCATGGATGGAGAAGTTTGTGCAGAAGGGTATTCAGATTACAGCCCCTGTACCTATGGGAGCTCCTGCTACAACAGGTATGGGAGGTTTTGAAAGGCCTACTTCCAAGGGTGACATTTTGCGGTCAGATGCAAGTGCCGCTCTAAATGTTGGCGTTCTCCATCTTGTACCCACATTGGATGTCTTTCCGTTGTTGGAAGACCCAAAGACGTAAGCCAGAACTATTTAGCTCTCCTCTCCATCATGTCTATGAAAATGAAAGAAATTCTGGAATATCAATGGGCGTTCGGCTAGATAGCTGGATCCAATTTCTCAACTGAAGAAGACCAATTCGAGCCTTCTTGTTTGTCAGAAAGAGTCCCGGCCGAGCTTGGAGGGCGATCCCTCGCCTCCTTGACTAATCAGGCCTCAGAGTCTCGCTACCTCGACAGGAAAGAGCCATGTTGGCGGTTAGATGAGGGCGAGTGCCCCACACTCGGTCCTCGGACCCGTATCCAACCAACGACCACAACATAATGACTCGGTCTTTGCTGCATGCCTGCATCATAGTTTATAGAGATTCACACTCGACATTGTTTTTGTTGACTTTGAAATTTTGAACAAGTGATCCAAACAGTGAAGCTTGGGAGCTTATCTGAAGCGGGAGCTTTTTTCAACTTGATTTATTCAGAAACTCAAGTGTCCAACACTGAACAATAGCATTCTTCTCTGAAAAAGAAACAATAGAATGGGTGAATTTTCAACTTGTTTTTGTTATCTAGTGCCTTTTGTGTGTGTGTGTGTGTGTGTGTGTCTATATATATATATATATAAATATTATAATAATAATAATAACAAAGTGTTAGTGGATTTGAAAAAATGAGTCCATGAGCTAACACTGCCAAAGATGATATTAGATGACAGTGCTAAACAATGTATTCAAATAGGTTCTTCTGTGATCAAAGGATGAATATCACTTTTCATGGTGTTATCTCACCATTAAATTGAGTACCAAATGCACATCTTGCGAACTCAGTTTTTTTTTTGTTGCCATTAGTTGTTGTAGGCTAACACATCAAAGGTGGTGTTAGTTCTTCTTTCATGCTCTGGGTTAAGTTTATAATATAGTTTTTTTTAAAATAGTTACATTTAATTAAAACTCCAAAATTCCATTGAGTTTTATCACTCGACACTGAAGTCTAAGGATAAACCTGTACCAATTCTTGATAGTACAGGCACGTTGTACTTTTTAAAAATTGTAGCCATGGATTCATTTTTCCTTTTTTGTAGATCTCCTATCTTAATGCACTTCGATATGGACTCAAGAGGATATTTTTTGGTGGATTCTTCATTCGTGGTCATGCCTACACGATGGACACAATTTCTTTTGCAGTACATTTCTGGTAAAAGTTCCAAAACCATTTTAATTTTTGATGTTGTGTCACCCTAGTTTAGTTAATTTTGAAAATAATTTTCTCCCCAAGTTGTATTCTAATTGTATGTTCTTCAAACCAATGTACACTGTATTTGGAAAGGTCAAAAGGAGAGGCAAAAGCCATGTTTCTGCGTCATGAGGGCTTTCTTGGAGCACTTGGTGCATTTATGAGTTATGAGAAGCATGGTCTTGATGACTTGAGGACACATCACCTGGTTGAACGCTTCCCAATGGGTGCTCCATATGTTGGTGGAAAGATTCATGGGCCTCCTCTTGGAGATCTCAATGAGAAGGCAAGGACATCTATCCTTGATCATGGTTACTTCATGATCATGTTGGTTGTTAGTTTGGTTGTTCTGTAGAGTATGACATGCTCTATTGAGATTAAATTTGTTGCTTGACAAACTTACAACATTGAAATGGAAATCACTCCTGTCCATCTAAAAGCCACACATGCACACACACCAAAAAACCCTACTCACAACTTTTTCCTATTGGAACAGCTGCTGGAACGAGTCACATTTTTTTTGTTACCATTTTCTACTCTTGGCTCATGGTTAACATTTCTGTGTAACCTATTCACCATTTTGATTATTAAATGTTGTTCTGTCTGGGTTGCAAGTTCAATAAATTTTGATGTGGAACTCTACTTATCAGATATCATGGATGGAGAAGTTTGTGCAGAAGGGTATTCAGATTACAGCCCCTGTACCTATGGGAGCTCCTGCTACAACAGGTATGGGAGGTTTTGAAAGGCCTACTTCCAAGGGTGACATTTTGCGGTCAGATGCAAGTGCCGCTCTAAATGTTGGCGTTCTCCATCTTGTACCCACATTGGATGTCTTTCCGTTGTTGGAAGACCCAAAGACGTAAGCCAGAACTATTTAGCTCTCCTCTCCATCATGTCTATGAAAATGAAAGAAATTCTGGAATATCAATGGGCGTTCGGCTAGATAGCTGGATCCAATTTCTCAACCTGAAGAAGACCAATTAAAGTTGAACTATCGTAGCAACTTCAGTATAGAAGTTGGAGCTCTATTTTGTTGCCCTAAAAGCTCCGAAAGTTGTGGGTGCATATTTTGCCCCAAAAGCCTAAGTTTAAGATACGAGTAAAACCCCAAAAGCTTAAGATTACATCAAGTTAATCACTTCCTGAAGCATTTATTATCTTATTAAAGCAGAGTCAAAAGAAGCTACCACGTTCGCTCTCAAGGGCTAGAAATTCTCACATTAATCGGTGGAAAAAGAGAAAGATCTACACCGTCGATCGTGGTGGGTTCAGATTATAACGGTCTAGATTAAAAGAAAGAGTCCATGTCAAGCAAAATCAAACAGAAATTCGAAAAAACAATAAAAAATAAAATTAGCAATTTGATTTCCATACGAATTCTTACGTAAAAGAGTCTATATCAGGCTCAATAAAACTAAAATTCGGAATAAAAAAAATAAAAATACCAATTTGATTTCCATACAAATTTCTAAGTAAAATCCCTAAATAATTAAAATCCCGAATAAAAAAATAGAAATTAGATTTATATACTAAATCCAACAAAAAAATAATTGAAATTCGGAATAAAAATAAAATAAATTAGCAATTTGATTTCGATACGAATTCCAATAAATATAATTTGGAATAAAAATTAAACAATAATTGACAATTAGATTTGTATACGAAATACAACAAAAAATAATTGAAATTCCAGAAAAAATAAAATAAAATTAGCAATTTGATTTCAATACTAATTCCAAAGTAAAATCCCTAAATAATTGTAGTTTGGAATAAATATTTTAAAAAATAGCAATTGGATTCAGATACGAATTCCAAGAAAAAGAACTAAAATTCGGAATAAAAATAAAAGAAAATTTGGAACCTGATTTCCATACGTATTCCAAAATAAAATCCCCAAATAGCTAAAATTCTGAATAAATTAAATAAATTTAGCAATATGATTTGTATACGAACTCCAATAAAAATTATTGAAATTTTGAATAAAAATGAAAGTTACAATGAGGATGGCACGAATGGTGTCCAAGGAGACACAAAAGAAGCCATCATATTCGCTTTCAAGGTCACATATTCTATTGTTGCTTCATATGGAATAAAAATAAAAATAACTAAAATTTTGATTAAAAAATACAAGTTATAACAAGGATAGCAGGAAGGTGTTGGAGATCACAAGAGTGCAATGGCAACGATCCATCCTTCAAGAAGACATTGATCCATGGGCATGCTTGTCACGGTGTCGCCAAGGCGTTGCCAAGGCGTCGCCTTGGCGTCCGGGCGGTGCAGAGGGGACGCCGCAGTGGCTCGCCTCGCCTTGGCCATGCCTCGATCGCCACCGCACGGGCCACGGCCCCAGTATTCGTTTACTCCTCTCCATTGCTCGCCGCCACTCCCGTCTCCCGCCCTTGGCTGCGCCGACCCGCCACCACTCCCTTCCTCCCGCGTTATCACTCCCCCATCTCTCGCTCCCGTGCCGCCATTCCCTCCCTCCCGCTGCGCCGCCACTCCCCAGCTTCCTCCTCTCGCGCCACCACTCTCCTGCTTCCTCCCTTGCTTCCTCCTCTGCTTCTTCTTCCTCTGCCGCCACTCCCGAGTTACACCTTCCTCCCTGCTGTGCTTCTTCCCCTGCTTCCCCTCTCTGTAGCTCTGCTTCGGTGCTTCCCTCTGAATCTGATCCCCACGACCCCTCTGCTAGACTGCAGTAGCGCAGCTCTACTTCCCTCTGCTCGCCTTACCTCGCCTTGAGGATGACTAGGCGCCGGCTGGACGCCATGGCGTCTCTCAGGCGCCTTGGTTGCTAAGCACACCGTGACAACCATGCCCATGGAGAAGTGAAGAGTCGAGGCGGTGACGACAGAGATGAGGACAATATCGTGTTGCTCGCCGGAGCCATTGAAGAGAATGACTAGTGTTGAATGAGTCAATGGTCGGATGACAAGTGGTGAGCGTTGGTGTTGTTGAAGAAGTTAGTAGCTAAAAAAGCTCGATAATGGAGAAGCCCTGCAGAGAGGAGATAGAGCTTTGCATTGAAGACGAGCTATGGACGATATGGGGCCATCGGGTAGCTAGGAGCGTGCCATCACTGGTGAGGGGCATGTTGTCGCCGGCGATGGCGAAGAGATGCTCCATATCGTTAGACAACGACTAAAGCAGGCATGCTAACATTATTGAAGATGAGAGGTCATCACGGTTAGTAAGGAAGCCACAACGTTGAGTTGACCAACGTCGAAGAAGAAGAGTGATTGATACGAGAGAAGATGACGTCGAGCATGTATAACATCATGCATATGTATGTATATGCATGCATCTGTACGAATAGAAGCGTAGACGTACAAAGGCAGAGGAGCAAAATGCTTGGAGTAGAGATGGCGCAGCCGTAGGGATCACGCTCGCGGTCACCGGAGAGAGCGTGACACATGTCCCCAGCTGGGATCGGTGATGGTTGTATGTGTATGCGCATTGATGTCACAATAGTTAGCATTAAGCAATAATTAGGGGAAGTAGAAGATAACTATGTGGTAAAGTGTTACATTAGAAGGGTAGCAGCTGAGAATGATCGATCAAGATTTGGGCCTTGTTGGAGGTTGAAGTAAAAAAACTGTGACGACCAGAAAAGATAGAAGCCACACGGTTTGGTGGGGTAGCCGACGTGTGAGGAAAGATAAGTTTAAGGTAAGTCGTCCATGGTGCATCGGTGTATACGTGAGCAAGATACTCTGATACATTATACCATATAAACTAATAAGATAATTTGCTGCACACATAATCTGTTATGAATATTGTGTATGTATTGCAATAGCCCAATGGGCAATATATAGAGTACAAAGGGACACAAGACTAAACCCTAGAATAATAGAGAAATACTACAAATACCTCATAACACCTTCCCTCAAATGCAAAGCATATGCAATAGCATCACATTTGGAAAGGGTTGACACTACAATAGGGAAAACCCGAAATCCTAGCCTTGATAATGTCGTTGTAGCGTGCAGCTCTTGGAAAATATATCGAGTATAAAAAGATCTCCCATCCGGGATCGTGCGACAGCCCATAAAGCACAATGTGCAGGGGCTGAGAAAGTAGAGGCAAGTGGGAGCAAAGCCGACCGCGGCAACACAACGAAGAAGATGATGAAACCGATAGGAATAGAGAGAGCTATCAAATCAAGGACTTTGTGGACTCGCACGATTTAGACGAAACTAAAAAATAGAGTGTTACAGACTTGGATGGACACAATGGAAGCAAGGACTCAAACGAGCACTAGCAGCATGTAGTCGGATAGCCGTTGGTATCAGCCAACAAAACCAGGAATAAAAGGTTGAGTTCTTCTTATTCCTCTTGATGAAACACTGTATTGGTGCATCCCTTGGTCCAGGCTGCTTTAGCGAGGAGGGGAAAGTGATCCTCCCATACTCAAGTGGCGACCGCACGATGGCGACGGCCGCGTCGTGCCACGGCAGACGCTGAGACACCACGCCGCACCGCCGCGGCCACCTCTCGGCGCCGATATCCACGCGCAGCAAGATATCCTTGAGTAGGTCGGGCATCAGCGCCGACTAGAGATAGAATTCCCGGCCGGGGTCCGGGATTCAAAATCCCGTCCGGTTTTCCCGGGTTTTGCAAATTCAAGTATCAAATTTCGAATTTCGGTTTGTTTTTAAGCAAATTCAAACGAAATTTAACCGCTTTCCCGAAAACTCAGAATTGGTTACCGTTCCGCCCGGCGGATTCGGTCCGGTAATGGGTTTTTTATTCTTGGCGCCGACCATCTCTCCTCGTCGACCCCTCTTTCGCCAACGGCGACGCAGTCAGGTGAGATTGTCGGCGATTCGCAAGCGAGGAGGCGTGGATCCGGCGGGTGGAGGAGGAGGTCAGCGCAGGATCGAGCCCGAGGCAAAAGGAACTTGAGCCCGAGGCAATGGCGAGGTGACGTCAACGAGGAGGAGGCCTGCCATGCGACGGCAGTGCGGATCTAGGAGCACGGGAGCTGAGAGCTCCAGCAGAGGAGCTCAGGAGGCTCGGGCGGTGCGGATCCGGCAGCGGAGCATGGGCGGTCTGGATCCGTCTTCTTCCTCCACTCTGGCGGACGGATCCGGCTATTTCCTCCCCTCTGGCCACCAGATCTAATCTCACTGCCTCTCCCCTTCGGATCTGGCTACTGCGGCTGAAGGAGACTAAGACTAAGAGGTGGCCGCCCTCGGGAGCGGAGATTGCTCCTCCCGGGGGCGGCGGCGGCGGCAAACCCTAACCCTAACCTCGCTCTGATACCATGTTATGAATATTGTGTATGTATTGCAATAGCCTAATAGGCAATATATAGAGTACAAAAGGACACAAGACTGAACCCTAGAACAATAGGGAAATACCTCAAATACCCTTAACATAATCAACATATTACTTGAGATTAAATAGAGGTACATGTACATGCATACAATTTGGAAAAAATAACTAATATAGTAAGAATATGAGCATACAACTACATGATCTATACATGATGAAGAGTGGTTAGTTTCTAAGAACCTCAACAACTTATTATGCTTAATTATTTTCTTTCATCAAAGCATATACTTCAATCACGTTCATCAGGTTGTAATTTCTTTCAAGCTTCTATTGTCGTTTCTAATATTTATGATATCTTAAAAGTCTAAATAGACTACAAGATACGTAAATATATTACCAAGCATTTTATATAAACTTTAAAACAAATATAACCGCGTAAATGCGCGGCGCACCTGCCAGTTTTCTTGTAACTATGAGGCCAAAAGCAATTGACATGCTTCAGCATATAACCAAACCTTTTAAATTTCCATATCCATGGTAAAAAGAAAAAGAAAAAGAACTGAACCTCAGCCGAACAGGGTCCTTATCTAAACAAATTCAAGTTGGAGTTTCCCCCCTTGTGTCCACTCCTGGTTAAATGGGGAAACAAATTAAATGATAATAGTATATCTATACCTTTTTTTTCTTTAAATGTGGAACGACTTATTTAAAGCATTTTATACTACTTATACATGTAAGCTTTGTGATGGAAGAAAAAATGCTATCATGTGCAGCTCAACTATATATTGTGTAAATTGTAAAATATGATCTATATTGCAGGTATGAGCCAAACACAATTGATCTTGACCAGGATGAGTTCAAGTATTCTTCTATTTCCTTATTTATAAATATCTTATAG
Source organism: Hsuehochloa calcarea (assembly GCA_036346395.1). Taxonomy (NCBI): domain Eukaryota; kingdom Viridiplantae; phylum Streptophyta; class Magnoliopsida; order Poales; family Poaceae; genus Hsuehochloa; species Hsuehochloa calcarea. The sequence goes on along the minus strand of CM070609.1, from coordinate 18,494,219 downwards.
GAATTGAATTATTTGATGATATCTGAGATGTACCATGCTAGGTACTGGTTCACGGTTTTATCGGACCATTTGCCAGACCTTGTGGAAAAGGTATGATCCACTCCTTTCAAATATCCTTGTATAACTTCTGAGGCAATAGATCTGAATTTTCTTTCACATCATGATATTATGATAACAATATATCTCAACAATTTATTGTTGGGTCCTTCTAACTAAGTTTGTCAGCCTGCATCTACATGTCACTAGTTTGCAAGATTTGATACCTACTGCTTTTATTGGTTTCCACCTAAGCTGGCATTCCGCCCACACAAACATTTTAAATAAATTGCCTTTCTTGTCAAATGATTTCAATATTATAGTTAGTAGTTATTTCCTTAGCTTATTTAGCTCCTAGATCCTCAGTTCAGGCAATATTCGCATTAAATTTGGTATTGTAACAATACATGAATTTACAGTAAACTGTTTTGTCAGAATCTCCATCTCTAGTCTTTGTATGAGTATATGGAAACTTGATAAGTATTTTTTTTTTTGCTAATTTCTGCATAGTATTCTTGGCAGGCGGTTGCTAGTGAAGGTGGCACTGATGACGCCAAAAGGCGGGGAGATGCGTTTGCACATGCCTTTTCTGCTCATTTGGCAAGGTACACAATTGCAATTGCACAGCATTAGTTTGTAGGTTTCTTTTTCCTTATTCTACTGGGCATTGCTAGTCTCTTGATCTGTTAAGATTGTTAATTGTAAACTGCATTACACACTATCACTTTGTTGCCTTACTTTTGTGTCAGTTTAGGTTGATGGAGGAGCCTGCTGCTTATGGTAAGTTCGGTTTAGCCAACCTGTTGGAGTTGAGAGAAGAATGTCTGAGAGAATTTCAGTTTGTTGATGCATATGTTAGTATCAAGCAAAGGTTAGTTCATCTCTCTCTCTCTCTCTCTCTGTGTGTGTGTGCGCACGCGCGCACAACCGTGCGTGCATGATTGGCACTCCATGGTTGTCAATTAGTTGCGCGCGCGTGCATGATTGGCACTCCATGGTTGTCAATTAGTATCTCTACTCGGGCTATTTATTTAATCTTTTTGTGTTTTCTGCATGAAGGGAAAATGAAGCTTCACTGGCTGTTTTACCTGGTCTCCTCATGGAACTTGATAGTATGAATGAGGTATGAGACAGCAGGTGGCCCACGCCCATGACAGCAGGGCTATCCTCCTGCTTAAGTCAGCACTCAACAGAATTCTTTTGAATATTTGCTTTTTACTCAACAGAATTCTTTTGAATATTTGGTTTTATATGATGGTGTAGATTACTTGTAACAGTGCCCTTTTTTCATTGGCAGAGCATGTAGATAAAAAACACACAAGGAATTTGGTTCATAGCACAGCCAAAAATACAATTTTCGCAAAATACCACCTATTGTGTCACTAACAAATGGACCTGGTGTGGTCCCATCTGCAACTGTCAGAGAAGTGGTATTTTGTTGAGTTTTTTGCCCACATGCTTCCATGGTTGCCCCATGCTGGCCATTAGTTCAGCAAATCTACCTCAGCTTGAACTCTAGAACTCTGAATTCATCTTATGTTTTGCTTTGATGCTTGATGTTTCTAGGAAGCTAGATTGCTTGCGCTAATTGAAGGTGTCCTTGCTGCAAACATATTTGATTGGGGATCTCGAGCTTGTGTGGACCTTTATCACAAGGGAACTATAATCGAAATTTATCGCATGAGCCGCAAGAAGATGCAACGTCCTTGGCGGGCAAGTATTCGAAGTCTGAAATTTGAATGTTATAGTTGTATTGCAAGAGTTATCCAAACTACTTTTTATGAGTTGTGCTAGTCCAAGACTAGATATTTGTGTTATGGTATTTATACTGATATCTTTTCTTTCAGATTGATGACTTTGATATGTTCAAAAAGAGAATGCTTACTGATAAGAAGGATCAACCATACAAGAGAGCACTTCTGTTTGTTGATAACTCAGGTGCTGACGTGGTCCTTGGAATGCTTCCTTTAGCACGAGAATTTTTACGCCATGGAACTGAGGTATAAATTGAAAATCTAAAAAAAAACATTGTTTTTTGTTAGGTTTGCTGAACATTACAGTTTGAATTAAAAATAACAGACATGATGCTATTTCAAGACATGCTAAAATTGCTAATAATGTATTCAATTCATAGACTGCATGCCAGATCGGGAAACAGTCCTTATTTGTGAATGTTGTGATACTCAACATTTTATCCATGATAACGCAGAACTGATAGAAAATGACTTTTGCAGTTTCTTTTTTTTTTCTCGAACACGCAGGAGGACTGCGTATCTTTGATTCAGAGAGAATAAAAGGTCCAAATTACAGGACATCACCCCACCTTGGACCAGGATGAGGGATGTAAACCATTGGCACTACTCTTACGTACTAAAAACGCACACAAGGACCTGACCGGACTAATCCCCTGCTTTAAACTCTAGATCACCACCCTTTCTAGGTGCAGAGCAATGAGCCCGTGGCTCCACTACACCGCCACAAATGTGCTTCATCTATGAAGGCACAAGAGCTCCATGTAGATTTGGGGCAGATCCATCAAAGACACAAGCATTGCGATGTTTCAGAGGATCCATGCTCCCGAATGACAAGGAGTTAAAGCCCTTTCGATATTGTTTATGAACTTTCTTCCATGACCTTCTCCACCAATCGCCAAGGATTTAGCTGCGCGGCTAGGCACCAAATCGACAAGTTCAAGGGATTGAATGTAGAAATAAAGCGCCGTGCGAATACACAAGTGGTGAGGATGTGTTGAACCGTCTCCTCCTCCCGATCACAAAGGGGCATTGGTCGGGTGAGGCAAGCCTCTTTCTGCAATGATCGGATGTCCAACATCGGTTCTGATTGCCACCAAACAAAAGTTTTGCATTTACAGCGCCCATGCTTTCCAAAGCCTCTTCCAAGGTTCAAAGGTAATGACCCAACTAGGAAAGCTCTATAGGTGATTTTGTAGTGAAATTGCCCAAGCTTCAAACCTCCATTGGTGTTGATCTTCTAGAGTGTTGACATAACATTTGACAAAGCATCCCAAAGTGCAGATAATCATGAAGTCCATGCGACTAAGAGCTCCTCTTATATCTGCTACCTAAGATTTAGCTTGCAATGCTTGTGCCTGATTCTAGTTTTTCGCACCCTCAAGGGGACACATTTATAAACATCTGGTGCTAACTCTTCCAGGCAGCAGCCATGTAGCCAGCGATCTGTCCAAAACAAGGTATTCTCCCCATTACCAATAGAAGTTGCAATTGAAATGGCAAACATGGCCCGACTATTGGAATGAGCAGTATTTCAAGACCAACCCATGGTGGTCAGTTTGGTCTTCTCAATCCATAGCCATCGCAATTGTAAAGCCCAACTCATGGATTCAAGATTGTGGATGCCCAAACCTCCCAGATCCATGGGTCTCATGACCTTCTCCCAAGCCACCAAGCAACATCCTCCATTTACATCCTTTCTTCCCTTCCACAAGAAACTCCTTCTAATTTTATCTATGGCCTTAATGAACCATTTAGGGACCTTGAAGGCGATCGGCAAATAAGCAGAATTGCGGTGAGAGCGAACCGGACTAGCACCGCTCGACGGATAGATTCATGAGTGAAGCTTTCACCCAGGAGCTTGTCGGCTATCTTCTCGATCCAAGTCATTAGGTCACACCTTCTCAATTTCCTATCGAGATAGGTAGGCCCAAATATGTGGTAGGGAAGGAAGAGGTTGTACATTGCAAGGTGCTGTTATCAGTCTCTATTACATCACCATCACCTTTGGATGGGGATTACACACTCTTATGTAAGTTGGTTTGCAAGCCCGCACCACACCAAAAACATGTATGATTCTTAGTGAGCTGCAGATCATCTTCTTGAGCCGAATAAAGAGTGCCACATCATCAGCATATAATGACATGCGCTGTCCAGAGGAGTGGAGGGGCTGTAACAGGCCTTCAGATTCAGCTTTCAAGAAGAGACTATTTAGGACATCCATAACCAAGATAAAGAGCATAGGGGATAGAGGATCTCCCTGCCGAAGCCCTCGCTGGTGAAAGATGTACTCACCCGGCTCTCCATTAAGAATAATTTGAGTAGAAGCCGAGTGAAGGAGATTGGCGATGAGGTTGCACCAGATAGGACCAAAACCCAAGTATGAGAGGATCTCCATCAAAAAAGACCAAGCTACTGAGTCAAAGGCTTTAGAAATATCAAGCTTCAAAAAGAGGCTTGAGACCTTACGACGATGCAGTACCTTGATAGTCTGTTGAACCAACATGAAATTATCATGTATACACCTGCCCCTGATAAAAGCACTCTGATTAGTAGCAACAAGGGTGTCAAGGTGAGGAGCAATACGATTCGCCAACATTTTGGTAACAAGTTTGGCAAAACTATGCACAAGACTCCATTTAATGATTACTAGATGTTCAATTGTCATAGATCTACTGATATTTAGATAGCTAACTTGAGCTGGTAACAAAATACTGATTCTGCAGGTAGTTTTGGTTGCAAATTCATTGCCTGCTTTGAATGATGTTACGGCTAATGAACTTCCAGAAATTGTAGCTGAAGCTGCAAAGGTACAAGTGAATGGAAATTGTGCTCCTTGACCATCCTAGTTGTGTTTTCTACTAATGCATCTGTAGTTATATCTAAGTTCTGCTTTGTTGCTTATTATGTATCACAGCACTGTGGTATCCTTCGGAAAGCTGCAGAAGCTGGTGGATTGATAGTTGATGCTATGGCTGGCATCCAAGATGATCTCAAGGATGAACCAGTGTCAGTGCCCCTAATGGTCGTTGAGAATGGATGTGGCAGTCCATGTATTGATTTCCGGCAGGTTAGCTCGGAGCTTGCAGCTGTTGCAAAGGATGCAGATTTGGTAAGAAGGCTGTAGCTCTTTGAACTGGATGAATTTCCTTATGCATAATCAATTGGAAAGTTCTGTTATTTGCTATGTTGGTTTTGGTTCTTAATGTTATGCAGGTAATCTTAGAGGGCATGGGACGATCACTGCATACCAACCTCGATGCCCGTTTTAAGTGTGATGCTCTAAAGGTACTTGTTTCTGCAAACCTAGCTGATTTGTTGATGCACAATTACAAACTTGGTCCTGCCCTTCGTATTTGACTAAATGCCCACATAACTTAACTCTATTGTAATTATTGAATTGAATCAACCTTGGAAGAAAGATAGGTAATGGTTCTTGCATCTGTGGCTTGAGCTCAGCGGAATTTTGTTACTTGTCTGTCAGAATGTTCGAGATAGCAAGAACATTACACCAGTGATATGTTGCACTTAATCCTGTATGTATTTGACAACCTTACCATACTGAACTGTATGTCTATGTGTGCAGCTTGCGATGGTGAAGAATCAGAGATTGGCAGAAAAGCTTTTTAATGGAAATATATACGACTGCATCTGTAAATTTGAACCTGTTTCTTAACAATTGCGGAAGAGACTACAGATGATGTGGTATTGCAGATGCAACTCACTTGATTTGCAACCAATTGGATCATCAATGCAAGCCATAATGCCATGGTATTTGTACCCGCACATGATCTAAGCAAAAAGCCAAGCATACCGCAAGAATTAAAGATCCCTTCAATGTACCAAATACTCCTTACACGCTAGAGAGCAGAGAGGTACCGTTTGTTTGTGATAATAGTGTACCAAATTTCCAAAGATTGTGGTGTCAGGGAGTTGCAGCATAATAATTGTTTTAAAGAATATTTTCAGAAAGCATAGAGGATTCGATTCACCACAAGTCAACACCAGTAAGGTGATAAATACATCCACAGTTAGCAAACCAACCATAATAAGACGATCAAAACGTAAGAAAAAGAGCAACCAGTTGATCCACAAATCAACAACGCGCCCATGAAATTCAATACAATCAGCTCTACGCAAAGTTGATATCATAAGCCTTGCTCCCGTCCTGTAATAGCCCAAGTTTTAAATTATAGTTGATTTTTTTTAATGATTTTCTAAAACATTTAGAAAATTTAAAAGTTTTTTTTTCCTAATTTTAAGGTTAAAATTAATTATTTACAAAATTAATTGCCAACTATGTGTTGGAAATATTTTATTTAAGTTTAAAATGATTTAGGGAATTTTTGTGAATTTTTTTCATAATTTTTTGACTTTATTTGCTATTTTCTAAAGCCAATTTGAATTAACTGAATCTCTAAATTCTTAAAAAACCTAGGAACAGTAATTGGGCCGAATTCCCTCGACCTGTCACTGTTCTTCCACGCTTGGCCCGATTTTCGCAGCCCAACTTCACCCACCACCCGCACTCATCTCGCTCTCTCTCACCGCCATGTGGTCCCCACTCGTCGGCCACTCCTCTCTCACGCGCCTCTCTCACTTGCTACCATGTGGGCTGTCTGCGCCACATCACCCTTAAATCCTCCTTCCTTTCTTCCCTGAGCAACATCACCATTCTGTCTGCCATTATCGCAATCCGAAGAGCTTCCAAAACTCGGGCAAATCCGCCCGAATTCACCGTGATTGCGCCGCATTTATGACCCCGTGTCAATTCGTGCCCGTCACGGCCTCACCCTTTCCATCTCTGGCCCCGAATCCCCTTGATTCCGTCTCAAACCCAGTGAGGGCTTCTTGCGCCGCACGAAACTCTGGCCTTGTCCTTGCCCTATAAAGGTTCGCCCCGGCTCCGCTTATCCCAACACCGCCAACCACCGCTCTATCCTCTCCCCTAGCGCCTGGATATCGAAGTTGAACGTCACTGCCCGAAGCTTCCTTCACCGCCGAATTAGCCACCGCTCCGGCCGCATCGACCACACCTTCGACGTCGCCTACCTCGCGCGCTCACCATCTCCGCCGGAGGACCTCGGGAACGTCATCGCTGTCGTTGACCGAGCACCGCCACCGCTTCTTCGCTCGCCACCGGCCATCTTGTCCCACTCCTCCGCCATGAGGTAACACATCCTATTCACCACATTACCCTCTCTCATTTGCGCACACTCGCGTGGCTCGTCGTTGCACATAGCGCCGGTGAGCCCATCATCGAAGCGCCGCCGCTCATCAGCCGACGTGGCACGCACACGTATGCGCCACGCCAGCACCACTTAAGCGCCACATCAGCCCTAAGGGCCATGTGGCTGCCCGTGTCAGCCCTTGCGCCAGCGCACGCGCACCCGTTTACTGTTCCTAAATGCCAGTCCACGGTGGACTGTTGACCACCCGTGGACTTAGTCCGTTGACTACGGGACCCACTTGTCAGTGAGGATTTTCTGTAAGAAAATAATTCGGCTAAAATAATTTTCAGACGTTGACGTCAGCTTTGCGTAATAGATTTTATTACAGAAAAATAAATCAAGAAATTCCAAAAAAATCTGGTTTTAGATATTTCTTTAGGATTTAAACTTCTAGGGGCTCGTTCTCCTTCATACGCGCTCTGATTTAGATTATTCAAATTTTTAAAATCATCTAAATTCAAGATTTAGCCAACTAAACTAAAATTATTTAATTTGGAGTTCATTTGTATTTTCATTTTAATTTATTTATTTTTGTTTGAATTTGTAGTATTTTCGCGTATAGATTTCGACGACTCTGGGGAATTTGAATCAGGAGAAGAAGAGTCCCACGAGCAAGGCAAGTTATACATTTGACCATTTTGATCCTATTATTTTAAATTATTTATTTCTGTTTTAAATTATTATTTCATGCATATTTCTATTCCATTATTTTAAATTTCTAGTTACTCTATTTCCTTTGTATGGCCAATATTGATGTTTGAATAGTCATTTTCTTGTCATCATAGTTAAAATAAAATTTGAAAATGATATACTTATACAATGCTCAGACCAAAATCTTGAATTTGGAGAGTTTAGCCAAATTATTCAAATTTGATGCAAATTGAGTCTATGGTATTGCCTCACTATAGAAATTTTAGAAAATGCTTTTGCTTGCAAAATAAATTAAAATGGTTTAGACTTGGGCAAAACAGATGATTGGTATGGTGCAAGTCAATGCACATGATCGGTTCATTTTCATGATCGATCCCATGGTTATGTAATGTTGCTCAAGTTGGTTAATGACCAGTCTTCGAGCCGCATCTTGCTAAGCTCCACCGTACTACCACATGTCCTGTATGGGCAAGACTATGCTAAATAATTTGTAATATCTCATTGTTGTTTATGCCATGTTGATGTGCAGGTGTTGGTTAGACAGTAGTCTCACTTGGTGCAAGAGGGGCTTCCAGCAGGTGGTTAACCCAATGGAGGTGAAACCTTAGCGGGCATAATAACCTTGGGGTAGAGCATTGTAAAGGCCTAGTAATAATTGCTTAGTCGCATGCCTACGGAAGCGTGTATTGACCAGACATGTTAAGTAAATTATCTCTTGTGGGTAAAGTTGTACAGACTCTACAGAGTAAAAATTATTCGAATAGCCGTGTCCATGGTCGTGGACATGTTGAGAAAAGCCACTCCAAGTTAGAATTTTGATTTTGATTTTAAAATGAATTTAGCAAATAATTTTAGGATGGTCAATCCTTACGGTAAAATTTGGGCAGTTAGCCATGTGATAGGAGGGTATCCTCTACCATTCTTGTTTGGAGGTTATCCACAATAAAATTGATAATTGATAATTTGATTTTAGTTATGGATTAAAAATTATCTTGTAACTTAGTAAGAGTATTTAAACGTGAAATGTAGCTTTGTGCAAAATAACCATACACATTTCCCTTTGATATTATCCAGCATACATTATATTATGTTAATTGGGTGTAACTTGTGAGTACGGTTGTTGTGCTCACTCTTGCTTAATACAATTATCTAGGAGAAGATTATTATCAAGACGGTGAGGACTTAGAGGACCAGGCCACGCCCCCATACGATTGCCTGTAGCGAATCGTGTGGCTTACTTATTTATTTTGCTTTCCACTGTGTCTTTTATTTGACCTTGTGCCCAAATTGTAATAAATTCTGAATAATAATACTAAATAATTAAAGACTTGATATGATTTTGCTATCACTTTTATTTTACTGTGTACATTAGCTATTCCTGAACTAGTGTATGAAATTCAGATAATCCGGGATTCTTCGTTCCCGGGTTTGACATGTCCGCCCTGAAGATGTCGAAGTGCTTCTCGAACTCGGCCCCGGGCTTGCCGTCCTCGTCGCACAGGTCGAACAGGAACACCTCGACGGGCATGCTGGCCACCGCGGCGTGCCGACGTACAACGTTCTACGGGGTCGCGGCCTAGTGCCCCGCGGTCGGCCACCCGGTCTCCGTCACCGTGACTGGTATGCCCCTGAACTCCTCCCTCACCAGCGCGTCCACTGTCGCATCGAACAGGTTGGTGTACACCAGCGCGCCGTCGCGCACCGGCAGCGCGCCCGCGGCGAACAACACATAGCCGAGCTGGACGTTGGCGGGGTCATTCACGTAGCTGATGAAGGGGTAGGTGTTCACCATGAGGGGCGAGCCGGTGTCTGCCAGGAACCACAGCATGGGGCGCAGGACGTCCATGGAGGCGGCGTTGAACGCGTCGACTGAGGGCGGGTACAACACGGCGAGCACCGACGAGGCGTGCGTAGAGGAGACCTTGACCCTACCGTCGAGGCCGAGGGCGACGAGCACGGTGCAGATTCTGCATGGCCGACACAAGGTGCGGTGCGTAGAACTGGTTGTTCAACACCTCGTTGCCAATGGTGAGGTAACAAACGCGCTCGGTGGGGGCGTGGGCGAGGACGCTGGACTGCAGCCACTGGAGCGCGCCCTCGGGTCCCGCGACGGAGAGGAAGGTCAGGTTCTCGTTGGGCACGCCGACCATGAGGTCGATGCCGGTAGCAGCGAAGGCCGGGAGCACGGATGGGTCAGGGAGGAAGAGCCGCGTCTTGGTGATCCCATTCTGCCTGAGCAACTCCGCCGCTGCGGCCGGCGGGGGCAGGTTGCTCCTGACGTGGCCATGGCAGATGTCGATCTTGCCTGGGTCTCCAGCAGCCGCCGCGGCGAGGAGCGCGGCGGCGACAATGACTATGTGGCCCCAACATAGTGCTCCTCTTGTGCCCATTGATTGGCAAAGGAATGGTGGTATGTTGCAGTTAGACTATGTTTTTGTGTTGGTTTGTTAATGGAGTATTGGATCTGGTTGTCGTTGTTTATATAGATTTTTTTCCAAAAATAGGATAGGAGTTACTTGTAGCAGAGGGGGAGACGTTGAGATGTTGGTGAGAATCCGGGGTGGGGGTAAAGGGTGGTTCTGTTGCTTTTTGGTTGCCCAGGTGGTATGATTGGTTGATTGGATGGCTGGTCGTTGATATAGTCGTTAGTTTTTCAATGATGTTTCTTCGCTGTTGTCTCCAAACGATTCATGTCATCTATAGGTAACAAGAGATAATAACTCTAACAATTTATCTTTTGGTATAGAACACAACATTATTTTATTTATTTTTACAACTGTTAGTTCACATATCACTCATCTCTATCCCTCCCCGTCTCTCTCTTACCTTTAGCCAGGTCACTAGAGAGCCAAGCCATCTAACGTCGCCACCTCCTTCCTCACCATTGACGAAGCTCTTGCCATTGTCGCCCTCCGCCCCATCCTCTACTAGCTTCCCGCACCTCTACTCACTTCACCGCGCCTCCCCATCCTCACTACGCTCCTCCTAGCATTGATCATCAGCGTCGGCCCCCTTCACCGGCTCGCCGCCACCATCCTCTACCTCACCGTCATCGGCTACCGGTCTCTGCCTCCCCTTACTTCCCCTTCCACGGTTGGCCTCCACCTCCCCACCCTCCTCCCGGGCCTCCCTCCTCATTGGGCCTCATCGTCGCTACCAAATTGACATCGTCGTCGGTTGGATCTGGATCCGGGACTCTAGCATGTAGATCTGGTTGGATCCACCCCATCGGCTTGCAAATCCGATGGATCTGAGCTGTGGGCGTTGGATCCAATCATGGCGGTGGTGCTCTGCAAGTGTTCTTCTCCACCGTCGTGGTCGAAGTCATGGTAAGGCCGCCGTGGTTTTATCCACCGATGCCAGCGCCACAGAGGTCGTCGCCTTCAATTGCGAAGAGCTACCGGTCACCTCGACGATGCATGGAGTGCCCCAATGAAGTGGAGCCTCACAAAACGTGGGGGCAAGCGATGGCAACCCTCCATCAACGCGCTAGGTTGCGCGCTAGGTTGTCGCTTCGCCCTTGGAGTTTTGTGCCCTGTCCGTTCGTTCGATAAGTGTCAAACTTTCTTTGTCTATTTGTTCTCTCTACTCCACCTCATCAAAAATCCAATATGGCATCTCTTAGAGGCAGCAGTAGTACACTATTGGTGATACTCTGAAAGCATTCTATTGCATTTGGAGGGAAGGATTTTCTGCTACCATTCTGTGTGCGAGCTGTAGGGGTGAAAACGGTTCGCATAATTTCCGACTGATCCGGGTCATTTTCGAATACATATGCTATCGGCTTGGATATTTATCGGATAATATCAGATCAGAAAATAATACAGATTATTTTTGTCGGAAACGAATACGGGTTTGGTAGTATGCTTTCCGTCGAATCTGAATCTGGTATCCAGAGATACTATTTGAGGCTGCATGTGCATTGTCTTTCAAATACCATAACTCTCTCGTTTGAAATCCAAATTAGGTAAATAAATAGGCTAAATTATAGCTCTTGATGAGATCTACAACTTTGTAATTGTGAATATTTTCATTTGAGTCCATTTAATGTCCCAAAAATATGTTCAAAGGTTTGAATAGTATTTTCAACACTCGATATTTCTCCAGATTTTGCCCAAATATAACTCCTTTCATCATTCTTATTTATTAGGAGTTCCATAATACAATAATTATGCATATAAATAAATAAATATTAATAAAACATTATTTTATAATAAATTATGCAATATTTATGAGGTAGGCAGTAGATATTGAGTAAACAAATGTGGTAAATAAAGCATTTAAGGGAGAACATATTGAGTTACTTTACATTAAAAATATGTCAGGGAGTGGATGTAAACATGACCATATATACTGAATTGACGGATATTTTAATTGTATAAACTAATTCTTCGTTTCAGTTATTGCAATGTGAACAATTTAAGGGGTTTTCATGTTTTGAGAAATATTTATGATCGTATTTGTTTTAATTTGTATTTACTTGGTGGCAGACAAAAATACAAACAATTTGGTCCCGTGCCACCATGAGAATAGATCCAGGTTGTGAGTTTGTAAGCGCCAGTCTTCCAGCCAGGTCACACAGCCTCTGGGAATCGGGAGTACGATTAACTCAACCGAGACCATTAGGATGTGATATCGGTTACTTGTCTGCAATCCCTCGCCCGCCGGACGTAGGAGCTGTTTGGTATGCTACCCTCCTCAATCAAGTCAAAATTTGATAATACCAATAGAATTTAGGTACCATTTTGAATTTTGGATTGATACCAACATTTGGTATGCCCATAAAGATTTGGAGCCTATTTGGTTTGTTACCCATGTGAACTAAATTAAATTTTGGTAACACCAATAAAAATTGATTAGCGTCTGGTTTGCTACCAATATTTGGTAATATCAATATAAATTTGTTAACACTAATGAAATTTAATGTCACACGCAGACAATTCAAAGGTGAGAAAATCACTCACAAAATTTTTGGTAATGCTAAAATTTAGCTTAACCGTGATCCATACAAAGTTCATTTTACTAAACTTTGGCTTGTTCATTAGCACCATGAGCCAAACACCCCATTGGCTAACAGTACAAAGTTGCCAAAATGCTGGCTGTTTTGCGGGCGAGCAAACGTTAGCAAAAGTTTTGGAAGGGTTGCTGCTACCTCCTTCGCTCACATGGCACAGAGTGATTGGTTGCACTGAATGTAAGTGTTTGATTATCAAGCTTTAAATGCATATAACTTCTAAATTGTGTATCTAATTTGTAATCCGTTTGTACCGTTGTATTCTTTATGATTTAATCAACAAAATAAGATCCATATAAGTTATGCTTTGAAGTTGCAAATATGAGATGCCATGTAGGACCCACATGTCATACTCACAACAATGAGAATTTTGTTTTTCTTTTTGGCTTCAAACCAATTTTTCACATGGTTGCAATCCAAACGCCTCAGCATTGTGGTAGTTTTGTTAATGCCATTTGGTATGGCTCACGAGGGATACAGACCAAATAAGCTCGTACATACATCACATGATCACAATACCTGCGACACGGGAAGACCCAGCAATAGGGCTAGCCCAGGCAGCCGCTCGAGGTATGCTGCCGGTGGGACCCCTAACCCACCCACCACAGTATCCGTCATGAACAAGCTCTGCTCGGCGTCAATGAGTGGAATAACAAACAAGGTGAGTAGCGTCCTGGGAAGCTAGGCCAAAGGAATGAGGGAGAGTATTGGGCCGCCGTGATGATGAACTGAGTATGGCACAACTTAGTATCCACTAATCACATGGTCAGAGTTCCCTCCTGCACTACGAAGGTGAGAAGCTCGAGCAGTCCAGTCAAGGCGTTGAGCTAAGCCCTAGCGGCTGCCGGCTAGCATGCGAGGTAGGCCTGAAGCAGTGTGCGGCCACTCGTGCTTGAGAAAATTAGTTGAAAATAGAATGGATTGGGATTTTTGATTAGTTGAATGCTTTCTTTGCTAGATTTGAATGTCTATTTTAAAATTGTATTATGCAGGTGCAAATACTAGGGCAAGCGGAAATGTAACGGTTATCCCACCCAGCCTAACATTTATTCCTAGTTCCGCCACTAGCCTGACTGGCCAGAGATGGCTCACACACACATGTTACATCTCAGGGTCTAAATGGTTTGGCAAATGGCACGTACTAGCATGGAACAACTTAAGCCCATAAGCCATTTTCACTTATTTCAGGTAGTTTTAAGTTTATTGGATGCTCGTCCTAGCTAGTCCGTTGAATACAGACTAGAAACCCGTGCGCGCCTTGGCGTGTGGAGTTGAACGCGTGCGACTATGATCAGGACAAAGAAAATGCTGGAGATAGAATCCATGGAGATGTAGCTGCTAGTTGTTAGTACAGAAGCAACAATTTGAAGGAGAAGTTTGCTGTACCTATCATAGAGTGTTGATGCACATAATCTTTCATCTGCAATTCTGAATCTTCCATTAGCAATTCTAAATCGATCTAAAAATCACATAGTAGAATGCTCTCATATTTACACGAGTAGGATGGGTACTGTATACAACGATAGGCGAAGCAGGCTACTAGATTTGGCAAATTGTACACATACAACCTACCATATGCAACGGACTAGAAAATACAATAGATGAACAAGAACCTTATAGAAGGAGATAGAGCCAATGCTCTATATTCAGCTACTTATTGGCGTAGTTGCCTATCGATTGCAGAAAGTCTCAAAAGGTTAGCATATCTATATTGTTCTAGAGTCGACAACACAGAATATATATATATATATATATATATATATATATATATATATATATATACACACACACAAATGAAACTTGAGGTTCTGTAGGCTGCAGATGTCACTGCAGTCACTGTGTAGACTAACATAAGTGTGTAGGCGAGAAGCAAAACACACGCTGAGCCATATGTCCATTCTTTGTAAACGCTACTGTAGGGAAAATAGAACACAAATCAGGTGGAAAACTGTACAAAAAAATAGGATAGGGAATAGTATTTTTTTTTCTGGAGAATGAGAAACGTATGTGAATGATTGAATATATTAGTGCACGTTACTTGGAATTTTTTTTTTTTTTTTTTTTTGCATTTGCTGTCCAAACACTGTTTTGTTACATCGACAGAGAGTGTTGTGTCATCAGGTACTGGGTGGTATGGTCTATAAAGCAAATATAGCATGTAAGAAAGTGCTATCTGTAGGGTTAAATAGAGTGCAAAGTTCTAGTGCATTGGCAGGCGTATAGTATGGATTCAAAACATAACTAAGTAGTATATTGGAGGCATATAAGTCTGCTTTTGAATTAGCTAACAACATGGCTATCAGACAGTTGGTGAACAACGTAACTGTATGGCAGTAATAGTCTATAAGGATAACGGGTATATACTGTACAAGACAGCAGCACAACTGCATAAACAAATGACATGGCGACAAGGCGATTTGTGAACATTGTGATTATAGGGAAGCAATAGTCTGTAAAGACAATAGGGACATATAGCAGATCACAACAGCACAACAACATAGCTAAATATGTATGAAGTTATCTGTAGGGCAATAAAAGTCTATAAGGATAACGGGTATATACAGTACATGACGACAACAGAAATGCATAACTAAATGACATGGTGACAACATGGTTTGTGAATAAAGGATAGTCTGTAATAGAGATTAGTAATTTGATGAGTATATCATACATCGTAAAGAACAAAAAAAATTATAGTTCGTAGCCTGCTATGGCTGTTACTAAAATGTAATCTGCAATGGGATAATAGAAAGCAGAAAAATATGTAGAACCGAACAATATAATCATAGACATCAAAAGGTCACAAGGGCAGCGCGTTTATATGGTTAATTTAATAGGGATGAGTATACTGCAGATCTTAAAGAATACAAAGTCTAATTTGTAGCCTTCTGTGGTTCTTACGAAACTGCAATTTACAGCAGAGTAATAGAAAGCAATGAAGGTATTGCAATGAAAGTGAGATGGAAGAAAATGACAATCAGTGGCAACAGAAAACTGTAATTTAGCATAAACAACTGCTTACGTTGACTGTAGCATATCCTGAAGAGAATCAGCTGGATCACTACTGTCGGTGGATAAAGTATTTCTTTTGGAACAGGGATAATTTTCAATGTCCTGTAAGTAATCCATGGCTAGATAGTATAGAAGGCAACACATATTTTTCTATATGTAGTATTACAATACAACAAAAAAGACATTTTGTTTGGTTATTGCTAGAAATGATATATGTGTATGAAAATATCGTGTCGTCACTAACAGTATGAGAGGAAAATATCATATCACTTCTTACCTGTTTGGAAGCAGACAGTGTGTCGAAAAGTCTTTTGCGAGTGAAAGTGTGGTACATGGTTCTTAGGTGCCGATAGTATGACATAGCAGTAGCATTAGGCTAAGTACACTGATGGAAATGTTAAGTATTGCTGCAGTAACATACAAAGCATGATGAAGGAAATATACCGCTGCTGTTTTTCTTTTTCAGTGCTACAGATTTGTTGCCCAAGACAATGATCGTAGGAGAGCGTACACCATTGTTGTAGTCCGGGATCGATCCACACCTGATCCCTTGCAAAAACCCGGCTTTTCTCTGTTTGCAGCATTCTGAAAGAAAGAAATCGGGGAGTATATGATGAACTCAATCCATTCACAGGGCACTAAAAACAATATAGTATCACCCACTTCACAGTAGCATCAACTCAATTCATTCACAGAGTACTAACACATCACAGTAGTAATCCACATCACAGAGCAAAAGAGGGAGTAGAGAGAGTGAGGTCGTGGGAGGCTGGGGCGACGAGGTCATGGGAGGCCAGGGACGGGAGAGGTGGAGGAGGCCGCGGCGGCGAGCTCGGGGAGAACAGGCGGCGAAGTGGAGGAGGTCGGGGCGGCGAGGTCGTGGGAGGCGGCGACAGCGAGGTGGGATGAGGTGGAGGAGGCCGCAGCGACGAGCTCTGGGAGGCCGGAGTGCAAGGTGAGGGCGACACGGAGATGGCAGAGAAGAAATGGCAGAGGAGGAGATGGAGATGGCAAAGGAGGAGATGGAGAACTCTGTTAATATAAAGAGATTTTCGGTAGCCCACCCATTAAGTCCAAATTTTTATTTTCCCGCCCAACAAAACAAAAGTATCATAGACAGTTTTATATAAAAACCGCTGCGTGATGACATATCCTGAGCAGTTTCGTATCATGAACCGTGCTGTGATGAGTATCTCATCACAAGCGGTTTATGTCTGAACCGTCGTGATAAGCATCTCATCACGAGCGGTTCTTAATACCGTCGTAAAGAAGTATCCGTCAGAAAGTACGAGGCGGTTACGTGATGACTTAGATTATCACGCACTTGTAACCGTCATGATACTTCACAAGCGATTCAGTATCATGAATATGCGTGATAGGTCCATATTACAGACGGTTCCACGAGTTTGTGATTATTTTATCATAAACGGTTCGAAGATAACCGTCTGTGATGAGGCGTCTTCTATAGCCTGTTTTGTAGTAGTGAACTTTCACTTAAATTAATCAAGTGTTAAAGCTCAGTGAATACAAAATCCACTACCTAAGGCAACACATGCATTTAGGGTTTGCTCTCCAAGCTCACTAAGTGCAACACATGCACATAAGAGATGAGAGGCTTGCTCTTTGCTCAAGGAACTCAATAGAGGTGCCAAAGATCTGTTTCCAACCGACCAAGGTGGGTATATATAGCCCACACACAAAAACTAGCCGTTGGAAGAGAATATGCTGAAAAATCAACACAAGCGGTACTACCGCCGTTCTATGGCCGGTACTACCGCACCTAAACGATAAGCATAGTAACGGCTATATCAGACGAGAAACTAGCCGTTGAAAAATGAAATCTGGTACTACCGACATTGATCTTGCGGTCGTTCCGCACTCCGGTAGTTCCGTTTCTAATGAGCGGTACTACCGCTTCCACTCAGGTCCAACACATGACACCTTCTGGAAAAAATATACCGCTCCAACTTCCAGAAAAACCGAGTTGCGGTAGCTCCGCTCCCAACACACCAGTTCTACCGCACTTCCAGATGAGCAAAGAATTCTCAAAGAGATGTCTATCTGGAAAAAACGTACCGCCGGATTTTCGGACCAACCGGCATGCGGTAGTTCCGCTCTCAACATGTCGGTGCTACCGCATAGCGGTAGTTCCACAGTTATAACGCCGGAACTACCGATTATCCTGAGAAAAACAACACTGGCTTTCACAATAGTTTCAATTGCAAAACACATTTGCCAATTGATGAGCCATACCAACAAAGATCACAGACAAGATTCCTAACAAGTTGCAAAACACATTTGCCAACTTTAGAATCATAACACAAGAAATAAAATACATGGACTCAAACCATTTGCAAACTTAAGTCACATGCTACAAGAAATCAAGCATGAGCATCAACGATTTGCAAAACACATTTGCAAATAATAGCATCATGCCACAAGGCTAAGACACATGGACTTCAACCATTTGCAAAATATATTTACAAATTATAGTCACATGCTACAAGGATTAAATGCATGTGCTTGCCTATTTGCAAAACACATTCACAAATAATAGCACTATGCATAGATGAGCTAGAGCAAGCATAATGAGCTATCAACACATGACTAACTCATGCTACTAGTCAAGATCCCTCTTAATAGTATGACAACCTATACTAGCAATCCGGTCTTTCAACCAAACACCAAGACCGGTAAAAGGCTAGGAATACATCCTTAGCCCTAGCTAGTTATACCTTTGCCTTGCATTTTCTTGAACCTTGATAACACACATCATCACTTCAAGTCCGGATCCTTGACTAGATAATCATCAACACATGATGATCTTCTTCACTTCGGGATCTTGTCTTGAACAGCACCAACACATGAGGATTTCTACATCCTGAGTCTTGATATGCATCAGCACATGACGCATCCTTCATTAGACCTCCATCAACATATGATGGGTCTTCTCTTGACTTTATGATCAACTCATGATCATCTCCTCTTCTTGATAGGCATCAACACATGATGCATCATTCACTAGACCTCCATCAACACATGACGGGGTATACTTCTTGAACATCATCGACACACGATGATTTTTATTTCTTCAAGCTCTTCATATGCATCAACACATGATGCATCTTCTTCTAACACCTTGACTTGATGACGATCAACTCATGATGTCATCCCAAGTTTTCATCACCTTGGAACATAACTTATTCATCCAACTCATGGAAAATGTTAGTTCTACAATATGATTATCATTGATTACCACACTATACCATTAACTCATAATGATGGGACAATATACTCAATCTTTCCCTCTTTGGTAATTGATGATAACCACTTCAATTACAAATAAATTGAATGTAGATAATTTAATATAACACAACATGAGTATATATAAACTACACAAGTTTTACATACTCACAACATGAGTATACAAGAACTGCGTAAGTTTTATATACTCAAGACATGAGTATACAAGAACTACACAAGTTTTATATACCCACAACATAAGTATACAAAAATTGCACAAGTTTTATATACTCAAGAGGATATGTTTCAAAGTAGAGATCCAAATATATGTGAAAAATGGAATATGAATTAATACTAATTAAACCACAAAATATAGAGTGAACTCCCCCTAAATGTGTGCATACACAAAAGTGTAATAGGCAACATACCGCTGAGCACATCTACGAGGATCATCCAGATACGACTCCAAACGACAACTTAAAGTCGCCGGACGAGGTAAATTCTATACATACTCCTCTCTCGTCAATAAATTACCAAGTGGTCGGAAGTTACCATCTCTTTGAGAAGGATGATCGCCCAATCACTACGAGTCGATCAGTCGATATCCGATTAGAGTCGAACCCACCATCAACAATCGTCGGTCAATCGAGTGTTGGTTGATGGTGGCGCTTGAACATATTATTTACTAATGCCCCGGACGAGATGCAAGTACCAGATTAAGGTAAGGACGACGACTCCTTTCATGGAATCGCATCGGTCTTCACCAAACCTATACAAGCTTCCTTTAACATTTGGCTCACCAAGTAATTTCGTGACAGAAAGTCTCCTTGATGGTCGATTTCGACACGGCATATAACGCCATACTGACGACCAACTTTGGCAAAATTTTAATGGCTACTCATTACGTATCAATGTCTTAAGATGCCAGTCCCAAAGGAGTGATCACCATTATGACAAAAGATGGCGATAGTCACACCGTTGATCCTCGAGATGGTTGGTCAAATACCAACTCGAGATGAAAGTCACCTTCGACTAGCAAGTCGGCTTCCAAAGTCGCACTCAAAGCCGAACGACCAAGTCAAAGAGGTTCCTCCAGACGCAGAAGAACCTCAAGACTGCTCGCAGACGGAGACTTCCGACCCCAAATAGGAAGACGCCTCATTACCTTCCTCCGAGCTAACGCATGGCAAGCATCCGACATGCCCGAGTCCCAGTGAGGTGATCGAGCACAAAGCAGCTTTACTACCGAAAGTACCAGAAACAAAAATTACGAGATTTGCCCCGATCGACGAGATGCTATTAAATCGTGAGTTGGATAAGCTACTTAAAGCGTGCTTTATAAGAGAAGTCAACCACCCGAGTGGTTGGCTAACCTCAGAATGGTCAAAAGTCAAACGGCAAATGGCGATAAGCGTGGACTTTACCGATCTTAATAAAGCTTGTCCAAAAGATGATTTCCCTTTACCTCGTGACGATCACCGTTGATTCAACTCAGTTGTGAGATATTGTTTTTAGATGCATATTCGATACCACCGATCAATATGTGTTTAAACGATGAAGAAAAGACCGCATTCATTACTTCATTTGGTACCTTTTGCTATGTCAAATGCCATTTGGTCTAAAGAATGCCGGCTTCTTTTCAACGCCTAATGCAATCAACTTTTTCATCTCAATTAGGCCGAATTTGGAAGCCTATGTTGATGATCTAGTTGTAAAAAGCATTAAGAGACTTAATCATATCATCGACCTACAAGAAACATTCGACAACCTC
Source organism: Hsuehochloa calcarea (assembly GCA_036346395.1). Lineage (NCBI taxonomy): Eukaryota > Viridiplantae > Streptophyta > Magnoliopsida > Poales > Poaceae > Hsuehochloa > Hsuehochloa calcarea. The sequence goes on along the minus strand of CM070609.1, from coordinate 18,473,510 downwards.
GTAAAGCACCGCTTAAAACTCAATCCGAGAAGTGTGTGTTTGGAATTTCTTCAGAAAATTGCTTGGATTCCTAGTATCCGAACGAGGAATCAAGCAAATCCTAAAAATAAAAGCCATCCTCCATGACAAGGCCCTCCAAACACAAAAAGGAAGTCCAAAACTCACCGGTGCATGGCGGCTTTAAGTCGCTTCATATCGACTAGGAGAAAAAGGACTACCTTTCTTTAAACAGAGACATGAAGGTTTTGAGTGGTCGAACGAGGCAAACGCCGCTTTGAGGATGTCAAGAGGTATCTTCGAGTGCTCCTGCTCGGTTTCTCCAAAGCCGTAAGAGACGCTTAATTTACCTAGCCGCCACGCCACAGCAAAGAAGCGCAGCAGACTAGTCGTAGAACGTGAAAACGCATAACGACCGGTTTATTACGCATGAAGTTTTACACGCCTAAGGAGCGTACCTCAGTCCAAAACTTCTATATGCCCTCCTCATGTCTTCGATGAAATGCATTATTTTCAGCGCACAAAATAGTCAGGCTGCCCGAGTTTCCTTTGGGAGCAATCCTCCATAATAAGGAAACAATGGACGATGGCAAAATGGTCACGAACTTGGGAGTTCGACCTCCATTTCGTGTCCCGAACGGCCATAAAATCCCGTGATCTGGCGCACTTTGTCGCCGAATGGACAAATCTCGAACTCGCTCAGATCCCCAAGACGATTCCCACGCACCTGGATGATGTACTTTGACGGGTCACTTACTTTAAGTGGCTCTTGGGTCGGGTGGTCTCCGGTATCTCCTACCGAGAAACCTTAAAGTATGCCATACAATTAAACTTTCGTGCCACTCAATGTGGCGTAGTAAGCCGCATATTGCCGACTACTCGTGAGAGGAGACTCTCAACTAGTCGTGAATCAAATCGAAAGAGTACTGCTCTAACTCAACAATGGCTCGATACTTATCAAGTATCGTAAGCTAGAAAAACATTTTTAGGTTTCGAGGTACAATTTATCCTCGAAGGATAATTTCCTCAGCAGATCAACTTGCTCGGATGGCTTCTTCCCGATCCACGCATCAAAAGGAGTTTTCTTGAGCAACTCCAAAACCGCTCTCTCGGTCGAAGAACCGTAAACACCTCCTCTTGAGATGGCCTCATTAGATTACGAGGATACTCGGATGACTCCCATCTACGAGTATCTTTACAAGGGTTCCAGACCAAGATGATCTTGAGGCGCATCGATTATCCCTAAAAGCCAAAATGTATACTTTGGTTGAAGGAGTCCTCTATAAACGAGGAACCCAAGGAATACTCATGCGATGCATTCCGCAAAACGAAGGAATAACACCTTCACGATATACACAGGCATCCGTGGGACGATGCTTCCAGCTGAACATTGGTTGGTAAAGCCTTCGACAAGGTTTTTATTGGCCTACACTCGCACGATGCTATGGAAGTGGTTAAAAGTGTGTCCAGTACAATTCCATGGAGATGATACACCAACCACCAAGCATTACAAACAATACCTCTTTCTGGCCTTTTATGCACTGGGCTTGATATCCTAGGACCGCTTTCCAAAGCTCGTGTGAGGTTTCAATTCCTTTTGTGGCTATTGACACGCTCACAAAATGGATCAAGCCGAACTCAGAATCGATAACAACGAAGCAAAGAAAGGTTCATGATGAGAAGCGTAATTAGTCGATTTGGAGTTCCGAGCCTGATAATTACGCATAATGGTAAACATTCAAGTGCAAAATTTCAGAATTTTGCAACGAAGTTGGGTAGTTATGCTATGCTTCGCTGCACATCCCCAAAGCAATGGAGCGGTCGAACGTGCAAACGCCAAATAATGCGAGGAATTAAAACTCGAGTCTTCGACTCAGCTTGTTAAGCGCCTGGGGCTTGGGTACAAGAATTACCCTCCATATTATGGGCGTCAGACACCACCAATGAGCAACAGAGAAACACCATTTTTCTAGTTTTCAAGCCGAAGCCATGCTTCCTCCGGAGCTAAAATTGCGGTCGCATTACGAGTTGAAACCTTCAACAACTCGTATCAGAACAACTTCGAGCAGATGACATTAACTACTCAAGAGAGGAGAAACCTAGCCTTAATCCGCTCTAGCCTACCAACAAGCCCTCGCAGATACTATAATCGTAAGGTCCAACCTCAGCCTCAGTGTAGGTGACTTGGTATTGAGGCACCGCCAATCCAAGTCTAATCGAATAAACTTTCCCTAAATGGGAAGGTCCTTACACGCTTGTCGGTAACTCTACCGTGGCCTGCACGACTAGCAATGGAAGATGGATGAGTTCTCTCAAACTCTTGGAACATCGACTAGCCACGCAAATTCTATGTGTGACCGGGCCGTGCAATAAAAGTCCGTGTTCTTTCTACCTCTTTTTGCCTTATTTTTGAGTAGTGCTTTTAATCATTCGACTATGATATGAAAACACCCGTTTTTATCGCCGGCAAAAGAGAAACGCTATCCGGTCAAACTCTCTCGCATGTGGTTCTCCCCACTAGAAGGAATTTCCTAGCATCGACTGCTACTCATTTTTGTCGCCAATACAAAGAGCTCGGTTTTATCTAGTCGTAATGTTCTCAAAGCCAACTCTCTCAATCTTAGTCTATTTTTCCAAAGAATTCAAAAAAAATCATTGATTACCACACTATACCATTAACTCATAATGATGGGACAAGATACTCAATCTTTCCCTCTTTGGTAATTGATGATAACCACTTCAATTACAAATAAATTGAATGTAGATAATTTAATATAACACAACATGAGTATATATAAACTACACAAGTTTTACATACTCACAACATGAGTATACAAGAATCACGAAGTTTTATATACTCAAGACATGAGTATACAAGAACTACACAAGTTTTATATACCCACAACATAAGTATACAAAAATTGCACAAGTTTTATATACTCAAGGGGATATGTTTCAAAGTAGAGATCCAAATATATGTGAAAAATGGAATATGAATTAATACTAATTAAACCACAAAATATAGAGTGGACTCCCCCTAAATGTGTGCATACACAAAAGTGTAATAGGAACATATACACATATTCAAGTTAAACTTATGGTTGAGTTCAACCTATATTTTGGATCCGATGAATGCAACAATATATAAGAAATATGATGTCGAATGCATATTTCGTTGAATTTCACTTTTATATCCAAATGAGACTACACACTAGATATAACAATAAAATATTAGTCTCACAAATAGATTTATCATTAATTACCAAAATACTCCATTAACTCATAATGATGGGTCTAGATCCTTCAGAGGGGCACGGTGCTTGCGGCGCATGGGCGGTGAGGTGTGCGGTCGGGAGGGTCTGGCCGGGCGCGAGCAGATGGCGCATGGGCGCAGACAGCGTGTTGCAATGGCGCGTGCTTGTCTCACTAGAGCAAAGTCGGCACCACGCAAGCAATGGCGCAGGCGCGCGGCACAGGCGAGGCGACCCGACAGGATCGGGCCGAGCAGCGTGGCTCTGGCTAGCACCGGCATTGAAGGCGCAACGAGGTAGTGCGGTAAGGTGGCAGTGACTAGTGTGGCTTTGGTGTGGAGTGAAGCGGTTGGAGACGAAGGTCTCTGGCGGCGATGCGCGGCGAGAAGAGCAGGGCAGAGGCGGGTTTAAAAAGGGAAAGCGGATTATTTCCGAATTGGTAAAGAAAACCGAAAAATGGCAAAAAAATCGATGAAATTTTGAAATTTCTTTGAGTTTTTGAAATTATGAAATTTGGGTTGTTTCATGCGGTGTCGCGGTCACCGTGGGGCCCGTGGGAGCTAAGAGAGGGGACGCTTCGTTTGCACCGCCCGCGCTCGGATAGGAACGGTCGGTGGAGATTTCGTCCTTGGCCCCCGATCTGTGACCGGCGCCAAACCGATACCATCCAACTGAACTAGTGGACAGGAGCCACCAATGACCCAAGAACCAAACCTCATTTCCAAATTCCAATTAACCGGCTTCCCCGTTCTCTCCTCGATTCCTCTTCCTTCCAACACTTTTGATCTCGCGTCCGGCAGGGACGCAATACCCAGCGACGTCCATGCGGCCCACGCGACGTAATACCCAGGGACGTAATACCCAGGGACGTCCGTGCGGCCCACGCGACGTAATACCAGGGACGCAAATACCCAGCGACGTCCGTCCGGCCTAGGAGGACGTAAAACCCAGGCACGTCCAGCGTACGGGACGTAATGCAGCACGCGGGCCGTTGCGCGTGCGCTCGTTGCCTGCTAGGACTTCAAAATCACGGCCGGTCCACGGACCTGAGGAGGATGGAGGAGGGCATGCGCCGTGCGGTTTGCTCCCCTAGCACCGTTAAGAAACCGGATTTAGGATTCCGAAGAATTTTGGTTCAGTTGAAATTCTTATCCCCTAAAATCTATAAATCGAGGGGACCTTCCTCATTGTAACATTGATTATTCCAAAGTAATAAAGCGAAGTTTGAAATCCTCTCATATCTTTATCTTCAATCTACTGTTGTGTTCTTGTGTTATTCATTTGTTCTTACGATTCTGAATATTGTATACGAGGTACCCGTACGGACTGGACTCGCCAGCGACGATTACTCAACACGTTATCAGCACGATCGACTCTCCTCGCATCGAAAGGTAACCGTCGAAGAACGACTCTCGTATATTGAATCGTATTTTCTAGATTGCTTTCAATTCGCAAATTTGGCTTTTAGATTGGTTTCATGTGCAACCGTCTAATCTACAAATGAGCAGACTTGAAGTCGCCGGCACAATGCCGACGGTGGATTGTACGAATGATCGGATGTTGATTGTATCGCAGATTATTGCATGAACAAGAAAAATTTGATGAACATTATTTTTTCCTCGCACGAACGCATTTAACAATACGCACGACAAAAAGGAACACGGCCAACGACGATCGAAGTCGCGGCGCACGGCCGTCGATCACCCATCCCCACCGGCAGCGCCACGACCACCCATCCGGCCAAAGGCCGCACGCAAGAACGGCCGTGCCACCACCGGCCGAAGCCACCACCCTCCCCACCCCATGGTCGCCGCACGCAAACCCCACCGCAACATCACAGAAGGAGGAAAGAAGGGAGAAGGGAATGCCGCCATAGAACCGACCGACCACCTCCTCGCCGCCACGCCACGCATGGAGCCGGCCACGCAGTTGACCACGCGCACACGAACCGGCCGCCGCGACGATCCGGCCACTTCCTCGCAGAGGCGACACACGCCGCCCGCCGCCTCGAACGCGATCGCTCGGCCGCCACTCAAGGCACCGCCTGCCCTACCGACGCGATTGCCGCTGGTTGGCGGGCGGCCTCCCGGGCTTGCTTGCGCTGCCGACAAATCCTAGCTAGCCGCGCCACCGCCACCACCGCGACCACCACGGGCGCGCTGGCTGAGGGCGAGCTCCCATGAAGGAGCCACCGTCACCCGAGAGGAACTCGGGGGTAGGGAACCCGACCGAGGCCCCCACCCCGGCGGGTTTTTATGTCAGGAATGAACGGCCGCCCAAAGGTCGCCCGTGATAATTGGGCGCTAAGAAAAGAAAGAAAACGAAAAAAGGGCTATTTTGCAAAAAGGCCCTCAATATTTCCGTAAATTGCGCGAAAATTTCTTAGAACTAAAATTTTCACGTTTTAGCCTCTGAAAATTGCAGAATTCGCCGAAAATTCATATTCCAACAAAAAAGGGCCTCGGGAATTCAAATTTTGAATCAGTTTTTGCATTTGAATCAAATTTTACCTTGTTATTATTATCTATATGCAATTTATTTACTGTTTTTGATTATTTGTGATTATTTGCATTATTTTTAATCGCTGAAAATAGCAGTAAATCATGAAAAATGCACAGAAAAACACGATAACATTATAAGAATTTTTGCAACCATTTTATGCAAGTTGCCAACAGTAATCTTATACACTCTTTGCATGAATATGCAGATGACTGGCATTACGAACCGGGAGTTCGAAGAGCTGGCCCAGCATGGCCATAATTATCTGACTTGGGCATCAGATGTCGATATTGTACTTGGAGCAAAGAAGCTCCGTGCTGCTATTGGACTTGGCACTCTGAAGGACGCCGCTCCAACTGCTGAGGAGAATTATCAAGTACTTCATTTCCTCAGACATCATCTTGGTTAAAACCTTCGCAAGTAAAAACTCAAAATGAGAAAATCTTGGTAAAGGAAAAAGAGTAATTCCTATAACTCTATAATTCTACATACATGATACATCCTTGTTCTATGTGTCGGTGTCATTGTCTAAGTACAGATTTTCGAACACCTCCGACAACTCTAGATTTTCCACAGAGTGTTATGTTCGTGAATCAGCTTGTTCCCAGTCCTTCACAGTTAGAAGGATCTCCACCATCTCACTTGTGATACTTGTTCTTCTCTCCTCCAATATTCTTCCAGAAAGACTGAAAGTAGACTCAGAGAAACCAGAAGATAAAAACAGCTTAACACATCACGCAAGTATGGATAACACGGGATATGTTAACTTATGGGCTTGCCACCATTGCAAGATGTCGAAGCCTTCTGAGTTGAAATCCACCGTATCACTGTCCAGATAGGTGGATAGTTCTCCACTCCTTGTGGGTCTTGGCTGGGTAGGCGTTGGTGTAGAAGGAAGAAGAAGAAGACCTGGAGGAAGAGGCACCGAAGATCGCGCCCCATATATTTGTCTTCCCACTTGAGGTGGGAGCTACTGGAGGTCGTTGCGAGCGGACTTCCCGAAACTTATTTTCATACCTTTGGTAAATCTCATATAATCAAGAACGAACTTTTGCAAAATAGTTAGTATAGTCTAGCCTCGTAGCATCACTAAAATGAGCAAGTACAATACCAAATGCATCAATTTTAGCCCTAGGATCTAAAAGAAATGCAAATGCATATAGGTATGGGATTTCTCTCCAATATTTAAGGTATTTAGATTTTGTGAAAACAACAACATCACGTAAAACTAAGTCATTTTCATACATTTTCAATTGAGCAGCAATTCGTAAAATAGTATGCACAATGATAGGAGATGTTGGATAGTAGACAGCAGACAAAGCAACAGTTGCCTCATATTTTTTTTTCTAAAAATAACAGTATCTTCTTAGCAACAAATCAATGTTGCTCAGTTAATAGTATAGTACTGTCAGTGCTAGGATAGTGCGTTTGAATAAAAATAGAAAAAATGTTCTTGTATGGTAAAAGATTTTTAAGCTTGAGGTAAGTAGAGTTCCACCTTACCTCCATGCCCAAACCGAACTTTCTTGGACGTACACCCATCACCCTGCAGAAATTCTTATATTGTGCTATTCTTACGTTAGGATTATTCGATAAAGAAACCGCATTACGAAAAGCTTTAACATATGGATTCAACCTCTTCAAACCACATTTGACTATAAGGTTGATAATATGACAAACATATCATTGATGTAGCAAGAAGGAATCGGCATATGTACTCAACACTAGAGTAAGAATGTCCATGGCCCTAGAGTTTGAAGCAGCGCTGTCTAAAGTAATTGCAAATATTTTATCTGTAAGACCAAAGTCTTCCACGACTTTGATAATACAGTTCGCAATATTCTCCCCCGTGTGCGCTACATCAATTAATTTCAAAGCTATAATCCTTTTCTGCATTACGCAGTGTCATTAACATAATACGCAACTACACTAAGGTAATCCTCCCTAACCCGACCACTCTATACGTCCGAGGTCAGGGTCACCGAAAATGTGCACGTACTAAATAGTTCATTTATTTTATTACAACCTTCATTATAGTATTTCACCAGATCTCTAGTTGTTGTCTGTCTAGAAACAGAAGAAAATCTAGGATTATGTGTAGTCCTAATGTAATTTTGGAAAGAAGCGGACTCGCCAAAGCTTAACGGTAAACCCTCAGAAGCAATTAAATGACAGAGAGATTGGCGGGCTACCTGAGGATCGTAGTCCCAGCTAGATACCGTACCGTCGGGGTTGTATTGCAGTTGTGTCTGCCTCATCACCAATCCTTGCTTGGTTCAACATCTTGTAGCATGTCTAAGCAAGTGTCACGTTCCACCTGTAGACTTTGCAGACAATTCATGGTGACAAATTTTACAAATAACATATGGTACCTCATTTCCCGCTGCATCTTGCTTGGTTGTCTTATCGAAATTATCCCACACTCCTGATGTAGACGGTCTCGACCTCTTTGCTCCGGTTGCCGTGGAGCCTGATGCTGCCGTGGAGCCTTGCTCTTCCGGTGAAACCTCCGGTTGGTTTGAGGCAGCCGCAACGGCTTTCATGGACGCAATTTCCTCTGGTGAAAGTCCGTAATCACCAAGAGCAAAGCTGTCGTAAGGACTGTCTATAACGAGAACTGCAAAATTAAAACTAACACTATTACTACTTTCATCTCAGCATAACAAGAACTAACAATAAAAGTATTATAAAAATAGTATTGTACCTCTTTCGCTGACTTGCTGCCGAAAATTAATATTATCAAATTTTGGCATAATTTTTTTGAATCTTCCCAAATTAGCTCAACATGGATTTAAATTTGCACAACACAATTTCAAAGAGAGAATGGAGAATGAAGGGGTCATGAATGAGGGGGTATGACGGTTATTTATATATAAAAAAATTCAGAATTTTTTAATTTTTAAGACTCCAACGGTGAAAAATGGTCAAAAAATGGCTAAAAATCCCACGGTCGTCGCGCCGCCTGCATAGGCACGCCCGATCGCTCTCCCCGCCCGCCGCCCGCCAGGCCAGCCTCCCGCCGCCTCTCTCGTCCAGGCCTTGCTTGGTCTCAGGCTGGCCGCCGCCTCCTCTCGCCAGCTGAGCCTCCTCCTCGCCTCATTGCTCACTCGCCGACCGAGCCGCCTCGCCCGCTCGCCTCCCGCCGCTCTCGCGAGCCACTCCGAGGCGTTGCCGATCGCGCTGCGGCCGCCAGCAGCCTCGCCTCGCTCGTCTGGCCGCCTCGCCCCGCGCTCGCTCGCCGCTCTCTGCGGCCGGCGCCGACCGTTCTTCCTCCGGCCTCACGCGCTCGCGCCCCGCCCTTCTTCCTCCAAGCCGACGCGATCCGGGCTCTCGTGCTGGGTCGGTATGACCTATAAATAGTGTGGATCGTGTTGTACCTAGACCGGGTCTACGGTGCCGTGCCTTATGCCAATCTAGTAGACTCGGGCCATTTAGAGTGCGTTTGGTTGGTGGGATGAGGTTGAATGGGATATGATGGTACATGTAGGAAGAGATCGTCCTGGATGAGATGATACAAGTATGGTGTTTGGTTGGTGGGATATGATAAGATATGATTTTATTTGGTTGGTGGAATAGGATGGTCCTGGATGGTGTTTGGTTGGTGGGATAGGATGGTCTGTATCATATTTTTTGCACTAAAATATGCTAAAAGTGGTCTTATTTTGTTAATTAAATGATAAGGAACACAACGATTCAATCGGATACTCGGTTTAGAAAATATGATCATTTAAAGCTCGTAAATCAAGCAGCCACGTCACCAAACGCCTTGGAATTCGAATGAACGGTGTGATTCGGAATTTTTCTCTGAATGTGATGATACAGGATAAACATAGAATACTGCTTTTTCTTAAACCATCTCATCTTGAATGGTTTGATTCTATTCAACCAATCAAACACCTAAACAAGTTCATTTCGCGTACCAGATAGGACCACTCATTCGACGAGCCAAACACATAACCAGCTACGCTTCCCTCGGGAGATCCTGCCTCCGCTCGCCTCCGGCTCCCTCTCCCTCGACCCCGCCGCCAGCCTCCGGCCTCGACCCCGCTGCATCGACCACCACAGCACCACTCCCAGGTCAGGCTCCTTCCCTCCCATGGCGGCCATAGCCGCGGCAGCCACGCTCACGGCGACCACCTCTTCTTTCTTCCTGTAAGCTCTCTCTGCCTCTTCAATTCTACTCCCCTCCAGTACAACCAAGCAGAAATCACACATTCAATGCAATCCAACGACTTCTCCCTCTTGTCGAAGACGCGCTCCCTTGCTGCGGCCGCACGACCTCCGAGTCTCCCGCCGCTTCCCTTCCCAAAGGTGACTCCTTTCATGGCGAATCTGACCGTGCCCATGTTTGCTTTGTAAATCTGTTTGGAGATTTGGGCCAAGGGTTTGTGTTATGGATGGATGGATGCTTAAAACACTTGGTTGAACCTAGATTAATTCCCAGATGCTTAGTAGACTCTGTAAGGTGAACATTGGCTTGTGTATGTCCATAGTTCTAAATTTAGTGAGCTATGTAGGATCAACCCAAGTGAATGTAATGCCCCTAAAAGACATAAAATCAATGTAATCCTGGCATAAACTTCTGTGTTATGATTGATAAGCATCTAGGTTGAATAGAGAAATCGACTTGATTTTTGGTGCAGGATCATTTCTATTAATATTGATATACACCGTAAGTATTAGAAGTGATTTACTATCCTATTTACATTCTTGATTTCCAGCAATTGGTAGTACATAGCAAGGTGCAATGGTTCATTACCTAGTGTTACCAATTCCAGGTTGTCTTCCACCAAATGCCCATTACTCTGTTTTTCCTTTTTGAGACCGCCGTTACTCACTTGGTTATAGTGGTAATAGATTCATTACCTGCTGGATTTTGTAACCGTTTCTTAATCCCTTTACACTTATGGTTCTTTACTAATTTTGATTTTTTATACATTGCCCTGCTGCTCTAGATTTGTGCGCCACATTGCTTTATCAACAAATGAAGAAGCTGCTGTCAAAGCAGCAGCAGCCGCTGCTGATACTGGCGGACCAACCACGTAGAACTCTGATAAGCTTGCCTATTTTACTATTTTATTTTCCCTTTTGCGGCATTGAGTATTCCTCTTTGTTTATTTTGTCAGTTTTGACAAGATCATTGCAAAGGAAATTTCTTCTAACATTGTCTATAAGGATGAGAAAGTGTTAGCATTTAGGGATATTAATCCACAAGCCCCTGTGCACGTTCTAGTCATCCCAAAAGTAAGAGATGGGCTAACTGGACTGAACAAGGTATGTAATTATGTTCACGAAAGTAGTTCAACCTGTAAAATGATACATGAATAGAATTGCTCCAGAAAGGAACTTTTTCCTTGAACTGTAAAATGGACTTGCTGTTTGTTTTTGCACTTCTCAAATACTGCATGGAAGATGGTATGGAACAGTTTCTGACATGGTGAATGCAGAGTTTTGTGAAGAGAGAGAGCATGATCCGTGAGTCCATGAAGAGCCATTAGACTGTCTTTATGAATTTTCCTTGCTTTGTTGAAATCTCAGTTTTGTTTTGAGGTGAAGGTCCTGCAGTATGAGATAGTTGAACAGCTTACCGTTGTGTAGAAATTTGGATCCTTCAAAGTTGTTAAGCAATGGCACATTCAACTATGCTGTTATATTATAAAATGGATAGTCCAAATGAAGCATGGATGACAAAATTTTCTTATTTTGGTTCAGTTGAGTAGAGTTGCTTTTTATGGACGTTCACCTCATTATCGTGTCAGGTTTAATTGTAATGTATCCACATGGTTGTGCTAATTGAGGAGAGTACCATTATATTTTCAACTAGTCTGTGGGTTTTGATATTTTCATAGAGAAGAAACCGGTGACATCCGAGACATAATAATTGTAAGGTAGGTTATGTTTTCCATTGGGGGTAAAATTATGGTAACTTGGCCTCAATATGTACTGTCTCATTGCTCTATTATCTTCTTTGACTGTGACTGTAGGTTGAAAGTATCAATGGACGATTTCTTTAAATGGAAAGAGATGTGCACGTCAAGGATGCACGGACACGGACACGCGTGTCGGACACGACACGTATCGGACACGGGATTCGCCATTTTCTAAAAATGACGACACGGGGACACGGCTATAATAATAATAATATATGCATATGTATATGTATTATTGAATACTTTTCTACTTGTTTATCAAACAGAAAGTGTAAAATGTTAGGAATATGTACCTCAAATATGATCCTCGACTCCTGATCTTTTCAGTTCTTCATAAAGCATAACTTCATATTAATACAAGAAATTCATAATTCCTTTAATCTGTCAATAGAAAAAACTTAATTAGTAAATGTAAATAACAATATAACAAATGCAATGCAACAACAAACACCTAAGTACCTAACATTATAATAACCATCAAATAATTGACAAATGATAACAATCAACAGTGAATGGCTCCCTTCTGCCATGTCTTCCTTCCCCATTCTACTCCTTCTGTCCCTTCCCATTCTTTCTCGATGAGCTTCTCCTCCGAGATTTTGCCTTCAATGGTGGTGCCGTGGAGGCCTCCCCTGGCCGCATCCCTTGCTCCTTTTCCTCTTTCTTCTTGGTATTTCTTTTCTCCATTTCCTTCTCACTTCATCTTCTCCCCTAGAGCTTTGCTCACTTGCGCCTTGGGCTCATGGCGCGCCCGCCGCCATGGCGCCATCGCCTCGCACCTCCCGCGGCCGGCTTGTTTTGCCACAATGCATGCCTCGCCGCTACCACCACGGCCACGGCCGTCGTTGGATCTGGCGACGCAAAGACGGCAGCAGAGGTATGTGGCCCTTGCCGCAGGGCGCTGAAGGAGAAGAAGCAAGCTGCCGAGAGAAAGGAAGAAGCTGCAGAGATGGAGCCGAATCCGGCGACGAAGAAGCCGATGATTATTCGCCGGATCCGGCGACGATGAGAGAAGAAGAGGGCGCCGCTTGGCTTGGGATGCAGCGCAGCGCAGCAAAGCAATATTGAGTGAGACGGGACGGATGAGACGGGGAGAGCCGGACGGAGAGGTAGGGTTAAGGGAGATGGGTCGAATGAACAGGGCGATGAATGGGCCGAATGATTGGGCCGATACGTGTCCGAATTTGTTTTTATTTATTTTCGCGACACAAATTTCCGACACGCCGAATACGGTCGAGCCGTGTCCGTTCAACACTGTCCGACACGACATCGCACCTTCCAGCGGTTTGCTTTGCAGTGCACGCTTCTAGGAATAAATGTAGCGATTAAAATTTATCTCTTTTGATATTATAATTCATACCTTATTCCCTACTTCTGGTGTATTCTAATACTTCGATTGTACCTATGAATATTGGAAAGAAATAAAAAATCTTCAAGTAAGAATTCCAGCATATGCACCTTGAGTTACATTCTCCCATGTTAATTCTTTAATAATTTTCAATTGTACAAATTTGTAAAAATATTGAGAAAGTAACATGTTTGTCGTGGATACAAATGCATAAAATAATTAATTATGTAATATTTTTATTATGATTATTTATGTAATAATTATTTATTGTATTTATTTATGTTATAATTGTATAATGTAATAATCGTTGTTAATTACGTTTATTGTGGTAGTCGAGTCAATCATGTAATTGTAGCCAATGGTGTTAATCATGTAGTCGCCGTTAATTGCGCCAATTGCGTTAATTATAGTCAATCGCGTTAGTTGTCGTTAAATATTGTTAATTGTCATTAATTGTGTTAATTACCGCTAAATGGCATCAAACAAGCGCATTTTGCCTCGAGGCATTTCAAACATTCTCTATCTCGGTTATCGTTATTCTATCTAAAACCAAACATTAAATACTAAACTTTTTAGCCTAATCGCTCAACCCCGCATCTCACCAGAGTTAAAAACCTACCAGAATGGTTTATCGGGTTGACGGAGGAAAAAACCGACCGAGCTGTTTTTTTTCCTCCCTTGGATTCCATTTGATGCCCCTGCATGTGCAGCAGGCCCTTCTTCATCCCCTTTATTCCCTTGGTTGTTCCCCACTTCATTTTGCATTCTTGTTCCCTGATTGCCTCCCTCTTCCCTCCCTCTCTCCCTCCATTTCCAGAAGCTCAACTAGCAGGCAAAGAACACACGATAGCAAAGCAAAGACAAGCAAGCACAAGCACAAGCAAACAGGAGCAGCAGCACAAGCAGTAGGTCTGAAACTTTTTTCTTCTACTTGTGGAGTTTTTGAGTTCATTGTTTGTAAGGAGTAAGGACTAAGGAGAGATCGTAGTGTAGGAAACCATTTTGAATGCATTTGTGGAGGGTTGCACATTTGGATGAGCACAGGCTTTATGTTTAAGTGTTAACAAGATAGTTTGCATTAGGCAGTAGCTATTCTATAAAGTTTACTAGTGGAATGCACATACTTGTTGAAGTTGGTTTTATCTATATACGGAAGATGAAATCACTTGTCAATATGATTCATGACTCACACTTCAAGTACTGCATGTTAGTCCTAACTAGCTAGTGAAATACTAGAGTAATTATAGTCCAATACAACGAACCAAGCGTGCTGAAAATGGCACAAGATGCACTAACAATTTTCATCCTGTCTGGATTATTGTAGGTGATGGCTTCTAAATCCATCAATGTTTGGGAACATGGAGAGAGACTAGGAGGTGCTGGTTGGAAGTGCAGATATTGTAATCTAACAAAATCAGGCGGAGGTGTCACCCACCTAAAACAACATCTTGCTGGGCGACACGGAGATGTTGTTGCTTGCAATGGGGTTTCGGCGGAAGTCCGAAGGCTTATGCTGGCAAGTCTTGAAGAAGCGAAGACAAGAAAGAAATCTCTTAAAGATGAATGACTGCGAATGGAGGAAGCCGCAAGAGAGCCTGTAGCTCGTGGTCCATCATATGAAGATGCCTTCGATGATAACGAGGAAATGCAAATGGAATGGGCTCGTCGGGAGTCGTTAGAGGTACATCAGCTGCAACAAAGGGCTAGAGCCAGGGGTGCGACGTTTGAACATGGTGGTGGTAGTGGAAGTGGTACGGGAAGTGGAAGTGACAGAGGTAGTGGTAGTGGTACAGGAAGCAATGATTTTTCGAGGATGTTTGGCAGGTCACAGTCCATGAGAGTTGATCCTGATATTTTGCGCAATCGGGCACCCGTCCAACCCCGCATTGATAGAACACTTCGCAGAGAAGCAAAGTCAAAACTTAGAAAAATTTAGTCTAAGTGGTTCTATAGTAATGACATTGTTGGAGTTAAGGCAGAGTGTCCTTCTAAGTGTGTATTTGTTCCTAAATCCAAATAAATATCATATATTTGTTGTATTTTTTTCTAAAATTCTAAGTGTGTTTGTTTGCACAGCATCGTTGCTAAACCCACAGAGCCAAAACTTATATAGTTTGGGGAAAAATTCAACCCTCGTCGTTTCCCTCACAATGGCAATTCAAAGAATAGCGATACACCCGACGACGCAGTGTAGGCTCTAGGCGAGTTAGAACGATATCGTAATTGACGAGGTTTATTTGCTTCAAATGAGGCTTACATGAGTGCTACTCGTCATTCTTCAGGTATGTTGTTATGAACTTACATATACATGAAAAATGACCCATCACTATGAGTTTAACACAAATTTTATGTTACTTGTAGCCACATGGTGGATGACGTTTGGAGCGCAGACACCAACATTAACAAAATATGCCTTGCAGATTGTCTCACAATGTGTTTCGTCCAGTGGATGTGAACGTAATTGGAGCACATTTGCATCGGTACATACACAATTGAGGAACCGTCTTGAGTACAAGAAACTACATAAACTCGTGTATGTCCACTACAATTTGAGGTTACGATTGCAAGAGCATGAGACTAGAAATGAAGATAGGGATGCAGATTCTTTTGGCGATCTAATAAATGCCACTATGGCCCTGTTTGGTATGGCTCTACTCCAAGTTTTTGCAACTCCAACTCCAGCTTCACTCTTGGATCTACTCATCTAAGAAGTTGGAGTAGTTTGAGGTGTTTGTTTAGAAAGGTAACTTCCACTCCATGAATGAGAATGATCTATGTAAGAAGGGAGTACCCTTAGAAATTCAAGAAGCCAACAGAGTACAAATCCTTATAAATTCATGAACCTGTTATCTGGCGTATATTCCACAAATGTCGAATTCAAGAGGATGTTATATTCTACAAAATAGACAAACACAAAAAAGATGGTAGGAGGTAATGGTGATGGCAGTGGTGGCATACACCACTATACAAGGTACTCGTTACCATTGCCGGGGAAGATTGTCCACACCAGGATGGGCGATGTTTAATAATAATAGTAAAAAAAATAACAATTGTATTATGAACTCACAGAAAGTGAGATGCATGCATGTAGAAAAATAAACATTGTCTTCATAAACACATAAGCAATTTGGAGAACAATCACATTGCATCTGGAGAACAATTACCTTGAAGATGTTGAGGGAGGACGTTTCGTCGAGGGAGGAACAGTCGCCAGGGAGGAAGAGCCGCCGTCGGGGTGCTCGTTGAGGACCGGGCCGTAGATGAAAAACCCACCGCCCTAGCCGGCTAGGAGCAGCGGAGGGAGGCGACGGGGTGGGGGCAGAGGCGAAGGGTGGGGGGTAGAGCAGCGGAGGGAGGGAGGCGAGCCGCGGAGGGGAAGGGGGGGGGCGAGCAATGGAGGCGAGGGAGGAGGCAAGTCGTGGAGGGGAAGGGGGGGGGGCGAGCAATGGAGGCGAGAGGAGGGAGGCGAGCCGCGGAGGCGCTTGGGAAGGGTGGGGCGAGCGCGGGAGGCAGAGGGAGGCGAGGCGGAGGAGGGAGGAAGGGGTGGGGCGAGCATGGCAGGCGTGTGCGACGAGGAAACAGGGGTGGGGAGGGGGAGCAGCGGAGGAGTTGGGAGGAAGACGGGTGGGAGCGAACCGATAAGGAAGGTGAGGGGGTGGGGGTGAGGGGGGCTGTGAATTCGGGATGGGTATAGTTGAGTGGCAATTTGTGGGTAAATATTTGTAACTTCTATAGGTATTTTGTTATACTAGTCCACAACTTCCCACTTGGAGTAAGGGTTTGTCTACTCCTACAATTTACACTAGAGGGCTGCTCCACTCCAAGCTACTCCAACTCCAATAGTTTTGTGGAGTTAGCCCGTTTGGCACAGCTCTACCTTCTCCAACTAAGAAGCTGGGAGTTGGAGCCATACCAAACAGGGCCTATGTACGACAGAGAGAACCCAATCCATGAGTGGCTTGATAGCTCCATGATACAATAAGATCCCCTACTAGACGAGGAAGGTGAGCCCCCATACCATCTATAGTTGTAGTTGACGCCATCCCTTAAAAGGAATTAGATAAAGCACTAGATGATGAGCCATTTGTGCAATGGACAAAGAAAAATATTGGCAAGAGTCATCTTGGGAAAAGGAAATATTGTAGCCAACCAACTGAAAAATTGGCTGCGGACTTTGCCCCACTTACGCAAACAAGGAAATAAGTACCTGATAAGAAGAAGAAAAAAGCCATTGAGGAGGATATTGTGGGAAGCGACGAAGAAACTGAAAGTCCGCCATCTGATGAAGTCCAGTACCAAGAGTCTGGTGATAGTAGCTCTCCGTCGTCCGATGATGGTGCTAATGGTGGGACAACTCATGATGCAGGGCAAGATCAACCATTGGAAGTCACCTGCGAGCAAAACTTCACGCATGCTACTCAGGATGAAGACCATGGTTGTCATACTTCAAGACCAATTCATCAGACCTACACGAGGGCTAAGGGTCGCCAAAAAAATAAATCTCAGCCACATAACTCTTCTTCCTATAAATCCCATGCTAGCTCAAGATCCGCTCGGACTTATGGACGTCGAGATGCCAATCTATTGCCTTCATGTGATGATTCTCATTTGTCAGACATCTCTTCCGATCCTAGTTCCCATTACGGTCTTGTGTCCTTCAATACTAATACCAGAATGGTTTACCAGTGAGTCGAACCCGAATATTACCAATAATTTTACAATCATTAGCTACAATATGCCCACGAAACACACATTTGGGATCAATACAAAGCTCACCTATCTCAATATGGACTTGTACTATATGACAACAATGACTATATTGCACAACCTTCGTGTTTTCCGACAATGTATTGGTATGAATTACTACTCCATTGCTGTTTTTAGTATGCTAGTCAAGTTATCATTCATTACCATTAACTTATGTTTTCTATTACTTTACATGCTTTAGAACACTTGGGCGAGAGGACTGCTATAGAGAGTGAAGCTACCAAAGAGGATTTTTTATGTACAACTTAAAACATTTTCTCATTAATATTTGTATTATTCCTAATTTAAATTTACTAATTACAATTTTCACAATTTTCCTGTTTTTCCCGGTTTTTTAGCCGGTTATTCCTAAGCACGGTCAGAACTGTTCGAGAAAATCCAGATTTAAAATTTAAAATTTGAATTCAGCCCGATTTTTTTGAATTTTTCGGTAACCGGCAGTCGGCCGGAATCTTCCCCGGTACCGAGATTTCGATCCCTGGCCCTGCCTCACGGAGCAAGTTATCATTTCTTTGCTAGATCGAACGTTCACCCCCAGGCGAGCAACGATAAGTCACGCGTTTGATATTTTGATTAGCAAATAATATGTTAAGTACTCGCATACAAATTTACCACTGATTAGTGATTAATCCATATATATATATATATATATATATATATATATATATATATACCTAGTCAAATTCGGCGTGTCATCTGAGATATATATCCGGAGCATTGGGCCATTAAAAACAAGGTCCGCGTCGGCGGCGGAGGCACCTCGTACGTACACGGCGAGGGGATAATAACCATTTCGCACCAAGTGGGCTCGCTCGATCTCGCCATGGATTCACCGCTTCGCACGCCATTTCCTTGAAAAAACGAGGACGATTCCACGCGCGCCCGCCGCTTCATTCATTTCACCAATCGGCAGCACCAAGGGCATCACGGAAAAAAAAAAGCTGACATACTCACATAGGAAAATCATAACCGTCCAAACCCCTCCTATAAACAAAGGGAAACCATAACCATCCCAGTAGTAATCCCCGGATTCTCACTCCACGCTGCACCGCACCGCACCAGCCAAACATGGGCCTTGGCCTCCGGAGCCGCACCCACCTGCTGCTGCCGCTGCTGCTGCTCCTCGCTGCCGCGGCGGCCGCCGGTGCGGGGAAAGCGAAGGCTAATACTAGGCTGCGGTTCCGGCGCGACGGCGGTACGTTCAAGGTGGTGCAGGTGGCGGACATGCACTACGCGGACGGCCGCCGGACGGGGTGCGAGGACGTTCTCCCGGCCCAGGAGGCCGGCTGCTCCGACCTCAACACCACCGCCTTCCTCTACCGCGTCTTCCGCGCCGAGGACCCCGACCTCGTCGTCTTCACCGGTCGGTCACCAATCTCCTCCTCCCTTCTCTGAATTGACTAATTCAGTGTCATTTTTGCTCCCAATCTGGAAGTCAATGGGAATGGTAAAGTTTATTCCTTTGGTTATTACTTGACAACCAGAAAAGGTGGTTCGCTTTGTTGAATTACGCAGTAATTTGGTTGTTACTGCAGTTACATACAGTAAGTGGAACAATTTAATCAGCGAGTATATAAGCTAATAATGAGATCTTCAGCGAATTTCATCAGTGTAGTTTCTAACTCCTTGATAAGTACAATAAGAATGTCACGGGTTTCCAAAGTGATAACGATGTGGGGACCGGGACGCTGGAGCTCGTGCTTCGGATTGGATTCGGGAATTCCGATCTGGGTGGGGGGTCCCGAGTGGCATGCCATGCCCAATCAGTGAGGTTCCCCAGTTGATTGATTGGTCCGACAATGAACTGGTCTGATGATGGATTCGTCCATGAGAGTGATTACCGCTTCCTGCGCCAAATGGAGACTAAGAGAACAGTACAAATGTAGCCGCCTTTGTGATTATCTCGAGGTTGCTTTCTCGTTTTCGTCGTGTTGTTTCACGGGCAATTTTGGTTGATGTTTCCAAAGCTGCAACTTTTGCAGCCAATGCTGTTCCAGGGAAAACAGCATCGTAATGAATTTGCTTTTACTTTGTATTATTAAAAAGGTTTGCATTGCATTGATGGTCAATGTTCATACCTCGTACTGGTAATTTCTACCCCAATATCTGTAGACCTGTAACTTTATAGAATTCCATCGTGACAGTGTTTGTTGGGCAGGTGATAACATCTATGGCTCCGATGCAACTGATGCGGCCAAGTCTATGGATGCAGCAATTGCTCCAGCTATTGCCATGAAACTTCTGTGGGCTGCTGTGATTGGGAACCATGACCAAGAGGGTACGCTGTCGCGTGAGGGTGTGATGCATCACCTTGTAGGCATGAATAACACCCTTTCCCGATTCAATCCAGAAGGAGTAGAAATTGATGGTTACGGCAATTATAATTTGGAAGTTGGCGGGGTTGAAGGAACTTTGCTGGCTAACAAATCAGTGCTCAACCTTTATTTTCTTGACAGCGGTGACTATTCTACTGTACCTCAATCCATGGTTATGGTTGGATCAAGGCTTCGCAGCAAGTCTGGTTCCAGCAAACATCTTGGAGTCTCCAGGTGAATAAGTTAGCGATATTGTTCAAAAAATTCAGCTTGGTGTTATACTCTATGCACTTTCCTCTGACATATAGAATATACTCAAATGAAAAACAGGATTTTTGCTTGGGCATTTATCATTCTGTTTTCTCACTTTTGGGCCATCTTATCAGTGTAGGAGCAATACCACAGTGAAACACTCAACTGAGTAAAAAGACTAATTGAAACTTGAAAGTAAGCCAAGCCTACCTTATATTACAAAGTTCCTGAAATTGTTGGGCGGATGCTATCATTAACAATATATTAATCATCTGTTGAACCATATTAACTCTGCAAAATGTTGTCACTAATTATTATGAAGACTTAAGTCAAGAAATTCATAGCTAATTCAAAACAGATGACATTTCTTTTCGCTGGTACTCTATTTCCCAAAACAGTTGATTTCTAAATGTTTTACGGATTCGGATTAAATATAGCCAGATAAAACTACCAAGATGTTAGGTGTTGACACTAATTCCTATACAGGTAAGTTCATTGTGTTGGTGCTATGGACATATTGCATGTTATGAATAACGGAACTTATAAAATGCAGACAAAGTATATGAATGAACAACCAAAACAGAAGGAGCCAGCACCTGGCCTTGTGTACTTCCACATTCCATTGCCGGAGTTCAGCAGCTTTACAGCATCCAATTTCACAGGAGTAAAGCAGGAAGGTATCAGCTCACCATCAATCAACTCTGGGTTCTTTGCCAGCATGGTGGAGGCTGGAGATGTGAAGGCTGCCTTTATAGGACATGATCACATAAATGACTTCTGTGGGAAGCTCAGTGGTATTCAGCTGTGCTATGCTGGTGGTTTCGGTTACCATGCGTATGGGAAGGCCGGGTGGTCAAGGAGAGCAAGGGTGGTGTCTGTACAACTTGAGAAGGCAGTGAGCGGTGAGTGGCGAGGAGTGAAGTCCATCAAGACATGGAAGAGGCTTGATGATCAACATCTCACCACAATTGATTCTGAGGTTCTCTGGAACAAAGGCTCTAATGGTAAGACACGCGCATACGCTGCTATGCATGAGCATGATGCTAATTCAAGCAAACCTAAGTAACTGTACAGTATGAGTGAATTGGATGAGTAGTTCTCATAAAAAAGAGTGACTAGGATAAGTAATATGATGTTTCCTATTGTACTGTATATGATTTATTATCTTGATTGCAAAAACTTTTTTTCCAGAACCACAACTTATCTAGGAGTTGCCAATTGACAGGGAGGCGCAAGAAGAATCCTGATGGAAGCTGAGTTCAATGGAAGCTGAGTTCAAGATGGGGACAGTGAATGCTGCATCGTATGTGTGCTGTTGGATGCTCAGTTTATCTTACAAAATTCGTAATTGTGTAAATGAACAAAAAGATGGTACACGACATGTATACACAAGTTTTTGCAGTTGTATTTTTTCCCATCGAGAAAACAATGAATCATAGAGTTAATGTAATTCAGTAAAATTGTCACTCTTTACAAATGGGTCAAATATCAAAGCAAAATGAGAATACGATGCCGATGCAGCTTGTATTTTCTCTCGTAAGTTTATTGCTGGCAGGGCATTTCAACTGTGAGATCGAAACAAGAGAATCCACAAATTATTTGTGTCATGTTGCCGTTAATATTCTTACAGATCACGTCAGCATTTACACAGGGTTTATTCTTCTTTGTCTCCAGTGCTCTAAGGACATACTTACAGGGCAATTACAGACTATACGGTCAGTGCTTCAGCGGACAATAGTTGATTAATATTTTTGTTATTTACAAATGAATGGAATCATGACGCAAACATGCCATTGAAAGAATCATGTATGTAAAATCTACAGTAAGTGGCGAGAAGTGAGGAGTTTTTTAGCAAGAAAAGTTTCAGCTTCTCTTCCTGCTGGTAGTCAACAGGAAAGATCAATTGCCAAGCTGCACATTGGCAATTTGAATCCTTTGAAGTGTCTTCGTTGCAGAATACTTCTCCCACCTTCAGTGTACTATGCCATCTAATGTGCAGCCTCTTGAGTGACAGAATACTGTCATCATCAGCGGTAACCTCTTTCAAAGGGGACCGCGGTTCAAAATTTTCCATAAGCAGACTGATTCGTCTTCTGAACCCGATGCGACTGTTGAACCATCAGGGCTCTGCACTGCAGGATCTTGTGAAAATCTATTTGATTGAATTTTCTGCACATCTCAAACGATGTCGGTTGCTGTATTTATACTCAGGAATACAGAGACTGTACATGAGAGTTCTTGTCTGACCCTTGTCGGACAATGAACAGTACATGCAATGGACGATGAATACTAGATGGACAGGTTACTGATTCTCCCGAACGCTTGTGACCGAATACCTTTCTATCTACAAGATGAATCATAAACGTTCACGGAACAAAACCGGATTACACAACAAACTAAAGACTAAATATCTTAACACACCTCCTCAATCACAAACCGAAAGATTGAGATTGTGCTGTAGAGTTTTGAGCTGTTGTATTCCGAGCGGTTTTGTCAAGCCGTCAGCGAGTTGATCCTGCGATGACACAAACCTGATTTCCAATGCCTTTTGCGCTACTCTTTCTCGAACAAAATAGAAATCAACTTTGACGTGTTTGGTTCTAGCATGGAACACGAGATTTGCTGACAGATAAGTCACACCAAGGTTATCGCACCAAAGAACCGGCACTTTGTTTTGGAAAATTCCCAAATCCCCTAACAGAGATTGAATCCAAATAAGTTATGCAGTTGCATTTGCTAGCGCCTTATATTCAAACTCTGTACTGGATCTTCTGAGATATGAGATTAGAGCCGAAAAACACAAGGAAACCACCGGTGGATCTTCTATTGTCTGTACACCCAGCCCAGTCTGTATCAGAGAATGGACTGCCTAGTGTTGAAGCAGACTATCGAATTCTCAATCCAACTCCTGATGTATGTTGTAGATATCACAGAATTGTTTGAACAGCTAACCAATGTAAATCAGTAGGAGATTGCAAGAATTGGCAAACCTTGTTAACAGAGTATTAAATGTCTGGTCTAGTTAATGTCAAGTATTGCAATGCTCCAACTATACTTTTGTATTTTGTTGTTTCAGCCGCCAACAATGCATTCCCTTCTGTTCTTGACAATTTTTCTAATGTCGACATTGGAGAGGCGACAGGTTTGCACTTCATCCCGATGCGAAATAACAAATATGAGGTATACTTTGTCTGTGAAAAAACTGAACCTTCACTTGACCGTTTGATCTCTATACCTAAGAAGTAATGAAGACCACCAAGATCCATTATAGAAAATTCAGTTTGTAGTGCTTGTATAAGATTCCTCACATCTTGATCTGAAGAACCAGTTATTATAATGCCATCCACGTAAATATATATATATATATATGATCTTTCCTCCATGATTATAAATGAATAAGGGGGTGTCATCACGATAAGACACAAAACCCTTCTCCTGTAACATAGAACTCAACCTTGAATACCACGCTCGAGGTGACTACTTCACACCATATAATGCCTTGTTAAGTTTGCACAAATGATTCGGAAATTTTGGATGCTCGTACCCACATGGCTACCTCATAAACACATCCTCTTCTAGAATGCTGTGAAGAAACGCATTCTGTACATCTAATTGTCGCAAGCACCACTAACGAGATATAGCAATTGACAGTATGAGCCGAATTATTGTTGACTTCACCACCGGACTGAAAGTATCTTCATAGTCAATCCCAAATCTTTGTTTGAATCCTTTTGCTACTAGCTGAGCTTTGTGTCGATAAATCGACCCGTCTGCTTTTGTCTTTAATTTGAACACCCATTTGCAATCAATGATGTTGCGACTATGATCAGAAGGAACGAGATGCCAAGTCTAGTTCTTCAATAGAGCTATGAACTCTTGATCCATTGTATTTTTCTAGCAAGGTTCTTTTAGAGCTTCCAAATGAGATATGGGCTCTACTGTAATGAGATTGGCATGTTTTCTTCTAACAAGATCATACCGAATCGTTCCATCATTGAACTCCTTTGGTTTCCGAACACCATCCCTTGATCGTGTCTGCATAGGATGTCTGACTGGTTCAACAACCACAGTACTGTCGTTACCGTTGTTATCACGTGTGTTGCCGTTGCTGTTTACATCACCTGTTGTCGACAAAATAGGCAGTGACGATGCTGAACCTGGCGAAGGAGAAGGAGAATCCTGCAAATCATCATGAATAATTTCCAACACGAGATCAGTAGGCAAAATAGTATTACCAGGTGTATGCCTAGCTATATGGTCTCCCCCATCATCCACATTGTCCATACTTGGAAAATAAGATGAAATAGTCAGAGGTGGAAGAAGAACTTGGTCTAAAAGAGACCGACTTTCAGATGATTTGGACAGATCAGAAAAAGGAAACACATTCTCATCAAAAATAACATCTCGAGAGATGTAAACTCGACCGGTGGGAGGATGGAGGCACTTATATCCTTTGTGATGACTACTGTATCCGAGAAATACATATCTTTTTTATTTGAATTGGAGTTTTCTTTCATTATAGGGACGTACACATGGCCAACATGCACAAGTGAAGCTTTTCAAAAAACTATAATCTGATTTTGTACCTAGTAGGAGTTCTAAAGGAGTGGATGATGTTACCACTTTACTAGGTAATCTATTTATAAGAAAACATGCAGTTTGAAAAGCTTCATCCCAAAATCTTACTAGCATAGATGCTTGAGCTAGTAAGGATAGTCCTACTTCGACGATGTGCATATGTTTCGTCTCAGTTGAGCCGTTTTGTTGATATGTGTGAGGACATGAGACATTGTGAGATATGCCAATTTTTTTGAAATAGAGAATGTAATTTCTGATACTCCCCTCCCCAATCTGATTGAACATGGATGATTTTTCTATTTAGTAATCTGTCCACATGAGACTGAAACTGAATAAAACACTTTTCAACTTCATATTTGTTCTTAAGAAGATAGATTCAGGTAAATTTGTTGAAATCATCTATAAAACTTAGATAATATCTACAACCTCTGGCTGAGATGCACACATGCCCCCAGACATAAGAGAAGATACGATCTAAGGGAGATGATGAAACATGTTCTGAATGGGAATAGGGTAGTTGATGGCTTTTGCCCTGCTGACAAGCATCACAGACATTAGCTTTATTTGTATAACTAGAACAAGGTAAACTATAGGATTGAAGAACTTGATCGACTACTATAGAGGAAGGATGACCCAACAGTGCCATTGTTCTCTACAGGGTTTGATAGCTGATAAAACCTTCTTTTCTGGATTTGACTTCTTTGAAGAAGACATATGGTATAAGCCTCCTTTACTGGGTCAACGAAGAAGAACCTTCTTCGTGACACGGTCCTTGATAAGAAAGTAGTTAGGATGAAATTCCAGAAAAACATCATTATTTGTGGTAAGCCGATTTATAGAGAGAAGGTTTTTGTGTGTGTTTAGAACATGAAGGATATTTCTTAGGATCAAAGAATTGTATGGAGTATGAATTCTGGATTGACCAATATGAGCTATCGTCATACCTAAACTGTTTGCGACGTGGACTCGATCCTTGCTGAAATATTTTTCACGGACAGCAAGCTTGTCCAATTCGCCCGTTATGTGGTTGGTGTAACAAGTGTCCATATACCAGGATGGATGTACTGAGTATGATCCAGCAGTAGCAGCAGCTTCCATACGATGATCCTTGGATTGATAGGAATGATCGAATCGATGATAGCATTTGAGTGCTGCGTGTCCAGCTTTGCCGCAGACTTGGTGTGAAGGCTGGTTTCCTGTAGATTTATTGTTGTTATTATTGGAGAAGTGTTGGTTTCGGTTGTCGGTGTTGTAATTTTGGTCACCACCACGGCGACCACAGCCTCAACCCCGAAATCATCCTTTGCATGATGTTGTGTTAACCAACAATCATGTTAATCCTCCAACCTGATATGTTGCATTATTGTGCTCCTGGCGCAACTCACAATTCAACATATGTGCGTATAGGTCGCTGAGTCCAATCAGATATGTTCGTGTGGAAAGAGAAGCAACCAGGGGATCATAATCAGCATCGAGCCCACACAACATGTAGATGACGATTTCTTCTTCTTCGAGAGGACGCCCAGCAGCCGCAAGGGAGTCAGCTAGACTTTTACTTTGTTGAAGTAATCAACAATAGAGAGATCTTTATTATGCATCGTGGTGAGTTGTCGCCTGATTTGAATCATCCTTGCTCTGAATTGTAACGCAAACATGCGTTCGAGCGCCATCCAAACTTCTGCAGCCGATCCGAGGAACAATACTTGAGACAGCACCTCCGCTGATAATGAAGAAAGAAGTCTAGTCTTGATGTCACCAAATTACATAGTCCGGGTTTGGAACCTGAGATACGCCTGAATCTGATGTTTGAGTAATCATCATCGCATGCTCTATCCTTGATCCATCGACGAAGCCTAGTAATTGTTGAACTCGAAGGAATGGCAAGAGCTGAGCTTTCCAAAGAAGGTAATTGCCGCGTGCTAATTTGACGTTGACGAGGTGGCTGAAGAAAGCAGACGACGGAAACATCCCGCCAGTGTTGATCACGCCGTTCTGAGATGTTACGACGCCTGAGATCGACGAGATTAAGCTTGACAATGTCCTTCTAGAAGAGGTGGCTCTGACACCATGTGAAAATCTATTTGATTGAATCTTTCACACATCTCAAATGATGTTAGCTGTTGTATTTATACTTAGGAATACAAAGTCCGTACAATAGAGTTCTTGTCTGACGCTTGTCGGACAATGAACAATACAGGCAATGGGTGGTGAATAGTAAACAGACAGGTTATTGATTCTCTCGAACACTTGCGACCAAATATGTTTCTATCTACAAGATGAATTAGAAACGTTCACAGGAACAAAACCGGATTACACAACAGACTAAATACTAAATATCTTAACAGATCTTCGGTGGAGAAGCGATATTTCAGGCCAAGTCAAAGTATGTTTGGCTTACCTGACTAAGCTAAAGAACTTTTGCAGTGTGTCGTTCTAAATCTACAAGTTTCTCCATGGAAGGATACGACCACAGGCTTAGCTGGTTATTGTTATAACCATGAGCACTCACAGCATCATTCTCATGTCGATTCCACTCCAATGCGCAGACCTTCGTAATAATATCAAAGAATATCACCTCCACATTGCTGTCGGATGCAGTAAGTGGTTAGTGTGATGTAAACCGAACCGAAATGCATTACCTGAGAGCCTGTTTCTATCGATTTTGTGCATGTTCTGATCTCGGTGTTCTAGATTTCGATGCAACGATCGGCAGATCCACCACCGGAAGTAAGCCTATTTGCCTTGAAATGACACCAAGCAAGGGCTCTTACTACTGCAGTGTGCTCAGTAAACCAATAAAGGAGCCTAGTTGGTCCCAAGTTTAAAGAATGCCAGACATAAACAACATTGTCATTTTCACACTGGCAAGCCGCAGTCCATCTGGAGACCATCTCAGACCACACACATTAGATTTGTGCCCTTTACGACGGAATTTTGGGAATAATGGTGTGTCCCTTGGGATCCCCACACCCATTATTTATAGTGCTAAATATTACAGTCCGACTCGTACACGACTTGAGTCTGACTCACACACAACTTGAACTCTTACCTAAACTCTAATATATCCAACACTCCCCCTCAAGACGGGCATAAGATAACAATCATGTCCATCTTGTTACATATTGCAATACCATTACTAGAATCTACTAAAATCTACCATCAATCGACTCCATAACTAATACCATCATAAAGACCAAAGTTGTTCACCGCCAATACTACCAGGGACGTCACCAAACTCATCTTCACCATCTACCAGCTAACCCGACCTCAACCTCATCTTCCTCTACCCTCATGTCCCCAGCCACCCTCGGCCTCCACCACTTTGCCCACACGCCCCCAGTCTCAACTTCCACCACCTCTACCTCCTCATCCTGCACCATTATGCCCGACTCAGCCTCATTCCTCTTCCAGACCTCTCTAGCAACACTATCTCTAGCACCCATACCAACACCACCGCACGACCCCAATACCATCACTGCCGCCTGACATAGCCTCCACTAGAGCTACCACCACCTGACTTATTGTCACCACCGCCGACATAGTCTCCACTGAAGCTACCACCAGCTCCTCCTTCATCCTCACCATCGTCGAACTCATCACCGTCATCCAACACTTACCACAACAAACACATCCCCTACCAGTACCAACACCAACTCCAACGACCACCTTCACTACCAACTCCAATGCCAACACTACCTTCGAGATCGCCACCAATTCCACAATTAGCACAACCACCAAAGCACCACCTAAACAGTCTTCTCTCCTTATCTTACATGTCTTCCATCGTAACCTCCAATACTGTCACCACCAAGCAATACAATAGATAGAACTCTTAGCAAACACATCACCCTCTCTCTTCGTCCCCAACACAGCACATGCAGCCACACCAAATCCTCCACCAATTTAGATCCACACCAGAACCCCCTCAACCACATCAGATCCTCCACCGATCTGGTGACACCAGATCCTCTACCGATGTGGATCTATACCAGATCCCCCTCAACCACATCAGATCTTCCTAAAAAAATCAATCCTCCACACCTCCACAAGATCCCCTCACCGGACCCGAATCTCGGATCTCCCCACTGACACCTCTTCTACTCCTCCCGAGCAACTACACCGGATCCCCCTCAACCACACTAGATCCTCCTAAAAATCAATCCTCCACACCTCCACCGGATCTGAGATCCACACTGACACCACACCTGGGTCACCACACCAGATTCGGATCTCAGATCTCCTCAACGACACCTCTTGTCCTCCTCCCCGGGCCCGAATCCCCTCGGCTCCTCCTCCACCACCACCAGATCCGAGCGCCACACCAGATCCCCTCGCTTCTTTTTTCTTCCTTCCTCTCCCCCTTCTTCTTTCTTTCTTCCTCTACCACCTGCTCGTTCTCCCTTGTCCCTCGGCCACGGCTCCATCCAGCGCCGCTACCCGTCGCTCGCACGTCGGCAGCCGTGCTCAAGGATCTGGCGCCGCTGCCACCACACGCATGCCTGCCCGACATGCTGTCATGTGCCATCCCATCCTGATCCGGTGACGTCCCGCCCAGATCGAGCTCGCCCGATGCGAGCGACTACCGGATCCAGTCACCATCGAACTCTTCCACCACCTGCTGCCGCTCCGTTGCACGAGCCACCTCTGCGCGGATCCGCACCCAAAGCGCCTTCTCCGCACGAGCTCGCTGCTCCACCCGCGCCTGCCACCTCGACCTGGCTACCGCCGCGCCCTCGCCGCCTCGACCTCGACCGGATCCAAGGTTTCCTATGGCCGCCCCCGGGAGTGTAGATCGCTCCTCCAGGGGGCAGCAACAGCGGACGATCGACGGTGGCTTTGCTCTAAGGTGAGTTCACGAATTAGGGTTTTGGCACTGATACCATGTAGAATTTTGAGAATAACCGTGTGTTTCCTTTGGGATTCTCACACCTTTTATTTATAGTGTCAAATATTACGGTCTGACTCGTACACGACTTGAGTGTGACTCGCACACGACTTGGACTCTTACCTAAACTCTAATATCTCCGAGAGATGGTACACACCCATGCCAGATCTAACTGAAATTAAAGCAGAAAAGATATTCATGAAAAACAAAAAGGAAAAGTGCTGTTATCTTTTGCACTGAAGATATTCACAAACAAAAGAAAATGTACAGTCGCTGTTTGCGCTGAATTTTGAAGGTAATGTAGCGTGATCTGACCAACAAACATACCATCATAGTAATTTATATATATATCACGGCTTCCTGAAGTCAGAATGTTGCCATTCCACGAGAGGCTTTCCACTCTACCATTGTGACCTCCAAAGGTCCTTTATCTGTAAACATATGGCAGCAAATCATCAGCTCCATTTGATAACATTTTCGGCCATTCTTTCTAAACTCTGACAGTGATGCTAAGAGTAGAAAACTCGTTAGCAAACATGTGAAATTTTCTTGAATGTCGGCTCCCACTGCACAGAAGGATACTAAAGCTAAACTCTGGAAATAAAAAGATTATGGGAAAATACTTATACCCGATGCATCCCCTGGACATCCCAGACTTCAATTTGGGAGTCTGCAAATCCGACAGCCAGCCTTTTGCCGTCACAAGACCAAGCAACACTTGTGGGGTACTCACTCTCCCTATCGCATCGTAGCAGCTCCCTTATCGTGCTGCCCTCATCCCTCAGATGTACACCAGGACCAATAGCCACTGCCAGGATATTTTCATTTTCCCCAGTCCATAAGGTTCAGATAGAAGTCCTTAACCATCCCTGGCGCATCCAGTACTGTTTTTTGGGTACTGCAGCAGAATTCCAATGAAAAACATTTGGTACATTTGGTTTTTAAATGATCCTCAATTTGCATCATTCAAGGAGACAAAAGTGCAGAAAACGTTTGCAGAATTGCATTGTAACATCCCATTTTGAAGTTTTTGTCTGAAGTTCAAAGTGTTCAACTCAATTCCGCCCAAAATTTCAAAATCTCAAATTTTACATTTTCCCGCTTGGGCTCAGCCCGTCCCCACCCCCCCCCCCCGGCTTCCCTTCCTCCCAGCGCTCGCCGCGCCGCCCTCGGGAGCTCGCGCAGTCATCATGGCGTCTCCAATGGCCGCCCCCCCCCGGCTATTTAAGCAAGGCCAAGCCCTTCCCCGAGCTCGCCTACCCCTCCCTTCGCTTTTCTCCTCCTCCACTGAGCACCATCGCAAGAAAAGCGCCAGACGCCACTTCCGGCCGCCGCGCCACCGTCACGTTCTCGCCGCTCCGGTGAGATCTCATCTCGACCACCCACATCACGGCATGTTCCGGCCCCCAAGGAACCTTTCCCCCAACTTAATTTCTTCTTTGGGCCTCAGGAACTACCGGATTTCGTCTCTTCCTCATCTCTGGCCGAAACCGCCTTCTTCGTCGCCGGCCACCCTCCGTTCACCTCCGCCTCCCCTCCTTGCTCCGGTAAGCTCCCTACTTCCCCTAGATGTTTGTGCACGCATCTTTTAGCCAAGAGCATCGTCGTTCGGCCTTGTCACCGTAGCACCGAGTAGGCGCCGTCGCACCGCCGCTGTAGACCACCGCAAACCTCACCGCCGGCACCATCAGGT
Source organism: Hsuehochloa calcarea (assembly GCA_036346395.1). Taxonomy (NCBI): domain Eukaryota; kingdom Viridiplantae; phylum Streptophyta; class Magnoliopsida; order Poales; family Poaceae; genus Hsuehochloa; species Hsuehochloa calcarea. Next base: position 18,441,995 of record CM070609.1, on the reverse strand, counting down.
GCGCAAGCATGCGGGGGTTTCATTTTGGGTATTCCCGGCCGCCCCTATGGTCCAGCTTGCCGGCGACGAAAAGGCAAGGAACCGCCGAGAGCCCTCTCGTTTCGCCGTAACTAGACACGCATCGAAGCGGTCATTGAAAAACCGAATCATTGTTGGTTAGGTTAGCGAGAATTAATTTGGTTTAATCGCTTCTAATTACACTGGCATGTGGGCCCAAGAGCAGTTAATGAGGGGTATTAAAACCGGATTTCGTTGTGAGTCGATGACTGCCGGTTCCCACCCGCTTAAATGCCCATTGTACACCTCCCGTGGACCGTACACAGTGCGCAAAGACCTACTATGCACAGTGCGCATGAACCTTCAGTCTATGCACTGTCCTTGTGCATCGAGCCACTGACAGTGGACCCTATCCGTCCATATTAGTTTTTCTTTAAGAAAATAAAATCACTGCACAGTAGACCCCACCTGTTAGTGCGAGAGTTTCTCTCTTATTTGTTATTTTCTGGGTTTAATTCAACAATTGAACTTCGGAAAGCTCGTTCTTCCTCGTTTTAGCTCCAAATTTAATGAATTTTATTTCTAAATTTTTCTGAATTCAAGAGTTATCTTTTGGCAGTAGTTTTGTTCAATTTGGAGTTCATTTGATATCTATTTTGTATTTATTTGCTTTTGCTCACCTGTTTGTTCTTTTTTCAGCGCGATCGTCCGAGTAAAGTTCAAAGGCACGGAAGAGCGCTAGTTCGAGTAAGCACAAGATTTCCAAGACCCCCTTTCCTTTGAACCAAGCGAGTCAACATTTTGATCATATTGAACCTACATTTGTGCAAATCTATATTTACTTAAATTATCAAATTGCATGCTTAATTCATTATGCAAATGTATGTTAAAATTGAAGTTAGATATATGCCGACTTGATATCTTAGTATTAATATACCATCCTTTGGCATTTGAATCACATGATCCTTGTTACCCTAGATATTAAGTGGTAACTTTACTAACTATATGTTGTACTTAAGCGTCATGCTAGCCTTGCTTAAGTACCGAGGCATCAATTGCCCTAATCATCATCTTTTAATCATGAAATTGGTTTTGGGTAGTCATTGGAGGTATATGTATAGAATATTTGAGAAAACTTAGTTCTATACTTCTCTAAACCCTAATAACTTCTTGTTACCACATCTGAGCGGATGGTATGTTGGTTAGTGCGGATGTAGCACGAGAAATGATGGTATGTGGTATGCACCGCCCAGAGAAATTAAGGACTTATTCCTGTGATGACCTCCTAATGTAAAACAGTGCAACCACAAGTCTATAATGGTGTCAATCTGGCTAAATAATTTGTATCCACCACTACGAGTTGCACTATTGGAGTGACCCACGAGTCGTGTCGTTGGTGTAAGCCGTCATGGACACGGGTCATGTCGCTGTGTAAGCCGCCATGTGGCGCAAAAAGGGGTCTGGGTGCAGCTGACGTAACCACCCTCAGATGAAACCTTAGCGGGTGTAGCTTACACGGGTGGATGCATTGTAAAGGCATTGTGATGATCTCTTTAACTCACATGTCTACGGAAATGTGTGGAATACAACAAGATGATTATCTCTTGTGGGTAAAGTGTACAATCTCCAGAGGGTATAAACTGTTCAAATAGTCGTGCCCACGATCAAGAGTAAATATGGGAACTTGCTCGAGTTAGTTCTATTTTATAAACCTTTGTGGGAGGTTGATTTTTGGATTTTCCTGGGTGGATGTAACCCAGTGATGTTAATTGGGTGGATGTAACCCTAATAATCAAAATTACACATTTGGTGGATGGAACCATGTAACAGGTGGATGGAACATGCACCGTTATAAATATTGCACAACTTTTCTCTTTCACAAAATATAATTTGGTTAAATTGCTAAGTCATAAGAGTTTCTAATTATTGCAATTAAAAGTGTTGCTTTTAGCAAATAAAGAACCCGAACCATCCTTGTTAAACCCTGCATGTATATCTATTGTATTTTGTGTGTTGGCTCGCGAAACACTGTTGCTTGTGCTCACTCTCACTCTCCCCCAAATCTCTCAGAAGCTGTGGACCAAGGACACTACACGTATTATGAGGATTCGAGGTTGATGGTCAAGAAGACGGTGGAGAGTAGTTTAGTCTCTAGTAGTATATGTCTCGCTCCAGTCTAGCCGGCTAAGTCGGTGCTTACGTACACCAATATTACCAAATCTTTGGGTAATATCGGTCGTACACAGGCTACCCTATTCGCGTGCCTATGGCAAGATGTGTCTTCCTCTTTTGTTTCCGCTGTTATGTAATATATCCATTTGGCCTGATCAGCCCTATTGTAAAATTAACCCGATGCGGTCTATGTGAACTCTGATGTTATGTATTTAATGTATAATATAGTTTACGTCATGTATGAATGAAATGATTCAGTGATATATCTGTGAGCACTATCTACTGATCCAGGGAATAGTGCAGTAGTTTCACAGAGGATTTTGGATTGGCTAAATCCGGATCCGACATGCATTACTCTTGCAATATTAATACCATGTCTCCTGCTGCTCTTACACGAAACATTTAGTGAAAGAGAACCATTAAATCATTATGCGACTGCATGCAAATTTTTACACGCTATCTTCTCGAGAATACTAGATGGAACTATATTTAAAGCAAACAAAAATTGCACCCTTCTAAGATCAAATCTTTCCTATCATGCATCATCATGTATGTCCGTTGAAAACAAATGAACACGTTAAGATTAAGGCAGATTCAGGTATAACAACACACTGTCTGTTGCTACCCAAACTGTCGCTCTAATTCAAGTAGAACTCAAGGTCGCGGAGGCGCCGCTGCGTCAAGTAGAACTCGAGGTCGCAGAGGCGCGTCAGCGGCGACGACATTCTCAAGGGAATTGGGGATTGGGGAGAAAGATTGGTTCTTTGGAGTTTGGAGGCCGAGGGGAGAGGGCGTTCTTGAAGGGTTTCTTGGGAGGAGGCGAAGGGAGAAGGGCGGGAAGCCGCGCGTTGATAGTTATTTAGTCGACGAGCTCTGGCAACGTCGAGGGGGGATGCGACCCTGTTCCCAAATGTTTCGTTGCCTGGTCGTGATCGGCAATCATTTCACCGAGTGTCTTCAATGTAAAAGTTAGATGCCCGCGTATATTAACATCGTGTTATTATTAATACAAATCAAATGATTTTTCTAAAAAAAGATATTGGTGTAATTAAGTGGGTTGAGTGTCTATAAAGCATAAAGCTTCCTCTAGAAAAAGTGTATAAAGCAAAATAAGGGCTATTAAATTTCAAAAGAAAAAAAATGTTCCCTAAATTTTTTTACACCTCCATCTCATGTATTACCCATCAAACCAACTAAACAACTCTCAACTCACTTCATATCATGTTAGCAACCAACCAAACAATCTCATGTTGCATTCCTTCCCTCACACCCTAGCTTAGCCAGGCTTGGAGGATCCGAATCCTCAGCAGTAATGCAAAGGTGCATTATTCTACACTGTTTTAATGCACAATGAAGAGGCAAAAGTGTTGTAGCTACTGTCTGCTTTTACCGTTTCAGAAATTACTCTAGCGATAGTGTTGTAGCTGTTGATTCAAACCATGGCTCTCCATCGAACAGTTAAGATGCATTCCTGGTGCACAACACTATGCTCCTCTGCTTTGGATCCATTTCCGGCTGGGGGCATCCACACTGTTAGAGATATGTTAGAATAAGAGTTAGAATATGGACTCTTATATGCCTTATTTATATATGGCATATACCTCTTGTACTCCTATATATATATCGTCCATTGGGCCTCTTCAATAGACACACAATATATTCCTAATATGGTATCAGAGCTAGGGTTAAGGTAACCAGAGCATTGCCTCCTCCGTCAGTGACTACCCCGGGAGAACCGATCTTCGCTCCCAGGGGTGGCCTCCTTCTTGTCGGCAACCGAGCAGCAGCCATGCTGCCTTCCTCCACTTCTTCTCCGCCTAGATCTACTGAGCCAGATCCGGCGCCTCTTCGTTCGTCCTCGACGACCGCTGTTCCGAGCCTCCCATCGCCTCAGGCTCCATCTTCGCCCGAATCCAGCTCCCCTGCTCCCGGCCGCCGCCTCTACTTCTCTGCTTCGGCACCGGGCTTCATCACCACCGGATGTGGCCGCCGCGCTGCCTTCAAGTCTTCATCGGGCTTTGCTTTGCGAGTTGGTGTGGTGGCTCTGGATGGATCCGCGTCGACTCCAAGTGTCACCCGGTCCTCCCCATCGCCGGCCTCGGGAGCTATTGCACGACAGATCCGTCGCCTCCGGCTTCCCCGTCTCATTGAACACCTCGACCCAAAATCGGCTCAATGCCCACCACCGTGGGTCGGACTCGCCACACATAGCACCTCACTTACACTTTTCGTCCTCGCTTCATGTAAAAGGGTTAACCCGGAGGTGCTACGTTTGGATCAAACAGGCATTATATACTACTACAACTCACTTGAGACAAGCAATGTGGGACTAATCCCACCACACAACTCCTCATGGGCCACATGGGCCACACTACGAGCAGACCGGGGTATTACATTCACCCCCCCTCAAGGGCCGACGTCCTCGACAAAGATACCGCATATGCGGCAAATGCCTGTAACCACCTCGAGACACGCCGTGCGCAAGGCCCAAGCGGCACATATGCCATGCCATGTGTCCACTCCGCCCACATGTGCCATGCGCCATATGCCCGCCTCTCCGCACGCGCTGCGCAACAAGGTTGATGCTCGATACCATCGTAACACTCGACCCAAAATCGGCTCAATGCCCGGCCACCGTGGTCGGACCGCCCACACATAGCACCTCACTTACACTTTTCGTCCTCGCTTCATGTAAAAGGGTTAACCCGGAGGTGCTACGTTTGGATCAAACAGGCATTATATACTACTACAACTCACTTGAGACAAGCAATGTGGGACTAATCCCACCACACAACTCCTCATGGGCCACATGGGCCACACTACGAGCAGACTCGGGTATTACACTCGCCTCCCTCCTTTGCTACGAACCTCCGAGGGTGGTGGAGATGGGCGTCGGAACGGAGAGTTCCAGCTGGGGACAGTGGGGGTGCTGAGCCTCTCAATGGTGTTGGCACGCCCAGTGGGACAAGGAAGCAGTCGGAGGCCGTCCAGTTGGCTCCTCCCCCTTTGTCGTCCTGCGGGGATTCATGGCGGACGCTCGCTGTGGGATTCTCCTCTCCCGCCTCCTTGCGGTCGTTGCTCGGACAAGGAGGATGGCTGGCAGGTGGTCACGCAGTGAAAGCGGCTGGTAGCGTACTACCCGCCGGCCCCTAGGGTGACGCCCCGGTGGCCCGTCTCTAGTGACCTCGTTGGTTGTTGCTTCAACTGCTTGGCCGGTGCTGTTGGGATGGCTGCCGGGGTCTTTTTATTGGTTCTTACTGGGGTGACTCGGTGTGTTTACCGTCTAGACTACATGATCTGTGCAGTTGTGTGATGCTGCTGTCAGTGGAGATTGTGTCAGTTGCCGCTGCTAGTTATGCTAGTTGCTGCTGTTAGTTATCCTTGCTAGTTTTTATTTATTTGTGTCGTTCTTCCGTTGCGTCCATCCAAGTCCATAACACTCAGTCTTTGAGTTCGTCTAAACCATGCGAGTCCATAAATTTATTGTCAGTCATAGAACATAGGAATTGCCTTATGCATGGCAGCAACCGCCGCTCCCGCTGCTATTTTCTTCGAGCCGCTGCAGATCTGCCGCCCCAAGCTTTCAAGGCCGCCACGCTTCTTCCACACTTCGTCTTCGTTGTACTTCTTGTGCATTGCGCGCTTCTTCTTCTCACAGATGCGCCTCATTGCGCTTCTTGTGCATAGCGTTGCGCTTCTTTTGCACTGTGCATTCGTTGCACTTCTTTTGCACTGCGTCGCCGCTGTCTTGGGCTACGATCCGTGCCGCCATACTTCCACCTATTTCTATTCGATTTGATTTGACAGCTCTCTCTATTCATGTCGGTTTCATCATCTTCTTCGACCTGTTGCCGCGGTCGACTTCGCTCCTGCACCTTGTGCTTTATGAGTCGTCTCACGACACCGGATGAGAGGTCTTTTGATACTCGATATATTTTCTTAAAGCTGCATGCTACGACGACATTATCAAGACTCGGACTTTGGATTTTTCATATTTTAGTATCAACCATTTCCAAATGTAATGCTATTACATACACCTTGCATTTGAAGGGATGTGTTAAAGATATGTTAGAATAAGAGTTAGAATAGAGACTCTATATGTCTTATCTATATATAACATATACCTCTTGTAGTTCTATATATATCGTCTATTAGACCTCTTCAATAGACACACAATATATTCCTAACACACACAACGAAACATACTGAGCAGCTTAGTGAACTCTGAAAACCTAACCAAAACATGAATATAAGTGTAACTTGACAGCTCAAGTGTGGCTGATTTTTTAAAGAGAGAATTGACTCATTGAGAAATAGCCTTGAAGGCTCTTTATATGATGATTCCTTATGCTATTAATATTGATTTTAACAGCATGGACAGCGTATGGGTATAATATTACACATTGAATTTTCCCTGGAATAGATTACATATACACCCAAATCCACAACAGAGAAAACAACAGGTGGACATCCCTGCTTTTATACCAAAATAAGCATAGATCTGCATCTCTCTGTAATACGAGCAGATCTCCGTGCTGCTTTCGTGCATACCCGTATACAGATTCCAAATGTTAGCTAAACCGAGTCGGACGCGCAAGCGATTGGCTGGCACGAGATTAGCTCCGAATGAACAATTGCTCATTCGTGGATATCCAGACCGTGAACGGTGATGAATCTCCAAAACAGGTACATAGCCAGCAAGAAAAATACCACATCAAACGCCATTTGGGATTGGTCAATGCTATAACTTGGAGTGCGGTCTCAAAGGGCATCCACCTTCCAAAGCATGGTCAAGTACTTCCTCGATGCGCTTCACAAGCAGAATCTACCAGCAGCAAAATAAATACAAGTCAGGAACAAACATTTTAACAGGAAAATTCCAGCCAGAAGAGAATTCAATTCACTAGGCATATAATATTCTCAACATTATATAGGTCTGCTACTATTCTGGATACTTTCGCTCCACATGACATCAAAAACTTGTACCACTACTTTATCCATGAGTTTTTCTATGACGGATACTTCATACATCATACATATGAGTTAATTATAGCAATTATAAATGCACACTCAAGTTAGTGTTAGTAGCTCCTCAGAGCATATCCTCAGCAGTCAAACTACATAACACAGCAGCCTCAAGAAAATCTCAAGTAAAAATAATGCTATCGCATACCTCCATGCCAGAGAGAATGGGCGCTGGAACCTCAGACAAGTCCTTTAAATTTCTTTCTGGCAATATTACTCTCTTGATGCCATAACGATGCGCTGCAAGAACCTGAATCCCAGAGAAAATTTGAAGTTAAAATAGAGTAGAAAAGCACCGCATAGAAATTGGTTAGGTCTTCCATCTTTTCCAAGTAAACAAGAAACAAAGAAAATATCAGGAACCTATATAGTATTACCTTATCCTTAACACCACCTACTGGCAACACTAGGCCTCTAAGAGTCATCTCTCCAGTCATTGCAGTGTCTGCTCTGACTTTGCGATGACTAAACAGTGACACCAGCGATGTTACCAATGTCACTCCTGCAGAAGGACCATCCTTTGGCACAGCACCGGCAGGAAAATGTATGTGAACATCACGGCTCTCCAATAAGTTAATATCAGAAGTAGGTGACAGATTCAGGTCAGCAGCTCTTGCTCTCACCTGTTAAAATCAAAGAAAGAAGAGTTAAAAGACACTGATATTATTCGATTTGATATGTACCAATACACAAAACTAAGCACAGAATAGTGGATTCAACATGCTAAATTTAAATAGTATTTAAACTCAAGACCATAATGTTGAAATTCCACTAATAATTTAGAATAATTTCAAATGGCAACATCAGGTCCAGCCAACAGAATACAAAAATATGATTCCATCAAGGCAGATAGGTGACAAGAAAAGAAAAATGCTTACCCATGTCAGAGCTAATTGTGCTGACTCCTTAATTACATCACCAAGTTGTCCTGTCAGATGCAAGTCCCCCTTACCGACCATGGCTGTAGCCTCTACAAATTGAACCTCACCGCCAAACGAAGTCCAAACAAGCCCAACTGACACCCCTGGGGTTGCCACACGATCTGCAGCTTCGTGATCATCAAATCTAGGAGGCTGTCGACGGATATAATGTACATTATAAGATTAACAAACAGAAAGACAGGACTCTGTAGCTTCTCATGAAGTTAAACTCAAACTTTGATGTTTAGAGACAGTGGCATACCCCAAGCACTTTTTCTAGCATAGCCTCATCAACAATCATAGGCAATGGATTTTCGTAAGCATTTGATATGTCCTGTCCCATAGGAATAACTTCCATTTCAACTTCACCACCATCGGCAAGCCTCGAGTCCAGTAGAGTCGTAGTTATTGGCTGTATTTCCTTGCCAAGTCTAAGCGTACTATCTTGCTCTGCAACCTTGACAGCAGCTGCACGGGCCAATGCAGCTAGGTTCCGCTCAAGATTACGTACACCAGCTTCTCGTGTGTATCTCTCGATGATGAGTTTGACCATAGCCTGGACAAATGAATGGAACAAAGCAAAGAGGGATGAATTGCTCAAGAATTTTAGTAATTACTCAAATGAATCAAACAACAACATATAATGGGAAGACATAAAAGTAGTCCATTGTAACCTCTGTTGTAAGCCAGATAATGAAATCAATTCTATTATTTAGCAGAACACAGGCAGTTAGCGACTGCAAGCAGGGTAAATGTGGATGATAAGCAATGCCGAATTTCCAATTTGTGCTCAAGGAGCTAAAAAACCTTATGTCATTCCCTCTTTTCATTGTTAAATAATAAATAATGGCCACAGCCCAAAATCAACTACTGGATTTTCCAGTATTGACTATATAACAACACTCAGAACATCACTTCATGGTAAACGCAACTGTATATTGCCTCCAAACATACACTGCAATTTTGTTAATGTATTTACCACCATGAATAGAATAGCACACCTCTCAAGCATAAGTACACTGCAAGGGCCGCTACAAAACTGATTTTAAGAGCCCTTATCTTGGCCATGAAAACCTTTAGCTTTATTGCCAAGGAAGAATAAAAGCACCACCCACCTTCTTGTCTAGATTTCTTTTAGTAAACTCAGTAATTATATAGCAAATGCATTTTGACAAGAGCGTTTGTTACTCTTGCAACGCGCATTGAGCAAATTAGACATTTTTTTATTATGGGATACCTAAATGAAACAGTTTACAGACAAGGAAAGGTGCAGCAGAAAACAGCACTTGTGTCATACCTCAGGGATCTGAAGATATGTGGAGCTCAAACCATGCTGTTCCAATACCCTTGGTATGAGATGTTTCATAGCTATTTTTAGCTTCTCTTCAGGAGTGTAGCCTGGAAGCTCAATGATTTCCATCCTATCTAACAGAGGAGGGGGGATAGGTTGCATCCTGTTGGCAGTTGCAACAAATATGACCTTTGACAGGTCAAACGGAACATTCAAATAGCTGGTGAAAATGTGTTAAGGAATTCTAAATATATAAAGTATAGATAGTAGATCAGGCAACATAATCTCTTTCTCAAAGCATTGTATAGTGTGTATCGGAATTATAAGTAACCCCAGAACTTAGCCTCTTAGAAACAATAGGAGACTGCATATTGAAATTATTCAACTTAGCCTCTTAGAAACAATAGGAGACTGCATATTGAAATTATTCCACTAAATCTGCAATCCTCATAGTAGGAGGCATGGTGGTAAAAACATGTCCAGAAAAGACAACCTTGAATAACCTATATGTGCCTAATCGTACAAACAATTTTTACAGAAAGCGACTTGATTTCATTAAGAAACCAACCGGTTAATCATAGAAGATGCACTTATTATACAGATAAAATGAAAGGATACTGGTCATTGAATGCTTTATTCTGCTCAGGGTCAAGAACTTCTAGCAGTGCTGATGCTGGATCCCCACGTACGTCAGAACCAGTCTTGTCAATTTCGTCAAGAAGCATCACTGGGTTACTGACAGATACTCTCTGCATTGTTTATGAACAGAACATGAGCATGACTTGGTCTACAAAATTTTTAGATCGATGGTACTCAAGGTCATCCAACAGAAAATAACTGGGAGTTAAATGATATAGCAGGATTTTTCTTGTAATAGCTGTCAAACTATTAATCCAAGACTAAGTAGATTAGAAGAACAAATAGTTTATAGGGGAGAAAAAAAGTATTTATAAGTACAGCACGATTGATTCTCCCATTAATATTGCCAGACAGAACATAAGTTAATCCTGAAATGAGAAATAGAATTGGGTTAAACCTTTAGTCCATCAATGAGGCGCCCTGGCATGCTTCCAATGTACGTTCTTCGGTGGCCCCTAATATCAGCCTCATCCTTTACACCACCAAGAGAGATTCTTATGAACTTCCTGTTTAGGGCCTTTGCTATGGATGAAGCCAATGATGTCTTCCCAACACCAGGTGGTCCCACAAAACACAGAACTGGACCTCTGGCCAGGTTTGAGCTGCAAGCAAATTAATGCATCTCCATGAGATATAAGATAAATTAACCAGGATAGGCACATAAGAAGATTATGCGGCATGTCAAATTACCAACCTTGCGAACAGCCAGGTACTCAATAATCCTCTGCTTAACTTTGGTCAGGCCGTAATGATCACGGTCAAGACTCTCCTTTGCAACTCTAAGGTCAAGTTCCTTTCTTCACTGACTTTTTGCCAAGGAAGATCAGCAAGAAGCTCCAAATAAGCTCGAGAGCTACTATATCCAGGTTGCTGAGGTTGCATCTTTCTTAGGCGCCTGCAAACCAAGACTAGCTAGATATACAAACCTCCAGTATCACATGTATGCACATATAGAAGGAAATGATAGGATAAGTTACCTCAACTCCCTTTGAGCGTGTTTCCAAATATTAGCAGGCATTCCTGCGTTCTGCATCTTCCTTTCCAATGCAGCTACATCATCTTCATCATCATCGTTATCACCAAGTTCCTCTTTGATAGCCCTCATCTGCAAAGTTAACATGGTAATTATCATATTGGAAACAGAACTATATGCCACACAAAAAGGTCATGGAAACCAAAGTTGCTTAACTCCAACAGGAAATATTTCCATCTTATACATATTTACAAACTATCCAAAAACACAAGCATGACAAAATGTAATTTACAGTTGGTCAGCAGCGCGAGCTCTAACTAGCAAATATATCAACAGCCCAAATATTATGGTGTTAGAGATATATGTATAGTTTGTTATTCCCCATTGTTATGAGGGGTTCTTTGCATATTCACCACCTGTACTTTGTGTATATATATCGGCCCATTGGCCTCATATTGAATACAAGCGCTATTCATAACATATGGAACTCCAAGCATGGAAAATAACACAAACTAACAAACCTGCTGGCGCAACAGAAATTCTTTTTGGGACTTTGACAGCTGACCCTCAACCTTCTGTGTTATTTTCTCGGCTACAAGAATTGACTGTTCATCACAAGAAAAAGATCAAATTAAAAAACTAGTAAATTCTTAAAATCATAGAAAATGAACTTATTAAAGCAAAAGGAACCTTAACACATCAATTATATTAATTTAACAAACTACAATGTTTCTTCACCTGCAGGTGTCTGTCTACAAGTTCAGTTGCCTTGGAAAGCCTAACTTTCAAGTCAACTGAATCCAACATAGAAAGCTGCTCCTCAAAGCTTATTTCAAAGCTAGCAACAAAAATATCAGCCAGCCTGTATACAGGAACCGTCTCAAGCAGCACCTTAGTCCTACCAACCGTTTTCTGTTTCTGGAGTCAGAAACAACAGCAACATGGTAAGTCAAAGCTCACTCGTAATTTTACTAACATAAAGGGCAAACATCATGGTGTTATGAATATTGTATATATATTCAAGAGGGTCCAATAGGTAAGATATATAGTGAGTACAAGGGGATTGCCATATACAGAAAAGGAAATACATAAGGAGAGTCATATTCTAACACACACACACCCCCCAAACTCATGGTGGATCACACACACTGAGTTTGGAGAGATAATACAAATGTTGTGCCCTAGTCTGTGGCTTGGTAAAGAAGTCAGTAACCTATAACTCTGATGGCACAAACTGTAAAACAAGTACTCCTGCCTACACCTGTGAGCGAGTATATGAAACATTCATATCAATGTGCTTGATGAGCTTATGCTTCACTGGGTCCCGGACAATACTGATAGCACCTGTATTGTCAGACAAAAGAGTAGTAGGTCCCATCACAGGCACTTCAAAATCTGCAAGTAGCCACCTCAACCAAGTAACATCCGTTGTCATTGCTGTCATAGCTCTCAACTCAGCCTCTGCACTCGAACGGAAATCAGAATCGCTTCTTAGTCTTCCAGACAATCAGGGAAGAGTTAAGAAAAACATAGTATGCAGAAAGAGAACGACGATCAGAAGGATCACTAGCCCAGGTCGCATCGGAGTACGTCTGAAGCTGTAGTGAGGTAGAGCTAGGGAAAAACAAACGACAAGAGATAATCCCACGCAAGTAGAGAAGAACACGAAGAAGGTGACTGTAGTGAAGATGGGTAGGACGAGCCATGAACTGACTCAAGATATGAACATCATAAGCAATATTAGGACGAGTGCTCACAAGGTACACCAAACTCCCAACAATATGACGATATTGAGTAGTATCCTCAAGAAGATCACCATCAGTGGCACGAAGCTGAAGGGATAGCTCCATGGGAATCTTAGCAGTGCGAGTGTCAGTCAGACCAGACCGGTCAAGAAGATCTTGGACATACTTCTGCTGGAAGAGGTAGTAGCCCTCAAGCATAGAAGAGACCTCAATCCCAAGAAAGTATGTAAGAGAACCAAGGCCAGTCATAAAAAACTGCTCACTGATATGCTTCTTCACATATGTGATGGAGGAATCATCACCAGTGATGAGCATGTCATCAACATACAGAAAGAAGCAGTGTCCAACCCCGGGATGAGACATGGACAAAAAGAGTAGGATCATGGGAACTGACAGTGAAACCAACAGCAGTAATCACCGAGGTAAAATGCGCAAACCAGGCACAAGGAGCCTGTTTAAGGCTATAAAGAGCACGACGAAGACGACAGATATGCCCATCAGGAACAGAATACCCAGGTGATGGCTGCATGTAGACCTCATGCAAAACATCATTAAGAAAAGCATTCTTAACATCCAGCTGAGAAATAGACCATCGGCGAACAGAAGCAACTGCAACAAGAATGCGAACGGCGGTCATATGGGCAACATGGGCAAAAGTCTCATCGTAGTCACAACCGTACTCCTGCTAAAAGCCGTGTGCCACAAAGCGAGCCTTGTAGCGCTCGATAGTACCATCAGACCGGGTCTTAATCTTGTACACCCACTTGCACGTGATCGAACGAGTATGCACAGGTGTCGGTACAATATCCCAAGTCTCCGTACGTCGAAGAGCATCAAACTCCTCTGCCATAGCGAGCTGCCACTCAAAATGAGAAGCAGTCTCACGATAAGAACTAGGCTCAGTGACACAAAGAGCATGAGCTATCGGAGCAAATCCAAAACGATCAGGAGGTCGAAGGGATGTCCGGTCACGAAAGACGTAATGAGGAGCATCAGCAGGAGGATCAGATGTGGGTATCGACAAGATAACAGTAGAGGAGGCTGGGGAAGAACAAAGACGCTTGGAGTAGTGAATACCAGATAAACGAGACGGTAGTGCTGCAGAAACAAGAGGCGATGCTGCAGGAGGCACCATTGGAGACAGACCAGGGGAAGACTGTGATAGTGAAGAAATTGGTGAAGAGTCAGAAAGAGATAACCATGAAATCGACTCGACGGTGGAAACAGGAGGAACCGAATCTCGATAGAAGAAAGATCGATATTCGTCAAAGACAACGTCTCGTGAAATCCTGATCCGTCGAGCAGAAGGGTCCCGGCAACGATAGCCCTTATGCTCAGAACTATAACTAAGAAACACACACTCAACTGACTGGGCCGATAGTTTAGTGTGTTCATGAGGCTACAGCAGAACAAAATAAGTACAACCAAAAACACGAAGGTGAGTGTACTACAGGGTTCGAGAGTAGAGACGCTCTATAGGACTGACACCCTTAAGAGCAGTGGAAGACTGCATATTGATGAGATATGCAAAGCTGAAAGCGACCTCACTGTAAGCGTGGTGGAACATGAGGCAAGGAGAAGGGTACGGGCAGTCTCAATCAGATGATGATGTTTGCGCTCAGCAGCCCTATTCTGAGCATGGGCACCAGGACAAGAAGATTGGTAAAGAGTGCCCTGCTCAGAAAGAAATTGTCTAAAAGCGCCAAAACAATACTCGCCAGTAGATTCACAGCGAAAAGTACGGATGAGATAATCAAATTGAGTACGAACCATCGTTGCAAAGCTACAATAGATCGCAAGAAACTGACCACAATTAGACATAGGGAAAGTCTATGTAAAAACGAGAATAATCATCAATGAAGATCACATAAAGTTTATGCCTACCTTTAGAGATAATAGGCGCAGATCCCCATACATCTGAATGAACTAAGTCAAAAGGACGAGAAGACAAGGACTCACTAGAATGGTAAGAAAATAGTAGTTGCTTTCCCAGCTTACAACCCTGACAAAGCATGGTTGTGTCAACAGTAACACGTCCAAGAACATGACCCACACAAGTAACACTAGAGGTGGTGGCAGCAGTGGCGGTGGAAGGAGACGTAGAGGTGACATGAGCAGCTGAAGTGGACGGAAGGTGGAGGCAATTAAGGATGTAAAGACCCTGACGATCTCTACGGCGCCGGCCAGTCCCAAGTACCGTCCCTGTCTGTCGATCCTGGATGAAACAGGTGTGAGAGTCAAAACCAACCCTACAGCCGAGATCAGTGAGCTGACCCACCGAGAGAAGCTGCATGATAAGCTAGGGAACATGGGAAACAGCTAGAACAAAAAAGTTAGTGGATAAAAGAGTGCCCTGACAGCTGACAGACAGAGGAGTACCGTCAGCTGTCTGAACAGAGATAGGAAAAATAGGAGGTCCTACTGAAATGAGAGATGTGGAGTCCGGTGTCATGTGGAAAGAGGCACGTAATCCGTAACCCAAAAAGTACCTTGAGGAGATGTCTCGAGCTATCTTGGTAGAACTCACGAAATGTGAGAGAGAGCTTCAAGTAGAGTCTGTGACTCGCTGAATAGAGTCACCTCGCCGAGAAGGTCTCGATGTCTTTGAGTGCGTCCTCCTATCGAGGAAGGGCCTCCCCGCCTCCACCTTGATCGCCCGACCACGCGCCTTGTTACGCTTTGCGCACCGCACAACGCCGATAGTCATGCCCAAAGTTCTTGCAATAATTGCCTTTGAACACCGGTTGGTGCAAAAATAGGAGCGTAAATAGACACTGAGGAGGATCGCAATGGGCGTAAACCCGTCGGTGTAGTCGAAGAAGGATAGCTAGCACGGTCGAACAAAGCGTGCCGCTAACTCGCGGCGAAGCTCCTCAAAGACGAAGCGTCAAAAGAGCCTCGGTGACTATCGGCCGCGTGGTGGCGGCTCAAAGAATTGAGCCTCGACAGCTCAAACTCGGCGAAGACGATGACGCGAAGTCATAAAGGCGGCGACCACGGTCCGCCTTCGCACTTGATGACACTCTTGGCGGCGGGAAGCGAGCTCATCCGGTGGCGCTGAGATCGCCAGGCTCGGAAGAAGTCGTCGACGGAGGAGTCCTCCTGGCGAAGCGTCTCCAACTCACGCTGAAGCGAAAAGAACTGAGCATCGCTGCTCTGCTGGTATCGCTCACGCAAGTACTCCCAGATCTGACTAGTGGCATGCAGAACAAACAATGTCTGGCTGGATGGAGTCGTCGACGCTGACCACCAGGATGACTCGAACACGGACCTCATTAGCACACCAGTGCTCAAAAGCATCTATGGCATACTAAAAGACCTCATCAACAGCAGCAATAGCGACATCTGCCTCCTTCTTGGCGGCCTCATCTTCTACAGGAGGTGCAGAAGCAGGCTGTCGGGGAGAAGGCTGAACTGGCGACAGCGGACATGGTCGGGCACCAGTGACATATCCCCAGAGGCGAAGACCATCGAGCGTGATCTCCATGAGTGAAGACCACAACCTATAGTTCGTCCCATGAAGCTTGATTCCCGAGAATGGGATCGTAACTGATGGAACGGAAGCTATCGGTAAGCGGCGCTGGACGGCGCACGGTTAGAGCAACGTTCTTTCTTTCTTTTTCTTTTCATTTTTCTTTATTTTTTTCTTTTTTTGGGGGGTGGGGGGCGGCTCGCACTAGAAAAAGGGTCGAAGGCCTTCGGCCTACTCTGCTCACGCTCGATGCGCACAGGGGGAGGTAGGGTTCCCCCTGCTGCTGCTCAAGCGACGGCGGCAACATGCGGCTCCAATTGGCGGCTCTCTGGCGCCCCACATGCGCGAGGCGGCGGGGGAGCGGCGGCAAATCTCGGACGGTGCGGCATGGCGGCTTCTTGGCTTGTCGTGGTGGGGCGTCGGTGACTCAACGGAGTGGTGGCGCGGCAACAGGTGGCGTCGCGTGGAGCGTCGGGTGACTCAACGGGCGGCGGCGGCTAGCAAAGACAAGGGAGCGTCGGGTTCCCGGCGGCATCTTCGACCGGCCAGAGCACGTGCGGCGGCGAGTGCAGGTGACACAAGCGGCTCAGGCCGGAAGGGTGGGCGACGGCTTCGGGCGGCGGAGGGCAAGAACGGCGGCGTTAGCCGGGGATGGCAGCGGGAGGGAACGAGCTAGGTTAGAACCTTGCTCTGATACCATGTTATGAATATTGTATATATATTCAAACGGCCCAATAGGCAAGATATATAGGGAGTACAAGGGGTCGTCATATACAAATAAGGAAATACATAAGGAGAATCCTATTCTAACACATGGATCACAGAAAGACACGGTTTGCGGTGGTGGTAGACACTAAGGAAATAAATCTTCCTAGTGCTCGAGCTACAATCATAAACCAGCCAAAACTTGAAATCTAACAGTAAACAAAAGATATAAAGTTTTGCTCGAGTTCTTTACCTGCTCAAGAACGGAAATTAGTTCCATGGCAGTAGCTTTGAATTGCCTAGAAAGAGCAATGAGATCTGGGTCTTGCTCTGCCTGCTCCAACTCTAGCAAATTGGTGAAGCATTAGTAATGTAAGTGTCAGAATTTAATATCAAGTGACTAGTAAAACACAAAGCGGATAAATAATCACATAGTTCTCAAGGAAAACAGCATCTTTTAGATGTCATCAGTTAATAAAGGATGCCACGAGAAGAAAATATACTATACTACCAAACCATCAACATAAATACAAATTTTGGCAATCATCAGACATGAGATAACAAATTCAGAAAGAAAAAGATACAGCTAGGGGGAGTGACAGCAGCTACAAACTAAAGATGATGGTTGTGTAGGAAAATAGTGAGAGAAAGAGAAAGGAATATTTTTTTAACAAAAAGTCATTACCAGTCTTTGTCATGTCAAGGTGTGAAACACGGGCAACATGATATGACCCTCTTGCACTGAGTTCTTGAACACTAAACCTACATAAACCTTCAAGAACAACAATGTATGTAACCCTTCCACTTGGTTTCTCCACCCCTCTTGAAAGGTGCAAAGCTCTAGCAGCAACTCCCCTATACATGGAGGAAAAACAAAAGTGAAGACAAAGTTGGATTAAAAAAATGTGCAAGGTAAGGAAACACTACAAGACTACAATACTCATGAGGGAATAACTTTTAAGTTATCTACTATCCTTCATATTTCATCAATTTGTGTAATAACCATAGGTCGAAAAGAGCTATAGCTGGAAATCATAAAGGTCATGAGGCACCTAACCTTTTTTTCTAGGGGATAATAGTGGGATGAAAAACAATTTGAAAACATGACTAGTACATTCAGTGAGCGCAAGGATTGGAAAACTAGGAGGATGGCAAGTTGTCACAAGAACAATTGAAGCATCTTGATTCCAGATAGTCCACAATTGGAAAGCATGTAGATATAGAGCTAAATGCTAATCTATCACGTGCCAGATATGTGAAGCCCTAACAGAATAACAAACAACAAAAGGAAAAATATCTAAAACCTTGAAGGAACAAAAAATAACGTTAACCTGAGTGTTGAGCTACAAGTATGAGAATGTAAAATGCACCCTCTAGCTCAGCTCATTCATAGAAAACGTGCAATAGCCAATAAGTTCTGCAATTACTGTGTCGAAGAAGATTTGCTCACTATCAACCTATCTTAGCATCCTTACTTCAGCCAAGCCCATTGCAGGCCAATGCGTTGTTGCACTAGCGCACACACAGCATAAGCAGCTAAACAGATAAAGCAGAAACCATTTGCTTCCATCTATATTTCACATGTTCATAGAATGTAGAATGCAATATTGAATCAGATGGTTACATTTGCCAACAGCCCACTCCATGTCAAACCACCTAACTATAGGACTAGCTTAACACCCTTTAGTGGCCAAGCACTATTTTTCCCCTTTATTACTGACATATTTGAAGGCTTTTATCTATGGAACCTGGTTCATGGATATAATACAGGCATATGAGTAAGCATTAGATTAGCAAACACTGTTACGCAACGCACCGACTGTGCCAGTGAATGGGCTCCTTCCCACTCTTCGGATCCTGCTTTGTCGACTCTCCCCCAGAACCACCAGACGCCTTGCTGCCTCCTTCACCTGAATCACCACCCACAACTATAAGAGCAATAGCAACTCCAGTAAGAAACTACAGATCCGCAATGGCCAACAATGAATCGTATAACCAAATTAGAAGCTGCAGTCTTTATCTCACCAGGAGAAAGCAGTGAACCAACAGCTGCAGCCTCTGAGTCCCGCACTGGAAGCACCCCGATCAGACCTTTCTCCTCCCGCTGCCAGAGCTCCTGTTCTACCAACTTCACACTGCAGGCCAAAACAATCGCATTGATGAAGTCACAACCTAAGTCAAAATCCAAACCAACGGCGCAATCATTCCCTCCCACCGAGTCAACACACACTAGTAAGCTACCCTACACCTACACCAAGAAAATTTCCAATAACCCCAAACTAAGCTGAACCACAAGTGACCAAACCGCACCTAGAAAATTCGAACACTAAACGAAAGGTGTGTAATTGGAAGCTGAATTAGTCAACCGTAAAAGCAACCCACCCGCTCAGAACCCCGCCTTGAATTCAACGAGAGCATCAGATTGCACCGCAAATTTTAATTGTTCACATCAAAAACAGAATTATCTTATTAAAAAAAACCAACAAGAGAGATGGCTACTATAGTAGAAGCAGATAGACCAAATTCTACTTGAGCCACACAAATACAGAGGGACTCCAAAATTCAAGCAAAACGCCTCGCGATTTTGGAGCAAGCTAGCTGAGGCAACACCTAATCCAACACTACACGCCTAGCGATTACTACGCGGAGAAAACCTAACGACGACCAATCCACTCAAAACACCCGCGCCGAATCCGCCTAGAGCACACCAAATCACACCCTAGAAAACCAAACTCGAAATCGGCAGGCTAATCGGGGTCGCGGAATCGCTCCAGGGTGCCGGCGCGCGCTCACCTGCTGGGGTTGGTGCAGCGGATCCGCACGATGGCGCCGGGGAGGAGCACCTTGTTGCGGAACGGCAGTATGGCGAGCCGGCCCGGCAGCTCCACCGGCGAGTCCGCCATGGCCGCAGCTACGGCTGCACGCGAGTCGTGTTGAAGGGGAGTAGGAGCACTGGTCTGTTCCGTACGGCGGAATAGAAGAATTGAATAGGAAATTTTCAGGAGGGGAGGAAGGCGAGAGGTGGGAGACGCTGAGGATATATGATTATGGGAGCCGAGCCGAACTGTGTAGGCGAGGCCAGTCAAGGATGGATTGCTTGCGTTGCGGCCTTGCGGGTGCTGGTGGTGGGCCCGCGTGGCGGGTAAGTTTTGGGGGGGGGTTAATCACTTGTGGGGCCCGGGCGTCGGCGAGTGGTGGAGCTCGCATGTGGACGCGGCGCTTTGGTGGAGATAAGGGTGGCGCCGCGGGATCCAGTGCAGGGAGGCGGGGAGCGCTACGGACACGTGGTGAGACAGTATTGGCTGGATACCGATTATCTGCCACGCTGGCGGGCAAGGAGTGGGTTGGTTTTGTGTTTTGTGTTTGGTGTCGACGGCGCGCGGGGTGCGGCTCGTTCAGACCGCCGTAACGGTTGGGAAACGGTAGGCTCTGGCAGATCGCAACCGTCGATTTGTGGGGATTGGAGTGATGGACGGGCCATGTGATTGGGATCGTACGGATGGATCACTGCGTAGTTGCGTGTGTGACGCGGACCCCCTGTGGTTGGAGGTCGTTGCCACTTATCCCGTCAAGAAAATTGGCTAGTCTACTTGTCGTTTTAAGTCATCAACGCTGCTGTACACACGAAGGCGTATGCGCAGCAACCGTAAGAAGCAAACATTACTAGGGGGCGGAGAAAGCTACTTTTAATCCTATTCCCTCGAGCTGGTGCCATTGTCCCCCGCGGCCCGATACCCATTAATCTCATTCCTCTCAAACTCAAAACGTTGCACTCCCTCCTAAAGTCTCAGTTCAAGCTCAGGCCCAAGCCCAAGCCCAAGCCCAAGCCCAAGCCCAGCAGTACATTCTTGCCCTGCTTGTCATCGCCGCAAGCTGCAGCCGTCGCCGCCGCATTACCTTTTTTTATTATACATAAGCATCACAATTTCAACGGAGATTCCTACAACAGAAGAAGTTCATAATGTTTTGGATATCGCAAAAGTGAGACAAACTGATGGCATGCTTACATCAAAAGCTATAAGTTAGAGTGTCCAATCATCCAACTAAATTAAACAAACTAGTAGAGCGTCCTATTCAGTTCATCGACGGAAGGAACAATACATGCCAAAATACTTCCGGGCAACTTTCTTTCACCCATTCATGTTAGACACCTTTCATCTGTTCGTGTTAGACAGAAGGCCCATTGTGACGACCCGCACCATTTGCATATTTGTTAACATAAAACAATTCCATTTTATTGCATCAAAAAGACTTTACAACATTTGTTGTACAAGCATTTACAGTGTTTTTGGCAGTAAATAACTAAAAACCTAGTTCTTCTCTTCTTGCAAAATCAGTAGTAGCCGCCTCTTCGTCGCTTTGGTTCTTTAAGCGCGCCCCAGAGCCACCTCGCGATCCATTTTTCCTCGCCGCAAGAAAGCAAAGAATCGGTTAGTAATCATAGTCAAGAGTATTCGGTGAGCAGTAGTATATAAAGGTTAGAGCATAGAAAGTGGTAGTCGATTTCCGGCGCATGAGAATATCCGAGTACCTCGAGTAGTCGGTCCCTTGGCAATCAAGATCCCCGCACCAACCGGAGTTAGTCGGCCCTTGATCGCCAAGATATCCGCACCACCCAAGATCCTTCGACACCTATCACTTACGTGGGTCTCATCATCCCAGCATTATCGTAACCAAACACCCACTATTTGCAATTGCCAAAACCACAAAGGCAAAACCTCAACAGATACCCGGTAACCACACCTCACCTAAGCTTCACCGGTGCAAGAACCATTTCCCAAGCCTCTCTCATAGAGCAAGCCAAAGACCCTCAAAATATCAAGCAGGAGGCAAGAAGACCAAGGCAGCCTCTCGCCGAGCCTAAACCCCAAAGAAAAAGCAATGGCGATCCGGTGATCTTAGCTAACAAAATAAAGAAGACAAAACGGTAAATGCATTCCACAGCAAATACATTATCACCTTCCCAAGAGCCTAATACATTCCCCAAAGAACAAATTGAAGCCAAAGACAACCACATTTCCCCAAAGAATGCCTTCCCGCTTAGCACAAAGAAGATAGCCACAAAGAAATGCATCCCCCAAAGAAAAACAAACAAGATCAAGAAATGCATTTCCCTTCCGAAGCCACCCCAGTTCATCCCTCCAAGAGAGCTAGTAAAGCCAAACCAAAGATTCATCACCCAGACAACACACAAGCCATACATTTCACCCCTGAAGCCACTGCCCAGATACACAAAGCAAGCAAAGCATCACAAAGCCAGCAACACAACCACAAGCCATCTGTTCCAGTCCACAGCCAGCAGAGGCAAGAACCGAAGGAGGTTCAACTCTGCATCTCCCAGTAGAAGAAGAAGAAGAAGAAGCAGAAAGGGGAGGAGGAGCCCCAGGCAAGAAGAATGACCAGCCCAACCAAAGACCAAAGAACTGAGAGCCTGGCGAGAAGGAGAGCACCAAGACAAAGCTGTGCGCCACCCTTCTCCCCAACTGTGATCCATCACAAGGTAAACCCTAGCTCAAATCAAGTTGCTGGGATCATCATCCATTCAAATCACCAGACCCCAATAGCATCAGCGTAGATTGCAAATCATTTCCATCACAGAGCAGTAGGGTTAGGAGGGAGTTCGATTTACCTAGGGTTTCGATGAGATCGAGACCGGCCGGCCTTACTGGGAGCCATGGCGGCCGGGAGGCTGGCCGGCCCACATGCGACCGAGAGAGAGGAGGAGTGGCGGCGCCAAGCACCAAGCCACCGAGGAGAAGAGCGTAACAGAGGACCCAGAGGGAAGGCCAGCTTCTTGGCCACTAGCGTGAAGGCGAAGGAGGATGCCGAGCCGTGGTGAGGAGACAACACCCGAGCGGAGGCGATGGCGTGAGGATCCCAGAGAGAGAGAGCGAGGAAGGTGAGAGAGAGAGAGGCGAGAGTCGGCGGTGAGGAGAGGCGAGCGAGTGAGAGGAGAGGCGAGGTGAGAGGCGGCAGTGGAAGGAGTCCGAGAGGCGTGAGAGGTGAGGGAAGAAGTCGGGCACAGGGGTAAGAGAGAGAGTGAGTGAGGGAGAGAGGGGGGTTAGGTTTAGGGTTAGGAATTAAGGGGGGGAATAGGGAATTAGATAGAGGGGTAATTTGGTAATTTTGGGTAGAAAATTAGGATTAGAAATTAGTTGTTTGATTTTTTGAGTATAGAATGTGAGTTTGGCGGTGACGGCAATAGATCGAGCTTAACCCTAGAACGATTTGTAGCGGAAGAGTGCTAACTGGGTCAGTTCCAAAAAGTTTTGTTAAATTAAAAATTGGCTAACGTAGGAGTCGTATTAGCATTTTATTCATCTACTATCACCAAAACTTAACTAAGTATTTATTTATATATTATTCGTATACCGCTTTGCTACAGAGGCGAACCAAGGTCAAGCACAGGAGAAGCTGATAAGAGATTCGTCATCGTCGACCTATCCAACAACTCTAAAGGCAAGCGATCCTTTGAACATAAATATAGTTATGTTAAATGTAAACCGTATATTGCTCTATCATATATGTACTGCATCAAAATTATTTCTCAAAAACAATTTGGATTGAGATGATGAGAAAGATAAGAAGAATGAGAATGAGATGAGAATTATTATGTGGGTAAAGGGGGCCTTGGTAGAGAAAAGAGATGAAATGATGATGATAATGAGATAATGATGATGATAAGATGTGGGACCCTTTACCTACAACTATAATATAAGGACTAACAAAACTCTTACTCGGTCAGATGCCGTAAAATCAGTGCCAACCATTTCCCGTTTTACGCGAAAATGCTACTGCTTACGTAATTACGTTCTCCTAACGGGAATGTTGGACACGGAGGATAGCCGGTCCAAGGTGGAGTGTTGGGCACGGAGGATAGCCGCCCCAACCAACATTGTTGGAACTCGGTGGAGGACTGGGCGAGCCCAGGACACCGACGGAAAACAATGGGTGGAGACTTAATCACGTAACACGAAACGTCAGATTTCGAACTCAAGTCGCATCAAAGGAAATGCGATGGACCCAGTTCACGAGAGCTCGAATAGCTATGGGTAAAGTGGCGCAAGCCTGCGCAGTGCTATACAAATCATAAATTCATGCCAGTCTCTTGGATTGGAGTCTACGGGAACCACTGGGGGTCTTTCTTCTTTCCGAGTGACTAGTAGTATTTTCAGAATTAAAATTGCAACTTAATGTCTTAATGTTTATTTTCGAATGAGATGATTTTAGAATTTGTGATAAAGACCGGAGATCACCATGCGATGCATTGTTTGCTATTAATGCTTCTTTGAGTACTTCATACTCAACCTTGTTAGTATTCTCCTTTGTTAGATCCTAGTCCCACGGAGCTATCCCGAGTGGGGCAAAGGACTTGCAGGTACCGATGCAGCAGCAGGAGGAGAAGGCACCAGCGGCGAGGACCTGAGCGAGATGGAAGCCATCTTTGACTCGTGGGACGAGTAGGAGGCTGTAGTTCTGAGAGGCATCTGAGGCGAGAAGCTCCCTTTTGTATCTGTGTAATAGCTTTATTAAGAACCCTAGTCTTATGTGGCTACGACTGTAATAAAGATGTACAGTTTCTATTTTATTGTTCTGCTGCGCAACTCTGATAAAATGGCTTGCTATTCGTCGGAGCGGTGTTCTACCGGGCAGACGAATAGTAATCCGTATGCCTAAGTGTGATTACCCTAGGGGTAATGACACGGGGCGTCACACCCATCACATCCTCTTTTCCCTTCAAAAATGAAACAACAAAATTAGGGCCTTGTAGGTGAATATTATCTGATAAGACATTGTAGATAATATAGATTTTGGACCTGTAGAAGATCAACGTAAGAGCTGATATAGGTTGTGGATGCCGGTTGATTTGCTTGGAGGTCCTGAACCAAGTACAAATGTTCAGAGTGCCATTGCGAATACAAAAATGCAACATATGAGGGTAAGGTAAAACTAAGTACCTGAGATTCATTTGGGATAGAACTAATACTTCCAACCTCATATCCTCCGAAGTAAGAGTGATCAAAATTTCCCTGACGAAATAACATACATGTTCATAGAGGCTATTCTACTGAAAATAGATATTGTGAGTAAAGAGGTTACCTCTGATTGATATGAGTTCTACAGATTTGCACCCTGTCCATCTTTTGACTTGTTCGCTGTTTTACCTTTTTTATTTGATCCTTTTACCTTTCTCCCATTTGCTGTTTTTACTCCATTTTTGCTTGTTGGTTCTGGCTGCTGCTTCTTCCATTTTTGCACTGATCGATAATTATGGCATTTGGTGGTTTGTTTGACATACAAGCTAACCAAGACTTGAATAACCAAACAAAAGTCCCTGTGTCCTCATTTTTTATAGTAGGCCACATCCCAAAAGAATTGATTCCCCATGATTATTTACACCAACAAAAGGAGCAAATGGCATGTTGTACTTGTTTGTTAAGTACGTAGTGTCAAATGTGACAACATCCGAGAAAGATCCATATTCAGCCCTACTTCTTGCATCAACCCAGAATAAATTTTTTTAGTCGAGAGTCCTCATCGACATCCATGACAGAAAAAATCTGGATCTTCAGACTGCATATGAAGGAAATATTGATAAACTGCATGCGCATCTCCAACACCAAGCTTCAGCCTTCTTGCCTCTTGCAAGTAGTTCCTGCACTCCTTTTCACCAAATTGAAGATTTTCGTAGCCTCCTGCTTGCACAACGAAAGAACTAAGTTCTTGTTTATGCGAATACCTGCTTGATCATTCAATTCTAGTATTCTTTTAGCATGCAAATCAAGTTTCTTGTGGCATCTGAGAAATCTAGCTTTGCTTGGACTTAGAGCTGTTAGAGATATATATGTGTTAGAGTAGGATTCTAGATATTATTTGGTTTCCTTATTTGTAACCTGTACTTGTGTATATATACTGTCACATTGGCCCCTTGATAATACAAGTCGCTATTCCTAACATGGTATCAGAGCGAGTTAGGGTTACCTCTCCCTGGCCGCCGCCGGCGGCTTCTTTCTCCGCGTCCACCACGTGCAACTCTGCCTGCCGCTCCGTCGGCTTTACTGTCGCCGTGAGGATCTCCGTAGGGACGCTCCGTCGGTTGTGCCGCTCGGGTCTGCCGCCAGATCCAGGTCACCGACGCCGCCTCGTCTGCTAGGTCGTCGCTGGCTTCCCTCTCCGGCACTGCCGTCGTCGCCCCGACATCTTCAAGTCGCTGCTTGCCCAATCCGTCACCGACTGCTGCTGCTTCTGGTCTGCCGAGGGCCGCCGCCGCTCCATCCCGGACGGCCAAGAGCGCCGCCTTCGTGCCGCCATATAACGGAGAGCCGCCGCCACTCGGAGGGTCGCCGCCAAGACTCGGGAACCTAGTTCCCCGTCGACTCGCTTCGGCCGTGCCTCTGCGAAGAAGGCCGAGAGCGCCGCCTTGCGCGGCCGCACTGCCGCCGATCTCGGACGCCAGATCGTGCAGCCGCCGCCGCACGCGACGCCGCCGCTGGGGGGAAACCCCATCCCCCCATCGGCTTCTCCGCCGCCGAGCGCCAGCGCTGGCCGCCGCCGCCGCCACGAGGGGGAACCCTAATCCCCCCTCGTTTTGGTCTCGTGGGCCGAGTGTCTACCGAAAATCGGCCGCCGCTTGTTTTTAAAGCAGCCGAAAGTTTGGCGGTAAAAAACGTTGTTCTAACCTGGCGCCCGCCCGGGCCGCTGTTAGACTTCGTTGTTTTGGTTGCCACGCCGCCCGGCCGCCGCCTACCAATGGGCACCGCTTCCCTCCTCGCCGTCCGGTGATCTTCGACGGTGTTAATTACACCGACTTCGTGTCTCATGCGCACCTACATGCGTGGTCTTCGCCTCGGGCGCTCTTCTCCGCAATGTCACCGCCCGCTTTGCCCTACTCCTCCGACGGAGACCTACGTCATTGCACTATCTCGACAACCGACAAGCTCTTTGTTGAGGTGGCGACCTTGCCGATGAGAAGGTCATTCGCCTACCAAGAGGCTCTGGATTTCTACATTGATCGATTGACTGCCTACACTCAGTGGTGCGACGACGACGCCGGTCGCCATTGCCGTCTTCATCGCCGATGTCCAACCTCGCCTTCTCGAGATTGTGGGATTTTCTTCTACCGTCGGATGTGGACTCACCTTCGTCGGCGCACGAACCCTCCGGAGATGCCTCTCTACTCGCTGGTTCGCCAAGAGCACTCTCTTGAGGGTGACGCCATCGTTGACGCCTTCTATACTCGAGTTCATTGCCTAGCGTCCACCGACTCTCTTCGACCGCCGGGCCGCCGCTCCTATTCGGCCGCTGGCTATACATGATGATCTGGAGTTTCAGCATGTCTACGAGTTTCTTACCCGCTTTCGTCCTAAGTTCGAGCAGAGGCATGCCCAGCTTCTTGCACGGCACCCTCGTGTCACTCTTCTAGAGGCCCTTACCGAGATACGTGCAGAGGAGACTCGTCTGAGTGGTGCTGGTCTAATGCCACTCCCCTCCGTGCTCGCCGCCCGTCCACCCGCTACACCGATCGCTTCCACGCTTCAAGACATCGCCTCCTCCGGGCCGCCACGGTGGTGGTGGTCGCCTCCATCCGACAAAGGATCCCCCGCCGCTTCCTATCGCGACAAGGTTGGACACATTGAGTCCTAGTGCTATAAGAAGCAGCGGCATCTTTCACGCCGTTCTTCTCCTAGCACTGGCACCGGTACTTCTACATCGACTACTTCCGCAGTTTCTCTCACTGCGCAGGAGATAGCCAGACTTTAACGCCTGCTTGCCGGTTCAGATTCTCCCTTGACAGGTTCTGCAGGTTCTGCGACTGACTCTTCGGGCACTGAGAAACCACCTTCTACACAGTTAGGTACCCCCCATGGATCCTTGATTCCAGAGCATCTTTTCACATGACTTCTGATTCTTCCACTCTGTCTTTTGTTACACCTCTTGATTCACCTGTCAGTGTGCTTACTGCTGATGGTACCTCTCTTTCTGTCTCCGGTCGAGGACCTCTTAGCAACTCATCTTTTAATGTTCCTTCTGTTGCTAATGTTCCTCACCTAACCATGCAGCTTCTTTCTGCTGGACAGATTACTGACCTTGGTTGTCGGATCATTCTTGACTCTGACTCTTATTGTGTTCAGGACCGCCACACGGGGGGCTCTGGTTGGTTCTGACCCTCGGCGCCTTAACTCACATCGTCTCTGGGAGCTTGACTGGCTTCATCTTCCTTCCGCTGCCACCGTCGCCACCAGTCTGTCCGCTTCCGCCACTTCGTCTATCAGCTCTTTTTAGCAGTGGCATCACCGTCTTGGTCATCTGTGTGGATCTCATCTGTCATCTTTAGTCCGTCGTGGTCTTCTGGGGTCTATCTCAGGAGACGTATCTTTAGATTGTCAGGACTGTAAGTTAGGGAAATAGATTCAGCTTCCCTATTCTCATAGTGAGTCTGTGTCTCAGCGACCATTTGATCTTATTCATTCGGATGTTTTGGTCCGGCCCTTCCTTTCAAAGGGGGTCATCGATATTATATCATTTTATAGATGATTTCTCTCGCCACACTTGGATAAATTTTATGTCTTCTCGTGAGTGAGGCCCTGTCTATCTATAAACAATTTGCTACTATGGTTCGCATACGCTTTCCACTCCTATTCGTGTCTTTCGTGGCTCGACTACTGGGCGAGTACCTCTCTCATTACCGCGTAGTTTTCTTGTCGAGCAGGCACCTCGCCAGATTCTCTTGTCCTGGTGCTCATGCTCAGAATTGTGTCGCTGAGCGTAAACATCGTCACCTCCTTGAGACGGCTCGTACCTTGATGATTGCCGCTCTATCCCACCTCACTTTGGGCCGAGACCGCTTCCATCGCCACCTATCTCACAACATTCAATTCTCTTCCGCTTCTTCAGGTGAGATCCTGCTGAGCGCCTCGAGATCTTACTCGCACTACTCGCTCTTCGTGTCGCTTGGTTGCGTTTGCTACATTCTTCTTGCACCTCGAGAACGCACCAAACTAACTGCTCAGTCTGTTGAGTGTGTTTTTATGGGATACAGTGCCGAGCACAAAGGCTTTTGACGGATGCGGATTTCTCGAGATGTGACTTTTGACGAGTCTCGTCCTTTCTACCCACGTCCTGCCTCTCCTTCGGTTTCCTCTGTAGAGTCCCTGTCTTTTTTTACCTTTCCAGATACACCCATCTCTGTCTTGCCCTCGTCCACCCATCCCACTAAGTCTCCACATATACCTCCTGAGGCCTCTCCGCCGTTGTCGCCACCTGCTTCGTCGCCTGTGGATCCTCAGACTCCTCCCACTCTCTTTTACACTCGTCGACCTCGTATTGGGGCTCTTCCAGATGAACCATCTTCCCCTGATGTTTCATCTTCTCCTGATACTCCATCTTCCCCCGATGGGCCATCATCTCCGCGCTACGGTCTCCGCGATCGTCGGTCGATTCGGCCTCCCCGCCTGCTTTGGTCTTTGCTGTGCAAATAGCCATGAGCCTGTCTCCTATCGGGATGCTGTTACTCACCCTGAGTGGCAGCATGCCATAGCCGAGGAGAGTTATGCTCTCGAGCGTACTGGTACTTGGGATCTTGTTCCTTTTCTATCTCACTCTCGTCCCATCACGTGTAAGTGGGTCTATAAGATTAAGACTCACTCTGATGGCTCTCTTGAGCGCTATAAAGCGCGTCTTGTTGCTCGTGGCTTCCAGCAAGAGCATGGTCGTGACTACGATGAGACTTTTGCCCTGTGACCCACATGACCACCGCTCGCACTCTTCTTTCTGGCGCGCCTGCTCGCCATTGGTCCGTTTCTCAGCTTGATGTCAAGAACGCCTTTCTTAATGGCGAGTTGCGTGAGAAGGTCTACATGCATCCGCCACCTGGGTATTCTGTTCCTAAGGGCATGGTCTGTCGTCTTCGTCGCTCTCTCTATGGCTTTAAACAAGCCCCTCGTGCTTGGTTTGAGCGCTTCTCCTCTGTGGTCACTGCTGCTGGCTTTTCAGCTAGTGATCATGATCCTGCTCTTTTTGTCCACACTTCGTCTCGTGGTCGGACTCTTCTTCTTCTATATGTTGATATGATCATCACCGGAGATGATTCTGAGTACATTGCCTTTGTCAAGGCTCGTCTGAGTGAGCAGTTCCTTATTTCGGATCTTGGTCCTCTCCGTTACTTCCTTGGGATTAAGGTTACTTCCACTCCAGATGGTTTTTTATGTCCCAAGAGAAGTATATTTATGATCTTCTTGATCGTGCTTCTCTCACTGATCAGCGTACTGTTGAGACTCCCATTGAGCTCAATGTTCATCTCCGGCCTTCTGATGGCGAGCCTCTTTCTGATCCGACTCGCTATCGTCATCTTGTTGGGAGTCTTGTCTACCTTGCTGTTACTCGTCTAGATATTACTTATCCAGTTGTGGATATCGTGAGGATGTGTGCACGATCTCAGGATGATGAGTCAATTGGCAATGGCTTTGTTGGTTTGCAAAATCTCGCCGGGTTTGCTTACGTCGCCGCACCACAGCGGTCCGACCGGTGGTGGGGCGGTCGGACCGCCTGTGGGACTGGCCGGATCGCAGAGTGGTGGCGGTCGGACCGCCTCGACCTAAAGTTGGATTTTGGGGCTAATCCAAAAATAGGTTGTGTAGGCAGTGAGGGAGTCTCCGGATGTGGTTGCATCATTTTGGAGCTCCCAACAAAGTTCTATTGAGTTGAAAATTCCGAAGGTTTCGGATTTTCAAGCTAGAATTTTGGTTGTCTTGACCGGTCCGACCGCTGCCGTTGTGGAGCGGTCCGATCGGCTCGAATCGGCTTGACCGCCTTGTGGGCTGGCCGACCGGCTTTGACTTGGAGGTGAGCCAAGTTTGCATTGATGTGGTTTCAATGTGGTTGATGTTTAGTTATCAATGCTTTATTGATGTATATTGCATTATGGAGCTAACGGGTCAAGTTGTGAAGAACTTGTTCCCTAAACGGTTTGTTTGTCTATTGTCAGTGTGTGGCTTGTAGGTCAACGACATCAACGGTGAGTGGATCGACTACGCTGGAGAGCCGAGGTCCGTAACGATCGGGGATACCGCGAGGTCGTGTGACACAAGCATGGTGCGAATCGGCAAGACGGATCGAACGGTGGTTCGATCATATTGGTTGGATCAGTGGTGCGGATATCGGTGCAAGTCTCTCGGAGGTTCCGATGGGATCTTGACAAGAGAGGCTTGGCGACGCGATGAGAACCGCCGATCAACCTACACGGTGAAGCAGGCGATTGCTTCAACAGATGTTGTGTGTGGGTCCCACGTGTGAGTGGGTCCCAAATGTGTAACCCTAGTCCTCTCCTATAAATAGAAGGGGGGAGATGTAAAACCTTCCAGAGGCATTCATTTGGTTCCCCCTTTGCCTTTTCTAGGGTTAGGGTTTGGAGAGGAAGAGAGGGAGAGATTGTATGCTCATAGGGTGAGCTCTTGTCCTCCTTGTTGGAGTGGCTTTGTAAGCATCTTTTGAGATCAATCAATCTTGTGATGCTTGCTTGTGAGATCATTTGTCTCCTCCTTTGTGTTCTTCTCTCATTTGAATGAATTTTATGCTTCCTTGATTCAAGTGTTTAAACTTGGTCTTTTGACCCTTTGTGTCTTGCTTTGATGTGTGGGAGTACTCCTAGGATCATCTAGACCATCAACCCCACAAGCAAGTCTTGAATCAAAGTTTTCATATTTCTAGGGTTTGTGCACTTCTTTGTTTAATCCTTGAGAGTTTATTTCTGAAGTGGATCCAAGGATCGCCGCTAGAAATAGGTCTCTAATATCATTAGGAGGTGTGCTCAAATTTGGTCAAGTTTCATTGGTTGAATCAAAAGTTGGATCAAATTTCGTTTTGGATTTGGGGTAGATTTTTCAAGATCGATCGAACCGGTCCGACCGGTCTTGTAACGGCGGTCCGACCGCTCAGATATTCGCATCACAGATCGCTGGTCGAATCGTTGTCCACCCGTCCGACCGCCGCTTAGTTGCTTGGCCGATCATTGGTTGAACGTCGGTCGACCGCCTTGGTAACCGGTCCGACTACCGTGGCTGATCAACCCTTTGAGATTAAGTCTCCACTTATGTATCGTGTGGTTGCCGGGTTATCGACCCAAGACAAGGCGTCATTGTGTGCTTATCGATCTTCTTAGCTTTCATAGCTAAAGGAGTAAAGTTCGTGTTGAATTCGACTTAGACGAGAAAATTGTGAAAGCGCCTATTCACCCCCCCTAGTCGCCTTTCCGGTCCTACAAGTGGTATCAGAGCCGGTTAGCTCTTTTCTATAGATCTTAACCGGTCTTTGGAGCCATGGCGATCGAGCGATATTCAATCAAAGCCACATGTTTTTGATGGAGTTGATTTTGCATATTGAAGGCCGAATGGAGGCCTACATCGAGGCTCAAGGGCATGTGATTTGGCTTAAGGTGAAAAACCCTTATGTCGTGCCAGCCGATGACAATTTGATCACTCCAGATGTGGAGAACAACAGCAGGGCTCGGAATTTCTTGATTCAAGGCCTTAGTCGATCGGAGTTTGAGCGTGTTGCTCACTTGTCGCTCGCTTCATGAGATCCGCGACTCTCTGTGATTATCACGAGGGTCCATCTGCGATCAAGGAAGTGAGACGAACCACTAAAGAAAGCATACTCCAAGATCGAGCAAAGACCGTGAATCTTTAGATGAGCCGTGGGGAGATTTTCTAAAATTCTTCATGATCTCCGCCGTTGATCTTATCTTTCGAGTCCGAAAATGCACGCCACTCTTGGGTGCTTTGGATGTGAAGGTCCTGGGGATGAAGATCATCGCCATCAATGACAACATCACATGAGTGAGCTTACCATGGATAAGCTTTACTCGAGGTTGAAGACGATGAGATTGATTTTATCTCGCCTCCCCACTGATGAGCCGATGGCTTTAGTGGTTGACAACTCTAAGGGTAGATATGCTGATTCTTTTAATGTTAGCTCATCTGGATTTTCTTTGTCTGCTTTGCATTCTTTGAGCGATGAGCAACTTGAGAGACTACCCGAGGATGACTTAGCCCTCCTATCCACAAAATTCACGAGAGCCTACAATAATGTGAGGAGTAGGAGGAGAGGTGGACCTATCACATGCTTTGACTGTAAGTAGCCAAACCACATTCGCCTAGATGCCCCAAGCTGAAGGGCAAGGAGGAGAAGGAGTCACAAAGGCATCCTCAAGCGAGGGATGCTAAGTCCAAGAAGACAAACTATCGCAAGTTTGTCAGCCGAGTCCTTGAAGCTCTAGAGGATGTGAGCATGGAAGATGTGGACTCGGAGTCGGAGGACGACAAGAGTGACTTCCGTGGTAAGAAGAAGGCGCGTGATTTCACTGGCATGTGCTTTATGGCTAAGAACAGCCACGACAGCGACTTCTCCAATAGCGAGGATCCTTTTAGTGATCCCGATGAGGTATGCCCTTCACTTCCTGATATGAAAAGGGCTTTAGTGCTTGCTGAACAAAAATTGCATAAGCAAGCTAAAGTGATCAAGAAACAGGATACTATGATTGATAATTTGAACCTAGAAGTGGTTAGGCTCAAATCCATTAACCCTGATGATTTCTGTGATTCATGCTCTAGCTTGCTTAATGAATTGTCAAGCTTGAATAATGCTCATTCCTCTGTTGAAGAACAATTGAAAAATGCTCTTGTTGAACTAGAATCTTTCAAGTCTAGTTCTGTTTGCATGAATGCCATTCCGCTTGATGTGACTGCTTTAGATGCTATTCCATTAAATTGCACAAACTGTGCTTTGCTAGAAGTGAAACTGGATAGCTCTTTAAAAGAATTGCAAAAATTTGATGCTAGTCACACTTGTTCTCATTGTAAGAATAATCGAATTAAAATGCAAGAGATGACTGAAATGGTTGTTTATTCTAGAATTGCCTCTTGTGAAAATTGCCCTAAGCTTACAATTGAGATTGAAGCTTTAAACAAGACTCTTGAAGAGAAAGCTAAAATTGAAAGATCCATGTCTCTTACTGCTTCCAAGAAAGTTATTGATTCTTCCTCTTGTATGTTGCATCTTTGAAATTGAAACCGCTATTGGTAAGATACAAGAGGCTTTTAGAGTCAAATTTAAGGAGCAGCTTGAATAGGATTGAGAGTCCTATTGTGTGTCTTGTGAGGCTCAAAGTGGAAGTGGATCTTCTTAAGAGCAAACATGTTGAGACAATCGATTCTAAAAAGTGCTCCAATTGTGGAGTTTTGGCAAAAGAGAACGATTACCTCAAAATGACTCTTGAGAGGTTTTCTAGTGGGAAAAAGAAACTCAACTTGATTCTAGACCAATCCGAGGTGAGTGTGAAAACAAGAGCCTAGGTTTTAAGTCCCTAGAGCTTTCCAAGAATCTCACACCAAAGATTGCTAGAATTGTGAAAAGTGGTTTGGTTGAGCAAGAACCTCCTA
Organism: Hsuehochloa calcarea; assembly: GCA_036346395.1. Lineage (NCBI taxonomy): Eukaryota > Viridiplantae > Streptophyta > Magnoliopsida > Poales > Poaceae > Hsuehochloa > Hsuehochloa calcarea. The sequence continues at coordinate 18,407,621 of CM070609.1, read as the reverse complement.
TGACTTCAAAGGTTGTTCTTAAATCTGCAGGTTCTCGCTCAATCTCTTTCTAGCAAGAAAGGTGCTTCGTCTCACCTGTTCGGACCCCTCAAAAGGTCAAGTACCATTGCACTTTCTGCAAGAAAGAGAGCCACACGGTTGAGTTTTGCTTCCGGAGAGCAAAAATTGAGAGGAAAGAGAGGATGAGCACTTTGAGATCCATTAGAGGAGTCTTTTCTTCATTGTAGTCTCTAGAGCCAGCGGCCCATTCATGCACTCACTTATAGGCCTAGGTCCAGAGAGATTTGCTGACTCTTTTGGTGGGTCCAGCAAAGAAGGTGGTTTAGGATATCGTGAGGATAGACCACGGGTAGCACCTAGACAGGGGAGTATCGGTCTTTTGGTAGATCGCTTTGGAGAGGTCCGTGGTGCTCATGGGCATTCTTATGATTTTGTGCCCGATCTTTTTCTCACGCTCCTTTTGCTATTCCTGTGCCTCATCCATCTCAAGATCGACTCCTAGAACTTTTATCTCAAATCCCAAGATCGAGGCATGGATGTTTTGAGAGAATTTGCTCTTTTGCATTCATTGTATCATAATGCATTTTTATTTCAAATGTCTTGCATTGCATAATAAAATTGTGGAGCTTTGATTACTATCCTTGTATGACTTGATTTCATTCTCTCTACCTTGTCATATCAAGTGTTAGTCTGCTAAACTTCTTTATGGCTCTTCGTGTTTTAGCTTAGCTTTCTCCTTGCTAGCTTTATATCTGTGAGCAATTTGAATCAAATCATGTCTTGTTGGATCTTGTGTCTAGTTTTGCTCTAGTGATCCTTTTATGATTCTTGCCATGTCAAATAGGTGATTTGAGTCTTGAACTTATTTTGAGATGAAAATGAGCTTTTTATCTTCTTAAGTCGTGCAAATGAAAATGAGATTTTCGTATGAAAAATCGATCTCACCAATCCTTTCTCATGAGACGGCTTGTCATTGCACTAGGCATGAACTCGTGGGGAGTTTTGGATGACCTAGACCACTCTTTTAAGCTTATCGCTTGAGATGGTCGCGCAAGGCTTGAGATCTAGCACGTGAAAAAAATCCTTTTAGGAAAATGCTCAAAATGCTAAGTGCTTGAGTTTTGCTTCAAAAGAATACTCTTGATGCTCAAAATGCCTCAGTTCTTGTTTTGAGTCTCTTTTTGCTTATAGACATGGCTTGACTCATTATTGGTTGCTTTTAGTGAAACTTTAACATTGAGCAACCTTTCATGATTTTAATTCTATTAATCTCAGATTGTCGCTATCCGGTTTTAGCTTTGCAGGACATGTTTTTGTCATGATTGAATATAGCGTCTTCTCTTTATATGGCTTGGTATATGTCTTGTACTGTCTACATAGATAATGGTCATGGCTCCTTTTGTTAAATTTCAAAAATAAAGTCATTTCTTCATGCTCGTTCTTGTCCCATGCATCTTGATGAATTCATTGTCAAAGGGGAGAAGGATTGAAGAAAATGCCGCTTGGAGCTTTTGGTTTCTGTAAGGTTTCATACATAAAGAACACACACACACAAAAAAATTTCGTGAACCTTTGAAAATTTGTGATCATAGTGAGTTGAGTCTCTGGGTTTTATTGCCTTTTTTCGATTTGAATTGCAATTCAAGAAGACTCACAATGATCAAAGGTCAAATAGAACATATTGTCTTTCATATGGACCTTAGTGAGATTTTTGGCCATCTTTTGAATTTGAATCCTTTTGTGCGCTCATTGTCTTATCTCACTTGCTCTGCACTATTATGAAGCCACTTGGTGGTTCCTAAGCTTTTTCTTGCTTATGGACCAAGTTGTGCCTTTATGCTTAAAACGGCGATTTTTACTTTTCAATTTGAAAACCACATTTTCTTGGGAATTGGCAATGTGTTCATCAAGGGGGAGATTGTGGATATCGTGAGGATATGTGCACGATCTCAGGATGATGAGTCAATTGGCAATGGCTTTGTTGGTTTACAAAATCTCGCGTTTTGGGTTTGTTCACGTCGTCGGACCACAAAGGCCCGACCGGTGGTGGGCGGTCGATCACCGTGGGACTGCTTCGGATCGTAGTGGTGGCTTGGTCGGACCGGCCGACCTAAAGTTGGATTTTGGGGCTAATCCAAAAATAGGTTGTGTAGGCAGCGAGGAGTCTCCTGGATGTGGTTGCATCATTTTTGGAGCTCCCAGTCAAAAGTTCTATTGAGTTGAAAATTCCAGAAGGTTTCGGATTTTCAAGCTAGAATTTTGGCTAAGTCCTTTGACCGTCCGATCATTGTTGTGGGAGCGGTCCGATCGGCCGAATCGGTCGGACCGGCCTTGTGGGGCTGATCGACCGCTTTGACTTGGAGGTGAGCCAAGTTTGCATTGATGTGGTTTCAATGTGGTTGATGTTTAGTTATCAATGCTTTATTGATGTATATTGCATCATGGAGCTAACGGGTCAAGTTGTGAAGAACTTGTTCCCTAAACGGTTTGTTTGTCTATTGTCGCGCGGTGGCTTGCGTCGTCGACATCAACGGTGAGTGGATCGGGACTACGCTTGGAGAGCCGAGGTCCAGAACGATCAGGGATACCGGGTGAGGTCGTGTGACACAAGCATGGTGCAGAATGGGCAAGACGGATCGAACGGGTGGTTCGATACAGCTGGTTGGATCAGGTGGTGCGGATATCGGTGCAAGTCTCTGGGAGGTTCCGATGGGATTCGGACAAGAGAGGCTTGGCGACGCGATGAGAACCGCCGATCAACCTACACGCGTGAAGAAGCGATTGCTTCAACAGATGTTGTGTGTGGGTCCCACGTGTGAGTGGGTCCCAAATGTGTAACCCTAGTCCTCTCCTATAAATAGAAGGGGGGAGATGTAAAACCTTCCAGAGGCATTCATTTGGTTCCCCCTTTGCCTTTTCTAGGGTTAGGGTTTGGAGAGGAAGAGAGGGAGAGATTGTATGCTCATAGGGTGAGCTCTTGTCCTCCTTGTTGGAGTGGCTTTGTAAGCATCTTTTGAGATCAATCAATCTTGTGATGCTTGCTTGTGAGATCATTTATCTCCTCCTTTGTGTTCTTCTCTCATTTGAATGAATTTTATGCTTCCTTGATTCAAGTGTTTAAACTTGGTCTTTTGACCCTTTGTGTCTTGCTTTGATGTGTGGGAGTACTCCTAGGATCATCTAGACCATCAACCCCCACAAGCAAGTCTTGAATCAAAGTTTTTCATATTTCTAGGGTTTGTGCACTTCTTTGTTTAATCCTTGAGAGTTTATTTCGAAGTGGATCCAAGGATCGCCGCTAGAAATAGGTCTCCAATATCATTAGGGAGGTGTGCTCAAATTTGGTCAAGTTTCATTGGTTGAATCAAAAGTTGGATCAAATTTCGTTTTGGATTGGGGTAGATTTTTCAAGATCGGATCGAACCGGTTTGACTGGTCTTGTAACGGCGGTCCGACCGCCAGATATTCGCATCGCTCATCGCGGGTCGAATCGGCTGCCCACCGGTCCGATCGCGATTAGTTGCTTGGCCGATCATTGGTTGAACGTCGGCCGATCGCCCTTGGTAACCGGTCCGACCGCCTGTGGCCAGATCAACCCTTTGAGATTAAGTCTCCACTTATGTATCGTGTGGTTGCCGGGGTTATCAAATTCAGCACAAGGCGTCCGCTGTGTGCTTACTGATCTTCTTAGCTTTCATAGCTAAAGGAGTAAAGTTCGTGTTGAATTCGACTTAGGCGAGAAAATTGTGAAAGCGCCTATTCACCCCCCCTAGTCGCCTTTCCGGTCCTACACCAGTTCACATTCTGAGTCAGCTCGTCTCTGCTCCCACTCAGGTCCACTACAGCTACCTTATTCGAGTTATGTGATACCTTCGTGTGACTATCTCTCGCTATCTCTTCTTTCCACACTCCAGCTCGTTACAACTTCAGGCTTATTCGGATGCTACTTGGGCCAGCGATCCATCTGATCGGCGGTCTATCTCTGCTTACTGTGTTTTTCTTGGTGGTTCTCTCATTGCCTGAAAGACGAAAAAACAGATTGTAGTATCCCGTTCGAGTGCAGAGCCTGAGTTGCGAGCTATGGCTCTCTTGACAACAGAGATTACTTGGCCACGGTGGTTACTTGAGGATTTTGGTGTTTCTGTCATTACACCGACTCCTCTCTTGTCAGACAGTACATGTGCTATCAGTATTGCATGTGATCTTGTGAAGCATGAGCGCACCAAGCATATTGGTGTTGATGCTTCCTTCATGAGGTCTTATGTGCATGATCAGGTGATTGCTCTTCAGTATGTGCCTTCAGAGTTTCAGATAGCGGATTTCTTCACGAAGGCCCAGACTCGAGCACAGCACGGCTTCTACCTTTCCAAACTCAATGTTGTTGATCCAACATGAGTTTTAGGGGAGGTGTCAGAGATATATATGTGTTAGAGTAGGATTCTATATATTATTTGGTTTCCTTATCTGTAACCTGTACTTGTATATATACTGGCCTATTGGCCCCCTGATAATACAAGTCGCTGTTCCTAACAAGAACATGATTGTGACCAAGTGTAACAGAAGATATGCAGAACTTCTTCTCAGAACAATGAAGAGAGATTTATTTTAGCCGGACATTGAATCCTTTTCGAGGGATTAGGATTGAATGTATCTTTTTAGGTGTACTGCGCCTTGCCTTGTCTGCTACAAGCAAGCTTGAATCCTTTTCGAGGGATTAGGATTGAATGTATAATTTTAGGTGTATTGCGCCTTGCCTTGTCTGCTACAAGCAAGCGTGAAGTATTGTACCTTGTCATCTTTACCAGTTCTAGAGCTTCTTCTTAGTATACCAAATCATTTCTTTTAGCATATCTTTTACAGAAAACAAGAGCATCTTCCTCACTGTCGAACATCGTGCCTTTCTTTGGCTCTTCGGGTACCAATTGTTCCCCCTGTAACTTCCTGGTTATCTGTATCACTTTCAATCTCCATGGAAAAATCATCCTCATCTGAAACGGCAAGGTCTTCTTGTACCTCGTTTAAAGGTACATTGGTCTCCATTACCTAATATTGAACCATATCTGTTCAGAATCCAACCAATCTGAATCTATATTAGAACAATTCTAGTAGGGGATACTTACTTCTTCCCTTGCTTCCCCGATTCTTCCGCTCAGCTTGCCGCCTGTGTCCTCCGTTTCTCTGGAATCGCGAGACATGGCGCCGCTGTTCGAGTCGCTGGACGTCGCGCTGCTCGCCGAGATACGCGCGGATCGACGAGGGGATCCGCAGGCTCGACGATAAGTGACTGGATTCTTCTTCTAATTGATTTCGGCTACGTTTTGCCTTTCGTTTTTGGGTGCTGCGATTGATTTGCTCGAAACGATCCTAGCGTAGTCGTGTGTTTTGGAGGGCGGAGCGGCAGGCTTGGAGGGAACGAGGATCATCGCGCGGGAATACTTGGGCTTACCTGGGCCTACAAACTCAATAGCCGCATTCCACTCACGCGGGAGAGCCCGCTTCGTACGACTGTTGTATCGAAACAGCTTCCTGTACGAAGCGTTTCCGTTAAGTCCTAGTACGACACAAATCTTATAAAATCCACGTAAATAAAAACTAGGTAAAAGGAACGTGCAGTGTTCTAAAGCAGGACTATGTAACCGAAGTATAAATTTACAACTAGATTCTCTAATTGTGAAAAAAAATAAACTCCTCGTACAAACAGAGCCACTGTTATTCCGCTTCTGAGAACATAGACATGGCTCAACTTATTAAACAAATCATTATATTTTTTATGTGCTTTTATTCTTTGTGTGATCATCGTCGTGGTGTGCTGCCGCAGGTTTCAACATCATGTCATATTTATTGGTGTGACATGTGAGGTGGGTCATTTTGGAATCACATGTATGAAGTTTGACGTTTGATAACTGATATTGAGTTATTGACTGTTATAATAAGTTTTTTCTTAGCGAGTGGAGTCGGCACGATGAGTCTGTTCTCAACCAAAAAAAGCTCAGGGTGGTGGAGGTGGAGCCATGTCGGTAGGCGTTTTTCTTAATTCTTCTGTTGGGATGCTTAGATTATGCGAACCTTAACCTAAATCGTGTGACGCACTTCTTAAAGCTGAGAGAGCTTTAGCTTTAATCGAAGAGAATTAGCATAAGCTTTTGTCCAAAAGGTACCCAGACGCCGAAACAACACGGAGCATGTGTAACCCATGGCTCATTTAGCTGAACCCGATCCCCATGCAGTATTTTCCAAATATTCCTGTCATTATCAGTGCCTATTTTTCAGGAGAGGAAAGCGAACGGTACAAACTTTGCACCACTCAGCTCCAGTCTCGAACGTGCAACGCAGTCGAGAAATTATTCACCGCATCTCGTCCTTTTTTCTATGACATTTCGTAATCGTACCACCAAACTATGAAATGTCTGGTTGACAATTTGGCACCGAGCGGCTTAGATCTTCGTACGCCTATCCGAAGAGTAGAAAAGGTTGCTTTGTACACCGCCGTACTCGACATACCTTGTATACCAAACTGATCACTGCTGATCGATATACGACTGAGAAATCACACAAACCAAAGTGGCTGCTTACCTACGCATTCAGTATTCGCACGTGCAAGGTTGGCACCGTAGAACAAGTTGATTAGCAACTGGTAGGAGTCTAGGAGATGTATTCGCAAGTCACGACTGGCACTTGTCAGCCGTGCACCGGACTACACGCCTGGTTAAGCAACCGACAAGAAACATTGGCAATTGTTCATTTGTTCAGACCAAAATAGCATTAAAATACATGATCTTTCGATGGCAAAACATCAGTACCAGCCCTGCACGTGGAAGGCTACCTGACCGGCCGCTCTAAAATATACAGCACGAGCCCCATGGCTACACGAAGACCTGAGCAAGTCCACGGCTGATGGAAACGCACCATCGAATCCAATTGCCCAATCATTCCTGCTTATCCAAAACTGTTAAGACTTTCACAGTCAGAATGTGCTGGACTATAAATATTTTACTATTTTATATAAAGAGTTTCGTCAATCATGATGGGACCAAACTCCAACTAGTCCTCCCTGGTCCTGAGTGTGTACGACGCCGTCGTCGCGATGGGAAATTCTATACGGTTTCAGGGGAGAAATACGTAAGAATTTAACTGAATCTGAATACATGACAAGTTGGGCACAAAAAGTCGTGAATATGATGGCGAAAATAACGCACGTCATGCTGTTTATTCACGTTTCTGAAACAGGGATCCAGAACCCACATGTGTCTGAAGATGACGGTTCGAGCCACTTGACAAGCCGGAAAGCAAAGTTCATCAAGCCGTACAGTAAAGTGACTATCAGAGCAACAATTATTTGATGAATGCGCCACAACATATCCTGTTTAAAGCATGGTAGACGCATATGAGATGCCCATTTCTTTGTCTCTAGGGCCTTTCATGGTCCATTGGCACTGAGATGCCCATTTCTTTGTCTCTAGGGCCTTTCATGGTCCATTGGCACTGGTCATCATAGCCTTGTCCTGCTGCCGGAGCCTCCCGCCTTCGCGGCACAGATAGCTCTGAAATTTCTCCTGCAAACCATACAAACCTTTAAAGTCTAGAGCATCACTACTGCAAGGGGAAAACGCAGATCTAGAACTAATTTTACTAGCAGAACTTATGGTACACGAGATTGTTAGGCTTTCGGTACCCAATTTTGAGTTCGTGAATGCTAGATGGCCTCCCCACATCCACTAATAAAAGAATGATCAAATAAGGTCTTCTCTCATTTGGTCCAACAGTTAAGAAAGTTCGAATTAAACTATCAAATAGAAATGCAAAATTGCGAATAGAGCAAGATGGCACAAAACAAACTAACAGACTAATGGTCCAAACAACTAATCGATGCCATAACCAAAATCCAACTGTCCTTGTAAATGATTAGCAATACATTAATGCGATAGAATTTCGCAGCCCACCACATCACACTTCTCCATCAAACTGAATCATTTGGTTCAACAGTTGAGACAAATTGGATTAAACTATCAAATAGAAATGCAAACATAGCAAGATAGCACAAACCAAACTAACAGACTAATGGTCCAAACAACTAATCGATGCCATAACTAAGATCCAACTGTCCTTATAAATGATCAGCAATACATTTGTAGTGTGACAGAATTTCGCAGCCCACCACATCGCTTCTCCATCAAACTGAATCTCAAGCCACATCCAGGTTACTTAACAACGAACTTATTGTTCATGCTGCTCAGAAAAACTCATAAATCAGTAATCATCAAATACTGGACCTACCCCATCAAATTCCAACATTCACCGCAGTAAACCAATCATGGGTCCATTCATCTGTAAGCACCCTCCCAACAACAACACAACCCAAAACAAAAATAGAATTCATCAGTACATCGTTTCTGCTATTTACCTACATAAACCTCTCAGGCTCCATATTCCCATAATAAGTGCTAGCCTCTCTGCAATTCTCATAAAACACCCTTTTTGGCTAATCCTCTAAGCCCACCATTCACTATCCAATGGTATAGATAATTAAGGGCCAAAAGATGATAAAGATGTAATCAGGGGATAAATTACATTCTTGGTCCCTCTACTTCCATTCTAAGTTTATTTTACCCCTTCTACTTTAAAACGGGCCAAGTAAGTTCCTCTACCTTCGTATCATCTCAGCTTAGTCCTTTTTTATTATTTTCTATGGAAATTGGCAAGTGTCGATGATAGGATGGGGCAAGAAGCAGACGTAGCATCATGTGAAGCTGCCCTCTCCCTCATTCACTCTCCTTTCCTTCCTAGTCAACTGCACATAGCGCTAAATCGGCTCCACTCCATGTCCTGTCATCACCAGGTGAGGTGCCATCTTCCATTAGAAGTTTAGAACACACATAATGAAGGGATTGAAGTGCGCCAATTTTGGAAGTACAGGTACATGTTTGGCCCACTTGAAATATAAGGAACAAAAGTAAGCTAGAGAGAATGTGCATGCTCTAATAAAAAGCAGAGGGAAAATGTGTGTTTATCCCTACATTAAAAGATTAGAAAGTAACAAATGAGGGGCAAAGTACACCTGTGCTTTACAAGACAGACATACTAAGTTTTGCAGGTAGATTAGGATCTCGTACCAATTCAAATGATCAAACCATCACCTTCCTTGTCTGTGAACACTACATAGATATGAGACAGATCATGTGGTTTCCACCATAGTATCGTATGGTACTTGTTAACCCCCAAATCTCATTACCAAATAACCATCAGTGGGCCTTACTTGTTAACTCCCAAATCTCATTACCAAATAGCCATCAGTGGGCCTTACTACTTGAAGCTTTATCTGAGGTTATATCACCTTGATCATGGGAAGATTTACCTGATGCACATATAATAACACCTAAGAGCTAAAATAATTGCATAAAAGGGCCATTTGCTGGAAGGAGCAGTTCTATACTATCAGAAAATGTGCAATCAAGTTATGTATTCCTGAAACGATGCATATGATCCCTATACTTACAGGTAAACTCCCACCACTGTTTCCTGTTCATTCCCAAACATACCATCCAGCTTCCTTCTCTTTTAATTTCATCAATTTTCAATTAGCTCCTCAACTTTTGAAAAGCTTCCCATTGCAACTACACTGGGAGAGCAACCACAAAGCTTCAATTTGACATCTCCAAAGCTAAAGCAATAGCACTGACAGAGCAAAACTTGCCATTTAGTAAGCAAGCTAGTTATACCTATCAGTTGAAAAGATTTTGAACGAACCTGCTCTATCAATAGCAATTCCAACTCTCTCAATGTCATTACACGGTAGCAAACAACATTCCCTCCTCAAGGCGGGAACCCTAACAGCATTCCCTCCTCAAGGCAGGAACCCAAATCCTACTGATCAACACATTGACATTTCTCCTCAAAATAAACTATTCTCGAATCAAGCACCATTTTGCAAAAGATGCTGCATGCAATTTGTAATGCTTCCAATCACCTAACCTAATAAGAACTGCTTGATGGCAAAAATAAAAATAAAAATAAAAATCGCAAGAGTCGCTCTATGTTGCCCCCAAATTCGATCGAGACCGGCTGATTCACAGTAAGTTGCAACGATTTCAATAGAATTCTTAGCTGCGGGAACTGCAGCTTTGCTAAGACTCTGCATATCCATGAAAATGCTGTCGTCACAGAGATTAGGTATAAGCAAACGATGTATCGGATGAAACAATTATCCCCTAACCCTAAGATTAAAACAAGGCGACGGCGGGAGAAGGCACCATGCCGCCGAAGAGGGAGACGCCGGCGATCCCTGCCGCAGCGCCCCCCACGATGACCACCGTCGACGGCAGCAGCGACCAGCTCCGGTAGATCATCTCGCCGCCTCCACTCCACAGCCTCTCCGCTCTCGTCTGCCCCCGTCTCCTCCCCCGCGTTCGCAAATCGCAACAGCCAAAGCCCACGAGGAGCAAGCTTTTCGGGACTTATGTTTCGTTTCACAATGGAGCCTGCAGGGTTTGCAGACTGGGGTCTATGGGCTTAGGGCCCACTACTTCGCACTTTTTTTTTTGGGTCACGCTCCTTGTAAATTTGGAGTTTACGGGCAATAAGACCGTCGGTTCGGATAGGCGGCTATTTGAGCTAAAATACCCGCAAATCCAAAGGGCTTTCAACTGGCTAGGTAGGCAACACGGTACCATACCGGTTAGACCAAACAATGATTATGATACCAAATGTTGATTATGATAATTCAAGCTAAAAAAGTTATTAAAAATCTCGAAAAACATGAAAAAGAAGGATGAGAGTAGGTACACAACTGCCACGGAGATCAAATCTCTATCAACTCAAGGCATTCTCGTACTTTCTTCATTCAAAATGAGCCTCAAAAGAAAGGAAAACAAAAAAAATAGCGCAACCAAGAATCCGCCAACTCATCTCTATATGCACAAATGATCTAAGTTAATGTACGCAAAATTATAAGTAAACCTCGCAACAACAACAACAACAACAAAAAAAAAGACTGGTGAAGCCGCTCCCGTCCCCACCCGTGCTAAAAAAACCGCCGAGTACAGGAAAGCGCCTCGCGCACGTCTTTGCCAAAGCTCCGTCACAGCAGCACCGCCAACCGCGCCCTAACTTACCAACATTTTGAGAAGGAAGAAGATAAAGTATTGAAGTCATTTCAAGTTGTTTCTCTTTCAAACCTAGCCAGATATATTATTTTAGTGGCTTCAATATCTCACAGCAAAGTAACACAAAATTATAGTGTTTCAGGGTAAAGACACGATTTTTTGGTGTCTTACGACCAACAACACAAAAATTTGGTGTCCTGTAGCCAATTTTATCTTCTTTCATCCTGTTTGGCCGGGCTCCGGCTCAACCTTCCCTGTTGAGCAGCTCATGAACAAAAGCTTGCGCCTGAAAACTGGAGCCCAGAAAGCGTGCTGTGACGATCAGTCGGTCAACTCCTCGACGGCGCTGCCACGTCGACCCTCTTCCCCTTGCCGGCGCCGCGGGCCCTGTCCCCGCCGGCCGGCTCGGGCTGCGCCTGCTCAGCCCGCCTGAGCACCTCGATGACCTCGCTCATGGTGGGCCGCTCCTTGGCGTTCTTGAGGAGGCAGCTCTCGGCAAGCTTGGCGATCTCCCGGGCTGCCTTCACCGAGTACTCGCCGCGGAGTTTGGGGTCCATGATCATCCGGAAGTTGCGGCTGTCCGGCGAGAACTGGCTCACCCACTCCAGCAGCTTCTGCTCGCCCGGCGGCCGGTTCCTGTCCAGCGTCCGCCGCCCCGTCAGGATCTCGTACAGCACCACCCCGAAGCTCCACACGTCGCTCTTCACCGTCAGGTGCCCCGTCTGGATGTAGTCCGGCGCCGCGTACCCGTGCGTCCCGACAACCTGACAGACACCACATGTATCACGCGACAGCTATAATTTTTTTTTTAAATCAAACTGTATATGGAGGAAAATGCATATACCATACTAGTAGCGAGGACACACCGCCTTCGGCTACTCTCGTGCATACAGGATATGTTCTCTACTAGTAGTAACTAGTAAGCTTGATGTTATCTTTATGTTTTGCGTCATGCTGACAAGTGATGCAAGTGTGCAACTTGTTCCAGCAACTAGAGAATCAAAGAAGACATGCACGGCATGTATGCGTATGGAAGAAAGCGAAGGCGCAAGTGACATCAAGCAGGTGCATTGGATTGCCTTCCAGCTAGAGTCAGCAACATCTGCCAGTAGTATGTTGCTTTCAGTGCCTGATGGATCAGGCAATGCAGTTGCAGAAAATTAAGGTTGGTTTCTCAGCTGGGCCAGATGGAGACATACCGCGGTTGAGACGTGAGTGTTTCCTTCCGTTGGTCCCTCCCTCGCTAGCCCGAAGTCTGATAGCTTTGCTCTGAAGTCTTTGTCCAGTAGAATGTTCGATGCTTTGAAGTCCCGGTAGATCACCTAGCAAAATTGAGAAGTTCAGATTAGGACCATTCCCTAACAGCCAGGCTAGTCCCGGAAGTTCTGTAGTGCATGGTATGAAGCTAGACACACTTAACACTAGTGACGGGGGTGCGGACCCCCTAGAGTCATTAGTTGACTCCGCCGCCGAATGCCACCACTACTGTGCCATCGCTCTCCAGCTAGCTACCAACGGCCGCCGCCGCCACCGCCTCACGCCTTCACTGTCGCCCCCAAATCGCTGCCGCAATCGCAGCGCTGCTCTTACCCATCTAAAGCCGCGGCCTTCGCCACCTTCTGCGCTGCCAGCTTCCCAAAACTTCTCCTTTTCTTCTCCCTTAGCATCGAAGCCACCCCCTTTGCTGCTCTGCTGCAAGTTGACGATGGTGAGCTCCTCGTTCCCTAACTGCATTTTTGTGGAGCAATTGTGTTGATACGCCGTTGCTTTGATTCGATCTACTATCAGGAAGGAAAGAAAGGCATGGGACTTCGGAAAGAACAGAACGTATTTCTGTTTTGTTCGGTGTTTTGGGGAATTAATCAGCATTTTGGAGGGAACACAAAAAAGATATATGGAGTTAATTTCCCTCCGAGTCCTTCAAGTGAGATAATTAGTTATAGAGGTGTTACGTGGTCTAATCAAGGCCATAAAAGAGAGAGGATGGCTGGGATTTAGGCAAATTCACCCGGTAGAGTCAAAAAATGACTCCAGGGGATCCGCACCCTAGTGACGGCCTGACAAAATTAATGTGATAATTTTTAGCCCTGTCAGCTCATATGCAATACTACCTTCTAGAGTCCTGCCTAAGTACTTCATGCTTTTCTAGACTGCAATGCTCGAAGAAACACAGGAGAAATTGGATACGTTGGCTGCATATAGGAGCCTTGAATATTGAATTGTGCTTTCACAACGTGTCAAAGAAATTGGCTGCCTGGAATCTTGTAGGCGTAGTGTGGAACTGGGGATGGCTTTTGCTAGGATGCTTTACCCTATCAAACTTCATGAATTTCTGGTCTTCATTTCCTGGTTGACATCACACTGGATTTGTTGTGCATGACTTTGTGCGCTACCTCTTATTACTATGGTCAATGGATGCACAGCTTAAACAGTACAGTAAGTCATTTCCGAACACTACATTAAAACAGGAAACTACACACACTTTTCCTTTCCTGTAGAGTTTGTTTGGGACCATTGGTGCTGTTTTAGCAGCATATATTTGGATTGCCATACTTTCTCCCCCAAAAATCGCCAAAAGGAGTTCTTTGGGAAAAAGACAAATCCTTTTTTAGAAGGAACTCGAAAGCAGGTGAGCAATGATGTTTTAATTATACCTGAAGTTCTAACCCTTCATGCAGGTAAGCCAATCCTTCTGCAGCACCCAAGATTATCTGAAGCCTTCTATTCCACGAGAGAGGAGGATAAACTCGGCTGAACAAGTGATCTTCCAAGCTCTTATTAGGCATATACTCGTAGACCAATAATCTTTGCGGCCCCCTTTCACCATCAACAGCACAATATCCAAAAAGTTTTACAAGATTTGGGTGCTCAAGAACCCCCAGGAACTGTACTTCTGCCAACCACTGCTTATGTCCCTGGTAGAACAAGATTCAAAGAAACTGCAAACTATTAGGAACAGGACTGATGTACAAAAAGAAATAATAACTGATTACTAGTTTTATGAGGAATGAAGAAAACGGCAGGACGCTAACATTTTCTAGTAATCTTAGAATGTAAACTAAACAGTATGACACTAAGCAATTCTAATGAAGTCTTACAACAAGCTTCTTTTCAATTGATCTAGGAAGAAGTGGTAGCTCAGTCAGTAGAATAAGATCTAATGCAATTAAAGAAATTAAAACTGTAGTGCTGAAAACAGCCTTTTTTAGCAGACATCACTCAGAGCAAATGAAGCTTCAGCTCAAGGTACTTTGCTAATCGAGTCCAATCCAGCTAGCCAGGTGAATTGTAACTGAGGCAGCTAGAATGAGCTTCCTTGAAGAAGAAAAACAAATCTTTACCAGTTGAAAAGGCATGAACACTTCATTAACAGGGATCAGATGATGGGTATGCCTCATTAACCTTCATAAATCCCAACATTCACTTCTAGACAAAGAAAATAACAAAAGAAGTGCTAGTACTTTTCCAAACTAAAGTATTTTCTGTATTCCCTTATAATGATATATTTACTATTGATTAGTCAGACTTTGTCTTCATGTCACGGCCTGTGCCTGAGCGCAGGGCGTACTCGTGGAGGACAGGAGGTTTCAGCCTTCGGCCTCGGCCGGGTGCCGTGGTGGCAGGAGAGGAGGGCGCAGAGGGCGCGCAAGGGGTAGAGGAGAAGCAGTAGATGGGAAATAGAGAAATAGAGAGGGAGAAACCGATTGATAATTCTTGCTTATCTATTAATGATGATTAGTCCTCTTTAAGTAGGACACCTTCCTGGCAGGCTGGACAGATCCCACGCCCAACCAAACTCTCTCTCTTAGCCTAACCAATCTTATCTTTAGCCAACTTAACCCTAACAAAACAAACTTGGATTAACTTAGCACCTAAGCAGCCGGCGTCTTGGCAGTCCTGCGGCCATAGTGAATGCCCCACATGACACTAGGGAAAAAATTCCCAGCCGGTTACCGGTTACCAGCCGGGTGACGGGGAAAAAAATCCCGGACGGTTTTCTCGAGTTTTACAGGTTCAAATTTTAATTTTTGAAATTTGGCTGGTTTTTTATCAAATTCAAACGATTTTTATCCAGTTTTTTTCCGGTTTGACTGGCCGGCCGGCGGGAAGTAGTCCAGTACCGGGATTCCCTTCCCTGATCAGGAGCCCATCCTTCCCATAAGTTAACAATGGATAAAGAAGTACGAAGCACATTGAAAATTGTAGGCTTCTAGCTGACTTTTCTCCTGTAGGTTGATGTACCAAGATTTGGTCTACTAGTGAATAGTAGTCAACTAAGAATAGCAACATGAATGTATAGGTTGCCCACAAAAGTACTTCATTCTATCCGTTGGTCTCCTTTGATTGGGCAAATTTGATATTGCAATCTTGAATGTAAATGAAACTATGAAAGGTTGGTTGGCATCGACGCCATATTTCTCCTGTCAAGCGTTCAAAAAAGACAGTCTACTACTAATGTTTATTGCCAGCTGTTTTATGTATGACTATGAATATTCAGCTTCCAAGTTTGTGTAAGTAAACTTTTCTATATAATTGAAAGATTATCATTGCTCAATTTTTTATTCTGTATTTTCCCTCCGTTTAGCTTTTTTTCATTACTGAACTACTATCATGCATGTGTTCTCATTGGTCTTATATTCAACCACAATGATGTGCTCCCAGCAGTTCAGCTAGTACTAATTACTTGCAAGTCAATAATTTCTATAGCTAACTGAAAATGGACTGAAGTATTCCGATGAAATTTAGTAAATTTCACTTATAGATGGATCCCATCAACTCCAGTTATGCTTTCACTAACTATCAATCCATATTACAAAACAATTGTAACATAATATTCATCTAAGCAACCTAGACTATAATAGTCAATATCTGATCCTTGAAAGTTCTGTATTTCATTTTATTTATTCCTGTCAAACACGTTTACATATAGAGAAGTTCCAACTTCCAAGCATACTAATAATAGATACCATTTTCAACATTTTGCAATTCAGGAACATTTCCAATTTTCCTGCCAGCTTAAAAAAAGACTTTATGTGCCCGAACTTTCTATAGATCAATCACACACTTCAACATTTTTTCTACAGTCAAATTCAAGATCAACAAACACCAAATCACAAAATCCATGAATCTCACTCTCCATAATCATTCTTTCCCTCTCCTTCGGTGACTCAGTGGTTGTTATGAATAACTTTCGTCGAATTTGGCAGAACTACACATTACTCTTGCGCATAAATACATTGGGGAAAAACTTGCCGAGTTCCCTGAATGCTCTCGGCCCGCATTCTTCTGATATTATCAATAGGATCTCGGCCATTGAGCAACATCAAGAAGAACAAACATGACATTATTTGGTATCTTTCTTTCAAGAACATTATTGAGATCTCTTCCATTATAATTCCCACGAAACTTTTCTCCCAACCCCCCTCTTCCGTGACAAAACTGTGCATAAAACCCCACCTTTAACTACATTGCACTCTCCATTCCTAAATCTTTTCTCTCGCACCGGAAATTATCGACGCAGAATCACACGAGGAAAAGAACGGAATGGAGAATTCACTAACAGATGTCGTGGGCGGGCATGCCCTCAGATAGAGGTTAGCGAAAGAGAGGTGGAAACGAGAGGACATCAAGCAAAGCATGAACGCACCTGGAGGCCGCGCTGGTTGAGGCACTTGACGGCGACGGCGAGGCGGTCCCCCTTGCCGTCGGGCGGGCGGACGAAGCCCTTGTAGACGCTGCCGAAGCCGCCCTCCCCAAGCTTCTGCGCGCGGCTGAAGCCGTTGGTGGCGCCCTGGAGCTCCTCGTACTCGAACGCCCGCAGCTGGTCGTGTCCCCGCTCCTCGTAGAGCGAGCTGATGCTCCGCTGCGACGACGCCGACCCCGTCGACTTGCTCACCGGCCGCACCGCCCCCGAGTCGTCCGACCGGCTCGTGCTCACCGCCGACGCTGTCGTCGCCGGCCCCGACGCCGCCGCCCCCCGCCTACCCTTGGACCTCCTCTTGAACCAACCCAAGCAGCTCATTTCTTGTTCACCCGTACCACAAGCTAACAAGAAATCCCACTTTCTGCCTCCTGCGCCCCGCGCTCTAGTACGTTGCCGCCGACAAGAAGAGCTCCAATTCTTGCGCCGCTGCAGCGCCAGGAAAAGAAGGCTCGCGAATCGTGTGCGGTGCCGTGCCGTCTCAGGGGAGGGGAGCCGCGCTCAAGCCTTTTTGTAGGTGAGGAACAACCTGGTCACAAGCGAAGGACGGACGGACGGAAGGAGGGAGGGAGGTAGTGTGAACCGCGGAAGGAGAGGCGAGCGTGGAAGAATCAGAAAGCCGCGCACGGTTTCGGCAGGGGACGAGCAGAGCGCGTGCGTCGCGTCCTCTGCTTCCTTTTTGTGCAGTGCGCTGAGGTCGCGGCCATGGTCCTGGCCTCGGCGATTTGTCCGGTTTGCTGAGCAGCGCACGCGGTATGGAATGGAGTCCAGCGGACGGATGGGGACGGCTGTCGTGTGCGACGATTCTGAAGTCTGAACATCTCCGTCTCTGCACGGATTGCCCGTCGCGTTTCGCCACCGGTTTCGCTTATGTTAACGCGACTACTACAGCTGCATCTGCAGGAGTTTTTTTTGCCCCATGAAGGACCAGCGACCGCACGTACCATGGGACTACCCTCCTTTTCACGATTGGTTCCCATCTCTCAATCCTTGGATCCCGATCCTTCGACCCGTTCGTTCGAGAAGGGCAACGATAGAAGGAAAAAGGAGACTGTAGAGGGTTATTCAATAGATTTTCAACAAGAAGGAGGGCTATTCAAGAGAAACTTGATAAAAACTACATTCGAGCTCGGCTCATTAAGGCTTGTGAATTTGAGATCAGGCTTGAACTCAGTTTGTTTGGAGCCCGAACAGTTCGCAAGCGTCGAGTTTTTTTTACAACCCTACTCTAGCCTCTCAACGGAAAAGGAAACCTCGCGAGCTCCGACCGTGGCGCATGGCTTTCCTCGAGCACAAGCTGCTGGGGGTGAAGAGGGAGGGGGGAGCGAGTGTCGGGACCCTGGATTTTCGAATCCGAGCTCTCTGTGTATTCTGAACTAGTTACATAATCAATAGCTAGTTCACACAGTAACATCATTGATGAAATCATATCCATACAATAAAACAACTAAGAAGTAAGCAAAATAATATTAATAAAAGCAACAGACCTTATAGTCAAGGTTTACAAAGTTTGTCACGCAGGACTTAAGACAAAAGGGTAAACTTGCAGCATAATAAAACAGCTCGTGGTAGCCATCCGACATGCCCACAAGCAATCGAGTAGAGAACGCGGCCTAGTTTGCATAGTCTTCGAAGTACTCCTCATAGAACTCGTGTTAACTAGTTCTTCATCGGTGGATCGATCAACAATGGTGCGAGAATCGTGAGTACATAAAGTACTCAATAAGTCGAGAAAAATGTATGTAAATAATATTCATACAAGGCTTGAACAAAAGTAGCTTTATGACTATTTTGCGTAAAGCAGTGTTAACAAGAAATATCGTAAATAGATTGAAAGCGTAATTTAAAATATTAGATACATAAGTAAACAAGTATTTCGAAACAACTGATGAACTACCCGTTCTTTTCCCAACCAACAACCAATGAACTACCCATTCACTTCCCAACTAAACCACCATTCCAATATTTTTGAGAAAATCTACCTCGTGTGAAATCACGGGCATTGTTCATAATCGGGACATAGCTATTTGAATAGTTTTACACTCTATAGAGATTGTATAGCTTGACCCACAAGATGCAATCAATTTATAATGTCGGCCATGACACGCTTCCGAAGACGTGCGACTAAGTGATTATCACAAGGCTTTTACAAAGTTCTATCTTAACTCAGTTCTGCCTGTTAAGATTTTACTTCCTTTGGACTGACTATTCGCCGGAAGCCCCCCTCTTGTGTCGTGTGAATCTATCTGTATCCTGGAAATCATGCCGTGTGAATCTATCTGTATCCCGAAAATCACACCACCATGACAAAACCAAATTAATACATTACTAATTAATCAGCCAGGTCCACCCTATCCTGGACATGTGGTTGTACGGTAAAGCCCAGATCAATGGCGCACAAAGTCAAGTCCTTTGTGACTACTAAGGCGAAACATCCTCATCCCAAATGTGCTACTCGCACCCCTTTTACTGCACGATCATTCACCTGAGTATGAAATTATTTTTGTTCAACCCAACCAAATAACAACCATTTCCATGGCACATCAAATTTTAATAACAGTGACCCCGCCACAATTTCATATATCATTAAGTCAATATTTTAATTTTTGAATATGTGATCATGAATCTCATCACAACTAAGCATGGCTAAGCATAATACGCCCTATGTTAGTAATACCAATAATGTCCAACTAGTATTAACCCAACCTATGGTGTTCAAGGATACATGTTGATAGCAATTATTCATAGTTGCATAATGTCGAATAGGACTTTAACTATTCCCGAAAGCAGCTATTATAAAACTAGCAATGCATGGTGATATAAAAATAATATAATTTTATAAAGATGGATTCAACATGATCAAAAGTCAACGACTTGCATTCGATAATGTTTTGAGCTGCTTTGGCTTATGGGTCTAGGAAAGCTTCAGAAACGCTAGAATCTATACGCGCGAAAAGAACCTAATAAATACAATAAGTCCAAATAAAATCAAAAAATTAGCAAATTATAATCAAAATAAAGGTACTGAATTTAGATGAATTTAGAAATAAGAATCGATGAAATCAGAGTTCATATGAAGAAGAACAAACGTACGGAAGTTTGATATCACAATAAATGATGAAAAATTGAAAAAAGGAGATAAATTTCTCTGGAATTACTGTTTTGGCTTTTGACTGGATGTGCAACACAATGACTAATGGGACCCATAAGCTAGTGAGATATAGAAAAGAAAGAAGCCAATGACATGTGGGGTCCGAGGGTCATAGAGCTAGAGCTTCTTCTTTAGAGAGTAAATACAAAGAACAACACAGGGGAGGAGGAGGTGCACGGAGTCGCTCGTGCGCGGCGAGGAAGGAGGGGTAGTGGTGAACTAGAAAAATGGAACCCGGCCCGCAAGGAAGCCGAAGAGGGTGGCGGCAATGAAGATGGCATTGGCGAGAAAGGCGCATTACCGGTGGCGGCCCAACGGTGTTTCGGCGATGATAACGTGAGAACCGGGTAGAACGTTGTTGAGGATTAAAATATTCATATATTATCTTAATATATGATAAAGACCATACGCTTCGTGGTTGTAACTTCTAAGACCACCGACCTAATCGGGTCGAGGTATTACTGAAGTTATATAATAAATACTCGGTCGGACAAAGTTCCAAACCTAGTCCACGACGGTAAGTGCTCGTAAAGCTATGAAGCAGCGCCTAGGTCGAGTCTCCGACCACGCCACTCACTATGTGATGAATGAACCACGTGTTTCATATTCCGCATAATACAACACTATCACGGCTGATGATTTAACGTCTTCTAAATCATTAACCGCAGAACAGTTGACGTTTTCATCAACCGCCTTTGCAGTTAGTGGAACCGTCAAACTGCCGTCTCTTCCCGACCAGGCGCGTCGCTCCCCAACGGATGTCTCTTCATGGGATAACTGCCACCGCTTCATCAACTATTTAAGGAGGATCATGGAAGGCCGAGAGACAGGGACACGAGTACGTAATGCATAAAGACAAGCGTAAGACATCAAACAAGACATAGCAAAGTGTTGCGTTTTTAGATACTCCCAGTGTTTGTAATTATGAGTTCATAGCAATAAAGAGCAAGTCAGATCCACTCCCAGGAGTCACGCACATTTTTTCTCTTTTCATTTATATATTCATAAGATCGGCGATTTGATCGTCGACAGCTGGCGCCGTCCGTGGGGAAGATAGTGTAAACTTTCTGAAGAGGTTCTTTGCTCAACTCATCCGTTTTCTTCATATTCGTAATTGCAAGTATGGCAGGAACATGGGATGAGGAGAACTGGTTCGACTTGGATGACTACTCCAACCTTGACATGGAAGCTCGCATCCAAGCCATGCAACATGGGAATCTTCGTCCTCCTCCGATGGTTCGCAGTCGTCGACGACAATGAACTTGAGCGATGGATGAAGATACACCGCTGCGCCAAGAGGCGCTTCAAGGGCAGTCGTTCGACCGATTCCGACGTCCGAATGTTTTTCCAAGCCCGGTTTCCGATGGCGAAAAGGTGACAACACCTCACCCCACAACCCGAGGGTCAATATACCCTTGACACAATCATGGTCGATGTGTATTCACCAACGGCCTGAAATTCCAGGACCAACCAGCATCCGTAGCGGTGTCGATGAGACCTCACCGTAATGGGCCGAGTGAGGACGATAAGACTCGAGATCCGATCGGCAATCCGCGAATCAGCTAAGCCCGCCACGAAGACCTCGGGAGGTTCTCATCTCCGACCGGTCTCCATCGTGGAAGTCTCGGTAGAAGCACCGAGAAGTTCTCCACTAGTCACGGTGGAAGCTCCTCGTAAGATCGTTCTTTGGAAGCATGAGGTCAACACGATCGAAATGCCGATCGTGATGCCACTCACGCCTCTGCACACCCCGCCGCCACCACCGCTAATGGAGATGGCGCGGGCAATCAAGCACCACCTACCGAGGCAACGGAGCCGATGGACGCCCATCGCCTAATACGCGTGGTGCGGCCCACCAAGGATGACAGCATGACGGAGTTGGGCCAAAGGTCGAGAGGAACTTGGTCTCGAACACCAACATCTTCGATGAATCCTGGGACCTTGGTAGCAGATTCGTAACTTGTATCGTATTCAAGATATTCTTAATAATACTGACCCTGTTCTGGCTGAAGCTCCGGGCTTTACCCAATTGGTGGAGTAGGTATCGGAAATTTTTCAACGAACTGTGCAGCGCACGGAAGAGTGCAGGGGGCAAAGGATGTCACAAAGTCTAACGGTGACTTCGTCTCAGCGCTCCTCCCTCAGTAGAGGGCAGCATGGTCACCCACCGGTACCTAGACCTCCTCGGCGATTCCGACCAAGAGGTCATGAAGGAAGAAGGTTGTTTCAACAACGACCTCTTCCCCAGCCAAGGAGAGCACTGCTGGCCCGATGATCTCCGTCATCATCTGAACCATGCTAATGGTCAAAGACGTCATGATAACGTCTGCGACCGGATCGGGACGACGGAGCCTCGGCTTTCAAATAGAAGAAACCGATCTCCTACTGATCATAATCCGGCACCTTTTCCAAGAAGGCACTATGAATCGCCATGAGTTGTCGAGCCTTCTACTGTGGCTCCAAGTCGACGCTGGCCTAATAGGTTTCGACCGCCAACATGGATAAATTCGATGGATCTCAAAATCCATTAGAGTTTCTCGGATATATACCACCGCCATCGAGTGCTGGTGGTGATGAAAACGTGATGGCTAATTATTTGCCCACAGTTCGAAGGATCTGCCCGGTCTTGGTTGCTTAACCAACCGGTCGGATCTATTTATACTTGGGAACAGCTCTGCGATCTACTGATTGTGAATTTCCAGGGTACGTACGATCGCCCTGGAAAGGAGGATGATCTCCATTGAACTCGGCAAGAACCAAAGAAAACTCTCCGTCAGTACATCAAGAGGTTCAGCCAGGTTCAAAATTCTATTCCAGAGATTGCGGAATCTTCTGTGATTCAGGCATTCAAGGCAGGTTTAAGGAATCGGCGGTTTACGGAGGACATCGCTATGAATCCTCCACGAACAACCGTCGAACTCTTTGACATGGCTGATAAGTATGCGGCCGCTAGTGAGGCGGTTGAATGGAATGAAGCCATTGATCAAAAAGATAAAATCTCTCAACCTGGCCTTGAGAAGTCAGAAAAGAATCCCAAGAAGGTTTCCAAGAAGAAGAAGCACCGCAAAATGGGCACCAAGGAAGTCCTAGCGGTTCCAGATAAACCGTTCAAGGGTAAGAAGGACTATACCGGTCGGGGCAAAGCCAAAGTTTCGACCGATAGCCATAATAAAGGTAAGAAGTGGTGTCTACTTCACCAACAGCGAGTGGCATGACTTACGCTTTGTCGTGTTTGGCAAAAGAAGCTAGAGGATTTCTATGCGTAAAGGCCCACTTCGCAATTCAGAGTTGGGAAAACAAGTTCCAAAAAGGACAAGTATGGCGACGAAGAGATGGAGTACCAGGAGCCTCAACAAGACGGTCAATATGATCTTTGGAGGTTCTTCTTCATACGACTCACGCCGTCATCCGAAAGCCATGGAGCGAGAGGTCAACCTATCGGAACCTTCGATCATCACCAAACCATCAAGGTGGTCGGACACCGTGATCTCCTTCAAAGAAAGAAGATTGCCTCGCCTCATCAACTCGACCGGTAGGTTCTCTATTATCGTAGAGCCTACTATTAATAATTGCAAAGTCAATCGAGTTTTGATAGACGGTGGTAGCTCTTTAAATATCTTATTTTCGGAGCTTTAGAAGATATGCGTGTTCCTAGATCAAAGGTAAAACCGTGAAATACGCCTTTCATGGCATAGTTCACGGTTCTACCGCCAAACCGATAGGACAAGTATCCTTACGGCCACGCTCGAAGCCCCGATAACTTCCGAACGGAAAAGATTTCATTTGACGTGGTCTATTTCAAACCGCATATAATGGAATTCTTGGTCGTCCGCCTTAGCAAAATTCTTGATAGCCACGCACTACGGTATCAAAGTTTGAAAATGCCAGACCAAAATGTGTGATCATGGTTCGTGGAGATCGTAAAATGGCATACGCATGTGATCGAAGGTCTTTAGAATCGGTCGATGAGCTACAGACCGTAAATTCGACTCATCATCATGTGCAGTCAAGCACCTGCACTCCAAGATAACGCCCAAACCGTCCGACTGCACTAAAGAGGTTCCACTCGACAAAGGCGCTCCTTCAGGAAACGCCATGTCAAGCAATGATGGTGGATC
The DNA here is from genome assembly GCA_036346395.1 of Hsuehochloa calcarea. Classification (NCBI taxonomy): domain Eukaryota; kingdom Viridiplantae; phylum Streptophyta; class Magnoliopsida; order Poales; family Poaceae; genus Hsuehochloa; species Hsuehochloa calcarea. The sequence goes on along the minus strand of CM070609.1, from coordinate 18,383,552 downwards.
CTCACCAAAGGTGCTGATCGGAGCAGGACTCAATCCTAAATAGGAAGAGTCGCTCATCTCCTTCCTCCGAGCAAACAAGGATGTATTCGCATGGCAAGCGCCCTACATGCCCGAGTCCCAAGGAGGTGATCGAGCACAAAGCTAGCGCCCACCGACAAAAATCCGGCCAAGCGAAGCTCGGACGTTTCGCACCCGACGGAAGGACGCCATCCAGTCTGAGATTGACAAGCTCTTAAAGGCTGGATTCATTCGTGAAGTACATCACCCTCAATGGCTCGCTAATCCTGTAATGGTTAGGAAGAGTAATGGGAAATGGAGGATGTGTATAGACTTTACAGATCTTAATAAAGCTTGTCCGAAGGATGATTTTCCCCTTCCTCGCATTGATCAACTTGTAGACTCTACCTCAAAGTGAAGTTATTAAGTTTTTAGATGCTTACTCGTGGTACCACCAGATTAGTATGAGTAAAGAAGATGAAGAGAAAACTTCCTTCATCACTCCATTTGGCACTTACTGTTATGTAAAAATGCCCTTTGGTCTCAAAAACGCTGGTGCAACTTTTCAAAGATTCATGCAGAAAACCTTCAGCCCACAAATAGGTCAAAATTTGGAAGCCTACATTGATGACTTGGTAGTGAAAAGTGTCAACTCCGGCGACCATATGCTTGACCTTAAAGAGACTTTCAATAACTTGAGAAGACATAACCTCAAGTTGAATCCGGAGAAGTGTGTGTTCGGGTTTCACTGAAAGTCGCTCGGTTTCCTAGTTTCGCTAGAGGTATCGAAGCAAACTCGGCGAAGATATCGGCCATCCATCGAATCGCCCCGACTACGAAGAAGGAAGTCCAGAAGCTAACCGGTTGTATGGCAGCGCTAAGTCGTTTCATAGCCAGGTTAGGGGAAAAGGGACTACCTTTCTTCAAACTTCTTCGGAAATATGGAAGTTTCGAGTGGACGACGGAAGCGAATGATGCCTTTGAAAAGCTCAAAGAGTACCTTCACAGTACCCGGTCTTAGTTTCTCCAAGACCGGGAAACATCGTTGATTTACGTGGTCGCAACGCCACAAGATGTCGGCTGTGTATTGGTCGTAGAACGTGAAAACGCCCAACGACAAAGTGTATTACGTAGTTAAGTCTTACATGGGCCAAAGGAAAGATACCCACAGTACAGAAGTTGCTTTATAGTCTCCTTATGGCTTCAAGGAAACTAAGGTATTACTTTCAGGCCCACAAAGTGGTCGTGCCTACTAGATATCCCTTAGGTCAAGTCCTTGGAAATAGGTAATCGTCAGGACGAATAGCAAAATGGGCGGTGGAACTAGGGACGTTCGACCTCCATTTCATCTCACGAACAGCCATAAAGTCTCAGGCAATAGCAGAATTCATTGCCGAGTGGACAAACCCGGAATCTAAGCAAGGACCTGAGTACGAGCATCACGACGAGTGGACAATGTACTTTGACGGTTCCTTAATGCTTAAAGGATCGGAATGGAGTCGCCTTGATATCCCCTACCGGCGAACACATCAAGTATGCCGTCTAGTTTAACTTTCCCGCTACAAACAATGTGGCGGAGTACGAAAGTTTGCTGGCAGGACTTCGAGCAGCTCGTTCGCTCGGGATTCGCAAATTGCTCGTGAAAGGCGATTCTCAACTAGTAGCGAATCAAGTAGGGAAAGAGTACCAATGCTCGAGTACCAAGATGTCTTCCTATCTGGCGGAAGTACGAAAATTCGAAAAGCACTTCTTCGGTTTCCAGATCCAACATATTCCTAGAAAGGAGAACTTTCTAGCAGATCAGTTGGCACGGATGGCCTCTACTAGGTCAACCGTCCCGCCGGGAGTTTTTCTCGAGCAACTCGATTCACCCTCGGTAGTCGAGCATTCCGAGAATATCGATAGTTTACATCAGGTCAATCCTATTAACTCTGATAACTTAGATGCTCCACAGATCGGTGACGATCAAGGTAGAGACTGGATGACATCGATCTACAATTATCTTGACAAGATGACCTAATTCACGAAGATGATGTAGAGGTCGATCGATAGCACGAAGGCCAAATCATACACTCTAATCGAACGTACCTTGTATAAACGAGGATCTCATGGAGTGTTGATGAGATGCATATCTCAATCGGCTGGCATTAGGTTGCTAACCGAAATTCATGAAGGAGTCTGTGGAGCACATCATTCCTACAGAACCTTGGTCGGTAAAGCCTTGAGCAAGGATACTATCGCCAACCGCCTTCATGATGCAAAAGAGCTCGTGACGGCGCGTATAATATCAGTTTCATAGCCGACAAGTACATCAGCCGGCACAAGCTTTGCAAACAATCCATCTTTCTTGGCCTTTTGCAACCTGGGGACTAGACATTCTGGGACCATTCCCAAGAGCACCCGGGGGCTTCGTAGTCCTGTTCGTCATGATTGACACGTTTACAAAATGGATTGAAGCCGAGCTAGTTGTAAAAGTTACAACTGAAGCCACTAAGAGGTTCATAACAAAAAATATGATTACACGATTTGGTGTACCCAGTCGTATCATCACTGATAATGGTACCCAGTTTTCAAGCAGCAATTTCCAGGAATTCTGCGAAGAACTAGGAATCAAGATCCATTTCGCTTCTGTGGCTCATCCACAGAGCAATGGAGCAGTCGAGTGTGCCAATGGTATCCTAATACAGGGGATAAAACGCCGAGTATTCGACCGCTTAATAAAGCGGTCGGGGCTTGGGTTCAAGAACTTCCTTCTGCTTTATAAATTTGTCCGACCACGAGCGATCGTGCGGACCGGTGAAACACCTTTCTTTTTAGTTTATGGGGCCGAAGCTATGCTTCCTCTAGAATTAAAAATTGGCTCTGCTCGCACTGATTGTTTTAACCTAAGCAATCAGGAAGAACATCGACTCGACGACATCAATTTCCTTGAAGAACAACGAAACCAAGCTTTGATACGTTCGGCAATCTACCAACAAGCCATGCGAATGTACTACAATCGTAAGGTGCAACCTCGCAACCTAGCCATAGGTGATCTGGTTCTCAGAAAAATTCAGAGCCAAGCAGGGCGCAATAAACTCTCCCCTAAATGGGAAGGTCCTTACACTGTGGTCGAAGTTACCCGACCAGGCTCAGTACGATTAGCCATGTCAGACGGCAGGGTTTTGTCGAATTCATGGAACATTGACCAATTGCGTAAGTTCTTTGTTTAATTTCTTTCATTTCATTTCGTTTCATTTCGTTTAAATTATTTTAAACATGATAATTAAATTTGGAGTAGCGAGTGATGTTATTTATATGACGTTGCCTAATCCTTGTCGACTGCGGTTCGTATGCTCTGGATTATAAAGTGTATAGTTTATGTTTCAAAATTCTGTTCTACTCTTGTTTGGCTACTGGTCGGGACACGGAAAACCTCCTAGTCGAAGTCTTTCCTTTTTCGCACGTGGTTCCGCCCACTGGAAGGAGCTTCCTAGCGACTGTCTTTTTCCTATGATCCTCGCTGCAAGTCGGACTAAGAGCATGAACACGTCTTGTGAAATATATTTTATACCTTTATTTCTTAGCTAGGTTCATTCCGACCAGTATTGAGCATCGCATAGAAGTAAAACCACTTGTCTGCTTTTAACATATGTTTTTCATGTTTTTTCCTCTTATCAAGGAGAATTCTTTATTTTTCCGACCATATGTTGTCTTAGTAAAGTACTTCGATCATTAAAAATAGATTTACAACTAGCCGAAACCTACACGGTTCCGACCATAAAGGTTTCCTAGTATTACCACGATCAGTTTTTTACCGATCAGTACATACTTACAAGTAATGGTTGAGATTTGGATTTATATTCTTGGCCTCAGGTAGTACTATTATATAGTAAAGATCTTCTACTATATAACGAATGGGGCTAGGTAAGACATAAATTCACAAGTCTAATAGGATGAATAAAAGAATTTTTTCTATTTTGATAAGAGAAAGGTAAGTCTTTACATTGTATGCATTGTTTTCTCCTGTGACTAAACTACTAGAGAATGCCTAAGCTAACTCATCGCTAGATGGAGATCCGACTTCCATCTCTTCTGTGACCTTTTCGCCTAGAGGTTTCATCTCTGCGAGGATCTGATTTGCCTCTGCGGGTAAGCAGTTGAAATCCTCTTCGATGGCTTGAAGGTTAGTTGATGGGTCGGAAGCTTTTAGCTTTGCCAAAGCAAGACTGACTCCACAGGCAATAGACTCCTTAACGGAGTGGGCATAGTTCTCCCTAGTAGTCTTGAGAAAAACCTTGAGCTCTTCCAACAAAGAGCCTAGGAAGTTAACCTTCTCTATTGGGTCACTAAAGGAGGGCAAGCTTGATCCCGCGCCCATATCAAAGAGCATTTTGTTTAGCGATGTGATTTTCTCGTCCAAACTAAGCACGAGAGCTGCCCCCTTGTCCTGCTCAAATTCCAGAGCTTTCTTCACTCTGGTCAATGCTTGTTTTTGTTCTACATAGACAAAGCAAATATTAAGTAAAAAGATTGGAAGACATACTAAGTCATGACTACGACCAGTTACCTTCCTCTCTCTTCCTGGAATCATCCATAAGCTTTTTATTGCTGGTCGTCAAGACTTCGATCGACCGGTTCTTAGCCTGAAGTTCCTCTTCAAGCTTTATTCTTCTGGCCTTTTCAGCCAAAGCATCTTCTTTTATTTTCTCTAAATCTATCAAAAGAATTTTTGATAAGGGAAAATAAATAAAAGGAAAGTCTTAATGAGGAAACAAGAAGAGGAACTCTTACTCTCTATCTCAGAGTGTTTTTCTTTTAATATCCTAACTCGCTCGGTTAGTCCTCCGACCGTAGCGAGGTTTTCGATCATATGCTGCATAAGTAGCATTTCTTCCATAAACCTTCTTGTGAACTTCGAGAAAGGTTATGGAGAAGATTGAAGACACTTAACCGAATTACGACATCATTGTAATCGGTACAAATTTTATCGGGCTTCGCCTGCGTCAGGCGATCTGATATTCTCCCCCAATAATCATCAAGTTCCTTACTCGCGGCAAATCGAGTTGAGAAAGGAAACTTGTTAGTTTTGGAGGATGACCTTGTGCATCGGAACCGTGGAAGATCGAGTGGTCTCTACCTCCGCTTTTGGCATAGTGACTACTACGGGATCTAGCTCGGTTTCGAGTCGAAGTTGGCTCGGGGCTCCTCCGACCACGTCATCCTCAAGATGTCCTACCTGAGGAAGACAATGGCCAGGACCACCTCCGATCGCTCGACTGTTGAATGCGATCGGTCGAAAGCGACCGAGGATTCAAAGCAGATCTGCGAGAAACAGTAAAGTTCAATTCTACTTGGAATATACGAGGTATGTTTTTCATATAAAAATTGTACATACCGATTGTTTTCTTAGTCTTGATCTTATAGCGCTGGTTTAAAATCATTGCGCTGTTTTCTCTTCTTTCCAATTGTTCCCACCGCCCGAATCGTAGGTTCAATTGTATTCTCTACACTCCGATCGGAGATCGAAGCAATGTTCTCGACCATCCGTCAAGAGCAAGGTCCCCGACTCTGGTCGAAGTGTAGTTTCACGGTCTCGAGAACAATTGCCTCATAGACAACTAGACGAGACTCGATGATTGCCATTGTATTAACAAACAAAGTTAATCGGTGAAGAATATGCTTCATCTTACGAAGTTATTTCTTTGATTGCTTACCTCGCGTGATCGCGCCTCGGCGATCACAAGGTCGGTCGGATAATCAATAGGCTCACATGTCTCCGTAGCCTCGTTGATCTTAAGTCCGACCAACTACACATAAAGAGGATTAAAACTGATCGAAAATAACTGGAAAGGTGAAAAGAAGTTAATACGCTTACCCTAAGTCTTTCAGTCCTCTCCTCGGCACCAGCAAGTGCTAGGATTAAGGAAAAGCTAACCTTGTCATCAGGTTCGCCAGCACAGATCATTTTTATCCTATTTCTGACGTCCTCAGAAGACAAGACTACGATTACAAATGAAAGATCTTAGTTTTGCGAAAATAATCAACTCGCAAAATAATCTGGTCGGGATTTTCTGAAAAATTACCTGGATCAGAATCATTGATAGCATCATCGCCACCAATGAACCAGAGCATCGAACGTGCCCTAGTCTTTAAAGGACTAATCCTCCTAATGGAAAAGTCTCTTACAACGTGTCAGGAGGTTAAACCTCTGACACTCAAGAGATGGATAGCTTCAACCCATCTCCCAACTTCCCCCTCCTTCTTTGAGGAGGAACGCCAACGCGAGTTCTCTACGCCTTCTTCTTACCGCTGTAATACAGGCCGTATTCTCGCGTAACCTTCATGTAGAACCAGCTTTTCTTCCATGACGACCAAGAAGACTTCGAATACATACGAATGTACTCGTCAGCCTTGCCGTCATGAAGCCTTAGGGTACATTCCCGTGGTCTTTGGTCGTTTTCTTCGTGTTCGCCATCCGATAGTAGTACTTGAAGAGTTCCATCGACGGTGGAATCCCCAAGTATGCTTCGCAGAGGTAGACGAAGATGCTTAGGTTTACAATGGCGTTGGGAGCAAGGTTGATCAACTCAACCTCATAAAACTCCAGCACTTGAGAAAGAAAAGGATGTGCTGGAAGCTTGAGCCCGCACTCAACGTACGCGAGGAACACCGGGATTTCTCCCTCCTCGCCGCTTGGGCAGTGCTCTCCAAAAGCTGATCTCCAAGAGATCAAACTCCTGTCGGGTAGCAACCCAACCCTCTCCAAACTCTCCAATCTTCTCTCGCTCAGATCGGAGATTGACCAGTTTGCGATGAGGTCCGACATGATGCTTTCCTTTTTTGGGTGAAGAACTCAAGGAAGATTTTCTTGGAGATAGAGGCGTAAAGGTTTAAAACACTCAGCCGGGGTCGTTTTATAGGCATTTCATCAGAATCGACTGCGAGAAGTCCAACGGCAAATACCTTTTCGCTGGCGCGATGTAAAGGCGTTTCCTTTTTCCAAAGCAGTTTCTCAACTTTAAAATGAATACAGACCGCCTCGAGTCCCACGGCATTTAATGAGAGGTATGTTCGATATGATTGCATCGGAGAACGTGTTCGCACAACCAACATTCATTTAAAAGTTCGGGGGCTAGCTGTTGAGGATTAAAATATTCATATATTATCTTAATATATGATAAAGACCATACGTCTTCGTGGTCGTAACTTCTAAGACCACCGACCTAACTGGTCATAGGTATTACGGAAGTTATATAATAAATACCCAGCCTGACAAAGTTCCAAACCTAGTCCACGACTGTAAGTGCTAAATAAAGCTATGAGCAGCGTCTAGGTCGAGTCTCCGACCACGCCACTCACTATGTGATGAATGAACCACGTGTTTCATATTCCGCATAATACAACACTATCACGGCTGATGATTTAACGTCTTCTAAATCATTAACCGCAGAACAGTTGACGTTTTCACCAACCGCCTTTGCAGTTAGTGGAACCGTCAAACTGCCGTCTCTTCCCGACCAGGCGCGTCGCTCCCCAACGGATGTCTCTTCATGGGATAACTGCCACCGCTTCATCAACTATTTAAGGAGGATCATGGAAGGCCGAGAGACAGGGACACGAGTACGTAATGCATAAAGACAAGCGTAAGACATCAAACAAGACATAGCAAAGTGTTGCGTTTTTAGATACTCCCAGTGTTTGTAATTGTGAGTTCATAGCAATAAATAGCAAGTCAGATCCACTCCCAGGAGTCACGCACATTTTTCCTCTTTTCATTTATATATTCATAAGATCGGCGATTTGATCGTCGACAAACGTCGAGAGGCAGTTCCGAAGGTGAAGAGTATGTCACCGGAGAGCCTTTGATGGCGGCGCTAGAGGCAGTGGAGAGAGCTTCGGCTGGCAGCGGTCAAAGTCGGATTGCGGCGAGGAGAAAGCGAGAGAGGAGGGGAGACTAGAGGAATGGGAGGAGGAGGGTTGGAACACACTGTGACATAGCTAGGAGGGCAAGAGCATCACCGGAGAGGGAGATCGAGGAAGGAGGCACACGACCGGACATGGAGAAGAAAGGAAAAATGGCGGCGCGGGTGCTTCGGTTGGGGAAAAGGGGGGAGGGGAGGGGGGAATGGGTGGAGGAGGGGGAGGCACGGCTTTTATAGAGGGGGAAGGAGGCAGCTCGGCACGGCGCATCGTGGGCTCGCCGGGGAGCAAGGGTAGCGGTGCCGGGCAGGGCACTAAGGGGACAACGATGCAGGGCATGGGCTTGACTGGCGGTATGGGCAAGCTACCAGAGGAAGCAGAAAGAGAAGGAAAAAAAAGAGAAAAGAGAAAAGGAAAGAAAATTCGAAAATAAATAATTTTTGAAGAATTTCAAGAAAATTTCATAAAAATCCTTGAAACCTGAATAGATTGAATAAATTAATTTTAAATTTAATTGAAGTCTATTTTAGTCATTTAAAATGTTTTAAATTATAATATTAAAATTAAGCTTTTAATTAATCCAATAAATGCAAAAACTCCAAAAGAATTCCCCACTTTAAATTAAATTTTACAATTGTTTTTTTGGAAAAACAGAAAAGAAATAAAATAAATCGGGCTGCAAGAAACAACAAAGAACTTGGGGGATCCAGGAAAACCCAAAAGGTCAAATAAACCAGTTTTGAATTTAATTGAGGTTTGATTTATTCATATTAAATTATTTTTAATTTATAAAATTTCAAATTAAGTATTAACAATTCAAGGAAATTCAAATGGTGATTTTTATTTTGAAATTTTCAAAAAGTCTTGAAAATTGGAATGTTACAACGAGGTATCGAGAACACCGAGCTCCTAGCGCCGGTGAGAAACGGTGAGACTGGGACTCTAGCTACCAATGCGGGAAGATAAGGATAAGTTGCGTGAGATGATACTCATGTGGTAGTGGTCGGGCATGGACTGAAGCGTCTGATACGAATCGTTTGTATCGAACGTAGGAGCCATATAATGGCCCTTTTTCCTATTGTTTGAGATCGCATTTGTACGAATTAGTAATATGTTTTGTACTAAAATTTACTTGGGCTTTGCTAATTATCGTGTATGTTGAGTTTGAGTGTGATACGAATTGAGTTTCCTACTCCAACTCATTGTTCTACTTTGACACACATTCTTTCATGTATCACTATAAATATATCCTTATAATCAATAGGAAGAGCAAAATCTTCATTGTAAACATCTCCTCATATAGTGATATTACCTTCGTGCGCCAGTGGTTTTTCCCGAAAAGGTTTTTCACGTACAATTCGTTTATCTCATTCCTATTTTCTGTGCATCATTTACAACAAGTGGTATCAGAACTGCAAGAAGAAGGCAACCTTGGTCCAAGCATTGAGAAGAAAAAAAGGAGAAGCACTCGTCGCAGTAGGCAGAGATTCCATCGGCTTGCTTCTTGAATTAATTTCGCTGGAAATTTCTACGTGCGCACAACAACGGTACCAAGAAGCTCCTAAAGCTTTCTTGCTTCGCGTACACAGAAGGTGCACCAAGGAAGTCATATTTTATTGCTTGGTACACACAAATTCGTACCAGCAAATTCATGATTTATTCATTATGGCGACAATAAAAATATGATCTTCTATTGCTGGATCGAGATACGAGATTTTCTCTATGGAAAGTCAAGATGTGAGCTGTTCTTGCACAACTTGATGTGGATGACGCTTTATTAGGGATCGACAAGATGACTGCAGCATTGTCTCTTGAGCACAAGCAAAGAAAAGATCGTAAGACATTATCTCAGATTCATCTTCTTCTATTAAATAATATTCTGCAAGATGTTTTGAAAGAGAAGACCGCCGTCCATTATGGTTTAAACTAGAGCATATTTGCTTGACCAAATATATGACCAGTAAGATGCATTTGAAGCAGAAGTTTTATTAGCACAAGATGACGAAAGGCGGGTCATTGTTGAACCACGTGACAACATTCAAAGAAGTAGTCTCAAATCTCGAATCTATAGAGGTAAAATATGATGATGAAGATTTGGGTCTTATTCTTTTATGATCGCTGCCTAGTTCATACTCTACATTCAGATATACTACTCTATATAGCCAAGATACTCTTACATTTAATGAAGTCTATGAAGCGATGCATCTGTAGGAAAAGATGAAACTCATGGTTTCTAACAAAAGTTTAAATTCTCATGCAGACAACATGGTTGTCCGTGGCAGACATCAGGAGAAGAGTTCAAACAACAATTAAAGAGGAAAAAAGCTCAAACAAAAATTACAAAGGCAGATCGAAATCCTAAGGCAGGTACAAGTCGTGCAAGTATTACAAGAAAGATGGACACGACATATATGAGTGCTAGTGAGTAAAGAAAAATGAGAAAAGAAATAACAATTGCAGGAATGATCAACAAGAGGGTGATACTAAAGCCACCATTGTTACTAAGCAAGATTCTAATAGAGATGTTCTCATTGCCTTTGCCAATAATTCTAAAACCGGTGATAAGTGGATTCTTGATACGGCCTGCACTTTTCACATTAGCCCAAACCGATATTGGTTCGTGAATTACAAAGCTACGCCAAGTGGTTCTGTGCTGATGAGTGATAATTCACCATGCAAGATTGTATGCATTGATTATATCCAGATCAAGATGTTTGATGGCACTATCAGAAATTTGTCGAATATTAGATACATTCTGAGTTTGAAGAGATATCTTAGCTCGCTAAGTATTCTTGATGTTAAAGGGCACAAATATTCACATAGAGATGGAGTTCTAAAGATCTCCAAAGGCATTCTTGTTGTGAAGAAAGGTCATATGAAAGCTACCAACTTATATCATCTGAAAGGTACTACAATTTTAGGTAATGTTATTGTTGCCTCGAATAAATCATTCGATTATAATGCTAATAATCTTTAGCATATGCGTCTGGGGCATATGAGTCAAATTGACATGATGGAGTTATGCAAAAGAGGGTTCCTTTATGGTCAAAGCATCAACAAGTTGAAGTTTTGTGAACATTGTGTCTTCGGTAAGCAAAAGTGGGTGATGTTTAGCATAATAAATTACTTTGCAAAAGGCATATTGGATTATGTTCACTCTGATTTGTGGGAGAATCCCTTGTTCCATCCCTTGGAGGTGCTGGCTACATGTTAACCATCATTGATGATTATTCAAGAAGAGTTTGGTCATATGTCATGAAGCACAAATTGGTTGTGTTCAATACATTCAAACAGTGTAAGATTATAATTGAAAAGCAAACTGTCAAGCATGTCAAGAACCCACGTACTGATAATGGTTTGGAGTTCTGTTCTGGAGAATTTGAAGCCTTATGCATATCAGGAGGTATTGTGAGATATTACACTGTCCCAGATACTTCTCAACAAAATGGTGTGGCCGAATACATGAACAGAACCATTATGGATAAGGTACGTTGCTTGTTGTTTGATCAATTGTTTATGCAACCTGATAATTAATAAGAATACTATAATTGAGGTATGGTCTCATTCTCCAACAGATTATTCAGATTTGAGAATATTTTATTGTCATGCTTATGCTTATGCTTATGTTAACAATGGTAAATTGGAGCCTAGAGCCGCTAACTACATTTTTCTTGGCTATAGATATGGTGTAAAATGATATAAATTGTGAAATTCTGAAACTATAAATATAGTTATTAGCATAAGTGTCACTTTTGATAAATCTGATATGTTGCATGATAAACCATCTATTCATGTTCCCGTTGAGAAGCCGCATAAATCAAGAGTGCAGGTGGAGCATCTTATTGATTCAGGATCTACACCAGAAGCTGAAAAGAAAAACATACATGATGTTCATGTTGTCTTTCAACCTCCATAATGTTCCATTGCAGCCGACAGACCTAAAAGGAATATTCAAACTCCCAAGAGATTGATTGCAGAAGCTGATATTGTTGCTTATACTTTGAATGTGGCAGAAGAAATTGAATGTATTGTAGAACCTTTTCACTTATTCAAAGCATATCTCTTCTAGTGATTCAGATAAATGTATGGATGTTATGCATAATGAGATGCAATCTCTTAAGAAAGAGGACACTTGGGAGCTAGTCAAGTTGCCAATTTATAAGAAGGCTACTTGCTATAAATGGATCTTCAGGAAGAAAGAAGATATTTCACTAACCAAAGAGGTTAGGCACAAGGCAATGCTCGTTGTCAAAGTATACAGTTAAATTCCAAGTATTGATTTCACAAATATATTTCCCCTGGTTGTGAAGCATAGTTCCATTCGTACTTTACTCAGTATACTTGTTATGCATGATTATGAGCTTAAACAATTGGATGTGAAAATTGTGTTCTTGCATGAGGAATTGGAGGAAAACATTTATATGAGGCAACCGAAAGGTTTTGTCTTTTCGAGAAAAGAGAATTACGCTTGCAAGTTGATGAAATCTCTTTATAGCCTGAAACAATCACCCGGACAGTGGTACAAGAGACCTGACTCCATTATGATCTCTCAGGATTTCAAAACATCAGATTATAATTGTTGTCTTTATTTGAAGACTGTTAATAACTCAGCTATTTATTTGCTCCTATATGTTGATGATATGTTGATTGCTACAAAAGACAAGGCATGAATTTCAAAGTTGAAGACACAATTGAGTAGTGAATTTGAGATGAAGGACCTCAGTGCAACAAATCAGATTCTTGGTATGTTAATTGCCAGAGATAGACGGTTTGAAAAATTATAGCTAAGTCAAAAAGTGTATATTGATAAAAAATTTCATTGTTTCAACATGCATAAGGTCAAACCGATGAATACTTCGTTAGCTGCACATTTCAAACTTTCTTCAGCATCATGTCTATAGTCAGATGATGAAGTTGAGTACATGTCTAGAGTTTCATATGTCAGTACAGTTGATTCACTTATGTATGTCATGATATGTTCTTACCCCGATTTTTCTCGATCATCGAGTGTTGTTAGTAGATACATAGCTAATCTTGGTTAAAAAAACATTGGAAAATAATTCAATGGATTTTCATATACTTGCGGGGTACATCTGATGCTTGTTTACAGTTTGAAAAGACTAAAGATGGAATCATTGGTTATGTGAACTCAGATTTTGTTGGAGATTTGGATAAAAAAGATCTCTTATTGGTTATATATTCACTATTGGAGGATGTGTCGTTAGTTATAAAGCAAACCTGCAAGCTACTGTTGTCTTGTCAACAACAGAAGCCGAGTATATGGCTATTTCTGAAGCTTGAAAAGAAGTCATTGGCTAAGACATTTGTTTACTGAGCTTTGTGGAAATATGTCTTGCACTAGAACATTCTACGATAGATAAAGCACTATTTGTCTTACAAAGGATCAAATATTTTATGAGAGAACGAAGCACATTGGCATCAGATATCATTACATTTAAGGTGTTATTGCTCAAGGTGACATTAAAGTCGGCAAGATAAGTACTCATGATAATCCAGCTAATATGATGGCAAAGCTAATTCCTACCATTAAGTTTGAGCTTTCCTTAGACCTAGCTGGTATCATTCAGTAGTCATATGGATGTTTATAGCATAAGGTGTTCATGCTAATCAGTTTCGAGGGAATCATGTTTTGTTTTGGCTATAGGTTGAATTGCCTCGTGGTGGAGATTGTTGAGTTTGAATGTGATACGAATTGAGCTTACTACTCCAATTCATAATTCTACTTCTACAGAGTCTGTCATGTAATACTATAATTATATCTCTGTAGTCCATAGGAAGAGCAAGACTTTCATTATAAACATCCCATATAGTGATATTGCCTTCGTGCACCTATTGTTTTCCATGAAAAGGTTTTCCATGTAAAATTTATGTCTCTTATTCCTATTTTCTATGTATTATTTATATAAAATTGCATTGTGGGTCCCTAAACTTGCAAGGTTGTGTCACTTAGCTCTCTGAACTTACATTTTACTTTCTCAACCCCGAACTTGTAGATTGTGTCACTTAGCCTCCCGAACTTGCGTTGAAGTGAAATTGCCGAATGTGATGCCTACGACTTCGTGCCCTCCAAATTCGGTGGACTCATCATCGCCCTGTTTTTATCGTGTTCATCGTCACCGTCACCCCACGTTGATAAAAACAAATTCTTCAGGTCCGAGAACACACCGTGCTCGTATTTTCGCCAGAGCTTCACTGTCGCAGCTTGTATCTACCCTCGCCGTTGCCTCCTTTGAGTCGGTTGTGAGAGAGAGAAGGAGAAGTATTGTGCCCCTGATCTGGCATTGTGATTCACCAGCTCATATTTTTCTGTTAGCAAATGGCTAAATGGACTTGCAGTGTAAACATGGACAAGTTCAGAGAGCTGGGAAAATAAAATACAAGTACAGTGAGCTAAGTGACACAACCTCACAAATTCAGGGACATACAGTGCAATTTTCTCTATTATTTACAACAGTTTACTTGTTCCCAGCATTCTGTATGGTGTTCGTTTCAAGATTCGTCGATGAACTCACTATTCATGTCCCTAACTCTTTGAGATATTTAAAGAAGTTGGTCAAGTGTAAACAATACAATAAGCAGTCCTAGAAACGGCTTTCAAGTGGAGAGGTAACCGGACCTAAGTGGAGCAAGGTCAAAGGGAGCCACCCACAATATGTTGGCTGAATTGACTTCCAATCAGGAATGGAACGCACGTTCCAAAAAATCATGACTGGAGTGAACTAGAATGGCAGACAAAAGATCGCAGACACTTGTTTTTGCTGTACTCTCGTCTCTAACCTCCTCAGAGAGGACAACGATGCTGACGCCTCTGAACAGGTCGCGTCGGTCAACACGCGAAATGGAACAGTTGGAAGGAGAAGAGAGCCCCCCATTCAATCCAAGGCACGTATGTACGTGGGACCTGGCTGTCAGCCCATGCCTGTCCACCCCCGGATGGGGACGCGACTGGCCTAATAACGCTCTGTTCGGTTAGACTTCTTTGTTTGCTCTCTGAACCCTGCGCCAATCAGGCATGATCTGGATTGCACGAGCCAAAGGAAAATTATAGACAAAGTCACGCGGTTAGGTGCGGACGTGGAAGCCTTGAGATGTTGGAGATGCCATGGCAATTGTGGGGGTGGAAGATTCTTCCCAACCATGGCAACCATGGACCCTCAACACAGACCCTGTGCACTGTTGAACTGGTTATTAAACTGTATGCGCGTGTTCGTGGAGTTAAAACGACATCAGAAATGGCAACGGTGTCTAAACATATACTGGTAACTGAGGTGGTGCCTGACCAACTGGCATTGCTGGCTAGCTTATGCAAGCTGATAATCGCAATTCGCAAATACCCCTATGATAACGTTGAAAAAGTTTGGTTGTAGTACAATGATTAACCATGCTTTAGTTCAGAAAAGAAATGATTAATTTTGTTCACATTAGCATGTCGTGTGCTAGCCCCTGCGATTTCCACGGCTTTAGTCAGATTAGTGAACTTTTGAACACGCAACGCGTCACAATTTTGATCATATTACACCATGGATCAAGTGCGGAGCTGACGTCCAAGTCAGTTCGTCCTCGCTGCCGTTCTCATCATCTCGACTTGCGACTCGCCTCCTGATCTTTCCGCCGGCTTTCGTCCCCTTGCTCTAGTCGCTGCAGCCACGCAAATCAAGGTCAATATGAAGTAAATTTGAGCATAATGCTAGTGAGCAGTGATTGACATGTAAATCTTTTATGAACACATCTGAATGCAATGAATGTGTTTGGAGAGACGTACCAATCGATCTAGATCGGAGAGGAGCGCACCATATTGGAACAACAATCTGTTGCCACAGGTGACGCAAAAGGACGTTGACTTCACTAACTACTTAACCAATAATGAATATAGACAGTGCAGGCTCGTGACTAGTTCTCGACCCATTTTCCCCATCGGAATATTGTGGTGGGATTTGATGTCGTTAAGGGTTTGTTTGGATAGTAAAGGGTTAGAACTAATTCTTTCAGATTGGAAGAGATTTTAATTCAGATTCCAAGTCAATCCAAAAGATTGAGTCGGATTACAATGTACCCAAACAAGTCCTAAGACGAGTTTGGTGCAATTTAATTGGCGTTGGCACATTGCAAGCTTCTAGCCCGCTATTATGCATCTCTTAAATGTCACAACACATCACCACCCTGACAAGAGAATTCTACACCATCTTATACTTTCTATGAATAGTGCTTGTATTCATCATGATGTCAATGAGTCAATATATATACAAGTACATGTATGACATATATGCAAGTAACCCCTTGTACAACGGGGGAAATACACAAGTAATAATACACATATAACACCCCCTCCCCTCAAACTTATGGTGGATAAAAAACATGAAGTTTAGAGAGATAGAAACTGTGCCGGACTCTGGTCTATGCCTTTGTGAAGAAGTCTGCCAACTGAAGCTCCGAAGGCACATACTAAAGAGCAACAAGCTGGTCCTACACCTGTGTCCATATGTAGAAAGCATCAACACTAATATACTTTGTAAGCTCATGCTTCACCGGATCTTTAGCGATACTAATAACACATGTACTATGAGACAAAAGAGTAGTTGAAGCCAAAACAGAAACATCAAAATCCTCAAGTAACCACTATAGTCAAGTAACCTCCGCAGTCAACAAAGCCATAGCTCGCAACTCAGCCTCAGCACTCGAACGAGAAAATGTTGTCTGCTTCTTAGTTTTCTAAGGAATGAGAGAACCACCAAGAAAAACACAATAGGCAGAGAGAGACCGACGATCAAAGTGATCACTAGCTCAGGTGGCATCAGAATATGCTTAGAGCTATAAAGAGTTAGATCGAGAAAAAAATGAAACGACGAGTGATGGTTCCACGAGGTTATCGTAGAACACAAAGAAGATGACTATAGTGGAGTTGAGTGGAAGCATAAATAAATTGACTTAAGATAAGCACATGGTACAAAATGTCAGGACGAATGACACCCAGATAAACAAGACTCCCAACAAGGTGACGATAGTAAGTAGGATCAGTACGAGACTCACCATCAGTGGGCCAAAGATGAACATGAAGCTCCATGAGAGTCTTAGTTGTGTGCTAATCAGTAAGAGAAGAACGATCAAGAAGATCCCGGATATACTTTTCTTGGGATAGATAAAAGCTCTCAGGCGTAGAAATAACCTCAACCCTAAGAAAGTAGCGAAGAGGACCAAGATCAGACATGAGAAACGGCTCACTAAGACGCTCCTTGACAAAAGTGATATACTGAGAATCATATCCAGTAATGATCATATCATCAACATATAAAAGAAGAAGCGTTCGATCGCGAGGCGGAGTATAAATAAAAAGAGTAGGATCATGAGCACTAAAAGAAAAAAAAACAGCCGCAGTGACAACAGAAGAGAAACGATCAAACCAGACACGAGGAGCTTGCTTGAGGCCTAACCTCAATAATAGAATACCGTGGTGGTGCATATAAACCTCCTCATGCGACTCACCATTGAGAAAAACATTCTTGATATTGTGAAGATGGAGTGGGAGCAGGCGCCACGGCAAGGCGAGTGGGAGCAGTGGTTATGTGAGTTACGAGAGCAAAAGTCTCATCATAATAACGACCATACTCTGTTGAAACCCACGTGCCATAAAGCGAGCCTTGTAGCGGTCAAAGAACCATTGAGCGGTCTTAACCTTGCGGACCCACTTGCGTGATCGGAGTAACACGACGGAAGAGGACACGATCCCACGTGCGATGCGCTCAAGGGAAGCAATCTCCTCTAACATCGTATGTTGTCACTCCTAATGAACAGCGGCATCACGATAAGAGGTTGGTTCGGCAAGAGCAACAGCAGCAAAATAAAAGCGTGTAGGAGGCCGAATAAACTAGCGATCATGAAGAGCATATCGAGGAGGAGAGGCCGAAGAAGATGACCCATCAGAAGAATCCTTAACTCGCGGACGACGAGTGTGGCAGAGAGGATAAGAAGGAACAATGCTATGAGGAACCTATGGAGAGGGTATCGGTGGTGAAGGAGGCGTCGGCAGTGAAGCAGCCGCCGATGGGGAAGGAGTCACAGGAGAGACCAAAGGCTGTAGTAGAGGTGTGGTGGAAATGGGCGTGGTAGGAAAAGTCAGAAAAGAAATTGGTTCGGTAAGAGATACGGGAGTGGTGGAAGGAGAAGGACAAGGGTAGAAAGGACGAGACTCATCAAAAGTGACGTCCCAAGAAATCCGCATTCATCGGCCAACAGGATCCCAACAACGATATCCCTTATGCTTATAGCTACAACCTACAAAACACACTCGATGGACTGAGTGGTCAGCTTGCTACGCTCACGAGGTGCAAGAAGAACATAGCGCGCACACCCAAAGAGACGAAGACCAGAATAATCTGGAGTCTTGCCACAGAGATACTCAACTGAGATCCCTTCCAGAAGAGCAGAACAAGGCTGAATATTGATCAGGAAAATATAAGTAGAAACAGCCTCAGCCCAGAAGTGTGATGGAATCGCAGAAGCAATCATATGAGCACGGGTTGTCTGAAGAAGATAATGATGCTTTCATTCAGCTACACATTGCTCGGGTATGATCACCGAGGCAAAAAAGCGTGAGAAAGTGTCATGCTCAGCAAGAAAAGTACGAAGAACTTCCGACAAGTATTCCCTAACAGAATCAGCACGAAAAATACGAATAAAAGAGTCAAACTGAGTACGAATCATGGTGGCAAAATTCTTGTAGAATGATATAACCTCACTACGAGATGACATAAAGTATACTCATGTGTGTCGAGAAAAGTCATCAATAAAAATTATATAATATCGATGACCTCCATTCGAGACGACAGGAGCCGAACCCCATATATCAAAATGAACAAGATCAAAAGGATGCTGTGACACTGACTTACTGGAAGGATAGAGGAGTTGAAGTTGTTTACCAAGCTTACAACCCTAACAATTTAAAGAAACATCACAAGACACATACCTAAAAGACTACAACGAACTAAAGAAGATAGACGCGACCCAAAAGATGTCTCAAATGAAGATGCAACTAAGAAAAAGACACAGTGGAGGATGCAGCAGAAGCAGGGGTGATGGTGGAGGCGACAAGACTGGCATGGGCAGCGGAAGGAAGATGAAGCCAGTCAAGCTCCCAAAGACGTTATGAGTCAAGACGGCGAGGGCTAGTACCAACCAGAGTCCTCATGCGTCGGTCCTGAACAGAACAAGAATCAGAATCGAGAATAACACGACAACATTGATCGGTGGTGGCGACCGGATATGAGTCGTATGGTTAGTTTGGGAATATAAGAAAGAGCAGAACATAAAGGGAGAATTCGAAGAGTGTTTCATTCTCTGACTGCAGAGAGGGTACTATCTATTGTCTAAAGAGTGGTAGGAGCGACTAAAGGACCAATGGAAGTAAGATGGTGGAATCAAATGTCATATGAAAATAAACACCAAAGTCAAGAATCCAAGGTAGAAGAAGTAGAAGATGATCTCTCACTAGAAGACTATGTAGTAGAACCAAAGCAGAACCAAATAGTGCAAAAGCAGACATGCGATGCAGCAATGTGAGAAGCTCTTGAGTATTAGAAGCACAGAGCTCCTCTTAGAGGAGGAACCGCGATGCCCTTTGGAGGACGGCCACCACAATGTAAATCCTTCTTTACGTAGTAGAAGCTGCTCCATTTGTCAATCCTTATTGTAATAGGTGCGGTGGAATCCCTACGATCGTAGCTATCACTGGTGAAGGAGTAGCTGGAGACGTGGAGGGTGTAGAAGTTGGAGGAAACGGTCCTATTAAGAATGGATTGCTACCTAAATCATGTAATTTTATTATACTCAGAAACCAAGGTGAGGGGAGAAGCACTACTACCACAGCAAGTCCATGCAGACCCTATTTCAATTCCAGACCAATTCGGAGTCAGCATGACAGCACCGACTTAAAATGATCATAACTTCCATATACGAAGTTTGTTAGAGGTGCTAGAGTACTTGATGGAAAGCTTACGACGAGACCTTTTCAACGGATCTGGCCCCACCTTCAGATTCACTGTCAACACATCATAATCGCCAAAGAGAGGTGGTGTGTCACCTGTTGGGTCAACTTGGGCCTTGTAATAGTGTTGGGATCTGAGCCCAGGTTGTGTGCGCTCCCCTTGGTGGCACACAAACCCTAGGCCGACCCCGCTTGGTCACCACCTCCTTATAACCTTTGTGGCCGCCACTTTTAGTCCTTAGGCTTTGTTTATATCAGTTTAGCCCGTGTGTGCAAACTCCACATTGTCTCTTATGTCAGTTAGACTAAGATATTTGTGTTACAGAACCTCAACTATTCTTGTGCGACTTTTATATCTAGCAATTTTCATATTGCTATTTACTTGAATTCTTGCTTGTTCTTCAATTGCTTGCAGAAATTGATCTTCGTTATCAGGTCAACCGCCGTTCTTGGCGGGGTTGATAACGACAAGAGCATAGTTTACCAATTGTTGGATGATTCGATTGAGCTTCGGTCGAGTAGCCTCGTCGTCAAAGTTACTATCTACAAATCGAATTATCATCCACCAGAAGATCGGGACCAATCTTACATCAAGTGGTATCATAACTCAGATTGTCTGGTGAGATTTCAGTTTTAGAATAGTTTTACATATCTATAACCAGAAAATTGCCCCGAAAAAATATTTCAATTGTCGAAAATCACCAAAAAAAAAACGAACCCTAGTTGTGCTTGTGCAATTCTAGTTTTAGTCTTACCGTGCTGGATTTGCGTCCATCGTCGAGTTCTAGTGCTAGACTAAATTGTAGTGTCTTGATTTTGGTTTGAGTTTTGCATCCAGAAAATAATAATAATAACAATAATAATAATAATAATAATAATAATAATAGCTAGATCTGATAACTTTTACATACGAACTCGGATTGCGACGTTCTTTGACTCGTTGGAAAGCTAACAAGTACAGGTATGGTATATATACAAACCCTTTATACAACAGGGAAAATACACAAGTAATAATACACATCTAAAAATACTGATAAGAACTGACGATACATGCAAACAACTACCTCTGACCTCACCGGGTCCAGACTTATTTCACACCTTCACTTTCAAATGTCAAATGCATATTTAGCTAGATATCTACATGGAATTATGGATGGTCACGATATTTCTACAGTTCTACTGCTATATGCAGTCAACACAGTGTTGTTCTTGTTTCGCAGATCGTTTTCGCTGACTAGAACTTCCAGACAGCACGGGCACGGTATGCATTACCGTGATGCATCAGCGTCGAGCAACCACATCAATGCGTAGGGGATTGTCACATTCTGAATGTTGTGTCATGTGTGAGAAAGGTCAGGAGACGGTACATCATGTTCTATTCAACTGTGTAGTAGTCAGATAAGTTTGGTATGCTATTTTATCTACTACGAATCATGAAGCTCTTATGCCAAGTGATTCAGCTCAAATGGAGGAACGGTGGACTGTGGTCGGGAGTGCTATCTCAAAAAACCGGAAGCGGTGATTTGATGCTTTGGTCATTTTGATGATTTAGTTGGTGCTTCATGCACTGCGTTGCTGACTCCTTTAAAATAGAACTGGTAGAGATTTGGCTGTATATCCTTTGTGTTTTCGATATTTTTTATTTTGATTTGGCGGGTGCCTTAAATACTCTCCCCATATTGTAGTAGGACGGCTATACTTTCTCTTCTCCTATTAATGCAACGTCGCACAAGTCTTTTGCGTGTTCTGGAAGGGAAAAAAACTCATTTCCGTGTTCCTAAGGATAAAACCTGAAGCAAGTGTTGTTTCTTTTGTCATTTTTAACCAAGTACTAAACATCAAACTGCGATACAGGGGCGGAGTCAAAAAATAAGTTAGTGGGGATCAACTATATATACCACA
Source organism: Hsuehochloa calcarea (assembly GCA_036346395.1). Taxonomy (NCBI): domain Eukaryota; kingdom Viridiplantae; phylum Streptophyta; class Magnoliopsida; order Poales; family Poaceae; genus Hsuehochloa; species Hsuehochloa calcarea. The sequence continues at coordinate 18,361,753 of CM070609.1, read as the reverse complement.
TGTGCATCCCTTAGTCTAAAAATTGTGCATCATAGAGTCATTTCAGGTGACGACTTAGTACAATATTGCTTAAAAAATTCATATATTGCTATATACATAGTGTAGTAGTGAACCCGGTCAAATTCGTTCTAAGTTCCGCCCCTGCTGCGATGTGCTTTCAGTCTTGTAGTTGCTACCGTGAAGACTGGGAGTAAAGAGACAAGTGCTCATACCCAGCCAAGGGCAAGCAATTCTTGCAAACTAAGCTCCAATTAGCAGTACTAGTCTACCACTACTTTTAGATTCCAAAATTCAGTGATGTGAACAGTAATCTGCAGATGATCACTGTACCTGCCCTGCGCGGCCTCTCCCGGCCGGCCTGCAACTGCGACGAAACGCAGCGGACGATCTCCAGGAACCACGTCTGCCCGAAGGCCACGGCCACCTTGAGATGCGACGCCGTCACGTCCTTGGCCTTGGCCCTCAGCTCCAGCAGTTTGCGGTCGATGTCCGCCTCGTGCCTCGCCAGCAGCGGCTGGAGGTAGCTGTCGTATACCGTGTTTCGCGCCCTGGAAATGATTCAGATTCAGACTTGTGTCACATAGTACTGGCAGCCTAGCAGGTGTGGCACTGAAGATTAACTCTGAATTCAGCGTTGAATGTTCAGGCTTGGGTGCCTGCTTACGCGTGTCTTGGGATACCAGACGAAAAGTACAAGCGCCAACTTTGCCTCCCCGTACACCGGCAGCCATGAGACCGTGCAGTCCGTGATCCTCTCGAAAACCGTCAGACACGCGAGAAGAACCCTGAACAGGGTTCAGATTCTTCAGAAGAAGGATAAGAATTTACAGCATGATATGTGCCTGCAAATTTGCATGTTAATGCTTACCTATACTGACACCCGAAACGCAACTGGTCGATTTGCGGTTTGTTCAGTTCCAGCGTCTTGTAGCAGTCATACGCCGAGTAAACGTATCCTAGAGCCAGGCTGCAAGAATAGGAAATTAGAGTGGATTTCTGATGTCTTCCGCGACCTGTGCAAAAGGACTTGTTTTGCGGTATTACTTACATTAGAAGTCTAGTGATGAATGATACCGCCATCTTCAGTAATCGGAAAGCACAAAAAATCTGTAAGAGAATGTCCAGAGATTTATCATTCATGCTGTGAAAAGAAGCGTATGTAAACAACGCAGTGCTGGATTCATATGATGTACTAAGGATCATGAGCAAGGGGAAAATAAAATGAAGTTCTTTGGTAGGAACTACTCCAAGAAGGTACCAAAAACTTCATCAGGGTTTGATAAGAAGGCTGAATTATAGTGTGACGCCCCGTGTCATTACCCCTAGGGTAATCACACTTAGGCATACGGATTACTATTCGTCTGCCCGGTAGAACACCGCTCCAACGAATAGCAAGCCATTTTATCGGGGTTGCAGCAGAACAATAAAATAGAAATCGTACATCTTTATTACAAGAGTAGCCACATAAGACTAGGGTTCTTACTAAAGCTATTACACAGATACAAAGGGAGCTTCTCGCCTCGAGATGCGCTCGAACTACCGTCCTCCTACTCGTCCCACGAGTCAAAGATGGCTTCCATCTCGCTCAGTCCTCGCTTGGCTGGTGCCTTCTCCTCCTGCCTTCTTTGCATCGGTACTGCAAGTCCTTTGTCCCACTCGGGATGGCTCCTTTGGACTAGGATCTAACAAAGGAGGATACTAACAAGGTTGAGTCTGAAGTACTCAAAGAAGCATTAATAGCAAACAATGCAATCGCATGGTGATCTGGTCTTTATCACAAATTCTAAAATCATCTCATTTCAAAATCAACATTAAAACATTAAGTTGCAATTTTAATTCGAAAATACTACTAGTCACTCGGAAAGAAGAAAGACCCTAGCGGTTCCGTAGACTCCAATCCAGAGGCGGCATGAATTCATGATTTGTATAGCATCGCAGCGAGCTTGCGCCACTTTACCCATAACTATTACGAACTCTTTATGAGCTAGGTCCATCGCATTTCCTTTGATGCGACTTCAAGTTCGAATCTGACGTTTTCGAGTTACGTGATTAAGTCTCCACCCATTGTTTTCCGTCGGTGTCTGAGCGCACCTGGTCCTCCAGAGTTCCAACAATGTTGGTTGGGCGGCTATCCTCCGAGCCCAACACTCCACCTTGGACCGGCTATCCTCCGTGTCCAACATTCCGTTGTGGAGAACGTAATTACGTAAGCAGTAGCATTTTACGCGCGCACAAGCGGGAAATGGTTGGCACTGATTTTACGACATCTGACCGAGTAAGAGTTTTGTTAGTCCTTATATTATAGCTGTAGGTAAAGGGTCCCACCTCTTACCATCATCATCATCATCATCATCATCATCATCATCATCATCTCTTTTCTCAACCAAGGCCCCCTTTACCCACATAGTAATTCTCATCTCATCTCATCTCAGTTTTCTTATCTTTCTCATCATCTCAATCCAATTTGATTTTGAGAAATAGTTTTGATGCAGTACATATATGATAGAGCAATATACGGTTTACATTTAAATTAGCTATATTGATGTTCAAGAGGATCGCTTGCCTTTAGAATTTTTGGAAAGGTCGACGATGACGAATCTCGATCGACTTCTCACGTAAACCTTTGGTTTGCCCTCTCAGAGCAAAGCAAGAGTACGAATAATATATAAATAAATACTTAGTTGGGTTTGAGTGATAATAGGCGCATAAAATGCTAAGACAACTCCTATGTTAGCCGATTTTAATTTAATAAAACTTTTTGAACCGACCAGTTAGCACTCTCCCGCTAAAAATCGCTCTAGGGCTAAACTCGATCTCACGACACCGCCAAACTCACATTCTATACTCAAAAATCAAACAACTAATTCTAACCCTAATCCATAATCACCTTCCTTAATCTACCCCCTAACCTAAATCCACCAAAACTTTAATTACCTAACTACCCTAATCTACTCAAAACCCTAATTAACCTACCAATTAACCTAACTAATTACCAAAACCCTAACCCTAACCCTAATTACTAATCCCTAATCTCCCCTTCTCTCTCACCCTCTCTCCCTATTCTCTCTTCTCGGCGCCGACGCCTTCTCCCTCACACTCTCACGCCCGACTCTCCCTCTGCCGATACAACCGCCCCGCCGCCTTCCTCTCTCTAACCCTACTCCTCTCTGCCTCTCCTCACCGCCGACTCTCCTCTCTCGCCTTCACGCCTCCCCGCTCTCTCTCTGGGATCCTCACGCCATCGCCTCCCGGCTCGGCGCCATCTCCTCGGCTCGGCTCGGCTTCCTTCCTTCGCTGGCGCGGCCAAGGCCAGTTGCTGCTGCTGCCTCCGCCTCGGCCGGTCGCTCCGCTCCACAGCCGGCTCGGCGTCGCCTCCCGCTCCGACCTCGCTCGGCTCGGCCCGGCCCTCTCTCTCTACCTCGCCTCCTCCATTGGGTCGGGCTCGGCGCTGGCGCGCCGTCTCGCCTTCTCTGATTTGGCCTCGGCCGGCTCGGCTCGGCCTCCCGCCGCCATGGCCCCCAGTATGGCCGGCCGTCTCTGGAACCCTAGGTACTCTACTCCCTCCTAACCTCTCGCTCCGAGATGGAAAGGATTGCAATCTATGTTGATGCTATTTGGAACCGGTGATGTGAATGGATGATGATCGAAGCAGATTGATTTGTGCTAGGGTTTACCTTGTGATGGATCTAGGTTGGGGAGAAGGGATGGCAGTGCTGGCTTGGCTGGTGCTCTCCCTTCTCTGCTCCTGGCTCCTGGTTGCTTAGGTTCTTCTTCTTTGGGTTGGGGTGATTCTTCTTCTTGCTGATGACTCCTCTGCCTCTGGGCTGCTGCTGCTTGCTTCTACCTTGAGTGAGCAGCGAGCTGATGGAGGTAGTTCTTGGTCGCTTGAGCTCCGATCTTACCTTGCTCTAGGCGGGGTGGCTTCGGTGGAGGCCTTGCTTTCTTTGTGAATCTGGAATGAGAATGGCTTGGGGAGGGAATGTATGCAGGTCAGCTCGGGAGATGCACTTGTCTTTGGTGGTGCTAATCTGGGGAGGTGAATCAGGGTGGCTTTCTTTGGGGAATGCACTTCTTCGGGTGGGAGGGGATGCATTCTTTGTTGGCTTTTGGAAGGGGAATGTATTCTTCTTTGGGAGGGAATGTATTTCTTTGCATTCTTTGGTGTTTCTTTGTCTTCTTGGTACTAATTGTGCTCTGGGAGGATGTATTCTTGGCTTCTTTGCTCTGTGTGGGGCTCGGCGGAGGGTGCCGATGATTCTTGGCCTCCCGTGCTTGATATTTTGAGGGTGGTGGCTTGAACGTTGAGTCTTGGTTTTGCATGGGCTCGGCTAAGGGGATGGATTGGCAATCTTTGTGAATGGACAGTGCTACACTCGGTGATGCTTTGGTGAGGTGTGGTTACAGGGGTATCTGTTGAGGGTTTGCCTTTGTGGTTTTGGCAAATGCAAATAGTGGGTGTTTGGGTTTTAATAGTCTTGGGATGATGAGGCCTGAAGTAGACAGATGTCGAAGGATCTTGGGTGGTCTGGATATCTTGGCGATCAAGGGGCCGACTAACTCCGGTTGGTCTGGGAATCTTGATTGCCAAGGGACCGACTATTCAGGGTACTCCGGATACTCTACTGCACTTCGGGAAATCTGACGGCCACTTTTTACGCTTTAAATTTTATACACTACTGCTCACAGAAATACTTTCAATTACGATTACTAACTAATTGCTGGTTTTCTTGCGAGCGAGGAAAAATGGATTGCGAGGTGGCTCTACGGGCAGGCGCTCAAAGAACCAGGCGACGAAGAAACTGCTACTACAGACGACAAGAAGAGAAGAACTAGGGTTTTAATTATTTACTGCCAAAAATATTGTAAATGCTTGTAAAATAAATGTTGTAAAATCTTTTTGATGCGATGAAATGGAAATGTTTTATGTTAATAAATATGCAAATGGTGCGGGTTGTCACATCCTCCCCCCCTTGGAAAAATTTCGTCCCCGAAATTGCAATCTCTTCGGACGGGGTTTTTTTTTTGGGCTAGGCTCACGTAGTGCTTCTTCCTTTTTCCACGAAGCTTTGCTGACGGGGTGATCCTTCCACTGTATTTCTTTTGGTCCAAACTTCGGGTTCCTTAACTGACGGGTTTCTGTAGCCAGAGTCTTCACGGGGATCCTTTGAAAGTTGAACGTCTTGTAGAGAAGGGTCGAGATTTATGTAGAAAGGTGAGGGTCACCTCAAATGGTTCCCTCTAGGTTCAAATATTGAGGTATTAGGGTTGGGTCCTGACTGACTTTTTGGTGGAAGCTTGCTGGAATACGCCATCTATACTTATTTGGAGAGCAGATGACTATTCCAATCAGTGGGTTCACTCCCAGGGATTTTCCAAAAATTCAGAATTTACAAGGCTCCTTACTAGCAATGCAGAAGATAAAAGGAGTGGGTTCTTTCAGCATTTAAAGGAATAATGTCCGAAGAGAGTGGAGGTAATAACGTACCAGTTATTACACCTGATGCTTCTCCAACCGGTTTGGCGATCATGGGTGATAGGTGTGCCGGTTCTCCTTTTCCAGCCTCCTTCGTGACAAGTTGGTGGTCTTCAATCTGCTTCATATAGGTGAGTTGTGGTGGTGCTGGAGCAGGTGGCTTTGGCCTAAATGCTAGTTGTGGTGGGGTTCCAAATGTCCTTCGGGGATTTGGACAATCAATTTTACGATGACCCAGCTGTCCACAGTTGAAGCATGCACTTCTGTCCCTCGGACAATCCTTCGTCATGTGGCTTCCTCTACACTTCCCACATCGAATTGCTAGGGGTACTGGTTGCTGTTGGTTTGCTGGGGTCTGAAAAGGTGGGTTGAAGGGTCCCTGCTGAGGTGGTCCATATCTTGGTGGCGGTTGCTGAGACACAAAGGGATGACGTCTAGGAGTAGATGAAAAATGATGATCGGTTTTGGCCTTCTTCCTTCGCTCTTCGGTGAGGTTGGAGTATTCATTCTCCAGAATTATGGCTCTGTTGACTAGGTCTTGGAATTGATGATTTTGTGGATGGATAGGAGCATTTTGGATATGGATGCATTCCATCCAGAATTTCTCTATTTTCTTCTCCTCGGTGTCGACATCAGCTGGAGCGTAGCGGGAAAGATCATTGAACTGACTCAAATATTCCACCATCTTTTTCCCGCCTTGGGTTAGAGCTCTAAATTCCCGTTTCTTTAATTCCATTCTTCCCGTAGGCACATGTGTTTGATGAAGCGTATCTTGAATTCAGCCCAAGTGATGGGTTGCTCAACGACACAGTTGCGGTTGTAGTTAAGCCACGGTAGTTCTTTGGTCGGTCGGTGGTGTGATGCATACCGTACTTTCTCCACATCCGAGCATCCCATCAGATCCAACTTCTTCTCTATTTCCACCAACCAATCACTCGCGTCCAGTGGATCAGTAGCTTTAGCAAAAGTGGTAGGGTGAGTTTGGAGAAAATCACCCAGACTAACCCCACGGGCTGGTTGAGAGGTAGTAGGTGCTACTCGAGTCAATAGAGCTTCCATAAAACGGTTTTGGTTCTCCTGGGCTTCTTTTCTGGAGTTCTCTAGGAATATGAGTACATCGACCATTATGCCTAGGGATCTGTTGCTCTGGTGGGTGGTCACGTCGGTTCTGGGATGGTAGTAGTGGAGGTTGATTAGGTCTTGACTCACTAGGGTTTCTTCTTTGGATTCGTGTGGGTGTCCATGCGGCAGGAGTCCCATCTCAATTTCAATGCACGATCTTGACTTCCTTGGCCTTCCATCTTCCTTAACAGCTGGTTGGGGTAGAGATGGAGGTATTACACTTATCTGGCGGGAGGTTAACGCGGGTGAGTTGGATTATGACATGCACAGATAATCAAATAACAATCAAGAAACAATGAGATGCAAAAAGATCCAAACCCTATACTAGCCGAGTCTTTCGTGCTCACCACGCTTGAGATCCGTTCTCAAGACCGCCCAAATCCACGAGTTTGGGGTGCTCGAGCTTGCCTCGAGTGCGAACCTATGCTACCACGGATCCACGCGCGAGCACGCTCGAGATCCGCTCGAGTCCACCCAAATCACATATTTGGGATCGCTCGGGGTTCATTCACGAGCACGCCTGTGATTTCGCTCTGGTACGCCCGAGCTACACGCTCGGAGTGCCACGAACCACTCGTCCGGGAAATCTGATGTGCAGAAGTGAGACAAGACACCTTGATATAGAAGAAGAGGTAAAGAAGCTAAAGAGTATGGTCCAGACTTGTCCAAAATTTGGAAAAGCATGTCCATACCAGAGTTCTACTCCATGCCTCTAGTCCAGGCACTAGGCTCTAAACCTTATGGTACTGCACCCACAGCCTATATTTTCTATCCTAGGTTGAGCTGGAATCTAACCATCTACTCACAAAAGACAACCACACCGATCCTATGACAACAACGCGTTTCCCCGCACTTTCTCAAAAGAATAATTAACTTAAAAATGGTTCTACGTTAGCAGGAATGTCACTTTTAAGAAGAGGTAAGCTTTTCAACATAATATATATCTTTTTGAAAGAGGGCGGTTTGGAATCGAAATTGAAATGAAGGCAAGGATTAATAAAATATTTAGTGCAATATAGCAAGCAAGAAGGGCATACTTAAGGTATTGCTACAGTTTCTATTTTATTAGCGTGGCCCGATCTTATTGCTCTGATACCACCTGTGACGCCCCGTGTCATTACCCCTAGGGTAATCACACTTAGGCATACGGATTACTATTAAATGCCCGGAGAACACCGCCCAACGAATAGCAAGCCATTTTATCGTGGTTGCTTGTGAACAATAAAATAAAATGTACATCTTTATTACAAGAGTAGCCACATAAGACTAGGGTTCTTACTAAAGCTATTACACGAGATACAAAGGAGCTTCTCGCCTCGAGTCCGCTCTGAACTACCGTCCTCCTACTCGTCCCACGAGTCAAAGATGGCTTCCATCTCGCTCAGTCCTCGCCCATTTGGTGCCTTCTCCTCCTGCTTTGCGACGGTACTGCAAGTCCTTTGTCCCACTCGGGATGGCTCCTTTGGACTAGGATCTAACAAAGGAGGATACTAACAAGGTTGAGTCTGAAGTACTCAAGCCAAGCATTAATAGCAAACAATGCCTTTGCATGGTGATCTCTGGTCTTTATCACAAATTCTAAAATCATCTCATTCGAAAATCAACATTAAAACATTAAGTTGCAATTTTAATTCGAAAATACTACTAGTCACTCGGAAAGAAGAAACACCTAGCGGTTCCGTAGACTCCAATCCAGAGACGGCATGAATTCATGATTTGTATAGCTCGCGAGCTTGCGCCACTTTACCCATAACTATTACGAACTCTTTATGAGCTAGGTCCATCGCATTTCCTTTGATGCGACTTCAAGTTCGAATCTGAGGCGTTTTCGTGTTACGTGATTAAGTCTCCACCCATTGTTTTCCGTCGGTGTCTGGCGCACCAGTCCTCCACCGAGTTCCAACAATGTTGGTTGGGCGGCTATCCTCGAGCCCAACACTCCACCTTGGACCGGCTATCCTCCGTGTCCAACATTCCGTTAATGGAGAACGTAATTACGTAAGCAGGTAGCATTTTACGCGCACCAAACGGGAAATGGTTGCACCGATTTTACTGACATCCGACCGAGTAAGAGTTTTGTTAGTCCTTATATTATAGCCGTAGGTAAAGGGTCCCACCTCTTACCATCATCATCATCATCATCATCATCATCATCTCTTTTCTCAACCAAGGCCCCCTTTACCCACATAGTAATTCTCATCTCATCTCATCTCAGTTTTCTTATCTTTCTCATCATCTCAATCCAATTTGATTTTGAGAAATAGTTTTGATGCAGTACATATATGATAGAGCAATATACGGTTTACATTTAAATTAGCTATATTGATGTTCAAGAGGATCGCTTGCCTTTAGAATTTTGAAAAGGTCGACGATGGCGAATCTCGATCGACTTCTCCGTCGACCTTTGGTTTGCCCTCTCAGAGCAAAGCAAGAGTACGAATAATATATAAATAAATACTTAGTTGGGTTTGAGTGATAATAGACGCATAAAATGCTAAGACAACTCCTATGTTAGCCAGATTTTAATTTAATAAAACTTTTCGGAACCGACCCAGTTAGCACTCTCCCGCTAAAAATCGCTCTAGGGCTAAACTCGATCTACTGCCGACACCGCCAAACTCACATTCTATACTCAAAAATCAAACAACTAATTCTAACCCTAATCCATAATCACCTTCCTTAATCTACCCCCTAACCTAAATCCACCAAAACTTTAATTACCTAACTACCCTAATCTACTCAAAACCCTAATTAACCTACCAATTAACCTAACTAATTACCAAAACCCTAACCCTAACCCTAATTACTAATCCCTAATCTCCCCTTCTCTCTCACCCTCTCTCCCTATTCTCTCTTCTCGGCGCCGACGCCTTCTCCCTCACACTCTCACGCCCGACTCTCCCTCTGCCGATACAACCGCCCCGCCGCCTCCCTCTCTCTAACCCTACTCCTGCCTCTCCCTCACCGACTCGACTCTCTCTCGCCTTCACGCCTCCCCCGCTCTCTCTCTCGGGATCCTCCGACGCCATCGCCTCCGGCTCCGGGCGCCATCTCCCTCGGCTACGGCTCGGCTTCCTCCTTCGCGCGCGGCCAAGGCTAGCGCCGCTGTGGCTGCCTCGCCTCGGCCGGTCGCTCGCTCCCAGCCGGCTCGGCGTCGCCTCCGCTCCGACCTCGCTCGGCTCGGCCCGGCCCTCTCTCTCTCTACCTCGCCTCCTCCATTGGGTCGGCTCGGCGCTGGCGCCGCCGTCTCTGCCTTCTCTGGATTGGCCACGCCGGCTCGGCTCGGCCTCCCGCCGCCATGGCCCCCAGTGTATGGCGGCCAGTCTCTGGAACCCTAGGTACTCTACTCCTCCTAACCTCTTGCTCTCGAGATGGAAAGGTTTGCAATCTATGTTGATGCTATTTGGAACCGGTGATGTGAATGGATGATGATCAAGCATTGATTTGTGCTAGGGTTTACCTTGTGATGGATCTAGGTTGGGGAGAAGGGATGGCAGTGCTGGCTTGGCTGGTGCTCTCCCTTCTCTGCTCCGGCTCTGGTTGCTTGGGTTCTTCTTCTTTGGGTTGGGTTGGTTCTTCTTCTTTGCTGATGACTCCTCTGCCTCTGTTCTGGCTGCTGCTGCCGCCGCCCTTGGTGAGGAGCAGAGCGATGGAGGTAGTTCTGGTTGCTTGAGCTCTCGATCTTACCTTGCTCTAGGGGGGTGGCTTCGGTGGAGGCTTTGCTTTGTTTTGTGAATCTGGAATGAGAATGGCTTGGGAGGAATGTATCTGGGGGCTGGCATTGGGAGATGCACTTGTCTTTGGTGGTGCTAAGCGGGGAGGTGAATGCAGGGGTGGCTTTCTTTGGGGAATGCACTTTGGTGGCAGGGATGCATTCTTTGTTGGCTTCGGAAGGGAATGTATTCTTCTTGGGAGGGAATGTATTTCTTCTTGGCTTTGGTGTTTCTTTGTCTTCTTGGTACTAGCTGTAAGCTCTTGGGAGGGGATGTATTTTGGCTTCTTTGTCGCTGTGTGGGGCTCGGCCGGAGGGTCGCCGATCGATCTTGGCCTCCTGTGCTTGATATTTTGAGGGCTGGCTGGCTTGAACGTTGAGCTGCTGGTTTTGCATGGGCTCGGCTAAGGGGGATGGATTGGCAATCTTTGTGAATGGACGGGTGCTACACTCGGTGATGCTTTGGTGAGGGTGTGGTTACTGGGGTATCTTGTTGAGGTTTGCCTTTGTGGTTTTGGCAAATGCAAATAGTGGGTGTTTGGGTTTTAATAGTCTTGGGATGATGAGGCCCAAGTAGACAGATGTCGAAGGATCTTGGGTGGTCTGGATATCTTGGCGATCAAGGGGCCGACTAACTCCGGTTGGTCTGGGAATCTTGATTGCCAAGGGACCGACTATTCAGGGTACTCCGGATACTCTCATCGCACGGAAATGGCGGCCACTTTTTACGCTTTAAATTTTATACACTACTGCTCACAGAAATACTTTCAATTACGATTACTAACTAATTGCTGGTTTTCTTGCGAGCGAGGAAAAATGGATTGCGAGGTGGCTCTACGGGCAGGCGCTCAAAGAACCAGGCGACGAAGAAACTGCTACTACAGACGACAAGAAGAGAAGAACTAGGGTTTTAATTATTTACTGCCAAAAATATTGTAAATGCTTGTAAAATAAATGTTGTAAAATCTTTTTGATGCGATGAAATGGAAATGTTTTATGTTAATAAATATGCAAATGGTGCGGGTTGTCACATATAGGATCGCTGAAAAAGCAACGAATTATCATGGATTGCATTGCGCAATACGAAGGCATTACCTGTGAAAATTAACTTCTGATTATCTCTTTGGAATAGGATTGATCAAATGATCAGATTCGCGGGTAGGGATGAACTGAAACCGAAAGGGCGCGTAGTTTAAGTACGCAGGGGAGCGGTTAAGTTGGGTGGGATGCGAATGAGCATCCAACCGCCGTGTCCTTTCGCGCCATTTTGCTCCCAAAACGGTTATAACGAAAGCAACAAATAGACCATCTATTATAGATGGGCAGCATGGCTTGAGCCACATTTGGTAACGATTGCTTCCCCTTGAGTATACAGCTAACAGCTGAAGCACACACATGTTCAAGCACATCAGATAGCCAGAATTCGACTTACTTTTAAAATAATATGCAAGAGTTTGATAATTAGCAAAACCCCCCAAAAAATGCATAAGATTAATTCGTCTCGCCAAGGTAGATTTTGACATGGAATAATGTCCAAAAGGCACAGTGGTAATAAAGGCTGGTTGTTACGTGAGAGCCAGAGAAACTAGCCCTAATCATTTCAGGAAGCACAGAAAGAGGTCGATTTCCAAGAGGCGGACGAGTCTCAAATCTAAGAGAAAATCTACGAAACGGTATACCATTTTTTTCGAATTGGACGGTATAGTTTCCTCCTATTATATTAAAATCATCGAACGAACGACTTTAACACCCGATCGATCCCTACATCCACGAGACAAACAACTCTGCTCCCCTCTCAACTGACAACTCTCATTCCAATTCCCCCACCCTTCCTCTCCCTCGGTCTCTCTTTCTCATGGTGATGGTGGTCATTTGTGCTTGCCGTCGGAGACCTCTTCCGCCTTCGCGCTCCCCCAATGCCAGATTGATGCACCACCGCCACTCTCTATCAGATCTAATGGCACCATCACAGTTAGGCGGCGCCGCCACCATTGAAGTGACTCGAGTCTATACCGGTTTTGTCACCGGTGGATCTGAAGGTTTCAGACGCCTAGCAGCTACGGAGGGAGCAACAGCGAGGTGGCGGGGGCGAGACGCTGTAGTGCTTGCATGGCGGTCGCAGGTGAGCATGTCGAGATTTTTTTTTACTCTTGTTTGATTTTTAATGAAACTTACTAAAACGTGTGGAAACTTGCTATAACTTTTTGTCTGAAACTTGTTAAAACTCAAGTTCTAAAATCTGAAACTTTTTGAAACTCTTTTGTCTAAAATTTGTTGAACTTGAGTTCTAAAGTATGAAACTTTCTTGGAATCTTCTGAAAAATTCTAGAAATACGTGAAACTCACTAAAACCTGAAACTTTTAAAATATTTTCACGTGACTTCTTGAAACTCCATGAAATTTGCTGAAACTTTTTAAAACTTTTCGTCTGAAACTTGTTAAAACTTGAGTTCTAAAATCTAAAAGTTATTAAAACTTGGACTTAAAACTTTCTTAGAATCTTCTGTAAACTTATAGAAATAAGTGAAACTCGCTGAAATCAAGAAAATTTAAAATATTTTCATGAGACTCCTTGAAACTTCATGAAAGCTTCTGCATATAACAAATTGTAGGCATAACAAGTTGTAAACACGAAGAATAACAAAACACAGAAACTTACTTAAATCTGAAACTTAGGCTTAAACTTTCTTAGAATCTTATAGAAACTTCTAAAAATCTAAAACGCGTTAAAACCTAATCGAAACTTCAAACTCGAATCTAAAACTTTTAAGCAACTAAAACTTCACAAAACTGCTATACCATTGGAAATGCATTCCAACAGTCCGCATGAAACTGTTATACTGTTGAAAATATATTCTAACAGTATAGTGTGGACTAATAGCTCCCCCGAATCTAAACCAGTAGTTGGACAACCGAACATGTGATCTTTCTTTGGGACACAAGCATTTCTTCTCATAACGCTTCGCTGTGGACCATGTTGCTTTTCCACCACAAAACATAAACCCACATGCTAACAATCATGGATTAGCAATTCACGATGAACCATGCTTCTTTTCCCTACATCCTTGCAAGGCGTCTTCTATGTATGAATTATGAAACATACTGTAAAAACTTGACGAATGCATGCCCTGCCCTCCCTGTATGTGAATTTACAAGCCCAATGCAAGTTTCATTGGAAAGGCATTACAAATCATCACTACAAGCTACCCAAGAACCACCTCAGAATCAACGAATGAAATATGTCTGTCCTACAAATACAATACTTGTAGTTACAGGTACACCAGCAAACCAGATAGGACAACATAGCGAAAATTATAGCCACAGCAGCAATAATATCAATTATACCACATCAGAAATATGGCACTAACAACTACTGCTAACCACCCATCTAAGTGATGGCCAATGAAGAAAGCTGAAACGGGTTTCACTGATTGCGCATTATCATCAGCCACGCCAAAAAAACTCTGATTGTACATATGTCCCCCAGATTGACAAAGCCATCGCCCAGACTTGAGAGAGAACTCTAGGTGAATGACTGTGAAACGGAAGAAATGGTGACCAGGCCAGAAAGCAGACCGACGAGGGTGCCACTGTTGTAAGTGCTGGACTCTGTCTGCAGGGCATTGTCACGAGAGTCAATGAAAGAGTCATTCTGAAATGGCCCACCCACAAGGGCTCCCATGGCGACATTTGGGTTTGGACTGGGTGAATGAAGATACTGGAACCCTTTGCAGCCTGTTTTTGCATCTGCAGGAATTGATGCCCCTCTGTGGTGCACTTGCTGTGGATAGCTGCTCCCATATCCAACAAGGTAGCTAAGCTTCATTGGGTTGTCACCCAAGATGTAATTAGCCTGACACATAACACACAAAACAAATTAGAAACTTACACCTTTCCATCTTAAGATATCAAGAGAACAGAAATAGCGTTCATGACGACCAAAATAGTCATAGGTTCGTAGTCAAGCAACAAAAGGCAAATGCTGCTTCCCAAATGTGCCCATGGCTCATGTCAACAGGACGACAGTTTTACTGTGTTGCTTGGTAAAACATAGGAAATTCAGATATAGCAAAATTCAGTGCCCAAGCTACATGGCTAGATGGAACTTTTAGTAGCTTGTAAGGTTTTACGTAGTTCACCTGTGATATAGCAAAATTGCGTATATCTGTTGGACTATAGGACTTTCCACTGCACTGCACCGCCGCTGTTCGTGATGTGAGCATGTAGTCGCTGTAAACAACAGCGAGGAATGCTGCATTTGTGGCGTGCTGGAGAGAATTCCATGGACTAATCCACACCAATCCCCCTGCATTAAAATTACAATGATATGGTGAAACTACACACAATTGTAATACATGTTCTATATATTCAAGTTTCAACAAAATAAATCTATGAAATTCTCCAGTATATTGTATAATGCAAACAGGAAACATGAAAGACACCGATATGCAGAAAGTGTCCTCGTATCGACTCATAATACCAGATCAAACAACAGAAGAATTTCAACATACCACCAGTCCTACTAGCAGTGGCTGATGGAGAATCTGGTAGCAGCCCACAAATGACAGCTTCAGCAGTGTCTCTGTACATTTTGAGTCCCATATTTTCAGCATTAGATACCTGTTTGGATCCAAAGAAATTTATTCTTGACAAGAGGACCTGCACAGAATAGACAAAGTGCAGTTCAAGTTAATCCTTGTAAAAACAGGGCAATCTAAAGATAACCTGCTAAGGAAATTCACTCGGTTTAGTTCATGCAAACCTGTGTCCCTGAGCGTTTGTCATCCCAACTGAACCATGTTGGCCTTCCCCAATCAGCATAAGCTTTTCCATTCTGTACAGTCACATAGCTGAGATATGTCTGATCTCCTGTGGCATGATAGAGCCAACTCGCTGCCCACAGGAGTTCATCAACATAACCAGTGGAATTATAGTAGTTCTGGAGCTTTGGATAGGTGTCACTGGAGATGCCTCTACAAGTATCAGCGAAAGTAAATAGCTTCTGGGCATGTTGAAGAAGTGAATCAGAATATGTAGTATCACTGGATTTGAAAACCATTGATGCTGCCGCCATGGCTGCTGCTGCCTCAGCAGCGACATCTGATCCAGGAGACTTCTTGCTAATCTGTGTGAGAGGCCTTTTCTCAGTCATTGTTTCTGGCCTTTCCCAGCAGTTGTGATCTAGATCAGGATCACCAACCTACAAGGTAACATTTTTTTATCAAGTGTTAGTACCAGTGATTAAACAAAACAACTATGGTGCATCTCTTGTATCGCGTTGTTCTACAGAAATGTAGAATGTTTTGAAGGGCCTGAAGCTGAACTTGGCCACCCAAATTATAGTTCTTTGTTAGATAGACAAACAACAATAAAGTGATTCACTCGCCTAATTAACTAATGCTTAGATCTGATTTCACCAAAATGCAGCTTAAACCGAATGATTCACTAGCTACAGCACATTATTCTAGGGATAAATATTGTTGCTTATGTGCATTGTATTCTATGCTTCCGATATTACATGTGCTTCACACCCTACCCAGCATGCCTGACTAAACTGTGTTAACTGAAACACTCAGATCCCGCACCATCAAGGGTTAACTAACATTTACAAAATGGGCTTAAGGGTGTATAACTGTATACCAGTCCAACTCCTACTTAAGTATAGGACTACCATCCCCAATTCCCATACATACATTTCCCTTGGGGTATCAGATAGTATGAAAGGAATGTAGCTGTAAAAAAAGAAGGAAAAGGGACATTGGATTTGCCCTTGTCCAATCACTAGCGAAGGATCACAACAAATTTGTCAGTTTAAACATATCAAGCAGACAACGAAGTACCTCCTAACTACTAGGTGTCCTCGTCATGACATCTGACCTGGGCTCTTGCAGTCTTGCTTCCCTACCAACCAAACTTTCCCCTCTACTGAACTGCCATTAGGCCCCAATAAACCCACAATTAAAGCAAACCCACATTACTCAAACATTATTACGATGCGGGACAAGATGAAATCATTCCCTTTAACCAAATCTTCCTCCTAATTCCTAAAGTGCACACCAAACATTTTACATGTATGTAAAGAAGCAACAGCTCTAACCTGAATATAGAACACATTGTCAGAAGGATGTGCATTGACAAGGAAATCCGTGGTCCACCGAAGCGCATCTAGCGCAGGGTCCAGCTGCTTCGCAGCGCTCATCTGATCCCCATACTCAAGCACGGACCACGCGAGCACCGTTGCCGTGAAAGCCATAGGGAAACTGAACTTCATATGATCCCCAGCATCGTACATTCCCTTGGAAAGATCCAGCCCCGCTTCTTTCCCATCGTCCAGCGCCGAGTCCCCCCGCCACGGGATCTGGTTATTCTCCAACTTCCCCGCTGCACAAAGGAACAGAAATTACCAACATTTTCTTAAATGGATACTATTCCTGAGCTAAAGAAGCAGCAAAGATATCACCAAAGAACCGATCTCCATGGGCTGTGACGAGAAAATTTGAGTGGAATCTGTGAGCCCACATTGCCAACAACATCAGAAGAACCACAGAAAGGTACAACTTTTGGGGTAAGTGGAGAAATTTTCCAATCGGAAGTCAAAACCATCAGAAAATGGTCACTGGATTAGCGAAAGATCTACCCGCACATCAATTTCCCTAACGACCAGTCATTGGCAAAATTATTTAGCATCCAGAAATGGAGTACACCAAAACACCGCAAATGAGTGCGCAATCCCACCAAAACCTCCAAGCTCGGCGCCAAAAAGGAGCAATCTTTGAAGCCAAGAGCATCGAATCGGGAGAATATTGAATGGCTAGGTAGTTTGGCAAGCGAGTGGCGTGGCAGTGTGGTACTCACACTTCTGGACCTGGAAGAACTGGAGCGCGACCCCGAGCGCGTCGCCGTACTTGGAGTCGATGGCCCCGGGCGGGCCCGGTACGGGGAGCGGCTTGATGTGGCGTCCCCCGGGCTTCCTCTTCATGATGGCGAACACCGCCGCCGTGGCCACCAGCGCCGCCACCAGCGCCACGATCATCCACCCGCAGCACCCCCGCGTCTTGGACACCATCTCTCCCCTCTCCTATCGCATTCGCCGCCCAGGCGTCACCCCCTACTCCTAGGGCTTCCTCCGCTGTGCGCGCGCTGCTGCTGCCGAGGCGTCGTTTCGGCTGCGCTGCTCGGCTCGGCGTCTGCGAGGGAGGGGAGCCTTTTCCTACTGCAGTTGAGCTCGCTCGCCGCGAGGCGGATGGGCTGGTTGGTGTGGCGGACGGGACGGAGTAGTAGGGAATTGGTGGGTGCACGGCCACGTAGGGGCGCGGCGGAAGTCTGGACCTCTGTCGGTGGGACCGATTGGTGGTATGGGTCCCAACTGGCAGTGTGATGGGAGCTCGCTGGACGTAACGCGTGGGGTGGCGATTGGCGAATGGTGCGGAGTCGAGCACCGACAGGGGAGGGACGGGCGGGTGGGGCCGGCGCTGGATCGTCTGTGAGCGAGTCCGCTCTGTATTTGTGTGTACACGTAACCGTACATCAATGGAGTACATTGCTCTCCAAAAAAGCAATTTGGTAATCGGATATACGGGATGTGTTCGGTGCTACCCTGTGTTCTACTGATGAACTTCGCCGTCGGTCGTCCAATTAACGTGAGTCTCGATCGCGTTTGTTGAATTTGATCTTGGCACGTTATCGTGCATTGTTAGTGGGACGATGGCATTGTTAACTCCGTGCCTTCCTTACGTTGATCGTTAGCTCACAGGGAAGTTTACATGTTCGTCGTGTGAGTTCAGACGACGTAGCGTGTCATATAGCGCTGGCATTATGACCGTTTTGACTGTTTGTTGCGTGAGATTAGACGACGTAGCGTGGCATATATCGCTAGCATTCGGATCGTACGTCGAAACGCTAGTCGTGTCCTTAGCACTTGATACATCCCCAATTGTTAATACCTCTTTGTTGATATGAGTGTCCGACTAGCAGATGTGCATCTAGTTCTCTAAGGATGTGAGTTGTTACTTTTCAAATATGTATAAACTGATAATATTATCGTATATGAGGCTAACAATTGAATTCTGAGATTATATATTTTTAATACATTGATGATATTTTTTAACTCAAATGATTCATACGATGGCACGGAGCAAATTGCCCCGATTCTAAATGCATTAGCTAGATCATCTGTGACAGATACATGATTGCTAGCCGAGGTGGCTTGTGTCGTTTGATTACTGAGTGGGATAAAGTTGTTGCACTCGTTCCTATAATCGTTTGGGTCCAATCCAATCCAGTATTGTTAGCAATGAACAGGCGATGGGGATAGGTATGAATATGATGGTGCCTGTCTGGTTGAGACGACCCAATGAAAAAAAATTATGTTCGAATTACGAGATTATCAGGGGATCCCAGTGAATTACGAGATTATCAGAGACGATCCCAGTGAATTACGAGATTATTAGGGGATCTCCAGGTGTGCCTGAAGTTGGAATCTCTGATGGAGACTAAAATGGTTGCGTGGCATCAAAACGTTTTACTTAAGTCGGCGGCAGTAATATTATTTTCCCGCTTGACCAGAGCATAGTAGTACGATCTAATCCAGAATCTTAATAAAGCCTAAGCTGACCTTTCAAATCTAGTTGCAAATTAAAGCCGACTCAACATCGAGACGAGCATGACGAGTGACGACCGTCCGTAAAAGAGCGGATAGGGTATCTGCGATGCAACCGCAAAAGAGATTGATACATATTAATTGATGGGATTCTAAATTATATAATAAATATTAATTTTCTTTCACAGATAAATAAACTGAAATATTAACTTTATCTATTTGCATCACCTACTACTACTACCCAAAAATTAGAATTTTGAGTTCATGAATTTTTTACCTTTGGAAGTTGATGTTGATGCCGACTTTCCTCCCCGACGCGCTACCTATTTCCAGCACTTACTAGCTGGCAAGGAAGAGGGCTACACATTGACAACCACCTTCTTCCACCCTGAATTCAAGCCGTGACTCGGTTCTCACGGCCATTGCCCTCTACAGCCCTCACCGGGCACATCGCAATGAAGAGGAGGCGGTGGCGGTGTCGGGTGGTAAGCGAGGAGGAAGCCATGCTTGCTTGGCCGGCGCGGAGCAAGAGGCAACGGCGGCGCAGAGAAGGATTAGGATGAAGAGGACGCGGTGTGGTGCGGTGAACTCAATCAATCTACGTGGCGAGAAGCGCGCGCCGTCTGTCTCTTCCACATGCGTCGTTGTTGCTTGCCGCCACTTCTCCTCCAAGGTACCACTGCCTCCTCTCCTCCCTTCCCTCCCAGTGCCTTCTCTCGTCCCCATATCCGCCTTACTGTGCCGCCGCCTCCCCTCCCTGTTACCTCCTCCTGTCGCTGACGCTACCTCCCAGCTACCTTCTCCTGTCGTCGGTGCACACCTCCGCCTCCCACTCTGCCTCCTATGTCATCGGATCCCCCTGTTGATGGCCACGACGTCAATGGGAGGTGTCGAGGCGAGGATGGCGATGCCATGCAATGTGGTAGTGGTACGTGAGGAGGAGGCAATCTCGGCCGGCACGGAGTAGGAGGCGGCGACGTAGGGGAGAGTTTGGATGAAGAGGATGTCGTGTGGTGAACTCGAGATGTCAGCGCGGCGAGGGAAGGATGCCTTCGTCTCTGCCTCCTCCTCGTGTACCGTTGTTGCCTCCCTCTTATCCCCGGCGCTGTCGCTTCTCCTCCAAGGTATCACCCCCTGTCTCCTCCCTTCCCTCCCAATGCCTTTTCCCGTCCCCAACGTCGCCTTATCGCGCCGCCTCCTCCTACGCCTCATCAGAAAAAACACCTATGTTTTTTTGGGACAAAAGAACACCTTCGTGGATTCAAGATAAGCCATATCCAGAACTTATGTAATGTAATAGTCTGTTTTTGGATCGTAGTTAGTATTTGATTTTGTCAGTTGGTTTCAAAATTTTATTTTCAACTTGTGTTGTATTTTCAAAATCTATAGCTTCCACC
This sequence comes from Hsuehochloa calcarea, assembly GCA_036346395.1. Taxonomy (NCBI): domain Eukaryota; kingdom Viridiplantae; phylum Streptophyta; class Magnoliopsida; order Poales; family Poaceae; genus Hsuehochloa; species Hsuehochloa calcarea. Next base: position 18,341,450 of record CM070609.1, on the reverse strand, counting down.
TCTGTTTCAAAACCTCTCTCTCTTTAGGCCTAGCCTATCCTTTCTCTCTCTCTTGGGCTGGCCGACCACCTCCTCTCCTTTCTCCCCGGCTCATCCTCCCCTTTTTCCCCTTCCGGCCTAGCCAGGCCAATGCCCCCTGGTCCTCTGCTGCCCTGTCCCATCGACCAACCCCTGCGGCTCTGTCCCCTTCGCACCTGCTCCCCTGCCCGTGGACTCCGGCACCCCCACCTCATCGCCCAGCCGCCTGCGACGCCCACCTGCTCCCGTCGCCTCCGCCACCTACTTGGCCCTCGAGGTCGCCGCCTCCGTCGCCCCATCCCGTCGCCTGTCCGGCCACATCGTCAGCGCCATGGCCGAGCGCCTACGCCTTCTATCCCTCTACCGCCACCTACTCCCCTCCACCTCTGTTGACCAGTCATGTCGCCAGCATCTGCTCGTGTCGACTCTGCAACCTGTGTCGCCCGCCCAAGTCGTCGCTCCTGTCACCTCCCCGCTGCACGCGCCTGTCCCGTCCTCTCCGACCAGAGCGCCCATGCCGCGACCGCCTCGGGACCGTGCGCCGCCCGAGCTCCTCGACGACTCCTTTACCTTCTCACCGGCTATAAAAGGAGATTTGAGCCTTCCCTTGCCTCCTCTCATCTCCCCTTCGCTTCTAGTAAGTGCCACCCAAGAAGAGCCCAAGCAACCCCTTTCTTCGCCGAGCTTCCCCTCTCGCTCGTGTTCTTTGAGGTTGCGGCCCGAGCTCTGAGTTCAAGTCGTCGCGTGCCTCCTTCTAGTTCTCGTCGCACCAGTGCCTCCCCTCTTCTACCCGTGTCAATTCGTTCCCAGAGCTCTATGAAGCAGTCCAGTCACTCCATTTTCAATGTTGTGTCACAGGAGCAGCCGTCTTTCTTATTCTCCTTTAGTCCCGGCCGACCCCTTCACCGCCGTCTTCCTTCGTCTCCGACCGCGAGCTCCCCCGCCGTCGTTCGACCTGCGCTGACCTCTCTATCGGTCTTGATAAGCCCCCTTTATCCGTACCCGGTTCTCCCTCTTGTATTTCCGGCCACGGCGAGCGGTCGAAATTTGACCACGTCCATGACTACGTCTACGACTATATCCACGACCAGGTAGTTGCGTTGTCGAACCTCCCTCCGACCACACTCGTTATCGAACCTCCCTTCGACCACACTGCGTTGTCGAACCCCTTTTCGACCACGTGTAATCGACCCTTTATGACCACATGTAGCCAATACCCCTTCCGACCACGTGTAGTCGAAACCCTTTTTGACCACATGTAGTTGATACCCCTTCCGACCACATGTAGTCGAAACTCTTTATGACCACATGTAGTCGATACTCCTCCCGACTACGTCGTGTAGTCGAACCCCTTTCCGACTACGTCGTGTAGTCGAAGCTCCTTCCGACTACATCCTGTAGTCGAACCTCCCTCCGACCGTATCAACTCAAAGCCAGTTGTATTCGACACGAATAGAACTCAAAACCACAGTACTCGAAAAGAATAGTACTCGACATGAACAGTACCCAAAACCAGCAGTACTCGAAACGATGAGTACTCGAAGCCAACAGTACTCGGAACCAGCAGTACTTGCCAGAACTTCAGAAGCTTCGTTCTCCTCTATTATAACTCTGATTCTAGTGATTTTTGTTTTCTAAATTTGTCTAAATTCAAGGCCTTGTTAAGTGCACTGGTCTTATTTAAATTAGAGTTTATTTGCTATTTCTTGTGTATTTATTTATTCTCTTTACCTGTTTATTTTCTTTCCAATACGTTCGTCCGATTAGAGTTCGAAGACGCGGGAGATCTCTAGTTTGATCAAGCACAAGACTTTCAAGACTCCATCTCCCCTTCACTCTAGGTGAGTCAATACTTTAATCATTTTGAACCTACATTTTACACAAATTATATTCTTTTAAATTACCAAAATTGAATGCTTTGATTTTTTAAGCAAATGTATGTTCAATCGATTGCATGTTTTAATTTTTTAAGCAAATATATGTTCAATCTTAAGGTAGTTAAATTCTCATTTGATGATTAATTAATTATTATACCATCCTTTGGCAATTGAATCCATTACTCCATGCCACCCTAGTAACTATGTGATAATTACTAGTTATAGGTTGTACTTAAGCAACATGCTAGTCTTGCTTAAGTATCAGGGCATTAAATACCCCAATCATCATATTTTAATCATGAAAGTGGTTTTAGGGCAGTCATTGTGGGTAAATGATTGGAATATTGTGGTAATATATTTTTACTTCCCAAAAACCCTAACAACTGCTATTACCATATCTGGGCGGATGGTACAATGGTTGGTGCGGACGTAGCACGAGAATGTGTGGTATGTGGTATGAACCACCCGGATGGATTAAGAACTTAGTCTTATCATGACCTCTCATTGAACAACAGTACAACCACAAGTCTGGCTCAGTAAATTTATTGAACCTTGAAAGTCATCTTGCTGGAGGGGTAATGAGACGGTGCAAGCACTAGATGCGTTCGGCTTGACTGGGACACCGATGTAAGGTGAAGTTGCCAGCTGCGCTAGTTGTTGTGGCGTAGACCAGCTGCGCTAGTCATTGTGGTGAACATCCCGCACAACTTATGGGTGCGACCCATATGGGTGAGATGATGGAAGGGGCGCGATAATTTGAAAGGTTATTGTGATGGTCTCTCAACCACATGACCAAGGAATCATGTGGGCAATGAGTATGATTGTCTCTTGTGGGTACAATGTATAACATCTGCAAAGTCTAAACTGTTTAAACAACTGTGCCTACCGTCAAAAGCAGACATGGGAACTTAACTTGAGTTAGTTATATTTATAAAATCTTGTGGATGGGATGAAATACTGGTCGAGCTGATGTAACCCTGTTTTGGTTTTTCCTGGGTACTCAGTGGTGTTGGTAATAGTGGATGTAACCACAACCAAAATAAGCATAAGGTGGAGGTAACCTTCATTGTATTAAATATTACACAATTATTCTTTAACAAAATGTGATTTGATCAAACTGCTAAGTTATAGAAATTTTTAAATACTGTAGTTGAAAATAATGCTTTAAGCAAATAAAAGAACTTGAGTCATCATTGTTAAGCATTGCATGTATTACTATTTCATTCTATGTGTTGGCTCGCGAGTACAGAAGTTGTGCTCATCTTCGCTCTTTCCCCCCAAACCTTCAGAAGTAGGAACTCATGGAGACTACGTATACTACGAGGATCCTGAAGCTGGAGGCCCCGGAGATGACGAAGAGTAGTGTAGTTCGTTTATTCTGGGTCTCGCCTCAGTCTAGCTGACTCCGTTGGTGCTTGCGTGCATCTAATATTACCCAAGTCCTTGGTTAATATCGGACGAACACAGGTTTCCCCAATCACTTGCATGTGGAGAGATGCGCTCTACGCTTTTGCTTTTGCTACCGCTTTTACTGCTTTTGTAATGTAACTATTTGGCATGTTCGGCCCTTAGTGTACAACTCGACCCGATGCGGTCTATATCACTATGATGTCTGTAATATATTATTTAGTTTAGTTTACATCATGCATAAAATGATTCAGTGATGTATCTAATAGTACTATCTACTAATTTAAGGAATAACACAATATTTTCGCAGAAGATTTGGATTTGTAAAATCCGGGTCCGACATGTAAACTGTGACTCATTGAAAGTTGAAACAAATGACATGGCCAAATAAAAGAACACCAGCTGAGTATGTAATAGGTCAGAGCGATGGTGCTTGATCCATGCACTCACTTTGTCATCAACATGCTAACCATAGTCGTACTTCTTTCCACGAGGACCATGACTACAATGAGATGAAGAAAGACTAAATATAGAACTCTCACCACCATAGTGTCATACATCATATACAAATAGGAAATTCAAGACCACGAATTTGTTGCCAATTTATTTGTGAGGTAACTCGCAAGCTATTTCAATTATATTCATATAAAATACATAGTTCGGTGCAAAATGGAAATACCTTTAAAATTAGCATCGCATGCGAGCTGCCAAACAACAGAAGTAACAAAGGCATGACAAATTCTACAGAAGTTGACCTTATATTTAGGGGAATGCGGCTGTTTATCTTACAAAAATAAATGATTTTCTACCAGTGCTTTCTTCAGAGTTTAGAAAGCACTCGTAGTCGGCATGTAGCGAGCGGTGGTGGGTGCGAAGCTCGGGGGAATTGTTTAGTGGTTCGTCGCCACCGACGTCTAGGTGGAGGAGATCTGGAGATGGCTGGTGCCAAGCCAAATTAGCGGGGGTGTGGTTGACCTGGGCGCGCGGGTCCGGATGACGGGCCAGACTGGGAGCGAGAGACGGTGCTTGTGACGGGAGCGGCTGAGTAGTGGCTTTGTCGTCGTTTGGGCGAGGCGATTTGTACTCGATCGACGGAGAAGGGAGGTCCGGAATTTAGATCTCAAAAGGGGGAACGATTTTTTTTCTTGTTTTATTAGTAGTGATTGATACTACGTGTCACTGATGCTACTAAACACACCTCTGAAGAATACACAGCTGCAAACCCGAAGGGTGACTCAACACGACGACACGCACACCTTGTGCACAAATGGAGAATAAGAGAGCTTGACGTTGTAGATTATTCGCGCAGAACTGCGTATCACTGGAACACCCTGACTCTTCTGAAGTTACCATAGCTCTGCAGAAAGCAACAGATCTCCATTTGGCATGCTATATCGAGAGAGGAGCTGCGTAGAAACACCAGGGCAGGAATCTCAATCTAGGCACCTCTTAGCGTAAGAGCGCATCTTCCAACAGGAAGATTACGCATCGAGGTCACAGTCATCTCGACCAAAATACTTGTAGTGACGGGAGTTGAGCACAGCTTACACATGGAGGCTAGAGCTTGCAAATCATGCGTCCATGGCCCAATCCCTCTGCAACGAAATCCAGGTATTTTGCTCATCTATTGGCACGCTTCTGAAACTGATCATTGGTAATTTGGATCCATACAGGCAACAGCCGTATCTGCTGCTTGCTGCCACTGCCGCTGACGACAAGACCAGGAGCACCATTCAATGATGTCAAACTAATTTCCCCTGCACAGTGCAGAACAATTATTGCAATATCAACACAGTTGGGCAGAAAGAGGTTGGTCTTCTTTTTTCTTGATGATGCAGGTAAAGGAACATTGATATCTGACCTCGTAGTGGCTAGTCTGGACTCTGGACGCCACCGTAGCTTTACCAAGGCACGAACCATGGTTTGGTGCCTTTGCTGATCGTTGCTCGTGGACTGGTACTACTGACAATCAAACCAAGAATATTTGGCATATGCATTACGTACATAACATGGAGGATATCAGGTCAATTGTATTTGTATGGCTCCAGCAGATTATGATTAATCTGTATGCATTTATGCACTAGTGCCCAACTGCTTATCACCTGTTCCTGACTTCCTGCACGACTGCCCCTCCAGCCACAACCTGCTACCTGAATGTCATCATTCACATCATAATATAAAGAGGTACTGCTAGCTCAGAAGTGGTATATATATACCAACAAGAGAAAAGGATCCAAATATTCCATTCGACACTCAATTGAAGAGCAGGAATATTAGCGTGTCGCGCTGCAGTAAATGAGTGCATTGCGTTGTCATGGTCCAGATGAAGCATGTTTTCAGCATCTCACTGCGAAATCAACCAAAAAAATATGATCAGAATTCACAAGTAGAAGTTGAAAGGGACAGAACTACAGAAGCACCGACAATAAAAATCTCACAACTTAGCTCAGCAACCAATCAATGATATCCTGTAGAAGGCCCAATTAATCAGCAAAACCCAACTTTGAATCTTCCAGAGGGCTTGATTATCTCCATGTCAGCATTTTAGTAAAATAAAAAAATAGAAGGGAGAGATAACTGGGTCCAAAAGAATCCTTTCAGGGCTACCCACCACATAAGTCTCCATCCATGTCACAGCAAAAAACCATCAGTTCAGCATGCATCAATAGATCAAAATAAACTGGTACTGTGATACTGTGCAACTGCATGTATAGTTCATCCGCATGGGGCTAGCAACAACCACAGCAATAAGTTTCAGGCTACATCTTTTTTACTAGACAGTAGACACTACCATGGCTTTGTCCAATGACAAGTTTCATGACAGAGGCCGTATAACCAATTTGGAAGCATTTTTAACATTTTTTAGAAAATGTAATTAGTCTGCACTCTGCAGGAATATATTTTGAGCAGAAAAACTGTTACATTTGCAAATTGCAGAACAAAGATAGGGAAAACCAATAGAATGGCTTACTTTTCATTAAGGGTACATGCTTATAACCTAATGAAATTATCGCCATCGCAGAAACTCCATGAACATGCTAGTCTAGACAAAGCAGTAAGAAGCACGAGTACTGTGTACAATGCAGAAAAGCCATTGTTGCACTGACGCCACAGAAGTACGATAAAACCAAATAATAAACCACAACAAAATCCAAGTGACAGGGCAACTCAGGTTCTAGTACCTTTAACATTTTCATTAGCCAACCTTGAATGACTACTGTGCTATTGGTAAGGGATTATCTCAAAGATTTAAATTGTTAATTGAATGAAGAATGAATTTCGGTAGGGATCTCCCATACTCGTTTCCACACACCAAAAAAAGTTGAATGAAGAATGCACATTGGAACTCGTCAAGAAGAATTTTAGCAAGCACTAGCAAACCAATGTTAACCTATGGTTTATACAAAAATAACAAAAACATAGGTTTGGAAGTGTCATGGGCCGGTGTACTGTTCACATGTGAACAGTGCCCACCCGCGATTATAGGGAAAGGTTTACTATTTATGAATCTATCTATTAGGTGTTTGTCTATTATTTAAGCAAGTTATTATTGTATTGGATTGTTAGAGATATGTTTCCTTAGAGATTATTTCTTAAGGGTCAAGTCGGGTTGTCCCTATAAAAGGGCTAGCATGTATCTATTATCAATCAATCAAGAAAAATGAATTAATCTAGTCCCCCTCTCAAGGTTCTATCATCTCAGTTTATAGTCCAATCGCTCATCCCACCAAGCCGACGCCGTCTGGCCGTCCTCCCGATGGTGTTTACCCTATTATGAACTAAGGTTCATTACATTTAGTATCAGACCAGTCGATCCTTCCTACGACTTCTGCTACTATTGTTATGGTGACAGATCAGACTATCAGATCTGTCGTCGAGTCGTTGGCTATGATAAAGGCTAACGCCAACAAAATGGCCATGAGTACCAACGACAACGACAAGAAGATGGCGGCTATTTTCCTAGACATGCATGTAACTTTGGAGAAGATGATTGTGGCGACGATAGCAAAGCCTCCCACGGCGGCGACGATGCCTTCCACAACGGCGGCAGAGCTACCTCCAGCAACTGCGGCGGCGCTACCTCCGGCCGATGTAGAGAAGATGATCACAGTGGTAGCGGTGCTGCCTAAGTCTGCTGCCACACTTACGTCTTCTTATTCTGTTCTGCCGGAGCGCCGCGATCTGCCAAGTCCGTCGTGGCCACCGCGGCGCTGCCAGGATTGCTACCATGCCTGCCGCAGTGACCGGTGAGTTTGCCGCAACCACACGTGGAAGCAACGATCTCCAAGGACTCATGTAGCCATCGCAACCTCTCGTCAACATGGGGTCTCCTAGGGCCTCAACCATGGTCGCCACCACAGCTCGAGGACGAGTTGTCGCGAAAGGAGGGGAGTAGTTGTCATGGGCCGGCGTACTGTTCACGCGTGAGCAGTAACCGCCCGCGATTATGAGGAAGGTTTACTATTTAAGAATCTATCTATTAGGTGTTTGATATTATCTATTAGTCAGGTAAGTTATTATTGGATTGGATTGTTAGAGATATGTTTCCTTAGAGATTATTTTTTATAGGTCAAGTCGGGTCGTCCCTATAAAAAGGCTAGCATGTATCCATTATCAATCAAGAAATAAATATGAATTAATCTAGTCTCCCTCTCAAGGTTCTATTATCCTAGTCTATAGTCCAATCGCTCATCCCACCAAGCCGACGCCGCCAGGCCGACCTCCCGGCGGTGTTTACCCTGTTATGAACTAAGGTTCATTACATTTGGTATCACGCGTGAACGATCACGCCGCCCATGACAGAAAGAGTGTCAATTCGGAAACAAAAGATTTAAATTATGTTACAAGTAGAACCTATCAGCTAAAACAAGACTGAGAATGCCTAGTTGAAGCAAGAATAAGAAGTTGGATCGGATTTCAAGCTAGCTTTAGTGAACAAAGGAACAATGCTAAACTTCTTTCATTTTAGACTGTCACATAACATTTGCTAAGAGGAATCCCATCAGATCCACTCTCCTAATTGCCCTTCTTAAAATCATTATATTCTGGCAACCAAGATGCGTGCAAATACATTTTTTATTATCTTTATGAACATCATGACACACAGATGTTAAGAAAAACATGGTATTTCTGAACTCTTTTTTCAACATAAAGAAGAATATAAGATGTAGCCTGAGAATTTACTCAGATCATCTGTCGAGTTCAGCACGATGAATGATTGAACATGTTTCCATCAGTTAATGACATACCTGATAATAATGTGACAAAAAGACTTGGATATCAAACACCATGTATACGCTGTAAATGCTACCAGCAGATGGTAAAACATCAAATGTAGCAGCATCAGTATGTTAGTAGTCTAATGTGCCACATCAACATCCCCATTGCATTTATTTTGAAGTGTACATTACATGAGTTAGTCTAAGGAGCTGCAGCGTTGTATCCACTCCTGGGAAATATACATGGTCTACAGCAAATAAGGGTGAGCAACAATTCAAAAATAAAGAACCCCATACTACTCCAAACAAAAAGGGTCCATCTCCAGTTCCAGAGTAATCTCTTGAGCAGAGGAAGTTCAGCCTCAAGCTGTAATGATGCGGCATAGATTTCTGGGATGCCTGCACCAGGACTAAACTCAGCTCGTTGTTCAAGGATTATCCTTACTCCTGTTATTGGTTCAAAAGCTTCCGTAATACCCCTCATTTTTAGTCTGATAACCTGAGATTCTGAGGAATAGCCAGACAAGAGAGAAACACTTTGGAGAAAAGTTTCTATGAAGTGCATATGAACACTCTTGAACTTAAGCATGCATGGCTGACTTGAAGTAGAGATCACTTTGCCATCTGCAGATAGAAACTCAGCCCTCACCTGAACTCAGTGGAAGAAATCAGATGGAGATAAGCACTAGTGTAACCAATGCAGGGCATATAATGTTCTATAGAAACAACTAAAAATGCAGAGCTCTGGAAGACTGACACTATCTATATTGTGCTTTGTGCCTACATACCATGAGCTCTCAGCTCATATAAATTAAAGAAAACGTGAAATGGGTTTATGCTGTCTTAACATTCTCCAAAAGTATAGCACAATAAGTTTGGGAAAACATACATTTCGTCATGAAATTGGACCCTCAAGGCAAACAAGGAAAGTTAAATTAGCTCTCTTATTGATAACCATATTGTCTGTCTGGCTGCATGATCATATATAAACAGACAAATTTCCTGTACCAATGTTTTATTGGTCATGATAACTAACAAAAATACAATCATTAATTCAACTTCATAGCTGTGCCAAACCATTAACATTGGTAGCCTGATACCACACGCACAACATTTTATCCCACCTATCATGTTACAGATTCATCTATCTGACACCGTTTTTCAAGTCAAAGATCTACTTTCTAATCTCAGCTGATATCATATGTCCATCAGGTTCCTTCAAATTTAATCGTACTAGAAATGAGATCGATGTATCTTTGTAGTATTCTTTTTTCTGGCCTCTCGAAATATAGTGCTTTTGGATTAACATGGCAGTTCAGACACTACTTGTTATTGCATTTTGTTATCTTGTCCTGAAGAACTAAGCATGCCTTGATGGTTACAATGGTATCTAAACAACAAAAGGAAAACATCAACATTCATTCAATACATTGTAGAGCATCAGAAGTGGCATTTTCTTAGTAGTACTCCAAATTCTCACTAAGCCAGCAATTCTTTCTAAAGGACTGAAGGAGAGCAACAAGGATGCACAAAATGCCTTCCGAGTGCAGAATCGTTGATGCAAAAGGAATAGCAACTAGGTCGACACTACTGAGATGTCCTTTCGCATTCATATGAATATTTAGATCTATAAAGCCTGACAAAATAACCAAAATATCACAAGATTGTATTATTTGACAGCAAGAGGAGGTATTTTTTCTATTCATAATTGTGCATCTTATTCATTATTGAGATGATATATATATACAGGATTAGTTAGGCCTCATGAGCTACATAGACCACATGGGCCAAGAGAGAGAGAGACTACTAATATGTACAAGACTCTTAACACCCCTTCAAACTCAAGGTTGATCTGGAGGATTTGATGCACTGAGTTTGAGTAGATTATGCCGATATTGTTCTCGATTCTGAGTCTTAGTAAAGAAATCTGCAACTTGAAGCTCTGAGGGTACATACTGGAGGTCGATGATCGACTGATGATAATAAGACTGTGTGAATAATGTATCAACACCAATGTACTTTGTCAACTCATACTTGATCGGATCACTAGCAATCTGAATGGCACTTGTGTTGTCACAAAACAAAGGTGTATGATTATCACAAAGAACACAAAGATCAACCAAAAGCCATTGAAACCAAATAATCTATGAGGTGGTAGCGGCAAGGGATCGAAGCTCAGCCTCTACACTAGAGCGTGACACCGCAATCTGTTATTTGGACTTCCAGGCAATGAGCGAAGTACCAAGAGAGATGCAGTAGACAGTGATAGATCGGCGATTAACAAGGTCACTCGTCCAAGTGGAGTCAGAGTAAGCATGAAGCTGGAGTTAACTCAAACTAACATAGAACAGACGTCTGGACACAGTTCCCCTCAAGTATCTCCGCACACGAAGAATATGACCATAGTGAACTGAGGTGGGAGCACTGGTAAAATGGTTGAGCACATGAACAACATGAGCAATGTCTGGCCTGGTGATAATAAGATAAACAACACTCCCAACGAGCTGACGATAGCAGGAAGGATCTATCAGTGGACACCGTCTGTAGGACGAAACTGCAGGTGGAGCTCCATAGGTGTGGCGGCATTGCGAGTATCAGTCATACTAGAGCGAGCGAGCAGATCTTGAACATAGCGATGCCAAGAAATGTAGTAACCATCGCCATCAGAACGAACCTCAATCCCCAGAAAATAGCACAATGGTCCCAAATCTGACATCATAAACTGTTCACTCAATTTCTTCTTCACAAAAGCCACATCTCATGTGATCAGCATATCATCTACATATAGTAGAAGCAAAGTACAACCCTGCTGAGAAGTGTGAATAAACAAGGCAGAGTCATGCTCACTTGGAGTGAAACCAGCAGCTCAAATCACAAAACTGAAAGGCTCGAACCAAGCAAAGGAGTCTGTTTGAGACAATATAGAGCACACTTAAGATAACAAACATAGCATGTAAGAGCCTCAACACCTGGGGGTGGCTACATATAGACCTCATGTAGATCACCATGAAGAAAGGAATTCTTGACATTCATCTGAGATATAGTCTATAAGCGTACCGCTACAACAGCAATGAGATTACGGATTGTAGTCATATGAGCAACTCGAGCAAAAGTCTCGTCATAATCTCGGACATAAGCCTGCTGAAAACATCTTGCAACAAGATGAGCATTGTATCGAGCTGCTGGTTTTTACTTTGTAAACCCACTTGCAAGTTCTAGGAACAACTCCAGATGGTAGCAGAACAAGATCCCAAGTGCATGCACACTAATGTTGTAAGCTCCTCAGTCATAGCCAACTGCTACTCAGGTATACTGGTTGCCTCCTGATAGATACTCAGCTCAGATACTACACATGCACGAGAAAACCCCCATCTCTCTAGTGCCTGAATAGAGAAACAATCACGTAGGGCATACCATGATGTAGTAGAAGGATCGTCAGAGTCCATGGTATTGGCTGGAGGGCCAAGTGGAGTAGAGGGGGACTGAGGATCGGAAGGTTCAAGAGGAATGGAAGTATGAGGATAAGACGGAACTCTCTGACTCTCTGTCAACAACTACAGTGAAAGGGAAAAGTGGAAGTGTCAGAAACTGATGGAGCTAATAGAGAATACACACTAGAAGGTGAAACTGGTGGAGAAAGTGTTTATGGAGAAGGCAAGTCTGGTGAAGGAATAGAAGGTAGACACAAAAAGGTGGAATCTGTGAAAGGAGTGGGATATGTAGAAGGATGATAAAAGAAGAGTTGACACTTATCAAATGTCACATCACGAGAGATGTGAATGCGATGTGTTGAAGGATCATAGCAATGATAGCCCTTATGCTCAGGACTATAACCTAGGAAGACACTCAACCGACTGAGCGATCAGCTTTATATGCTCACGAGGTGCTAGAAGGACATAGCAGACACAACCAAATATACAAAGATGAGCATAACGAGTAGGTACTTTGTATAAGACCTCACCAGGACACTTACCCTGAAGCTTGGAAAAGGGTAATGGTTGATGAGATAGACTATCGTAGAGACCGCTTCCCCTCGGAAGTGAGAGGGGACAAAGGGGGAATGAGAAGAGTACAAGTAGTCTCAATGATGTGACGGTGTTTGCGCTCAGTAATATCATCCTGAGCATAAGCACCAGGACACGAGAGCTGAGAAAGAGTACCATCAGAAGAAAGGAACTAACGAAAAGCTAATGAAAGATACTCTCCACTAGAGTCAGAACGAAAAACACGAATAACAAAAGAGAACTGAGTATGAACCATCTGAGCAAAAGACTAATAGATAGAAATCAACTGTAAACAGTGTTTCATGGAGTAGATTCAAGTTTATTGAGTGTGGCCATCAATGAAGACGACATAGTAATTGTGACCACCCTTCACTGAAAATGGAGGACCCCAAACATTCGAATGCACCATATCAAAGGGACGATCAGATCTAGAAAAGCTAGAAGGATATGGGAGTTGTACTTGCTTGCCAAGTCTACAACCCTTACACTGAAAATTGGTGTCAACAGAAACATGATCAAGAACACCTTGATGAATCAAAATAGAGAAACGTGAGCCACACAAATGCCCCAAGAGATGATACCATTGAGGAAAAGACTTGCAAACAAACGTAGATGCAGAAGGGCAAAGAGTAGATGAACCAACAACACAGGATAACGAAATAGGAGCAGGAGCAGTACCAGAAATGGAGGATAAAGGGAGACTCAGACGATCAAGAACATAGAGCCTTGCAAAACCCCTCTTACGATGACCTGTACCGATGACAACTCTTGTTCGACGATCTTGCATAAAGTATGAGCTATCATCAAAACCAACAAAGCAATTCATATTTGGAGCTGCCCGATAGAGATGAGATCCATGAAGAGCATAGAGCCAAGTGAGACATCTGAAACTGTGAAGTAGGAGGTGGAAAGAGTCCCCTAATGAGTGATCGTGCATGGTATTCCATCAGTTGTTCATACCTTTTGCAGGCTTGCAGCAGGACAACATGATGTGAGTTGAGATGCATCAGATGTCACATGGAAAGACGCCCCTGAATCCAACAGCCATGGGAGTGAACCACCCGACACAGGACACGATGGTGCAGGTAAACCGGTGGATCCACCAGAAGATGTCTGCAGCTGACACGACTGGGCCTGAAAGTTACTCATCTGATCCTGTATCTGACCAAACTGAGTTGCACAAGACTCCAAAGCATTGGCAATGACAGAAGAAGCAATAGCAGCATCACCTCGATGAGACGAAACACATGATGGTAACCTCAGCTCGGGGTTCAACTCAAAACACCAATCTGCTAGATGACCATGTCTCTTGCAACGAGAACAAACAAACTGACTCCAGATAGCACTAGGACCAAGGATACCTTGAATGCCATGATCGGCGACAACGCGATGAGCGACAAAGGAGGATACTGGTGACGAAGAAGATGACTAGCGACGAAGCACCCGAAGCAGAGCAGCAAGGGAAAACATTGGATGATGGTCCAATCCTCACTGCTCGGTTGCACGCAGATCACCAGGGGAAACTCCGGGAACCAGACGACGATGGTGATGCAAGAGGAGGAGGTGGGACCTCACCACCCTCTGCCTCGCCCGAGCAGCAACACAACAAGCTTGGAAATCTCCTCCCACACCAGCGTCACGCTCATACGCCGCCCTCTCCGCCTCACGCCAGCCTCCCTACTAAAGCAAGGTTTTGCCGCGCTGGGGCCAAGTCATTGTTCATGCGAGCAACGAAGGGCTCCGACTACTTCAGAGCTCTGGTCTCTAAGATGCCTGCAAAGCCAACACTGGGGGAACGGGAGGGGTGGGAGGGTTTTGGTCAGGAGGTGAGTAATGGTGGTATCAAGTGAGTAATGGGGAAGAGGAGGAGCAAATGTAGGGCGGTGGGTGACGACGAAGGATTCGACCCTGGCAGAGAAAGTGGCGAGCTGGCGTCGCCGGAATCGAGCGGATCCAGTCTCGGCGGCGAATGTGACAAGCTGGCGGCGCTAGATTCGAGCGGAGGCCAACTTTGGCGGCTTGAGCAGAGGCCGCGGCGCGCTTGTTGCAGAGGCCGCGGTGTCACGCTGGGTTGAGCAGAGGAGGTCGCAGCGACATATATAAGCTTGGCACGTCCAAATCGACGAAGACGGCGGATCATCAAAGCACGCCAGCGGCGGGAGAGGTGGGAAGCCTAACTCTAACCTTGCTCTAATACCATATTAGATTTAGGAGAGGAAATATTTTGCTATTCATAATCAGTGCATCTTATTCATTATTGAGATAATATATGTAGACGGGATTAGTTGGGCGCATGAGCTACATGGGCGCATGGGCCAAGAGAGAGACTACTAATATGTACAAGACTCTTAACTATTGTTTTCAATATTGCGCTATGGCGGTCAAGGTACTCAAAGAGCTACATATCGGTTGTTCTTTGCGGTTTAGTGCAATATTGCCGATATATCGGCCGATACACGAGCTATCCTCTATAAGCTATATCGAGCTACTGCCCAAGAACATTCAAACTACCTCTCACATAGGGGTGCACCTCTTGATTTGGTAATATCCATTAATATCGGCCCTTAGTTGGTTGGGCTTCCATATTCCACCTAATCCAATTAATTAACCTTCATGTTCCCACAAATCCAAGTTGTGCTAGTTAATAACATTCCATCTCTTAGCAAGCCTATGTTATCAAAGGAGAAAGAAAACAAGCATCATGCATGATTCTCCACGTGGACAAAAAGAAGGAATGAAAGAAAACAAGCATCATGCAGATTCTCCACGTGGACAAAAAAGAAGGAATGAAGGGGATGTTGATTTCCCATTTTCTTCGTCAAAGGATGAAGATTGATTAACAAAACACTATGTGGCTTTTATAATGTTGATGTTTATCTTAGATATAGACATGTGGGATTTGATATTTTGGATGTTTTATGTAAATTATGCCTGGGACTATGTAGTTTAAGATTAAGTATCTTTATATTCCTAATGTATCATAGTTGAGCATGTAGCACCAGATATATCTCCGATATACGCTATCAACTATAAAAAATAGTCCACCGCTACGCTTCCGCTACCCGCTATTTAAAACCTTGCTCTTAACACATATATGCACAGACAAATTTTATGTACAAATGTTCTATTGGTCATGATAATTAACAAAAAAAACAATCATTAATTCAACTTCATAGCTGTGCCAAACCATTAACATCGGTAGCCTGATACTACACGCACAATCAACTTCATTGCTGTGCCAAACCATTAACATCGGTAGCCTGATACTACACGCACAACATTCTATCCCACCTATCATTTTACAAATTCATCTATCCAACACCGTTTTTCATGTCAAAGATCTACTTTCTAATCTCAGCTGATATCATATGTCCATCAGGTTCCTTAGAATTTAATTGTACTAGAAATGAGATCGATGTATGTTTGTAGTATATTTTTTTATTTTTCTGGTCTCTAGAAATACAGTACTTTTGGATTAACATGGCAGTTTAGACACTACTTGTTATTATTGCATTTTGATATCTTGTCCTGAAGAACTAAGCATGCCTTGATGGTTACAATGGTACGTAAACAACAAAAGGAAAACATCAACATTCATTCACTACATTGTAGAACATCAGAAGTGGCATTTTCTTAGTAGTACTCCAAATTCTCACTAAGCCAGCAATTCTTTCCAAAGGACTGAAGGAGAGCAACAAGGATGAACAAAATGCACTTCCGAGTGAAGAAACGTTGATGCAAAACGAATAGCAACTAGGTCGACACTAGTGAGATGTCCTTTTGCATTCATATGAATATTTAGATCTATAAAGCCTGACAAAATAACCAAAATATCACAAGATTGTATTATTCGACAGCAAGATAAAATCGTAATTGCATAAAGCAGCGTAGTTCAGGATGAAATTTAACAGTGGGTGTAAACAGTGCAAAACACAACGTGATGTGTCCAGTTGAGAACCCAGTCCACAGAACAAAGCACAAGCCCTTGTAATTTTGGTAATTTTTAATCAAACATTTGAATAGAACATCTCAGTGCACCACAGAGGTCACTATTGCTATCTTCTCATTTATCAAGTATAATCTGAAACTAGGTCATAAAAAGGCAAAAACAGGCCTCTATCTACATTGTCAACGTCAGTACATTTGACAAAACTTCAATCAAACATTTTTTTTTCCTTTGACAGCTATGAATGTTTTATAAGGGAATTATATGGCAAACAACTTTGACAAGGACCAGCACGAAACGTACCTGGAAAACCCCAAGCCTCCGGTTGTAATCCGACTCAGGCAGCGTCAGCGACACCTCAAGCTGCATCCGCTGATTCGGCGGCACCAACCGCCGTACGGGCACAAATGCCACCGGGATCGGCTTGGTGTAATCAAAATTCAGGGTCTCCGTAACCTGAACAGGCTCCTCCACAACTTTCCCCACCAAGAACCCCCCTCCAAGGAACGCCATAACCAGAAGCGCACACAGAACCACACAGACGTACACAGCCCACAGTGACCCCCATACCAGCCTCATCGCCACACGCCCCACCCCATCCCCGCCTCCGATCCGCGCGGACACGGCGCCCGTGGCCTGCCCCACCACCCCGAGCGCCCACGCCCTGGCTCGACGCGCCAAGCCGAGTGGGTCGGTCACGAACAGGAACCACCATTGCAGCAGCCGAACCGGGAACGCGAGACAGCTGATGAGCGCGCTGACCTGGAACACCACCGCTTTGATGACGAGCACGGCGAGGGATTCGAGAATACTCGGCGTCGTTGTCGGCGTAGGATGTCGAACCTCCGTATCCAAACCTGCATCCGCCTCCCCGTCTTCCCTCTCTGGCGATGGGGGAGGATGGAGGGCGCTGGTGGCTTCGGAGGAGTCGGGCTTGACGGGTTCATCAACGGCGGTGACGGTGGAGGCAGCAGAAGCCGCAGGGGAAGGGGGGGTGATGGAGTCGACCTGCTTAAGACTTTTGGCGCGGCGCGGGCGGCGCCGGACGGTGGAGAAGGACGGGGTGTGGGTAGGTGGGGAAGAAGGGAGGGTATCGAGGGCGTCGAAGAAGGTGTCGTCGGAGATGGAGGGGGAAGATGTGGCGGCGGCGGGGTAGTCGGCGTCCATGGGCAGGGAATCGGAGGGGTGGCTGTGGGATGGGTGGTCGGGGAGGGGGGCGAGGAGGTGGCGGTGGTGAGCATGGGCAGGAGGATTCGAGGAGGCGGAGGGATTGTGGAGAAGACAGGCGGGTATTTTTCGGTTACGACCTTGTGTTTCGAGGTATTTGATTTTCATTTGGTGATAACTGGTTTCAAAATTTTGTTAAGGTGCATCTTATAGGATATCATTTTGATGTAAAGTGGTGCTTTAATTGGCATCCTATTTTTTAATAGATTTCAGGTTGTGCTATTTAGTCTAAGATGTTTTAAATTAGGGCGCAGTTAGTGCTCGGATGTATGATGAGAGATTTTTTATCGTACGTTTCGATGCAATATTTTTTTTATCGTGTGCAATATTTTTTTCATCGTGTGCAACGTTTTTTTCAATGATCGCAACAAAAAAAGACTTTTCGTCAAATAAGAGGTGACGGGGGATACAACATATCAAATAAACCAAATACAACATTTCAAAGAATATTACATCTTAAAAAATCTTAGATGCAGAATAACGATTTTAACACTAAAAGGGGTTGGTTTTACAACAATTATTTTCAACGGCCGCAACATTTTTTTTCAACGGTCATAACCTTTTTTTTTTCAAATATCGCAACAAAAATAACTTGAGGGCTAACAGATGCAACATTTTTCAACATCTCAAAATTGTTACGACAATCAAAACATGAAGCTCTACAAAATCCTGTGGATAAGATGGAGACAATAGCAGCAAGGGCGAGCTAGCAGTAGGGGTAGAAGGTGACCGATCAAACGTCTCACTGCCAATGGGCCCATATTTCTCACCACCTCGCCATGAAGCTCAGGATGCCTTGCCACCCTGCCATGGAGATCCACCGCCACCTCGGGAGGTCTCGATGCCCCGTCGTTGCCGCACGAGGTGGAGATCCCATTGGAGCTTCCTAGAGGGCAATATGCTTGGAGAGAGATGAGCAACAGAGGCAGTTGGAGAAAAAGAGTAGAGACTAGAAACGGGAATGGATTCTCGCCTTTCCTTCAATGGATGTTAGAAGGGCTTCACGGGGAGGGCGGTGGCGCTGGGAGGTGGTGGGCGCAGGGGGGAGGCAAGGCAGGAGGAGGGTGGAGGCGCAAGGGGGCTTAGGGTCTAGGGAAGGAGGGAAATCTAGGTTTTAGGGGATTCTCTCCTTGGCCTACCACCCTATGGGCCCCTCTCGCCCTTCAATTGTGTTTTCTCCTCCCACTGCTTTTCTAATTACCCGATTCGACAGGGGTTATTACACGCATGTCGTGCTCCGCCGTGACGTGTTCGATACCCACCACCGCCTTCGCACCACGCTGAGCCGCGGGCCAAGGCTGCTCGATGAGCCTCCACTTTGCATTCTGAGCCGCCGAAAGATCTCACCACAGACTACCCCTCGAAGCCACTGCGTTGTATGCTGCCGACGTCACACATTTCCATGTGCCGTCGCATGCACTACCCGCCACATCACCGACAAGGCCACGCTCACGCTAGCCACCACAAGGGGGGCAAGGAAACCCTAGCGCTACATGTGTAGGGAACGATCGACGGCCGGGCCAAGAAAAAGGGCTCACCATGAAATTTGGGAAAAAGAGAAAAATCAAACATTTACCAAAAGGCCCTTAGAATTATGAAAATTATGATGAAACTGTGGATAATGAAATTTACGAAACCCTCGGAGTTTGGGAATATCACAATGTGTTGATTTTTATATATTTCGTAATAACCTTTGGGAATCCATTTTTATGTATAGATTAGTATATTCCATGGTTATTTTATAATCTAAACCTCCGCTTATGGTTATTTTTTTGATATTATTTATTTTTTATGCAATAACCTTAACATAATCCTGTAGACACGCAATTTCAGTATGCAGCTTCTATAAATTGTGAAACCTTAAACCTAGTACACCTTAGAAGCATCATATTTTATAGCTTTTTTCTCTAGTATTGTGTGTTTGGGAAATTAATTAATGTGTTTAGTAATTATGAAAATGCTCTCTAAACCTTAAAAATTATTAGAAAATCCCAAAAATACTAGCAAATTACAAGAAGTGTGTAAAATTTTCATCGATAGATAAAATTAATCTTACTATTTTGCACTCGCCCATGCATTTGAAATTCCTTACCAAACAGAAACATAGAGAATTGCATGAATTATGTAGGACATATTTGACATCACAAAGTGCATATTCGTCATTCTAAATGACAAGAATGATAAGCTCATATCATACTCTATGGAGACTTGTAGCAATTCTAGTTATCCCTTAGCTTTGTGAATATGTCGTTGCAACGAGTTGCATTAGTATATAGATCCAAATTCTCGTTTAGCTTGGTCCCCTCACGAGCATTTCTTATCTTTTGCTTTAGGTCGAAACATTATGAATTAGATTGTTATTTCCCAGATGCCATAAATAAAATAACGCCTAAGTTGTTCTATTGAAGTCTTATTTCCTTTGAATAGTTGATTTAATCGCTTAATAGAATATATTGCCGATCATATTTTCCCTATAGTAAAATAGTTAATCTTGCATGGAATATTTTTTTGCAAACAAGATGTCTAAAATTGAAAGTATGTTGCCATGTCTTGCTAACAAAATATTGTGCAAGTACTCTTGATATCTATGTTTCAAATTCACTAGCTTGTAGTGTATGATGCTTGATGGTAAAAGGAAAACTATTTTCTTAATAGCACCGCACGTTTAGATGTATGTTGATATCCGATGGACCACTTTGGCTATAAAACACCATATTCCTTAAATAAATACAGTAATAATTTAAGTCATAAGATTTGGAGTCTATATAACACTATCCTCCACCACACTAATTTCTTAATTGAATAACTTTGTGTTGCATTATTACATATATTGGTTTCACCAACAAAATTGAACTCTGCAAGTATTATTGCAAATATTGAACTCGAGTTGATTTCAAGCAATACCGATTCACACACTCACTTGGGGGTTTATATATAGTTGGCATGAAAAAGGGGGATAGGCTTGTGTGGGATATTGGAATCTGAGGCATGGGAAAATATTCAAAAGCAAGAAGTCATGTAAATACGGTGGTATCCCTGGGTCAAAGATGAAGAAAATTAATGCAGTAATAAAATTAATCTAGTTTATTTTGAGAGATGATTAAAGTAAAAGTACATTATTATTATCCTTAACCGAGTTGATATAAATAGCATTCTGCAACCCCCGAAGAAAGGCAATTGATTTGTGTCTTGAAATATATTAGCAGATTGGCATCTTGAGGAATACACATGCATCGGCCTTAAACAGCCTTGATCGCACATATGCCATGTTTGGCTACGCGTGGAGCGTGCCATACTCATCGGAAATGACATATGCATAAATTCATAAGTCGATCTGCAAGCTGCATCACCACTGAAGTCATATCACTTGCTTAAAGCAAATATAGCTTTAAATAATAATATAATGACCTATTAGATTTTGTTGATTAGGAATGATCTAAATTTGACATATTAATTATGTCATTACAAATTAAAATCGATATATAATTTATCACCCTTAATTAAATATGGTGTTCTGCTGAAAATAAATATTTGAATGAATAGTTATACTATTTTGGTGATTCAACTAGGTTTGCGATCCGGAAGAAAATACAATATTTACATGCGATGTGATTAACTATGGTGAATATTTTATGTCTGAGCATTATATTTATATTCCTAAGAGTATCTTGTAGTTTTATGCTATTAGAACATATTGCTTATGACCATAAGAAAATATGTTGCGTAATTATAAACTTGAACTTTAATTATCCAAATTATTTAAAATATGGTATGAGTAACTGGATCAAAACTTAAACAAATAATAAATAAGCTAGTCTATAGAATAAGTGCGCGCCAACTATCGGACCGTGTGTGTGGGACCTTTGTACATGATTAATAACCAATCGAGTGAGAGAATATCGGCATAATATTAGGATCATGTAATTTTCTGCCCTTTGCTAATAAAGTCTAGATCCTTTGTAAAATTATCAAATCCATGTTCAAATAAGTGCGTGTTGGAGAATTAAATATTTCCACATGTTATCTGGCCCTGTAGATACATGTTTGGACCACCACTAGTTGTTGGAAATCATGTTCAATATGAAATTAAATCAATCATATGCCCTTGCGGAGAACTTTGAGGTATGCTATTAATAAAGATCAGTCTTGGCATTAGGGAAGAAATGCCCAAAAGTTCAAATGTCGTATTTTCGGAAGGAAAAGATCTTTAGTATTAAGATACACAAACTAGTCAAGTTAAACTTAAATTTTAGTTTATACTTTTATGCGCTAGAAGTGGAGAGCTTGCGGATACTTTCCAATTATAGATGAGTTTCTATAGTGTTTACTTGGATAAATACATTGCTAAGATTGAAATACCCAAGTTTGAATAGTATATCACACTTTGCGAAATTGACTTATTGATTCTTGATCTAAAAATGCATAGAAACGCGCTATGGTGAAGATCTAATGATACTAGTCAAAACAATTATTAGTCACTCCTTTAACTCTCTTGAAGAACTCACCTTGAAGGTGAAATACCATGAAGAGGTTCATCATAAAGATGAAATTCTCAAAATTAATGTGCCCATATTACAATATTGGGGTGTGGAACAACCAAGAATCTTTTGTTTGGAAAATGACAAATATCTTGTTAACAACTTGAGATATCCTTAATTTGGAGGATATGGGAGAAAAGCTTGAGCAACCACTTTCCTTTCTGCAAAATGCTAGTAATGGACACCTAATTACACTTTTTTCAAAACCTTGGTGGTGATGTAATCACGAACGGTTTTAGCCGGTAGTCGGATCATTCTTGAATCACGATTGTGAAGGTTTTTAATATAAACCATTTGTGATAAGTATTTCATTCTGCATTGTTTGTATTAAAACCATCTGCATAAGTATCTCGATTTTACGACTCTGGTGATTTTACCTTACTTTTCTTTGCTAGCATACAAAAGATGGGTTAATAATTTGGTGAAATAATTTCAAAAAGCTCTTTTCAAACTTAGTTTATTTCTTTATTTTTGTGAAAAATTCTCTAAGAGTGTACTTACATAATTTGTTCGATTACTTTTGATAATAACTTTGTTAAATTTGGTGGGAGAGACACAACACCTAGTCGAAGTCTTTTCTCTCTGCATGTGGTCTTGCCACTAGAAGGAACTTCCTAGCGTAATCTTGTTTCTAACTCTTGCTATGCGACATACAACTATTAAGTTCTTGAGGAAGGTTGAATGATATTTTAAGGCACTCTGTTTGTTTGTTGACTTAGTGCTAAGCGCCCTTGATTTGATTAACTTTGTGAAAGGTAATATCATCTAGTTGCAAGCCTTTCCTTTCTACATATGGTCACCTTACACTAGAAGGAACTTCCTAGTATTGATCATTACAACTCTTGCAGCAGTACATGACAATCAAGATCGAGAACAAAAAACAGACAAACTATTTTTTCCAAGAACTTCATGCACTATTTACTTAATTTACATAAGTAAATTAAGCAACAACCGAGGAGCTAGATAAAATTATTAATATGACTTCAATTCCTAGTCTTAAATTCAATTTCTTTTTTTCTTTTTATCTTATGAGTTACTAACTACTCGATAAGATAATTTCTGAGAAAAAGCATGTATATATTCATAAACAAAGCTTATTCTTCTGAGTTCCCTATTACAAACTAATCGTGAAGGATTCAATTTGCATCTACTCGCGACCTTACAGGCCGAATTCGCTTCTTCTTCAATTAGCCAGTATTGCTCTACCTCGGGGCGGTACGATGTTTAAGCTTGATTGGTTGAAGGTCGAGATTCTGATCGTGTGCCTTGACTTTGCCAAGGCATACACGCACCTTCAATAGCCTCTCTTATCAGTCGACAGATTGGTCCTCAAAGTGGTTGTTAGCTTGTCTCTGACGACTTGCTTTCAATGGTACTCGTGTAGGCGATCATGGTGTCTTGAAGAGTCACCTCCTTACCACCAAGTCCTCGTGTATATTGTTTAGGAGAGATATGTTGTCACGAAGGTTCATCTTCATCGACTTCATCTCTCTGCAGTCTAAACCTGTGGAGTTGCTTGATTTAAATGCGCTCTGCGAGTAAGTACGACTAGTCATAAGCATATCCCTTGAGGACTACTAAACAACACCGGTTGTAAGTCACGGGTTACTTACCTGTCGATCGAGAATCAAGCTTCTTGACTTTCATCGTGGGAGGCATCTTTCTTCGTGGCTGCTCTTCCACGACTTTATCTCGATCTTTTCTTGCAATCTGACATAGCTCGTGAACAACAAAGCATTTTCCTTGCCTCGGTTTTGAGCTTACCCATTTGAACTCTTTTACGAAAGAGCAAGAGTTAGAATAACGAAGATCATTATCATAAGCGGTCTTAAGTTCGAGAAGTTACTATTTATTTTCTCTGCAATTCAAAACATAAAATTTGCTTCTGAAGTTTCTTCATGGTCAAGTTCTTCCTCTAGCTTTTGCGTCTTGACTTTCTCTAAGTCGATAGCGTCGGCTGAGATTTTCGTCACTCTTAATTACGCAATGATTAGAGTAGACATAAGAAAATTCTACTACAGTCGTCAATCTCGTATAGAGACACGATAGGTAAATACAAATGATCAACAATCAAGCTCGAAGATAGCTAAAAAGAGCTATTGAAAAATTCCCACCTCATTCATAGTCTGGTGAATCCTTATCCTCAGTACCTCCATTGATGTGCTCGCTTTTTGAGGCTAATCGGCGCATGATGAAATCTTTCACCGCATGCCAGTGGCCCTCTTCCTTCAAGTCTTTGATGGCGAGCGTAGGGGCCAATCCGTCGAGGTCCTCGGGGATCAAGTCCCGGGAAGATTTTCTCTGTGCTTTCCCACGGCGAGATTGTCTTCAGCGTTGTCTCGGTAGGAATTCTTCTTCCATCTCGACCATGATGACCCGGGTAAACATCCGGATGTATTTCTTTGTTTTCCCATCGTGGAGCTTAGGACCACAACTCCGCGATCCCAAAGTATGCCCATCCAGTAGTATCTTGAAAAAGTTCAGGTCTAGTAAAATCCCCAATAAGCCTCACACAAATTACGAACACGCTTCGATTGTGATGTAATTGGGAACAATCTTCACCAACTCCACTAAAGTGTTTGGCGCAAGTGTGAGAGGGGTGAGTAATCGAAGACCACACTCCGATGCGGCAAGGCGGGATTTGGCGATTTCTCTTAACAACCAATATTGTCGGCTTCAATCCACTTCACGAATTCCTTCTTGAAATCTTCTCGTGACCACAGCCTTAATCTTCTCCTTGTCCATCTCGTCGGCCACTAGCGTGACTCAGGCCATTTTCTAAGTAAGGTTGAGGCTGGATTTGAAAACATTTGAGAGAGGAGGCAATTTGGTGTTGACGGAGCAAACGAGAACATTTGAAGCGGAAAGGTGAAAATTAAAAACCCTAGAATCACACCCACGGCAGTATTTATAGCGCACAATAGGGATTATATCATAGGAACTCAGACAGCTACCACTTCCTCGGGAACCGCATCGACAAGCAGGTTGTGAAAGTCATTTGGGATTCTTTAAATCGATGCATTGGGAGAGCTAATTATGTATTTACAACTCCAGTGAAATTACTTTTTTGACCAAGTTTATTTACAGGTGAATGGAATTCAAATTGAAAAAGCTTTGCTTTTGACTACCTCTATTCTCGACCTCTCTTTCAAGTAAGTTATTTTCACTTGAAGTTGAGGGGAGGATAGATGACGAGGATCTAATAATCCTCATTTAAATTGTTTATCTATAATTCTTATTATAGATAACAATATCTATTATATTACTCGTAAGTATACCCTTTACCATTCGTAAGGAGAAGCTTGAGGGTGGTCATAACTCACGCTCGACCATCCTCTAATCGTAAGCCTTTTCCTACAACTAGCATCTAGCGTAAGCTTTTCCCTCACGGTGTGCTAGGGCACAACACTCTTGGTCATAAACACCTTCACAACCTAGTTAGTTCACGACTACCTATACTGAGAGAGGTCTCATGAGACAAGTGGACCTAGTCGATTAGGAAGTCTAATGTGCCACGTTCAATCTGGCGGTAACATGCGTTGTTATCCTGCGGAATATAGCATACGATTTTGTTAGACCATGTGGCTAAGTCTAATATATTTTGGTGATGAATAATTGACATGTTGTTACATATATATATTATTTGAAGTAATACTTGTGTGTGTGGACTTATTCGGTCAAGTTGGGAAGAACTTGTCTTGGGAAAATATCTTGCTTTGGTCTTTGCATGTGCGGGGTAACTCGAGGCGATCATGGTCTCTACGGTAATAGAGATGGCAGTACAAAGTCATGGTCAGTCGAGGGTGCTAGAGAGGTGGTTGAGCTTGAGTTGGAGCACATGGAGATTAAAGATGGATGAGGCGTGTTAGAGCTACTGAGTGTGGTTGGAGGGCTACACCGACATATTTTAAGGTGTTTAAAAGGATATTTTGTAATCAAGTTTTAGGCATGGTTTAGGCCCATGTAAATGTGGCCCACGTCGTAGGTGATTAAGTGTAGGTGCTAGTATGTATATATCGGTGCTAGGGTTTTAGGACACGGACATAAATTTCCATATAATATTATTCAGGTACTGCGGGCTTGAGGTTTAGTTACGGCGTTGTAGTTGCGGTGGAGTTTTGCTTGTTTAGGTGAATGGAAACTGTCTTGAGATTCTCCAGTGCATGCATGATTTTCCATGTGCTAGTAGCGGCTTGATTCATGTAACGTGGAGTTGGTTTGCTAGTAGTGTACTCTGGACTTTGGGATTAGTTTATTGCTAGTTATGGCTTCACGTGAGGCTTAGGCGGCAGATTGCTTGGCGAGCTGCTTTGTGCTAGCGTAGCATCTATAGTTTTAGTACACACGAGATTAGCTAGCGGCGGTGTGAGGAAGTGTTGTGCTTGTTGCGGTGGAAATTTGCGGTGACTTGATATTTCGGTAGACTGCACTCGCTACATGCGTGGTGTGGGGTTTAGGCGTGTGTGGATCGTAACTATTCGTGATTCCTTCGATAAGAGATAACCGGTTGATTGATTCTTGGTGGAAATTCTTGTACAATCATTCACCCCCTCTGATTGTCATTAATGCGATCCTCTGATTTATACCTATATCTCGACAATAACTACGATAACGCGTGGGGAGTTATTTCCTTGACAATAACCTCATGACTCATTTGGAACATTGTGGCGTCCTTGGCTTGGAGAACTACCACCCTCATACGCTATATAAAGGGTGAAGTCGATGAAGGGAGATAGATCAAGAGATAGAAACGGTACAAGACATCAAGCTTTAGTCTTCCTCTTGATTGTAAGCGGTATATCAATACACTAGCACAAGTAGAATTATTATTCTCCGAAGAAGACCAAAACATGTATAAAATCACTGCTATTCTCTCTGTATCCTTATCTCCGAAATTTCAATC